>OY728149.1:151349437-152599437 GCA_963277665.1 Viscum album | reverse complement strand
TTCATTTAAATGTATATTTTCATAGGAAAATAAATCACTTTGTATGTGTTAACATTATTTTGAATTTTATTTATAATTTGCGAAATGTTTGAAAAGGTGAAAATCTTGTTTTAAAACAGCTTAAAGTATGAGTGGATTTATGAAGGGGTTTGACTGTTGTTTTTTTTGTGTTAATTGGGTGTTTTCTTGTGTCATAAAAAGGCGGAATTTTGAATTATTTATAAGATATGAAACAAGTATTGAATGTAACTTTTCAATGATGTGTGTTAATGGATATGAGTTCTTTTGAAAGGAATGATGTTTTCAATGAAATGGTTGGTCTCTAATATGAAATATGTGGGGTGTGTGCATGTGAAATTTAACTTGAGCACATGGGGAAACCTCGGGTATCTAGGGGGTGGACAAGGACTAGTACGCTAGAAGCTACGTAAGTGGTTCGCCCCAATTTCTTCTAGTTCGATTGATGATACAACACTAACTAAACATTTATTATGATTGGATACCACTAGGTTATGGGTGAGTTTCCTACTATTGGCTCGTGCATGAGAACGTATATCGTTGTTTTTCCTATGCCACGTTTACACCAAGATATGATGTCTCTAGGGTCCCATTGGTGTTATCTATCTTAGGGGATCTACCAACGCAACTCTACTATTAATGACTTGGTGCCTTTTGTCGGCATACATAGGACCACTTGAGTGTGTGTGTGTGTGTTCTTTATGAATTTTCTCTTCCACATTAACGTAATTTTTGTGAAATTATGTTTCTTCAAGTGTTACTTTTTATATTTTATCTTGTAAATGGTTTCGTTAAATGTTTTCAAAAGCATGAATTTAAATATGAATGTTATGTTATCTCTTTGATGTTATTTCATGGAACCTTTAGATTGGGTGGAATCCTACTGGGCTCTTGGATGACACCCTACATACACCTTTGGGTGGATGGAGTCCTTGTTCTTTGTGTATCCCAGGTCGAGGAATCATTCTTAGCGATGGTGTTTTGGGTTGTTGATGGTCTTCTATTGTAGGTTAGTGTTTGTATCTTAGGGATGTGTCTTCTCATGTCCCTTGAAGTTTTGTATTAGATTTTTTTTGTTTCTTTGTTTTAGTTCCCTTTGGATTTGAGTTGAGTTTTAAACTTTAAATCTGGTCATTGTGTAAGGGCCTGTTTGGTTGTCTGTTTTCAGTTTTAGTTTATTTATCTAGTTAGTTGTTTTACTTTTCTTATTCCAGTTAAATAATTCACATATATTGTTTTGATACTCGGGCACTTGTGACATCTCGAGGGGATCGGGAACACTCTTCGGACCTTGTCGCGGACCGGGCCGGGTGCTTGGTCGGGTGGCGACATGTCCTGGTTCGTGACACATACGTAGAACTTATGATATTGTATGACTCCAGGCCTATGTGGTTGGGGTAAATATTTTATCAGTTATTGTATCTAGGACCAAGATTGAATATCCATCTGTCACTACATATCCTATGGTGACAAGAATCAACCCACACATAGTTCTTGAGGAGTTGTGCAGCTAAACATCATGCAGTGAGTACATGGGCTCCACACTGTGAAATGGTAATTTTGAGAATGGGCCCATGAATGTAATTCTCAGTGTCATTACATATCCTTTGGTCGTAAGAATTAAGAAACAAATTGTTCTTAAAGAATCTCTCTGCACAGTTTGGAACCATATGTGGATAGGGGTATTTTTTAACCTAATTTTTGTGATTGGAACCGAAGTTGGAGATCTAGGCATCATTATGTATCTTATAAGGATAGTAATCAAGTCACATATATTTCTAGAATGGTAAACACTCTATGGAAGTCTAACCCCTTCACATAGGTGGGAATATTTTTTATTATTAAATTTGGGCCCCATATTGGATATCCAGTTGTCACTATGTATCCTATGATAACAGGAATCAAGACAGCTGTAATTCTTAATGAACCCTGTAATTTAACATCATACAGCAAGTAAATTGTATTCCTAATGTAAAAATGGGAATTATGGCTCGACCCAAAGATATAGATCTGGGCGTCACTATGTATCCTATGGTAATAGGAATCAAGATAAATGTAGCACTTGAGGAATGAATTTCCTATGCAATTCTCGCATATAAAGAGAGAGGGAATTTTGTATCATGTGGTAACTGGACCAAGATTTTGAAATGATAAATCCCTATGTATCTCATTAAAAATCATAATCAATTCACACATAGTTCTATAATGAATGTGTGTTGGGAAACCAACACCAAAAACTATGGTCTTATCAGGGGAGGTTCATAAGAATGTATAGTTTTATGTCATGCAAGGGACAACAACCATGCAGTTTAACATCATGCTGTAAGGAATCATGATATTCTTTTTATATTCTTACATTCAGGACCATGATGAGATTTTAATGATCTTCTATGACTTTTTTTATGTGGGGAAACCCTTACTAAAATTCCTAAGATCATGTGAGTTATGAATGGTGTGCTAAATAAGGAATGAAAAGGGTTCCTATAACTATGTAGAGGATATTAATTTTAGGATAGAGGTATTTTATATCATGTGGTTGATAGACCAAGATATTGGATCGAGGAATCCCTACATATCTCATTTAAAATGAAAATCAAGACACATATAGTTCTAAAAACCTATGTAGTCTAATTTCATGAGGAAATAAAATTATCTGTGTAGTTTAACATCTTACAGTGAGGACATTGACCACTCTTCACGAAGGAAAGGGAAGGTTGTGGATATAACCAAAGGTTTGGGAATCACTATGTTTCCTATGAGGATTGGAATTAAGCTACATGTAGTTCTTGGTTGAAGATATTCCCCAGGTGGAGATAAATCTCATACTATGATTGGTTTATTTAATCCTTCCTTCATGTGGATCTGGGTTATGTGGGGTGAGTTGTTTATGGTATGGTGTTTTCCATGAAATTTAACATCATGTGGTGGGGACTTCATCCATTAGGTTTATCATCCTACAGTGATTACTTGTTCAGTATAGTTTAGTGTCATGTGGTCAGGACATATTCATACAGTTTAATATTATGTGGTCAGGACATGGGACACTATGTAGTTTAAAGTCTTCATGTTGGGACTTGAGGTGTTGCGTAGTTTATCATCTTTCAACTAGGATGATCTTTCATATATTAATGTCATGCAAAAAGGATTTTTTCGTACAGTTTAACATCATGTAACTTGGACAAGTGGTGCTTGATATTAACTATGAAAAGTATTTCTTGATAAATCTTTCATTGGTGGGTGGTGTGACATGATCCCCATTCTTTCTATCCAATGAGTAAGCTCTATTATGATATAACTTATGTATGATGTAAGGCCATTCCCATTTGGGTTCCATCTTTGGAGGATTTATTACTAGTATCATTGGGGTTTTCAGAGCTAACACCAGTTCTCCTTTTAGGAACAATCTTAGGGGAACCTTTTTATTACAAGCTCATGCGATCTGAATATGATTGACTTCAAGGTTGAGCATTGTACACAAACTATTCAAATTGAGTCGCTCTAATTCATGCAGCCTCTTTTGAAATTGATCATTATCTGAGAACTTTCTAAAAATGGATATTCTAAGAAAAGGAAGTTTGACTTCTATGGGTAACACTACCTCGGTCTTGTACACTAATGTGTATGGTGTTTCTTTCATAGAAGTACGTGTGGTGGTACGGTAGGCCCATAAAGCATGGAGGGTTTTTTCAGGCTAGGAAATCTTATCCTTTCTCACCATATTATGGATTATATTAGATATAGTCTTATTGAATGCCTCTATCAATCCATTTTACATAGCATGTTAGCGAGTTGAGTGGTTGGAATCAATGTTGTACACCTAGTATAGTTTCCTCAACACTGTGGAATAGAATATGGTGTCATTTTCCATCAATATTGTGTGAGGGACTCCAAAACTAGTGATGATATGGAATATTATAAAGTTGATGATGTTATTCATCATGATTTAATTGAGGGTTATTGCATTATCCCACTTGTAATAGAATTTGGTGGATGTAAGGATGCACTGGAACTACTTAGTTGTGGCAAGGGGATATGGCCCCACAGCATTCATTCCCCAAATGGAGGACATCTAAGAATATTTAACAGTATGTAGAAATTCTTGGTGATGATGGATGATTCTTTCATGGATCTATCATGGATGAAATTTCTTGGTGAATTTTGCACAATCCTATATCATGGGTTTCTAATAATAACCTAGCCTCCTAATTTATTATGAGATCCTGGTCCCAGATTCTTGGGTGCCTTTAGATCCTGCATGGAATTCCTCCGTGATGGTGAAAATATATCCATCTAATATTAATGTAAGGAGGATTCCCTCAAATAAACTCTTGTAGAGGAATTTTAGATAATTTAGACCATCATGCATGGTAAATCTCACTACACAATGCTCAATCTATTTCGTTCTAGCTAGGTCTGTTCGGAGAGTACCATTTTAGAGATAACTGGTTATGGGATCCATCTATCTATGGGTGGTCATCAGTTCATCAAACTCTATGGTGGTGTTGACCTGATTTATTTCTTCCATATCACATACAATGATCGATGATACCATTCTTCGATGTGTGATACAAAAAAGGTAATGAGTTGTTTGATAGTATTAATGAGATCATGACTAATATACAGAAAAATTGATATCATGGTTTGACTATATAAAATTATTTGTATTTTAGTGTGTGGAAAGAGTTAATTTTGAAATAATTCATGTTTTCATTAATGTTCTATAGAAATTCACGTCATTACCTTGTTTCAATAGAATACATGATTAAGGTATTCACATGTTTAGAATGGGACAACCAAGAACTACCTTATGAGATATGTGATATAAATGTTAATTTGATTTCATTCACATCTTTCTATAGTTTTATTTTAGTTTTTGGACAGATGGAAATGTTATCCATTTATGGGTTGTATAAGTTATACACAAGTTGAAGTTTGTTAGATTACTGTATTATATCACTATAGGTGGCCTTAAAAATATTTTCTAACATGTTCTACCCTTTTATTGAGACATATAGAATGACCTATCATTCTATTGCATTATCTGCTAAGACATCAAGAATGAAAAATTCAACTTCATTTCATTATATAAGATATGAAGTGGAAATTGTTCAAGGAATGACCAAGTGTTATATTGTACGGAAATCATGTATGTATTTCTCCTCTTGAAAAAATTCATCAACAATAGTAAAAGGATCTTGAAACCAATGATGTTATCCTAGAAACTTCTAATATAATGAATCAGATGGTCCCTTAAATCATCACAGATTTATGGATTTATGGTAGTTAACTTTCTCCAAACCATATTCTCTATCACTATCCATCAGAACATGATGGTTATATTTCTTTTCCATATCTATGTTTTCACTTCCAACCTATGTTCTATTTTGTGGAAACCCAATGATAAAATACTTTGGGTAGCCGTTATGTTTCTAACTTTCCTTTTTAAAATAAAGTTTTATAATTCCTTTTTTATGATGTCAGTTTCCATGAAAGAAACTTTCAAGTGGTAAACCATTTATAACCCCAACTAATTTCAAGGGAGAAATTCATTTTAATGGGGGTAGAATGTAACTCCCCAAGATTTTATGAGACAAATTATTTTTAATTCCTTTTATTTCTTGTGTTTTATATGACACCAAAGATTATCTTGCACTATACACAACATTGTATTAGATTGCATTATACACAACACAATTCTTTGCTTGTGTTACTCACAATTTTGAGTTCTTTTGATAGAATTTATTTCACATAACACTGAGAATATATCTTTTTCAATGTACAAAATAACTATGTTTGTATTATGTTATACGAAGCCCCATAGGAATCTTTCAATAAACGTAATAATGACTTGGCTTTCATTACACGCAAGAGCGATCTTCCTTGATTTCTTTTATAGTACGCAATAGTGAGTTTCACTAAACAATGATATGTTAATAAACAATTATTATTTAATGGGATATAAAATTGCCTTTATGAATATTATTAACCACATTTTTAATTTTATATAACATTATCATTCATATTTTGTATTTTCTAAACATGATATAATGATCAAATTAAAAAATTTTGGATAAAAGAAGTATTAAAAAAATAGTTTTTCCGCCTTTTGACGGCGCACCCATTTTAAATCTAGTTTTGACACTTTTTTATATTAAATTTGACAAAATAAACATATTATTTTAGTGTATAATATAAATATTTACTTCAGTTTAATTTTTGGTATTTTTTTGATAAGTTTCAATTTTTTTTGATAAATAGTGAAAAAACTGATTTTTTTATTTTAATGTCATTAAATATTAAAATTATGTTTTGGATGGGTTTTAAATTTTAACAAGTTCATTTTTATCCAATTACAGGTTTTAAAAACTATTTTATTCATGAATTTGTTATAAAAAAACATTTTCCTTTTAAAATGGGCATTTTTCCAATAACTATTTTTCGTGAAAATTAACAATTTTATTTTAAATTTAATTCGGCATCTTCTAGGTATTTAATTTTAAAAAATAGATGTCATGTTTGGATTCAGGAGGTAAAAATTTGTTAATTAGGTCCCTTTTAGTTTTGACCAATATGAACAGTAACCATGCTAAATTTTATTACCACGATAAAGGGTAAATTATGTAATTTAGGTAAAAAAATAATATTATATTGACTATAAAATGAAAAAAATGAAGGAATTTTATTTAATGAATTAAATTAGACCCTTAATAGTTAAGGATAAAAATTATGTCATTTAATGGACACTTGTTCATGAAAATGACTTAAATAATATTTAAATCATAGAATGACACAATGCGTCATTTTTTATGCTTTTAATATATATTACGTATCCACATCTAGAAAAATGGTTGGTATCAAAAAATATAAATGATAATTTTTAAATTAATAAAAATATTTCCCAAGTATAAATTTATTGTGATGATTTGGGGCCATTTGAGAGATATTATGGTATTTATAATATTTTATTTAATGAAAATTTAAAGATATCCAATTCGTGTTTTAAATAAAATATCATTTTAAAAATAAGGTTATACAGAAGACAAGTTTGACTATAAACACTTATTTTAAATATAAAATGTTTATATTTATCATGATAATTTATTTTTAATTTTTAGTAAATAAATAATTACCTTAAATTTTTTTTATATGGATGATGCAGAAATTATTTAATTGATGGAATATCAATAAACTTATTTTAATTAAAATGATAATAATTATTAATGATCCAAAACATGTAAATTTTTTTTTTGGTAGAGTATATATTGAGCACAATAATCTAATGGTCTTGTTATGGACCATTTTAATCCATATGAAATAGATTAAGACTAGTACATTATTTTATTTAAAGTAATGTTAGAATTGTCACATCCATACTTTAACAAGTATAAAATTTTTAATCCTGGATTTTCAGGAAGATAAATTCCACTACATATATTCTTATAAAATATAGTAAATTTATCTTTATTATAGTATTTTATTTTTAATTTTTATTCATCAAATAATTACATTAAATAATTACTCCTTATTGATGTAATAATTGTTTTATTAAGAGGTATATCAAATAAATGTTATTAAAAATATTAAAATAAATATAATTTGGTATGATTAATTTTTGAAATAATTTTTATGGATTCAGTTTACCCCTTATGGATATTATTAAATATTTTTAGGGGATAACATCTTATATTAATATTATTAAAAATACATGCAATGAATTGTGTCAAAATTGACATAATTGATATTTCTCCAAACTAATAATTTATTAAATTATTTAAAAATCATAATGTTTTAAAATAATATATAATAATTTTTATATGTTCTATAATGTCATAAATTATTCATTTATAGTTTAATTTAATTCAATTAAGTAAATATTTCACCCTTTTAATATTGAAATATTTGTTACCCTAGTTTAGAATTCAATAGAATAACTAAGTATTAATTTAAAAGATAATCCTTAAATTGAAATAAAAACCTGTATAAAATTTATTGGATGATTATATTATAACCATATATAATCTCATATAGAAATTAGTACATTTTGGTGATTTTTAATATGGTTTTTAGTTTATTATAAATTAATATTATTGAGGTTTCCAAAGGTGTCCCTCATCTCAATTATAAAAGGGAACCTCCTCGATCATTTTTCCACAACTCATTAAGACCTAAAGTTAGACCATACCATTCCCATTTCTATGATAAACTTCCCTAGTTACATTATATATGTTCTGTGATTCTGAAAAGACCAACCCTAGTTCCGCTAAGAGGAGATCTAAAGAGAGAACTTCAAAGAAGAGGTAATCTTCTCTACTGAATCAATCATATTTCTTTCTTCTTTTACTTCCACTTCATGAGTTGTTTCATTATATAATAATAAATCTAGTAAAAATTATATGCTTATATTTTATAATAATTATGAAACAACTATATTCCACTTTCTATCCATTCTATTAAAAATGTAATCCCCACATGGGCGTACATACAACTTATCGTCTTCACGTTGTGGTGTAATCTATTTTTCACCACCACATTACATGGATGGGTATAAACATGGATGTAATAAATATATGTGATTATAATAAAATTATATTGATTATGAAATATATTACACCATTAAATTCCATATACCATTTAAGAAATATGGGAATGACATCACTTGTGGATACGTACGACCCACCGTCACTATGATGTGATGTGATTTGTTCTACATGATAACCATTGAAGAATGATTTTATAAATGTAAAAATTGAATAAATATGGTATTTATTATGTTAATATCATTTTATAATGATATAAATATTACCTAATAAGGAGAACTATAACTTATTCAATGAAACATTTATACAATCATAAACCAGTTAATACTTGAATAATGAGTAACACCATAATGTTACTAACAAATAGATGAAAATATGAAAATAAATGTTATCATGAAAATTATTATAATTATAGAATAATTAGGTAAAATAATTTATATAATTATACATGATTTTTGGATACATAATAAGCTTATTATTCCTAAGGAAATGGATAATTTTCAAATATCATTTTTATCTGAGATTGTTTATATGTAATTATTTACTAGGTATATATTTATCATCTATGTATATGATTTCTAAAAATGTAATCATAAAATGTTTGCTATTATTATATTTTTTTTAAAGTCATTTTACCCATTTTCTACATTTACTACATGGTATGTGAGGAATATTTCTTTTGTTTACCATACCAGGTACATTTTGACTTTTCTGGAAATGGTACGAGGAGAATGTTTTTAACTTATATGGCATGAAAATATTTTTACATCTTCATAAAAACTTATTTCAATGAAGCTTAATCTATTTGATTTCAAGTTTGTTTTCAACTAAATTTTTTTCTATTATAATTGCATGACATTTTGAAAGTAGAAAACATTTTTGAAGATGAAATGATATTTTCCTCATGAATTAAGCTCAAGTATTTTATCCAAATTATTTTCCATCTAAGATGACATAGGGTTATGTTACTATCCCCATTATTACTTTGAATAGATTGTTTTTTATGATGGAATGATTTTTATGAAATCAATTCATCTTGTATGGATTATGTAATGATGGAATGATGTTTAAGAAACCCATAATTTTTCATGGGTTATTCTATGATGAATGATTTATGTTTTTGTGTCACATGTAATAATAATTTAATTATGAGATGTGTGGGATCTATATCTCCCTCCAATTCATTGAGGAAAGATTTATATCTCATGATATAGACTTGAATGTAATGGCAAGTAAATTTACTTCAGTATACATGGCTGGAATGACAAGTAAACCCGGTTCAGTAATGGACTTGGTCCACTGTAATGGTCTTAGCAGCAATACCTTGGCTACTCAGTAAATTATATTATGTGCTTATTTATTTTCCACAATTCCATGTTTTATGCCAATTATATTTTCTCTTGGTTCATGATTCTATTATGATGTATATCTTATTAACTACGAAGATTTATTTCATGACTCAAGATTTTGGTATATATTAAATGTGTTATGTATTTTTCAAGAGTGATATTCATGTTTTTACATCCTTTTGATCATGTTTTCTAAGGTAGTTTCTATGCTTACCCTTACTAATAATTTTATCTCACCCTTTTTATGTTTTATTTTCACTAGGATATAAAGAAATGTTTTAGGTAGGAAAAAGGGGAAGATCTTTATGGGATATTTTGAAGATCTTTCACTAAATTAGAAGATCGTGTTCCAAGTTTCCAAAGACATTAAATAATACATTTTTTGGGCATCTGTTTGTTTCATGTATTATGTATTTCAAAAAAGAAATGTAATATTTGTGTACATAAATCTTGGGTTTCTACATGGACCATTGGTTTGGGGTTGATTGGCTGTAATGAAATTTAATTCTGTATTTATATAATGTTTGATACTTCTCTATATGTTAGATACGAACTTTGGATCATGATCATAAATGATTAAAAGTGGAAACCCATGCATACTCACATCTTCCCTTACATATATCTTGTTAATTTGGTCAATGTAGAGATCTTACAAAATAGTAATGAACTGGGAAGTCTTAGTGTGTCAATCCACTATAAACCATTTCACATTTTTTCCTTTGGATGTTCTTGGGAGATCAGTCACAAAGTCTATTGTGATATTATCCAACATCAATGTTGGTATGGGTAGTGGTTGTAATACCCCATTCATAAGTCACCACTCTACCTTCACTTGTTGAATCAACAAGCACTATGAAATGTAGTAAAAAATATACCTTTTAATATTATCCAACCAATTATGGCCACAGAGGTCCCTATACAGTTTAGTGATTTAAGGGTGTATAGAAAATGTAGAGCTATGAGCTTCATCCATCAGATCATTCCATATTTCCAGGATAGATGGGACAAATAGCCTTGTATTAAATTTCAATACAACTTCTTGATCAATATTTAACTAAAAAAACATACAATTCTTCACATCCACTATCTTATTTTGTATCAACGGATCTTATCTTTTTTCTCTATTGATCTTCTATAGTAATGATGGTTTAGGAATCATTTGGGATAGGATTTATGATGTCCCTTCCCTCATGATTAACATGTCTAGACTTACTAGTTCCATCATCAGTGGATCTCCTTGAATCCTTATCATTTCCAGCACAATAAAGTCTTTCTTAATTAACACAGCAGAGAATTTATTTTCTATTTTATGGTGATAATGATTTAAATAGTCCTTTTAACATCCTGTGTTTTTTAAAGGAAATACTATGTTCGATTACATAAACGATACACCACATTTAGCTTAAATAAACAACTTAATATTATTATTTAATATGATAGCTATCACATATCCCATAGAATGGTGTGAATGAAAATGAATAACTTAATAATAAAAATATGGTCTACAGATTTTTATAAAATGATTCATTGGTTAAAAAGTATTTAGGAAATTAATTAAAAACCAATTCAATATAAAGTATTTTTTTATAAAAAACTATTTAAATGAAAATATGTGAGTTTATAAAATAATAAAATCAGTCATTATGGATTTTATTAATGAAATATATATGTTATATCTTATTTTTTTATTTTAAATTCACCATCTATGTTTTCTAGACATGATGTAAGAGCAAATTAAATTTTTGGATAAAAGAAATATTTTTCTAACTAATCCAGTTTTACTGCCTCTTGATGGAGACCCAATTTTAAATAATATTTTTGATACATTAATAAGTTATATTTGACAAAATAAACTTATTATTTTTATGTGTGACATCAAAATTTATTTTGGAAAATGTTTTGGTGTTTTTCTAATAAGATTCATAGTTTAATAAATTTTAAAAAATACACCATTTTAATTCAAAATTCCTTTTTAATCTAATATATTTAAATTGTTATATTATCATTTTAATTTTTTAAATATATTAAATTACTTTTTTATTATTTAACCCAATGTTTTCCACTATAACCAATTTCAAATTGAATTTTGATATAAAAACTTTTCAAACTTTTGAATGTTTCACTTTAAAAACTAGCTTTTTAGTTTTGTCCATGGAATTAATTTTAAATATAATTCTCCCAATTATGAGAATTTAATTATTTAAAATTGATTATATATTTGGATTTATAAGTTTAAAATTAGTTTATAAGTTAAATTTTATTTTTTATCTATAAAAGAGTTATCATGGTAAACAAATTATTTACCATAGTAAAATTAAATATTTTATAAGGGTTAAAAATAAAATTTAAAGGCGTAACATACCTAAAAACTACAACATTTAATGGTTTTTTGATTTGTCTGTTGAACCTAAGACGACTATAAAACAATAATTACAATAAAAAGTCTTGGAATTTAATTCCATGTGTATATGGTTGGATTTTAATATAAAATAATCAATAAATTAATTACTTGAACCCACCTCTCATTAAGTATAAATTCCACATCGCCACCACCCTATTTCAACCCAAAATCTTGTTACCTCAACAAATATCTACCTGAACCTACCATACTCACACTATACACATATATGTGATAAATTTTTTATCAAAAGACCAAATCCATGATTCTCTAAGGTCTTTCAAGGAGGGGATATTCAAGAGATAATATTCTCGAAGTACCTCTCTTAATTTCTTTTCTTTTTCTACTTTATCCTAACCACCTTCATAAATAAATGAATTATTACTCCATAATTATGTAAATACTATAATTTTATGTTTATACTTGAATATATCATATCAGTTTCCTTTATCACCTTCTCTTGTTCAATGAAATGAAATTATTGTCCAAGTTATTCCTGTTAATCACCTACATTAATAATATTTTTTCCTTTTCCATTATGACTTCATGGATGGTATTAAAACTATTTTAGGTTAAATAATATTTAAATATGTATATTATAATCTATATAATATTATATTAATGTTATATTAAGCGTATATTAATTCTTTTCGTATTTTTATTATATGATAACTTCATTTGGGGAAATGTGGACTATTGCCTCCTCAAAATGATGTCATTCATTCACACATTTTATTGAATATATTAAGGATTGTTTTAGTAAAAATATATGGTATAAATGAAATAAAAATGAAACTTTAATGATATTATATATTTATACTTATTTATATAAATTTTATTTAATGATCGTTCTTTCAATGTGATAAGAAAAACAAAACAAATAGCATTCATGCGTACATACGACCTACTATCTCCATAAATGATGTTTTTAGTTTTTCTTCAAATATTATTATAAATAATTATATAATTAATATATAATATATTTATATCATGTTCTATATTCTAGAGATATTGTACAGTTGACCACGTGGACTATTGACATCATACCAAGTTCATTTTAGGCTAAAGTACTGAATATCGACTAAATGTCTAACTTGAACATAAATAACTATATAGCTATTATAACATTGTATGAAGTGATATAAAATGAATAATAAAATTTAAAAAGGTTCTAAAGAAATTATAAATTAACCTATGTTCATTATTCAGGAATATATAGAATGTATGAGACAAGCCAAACTCGAGGTAAGGGAATTTCTTAACCCAATTTCCATTCTTTGGGTTAAATTTCTACTTCTTGATTATGTCATTCAACTCTTATGTGTGAAATGAATTTTTAATATCTTATATTTTGTTTATATATTGAATTATATTAATTTTTTAAATGAATATATTTATATGGAGTGTGTGAATTTCATTACAAATCGACAAAAAGAATGTTTTTAACATATACGATGATAACAACTTATTTTACGCTATAACCATTATTTTATATTTGGATTCCTCTATAAGACTTAATGTATTTAAAAGTAAAATAATTTCTATATTCACTTTTCTTGTATTTGGGTATTGATAATGGGTTTGATAAGGGATTTATTATTTCAATATCTTGAAATTATATCTTGTGATTGCAATAGAAAAATGTTTTTTCCTTTATGCTTGTAAATGTGTTATGATTATGGTATATTTTTTTGGGAATTTCTTATGTATATGGGTTTTTAATGATAAAGAAAGTATGGGTGATCCCATTATATCTCTCCAATGAATTGGGTAATGATATTGAGTTAACCGATATGGTTTCTCCTAATATATTTTGGGAATATACTATGATGGGTATGTCAAATGTAGCCATGAAGGTTACTCCGTATATAGCCGTGAAATATAAAATTTAAGTATGATGAGGAATATATATATTAAATTTTATGTTTTATGATTTCTATGAATTTTTATAGGAATATTGTGATTTCATGTGGTAATCTAAAGAGTTTATGTTTTATGGGTGAAATGTATGATTTTGTGAAAATGTTTTTATGGTTTTAAAATATTCATGAACTAACAGTTTATTTCCTTATTTTATATCCAATAATTAGATTTTTGTGTTAATACCAGGTTGTTGAAATGTTTATAATAGGAATTAATGGATTATAGTGTCATGTATGTGATTAGGGAAAAGTTATGATGATTAAACATGAAAAGAAACCATGTTTCATTTTAAATTTATCTATTTTATGGAAGAAATAGATATTTTTGGAAGTGTCCACATTTTATTTATATGGTTTTGTTATGTATGAGTTATGACCTAATTATCTAGGTCTCTAAACCTGAATATATCATCAATGTGAAATAAATTCAAATTATAAACTTAACTGAAGATTATGTAATGTTTATGGTTTGGGCCTTATAGTTGGTATTATAAGAAAGTTTTTGAAAAATTTCGGGATTATGAGTTTTTGTTAAACATATGGTAAAATTATATGCCTATTATTTTGGTTAAATTCTTTTCATATGACTTTTTAGATAAAGGGATGTTGGTTGCACATGGAAGGAGGAATATCTCAAAAAACATTCATATCTCTTCCTGATGACTTTTTTGCATTAATTTTTTCGAATTCTTGTCTAGATGATTCTAAAACATAATATAACATACAAATAAATTGTAAACAGTTGTTTGGGACATCAAAAAACTCCACTACACCTAGATTCAATCATGTATCGTGGTTTGTTTCAAATCAAATATTATTTTCTCAATATTCTCATTTTTTTCAAAAAAGGTAAATATTATTACAGATTTTTTAGATATTTTACCTTATAACATGATTATAAATAATATAATGATTTTGAAAAATCATCTAAAGTTATAGACCCTTATGAAAACTATTTATATTTTATTTTAAAATATATTCTCTCAACAGATACTTATGGTATTTTAAAAGAATAATTGATTGACAGTTTCAACTCATACTCGGTCCGAATGTTTTATAAAAAGCAAGTATTATAATATTTTTTGGAATTATATGTCATAAAAGATTATTTCCTAAAAATATTTCTCTGCGAACACCCATATGACCCAATTTTTACATGGTTTATTTGTACAAAGGAATAAAGTGATTTTAAAAAATCTCTAAATCATTACTTCAATGCATGGACCTTTTATCTACGTAAAAAAATACCGATGAAACAAGGCAGACACCATGATCAAGGTACGATGTTATTTCTTTTGGGAATAGTTGTTTAAAATAATTTGGAGGTTAAATGAAAAAATTTAATACATTTAATACTTAATGAAATAAGATGTTGAGTTAATTTTGAGTTACGATGAAAATGAGAGGAATAAAACATCTTTTAAGGTTAAAACATGTTATGGTTATTGTTGAGGATTTTATCTAATATTGGTAGTATTTTATTTGAATTATATAGGTTTAAAATTTGTACAACCCACATGATGGGTGCATCCCATTACGTTCAGTAAGGCCACGGAGATCGAACCCACCACTGAAGGGCATCAAGGGTGCATCACCGACCACTAGCATATGTGAAGTCCGTGGTTAGTATGAATTTATCTTTTTTAGTTAAACAAGTTTATGAAATAAGAATAAGATTATTTTGGGAACAAAGGTTTTATCAAATAGATATTTGTGGTATTAGAAAATGATTTTCAAATTATGTGATAAATGTTATTTTGGAAAATGTTCACTAATTTGGGAACTTTATATGATTAAAGTAATAATAGTACTATGATATTTTAATTGAGGAGTAGAGATTGAATTATATTTTGGAAGAATCTATGATATAATTTGTGGGATTATGGGGGATTAGGATATTTATAGAAATTATTGACCTATATTACAAAATATTTGATTAGGTTAATTACCTTTTAGTATGAGACATTAATAGTGATTTATGTTATTTGGTGACAAATGTTAAAATTTATCTTAAAATATTATGTCATCAAATCCTTCTAATTTCAGGGTTCATTCTTAGTTTGGATTATTTTGAGCAATATTACGGATAGTTATTTTTAAATGGTCTATTTGGAACATTGGGTATTACTGTTGAATTTTGGAGATTAAAATTATTCTTTATTCATATAATGTAATTTTTTTTGGAATTATCGTATCTTATATTAACTGTATTGGTTTTGGTTAATGTTTCAAGACCAAATAAATTGTTAGTTTATATTTTATGGAATATGTGGTTTTATAGAAGTCGATTCATCTTGAATACTCATAGTTTAGAGAAAAAGACGAGTTTATGGTAGAAATTGATTAAAGGATGAAACTATACATGACAAGTAAGTATGTTTCCTTATGTTTTTATTCAAGGGCATAGTTGAATTCTACAACTTTATGAAAATGATCTTAAAATAAAAAAAAATTATGTTTACTTTTCCAACTATGAAGTAAAATACCGTTTAACCCATCAAAATTTTTTATCTTTTTTATTGCTAACTTTTTACTAACATTGTTTTATATTATTCTCCATCAGAACATAATCATTAATTTTCTCTTCCATATACATGTTTCCCTACATAGAACCTTAGTATGCGTTATATCAGGAAACCATCATACTTTCCTTTCTTTCTTTTATAGGGATGTTTTATTAATATGTGGGATTCATATAATGGTATTTTGAAAAGTCATAAATTATATATAGACCCCAAATTTAAACTTACAAGGACAAAATTTCCAAAAGGGTTAGAGAATGTAACATCTCGATTTTTTAAAAGGAAAAACTATATTCGAAAGCACACATGATATGCCACATTTAGCTTAATTGAACAAATTATTATTATAATTTAATATGATATGTATCACCCCATGCTTCTATGGTATATTTCCCTTTAAATAATGAAATATCTTACATTGTATGCATGTTTGAGATTCTAACACACCACGACAAATCAAAGAAGCCGTTATGATTAGTAATAACCATTTTTGAATTTTTTTAAATTTTATTATTCAAATTTGACACCATATTTTGGATTTCTAATATCAAAATTAGATTATGGTGTATTTTTGGTATTTTTTTTTGAAAATTTACAATTTTTCATGAATAGTGAAAAATACTAAACATTAATTAAAAACAAATTTTTTAATTAAAAAATTTATAGTGCTAATTTATACTATTGATTGGTTTTAAAGTATAAGTATGTTATATTTTTACCATTTAATCCAATGTTCATAATTGTATGTAATTTCACATTTAAACTGGACATAAACATGTGTCGATCTTTTAATAGTTAATATTTCTTAAAAACACACTTTTTGTTTTGACAACGGAAATTAATTTTAAATTAATTTCTTCCACTTCTGTGTTTTGAATTTATAAAAATGGATTTAATATTTAGAATCAGGAGGACCAAATTTTGTAAATAGGTAACTTTTATTTTAAGAGATTTTGAATAATTACTTCGGTAAATATTTTATTTACCATGGTTAAAGGGTAAATCCGGTAAATAAGGGTAATAAATAATATTATAATAATATTAAATTATCCTAACACGTGTCCTAACCCTTTTGGATGATACATGTCCGACCATGGGCATTATTGGGTCGATTTTGGGAACCCATGGTGCCACTTGTAAGTGATAATGACACTTTATATTAATCATGTTAAAGTAAATACAAAAATGACATAAGCATATATCTTTTAGTAAAACAATTTTTACATTAGAATATATAGGTTATCTCTTTAACCATAAATACTCATTAGAATGCTAAAATGATTTCCTAAATAATGGTAATTTATTTATAATTTTTATACATTTAATAATTAAATTTATTTATGACACAATGATGATGCAGTATTTTCCTTATTAATTAAAGAATCAAATAAATGGTATTATAGATTTTAAAATAAATATAAATTGAAAGTTTTTATTCCATCCCTGAATTTTCTACATTGCTATTACATGTTATTATTGATTAAATAAATTTAGTTCAAATTAATAAAGTTTTTATGACTTCAACAAAAATCAATTATTAAATAGTGTCAAAATTGACATGAAAGAGTTTTTAAAACAAATATTATATTATTAATTGATATAATAATCCTAAAAATATAAGGTTCAACCAAAGGAATTGTCAGATTATAGTTATATAATTAATGAACAACATGGGGTTCGCTTGGCAGTTGATAGTATGTTTATTAACCATATAATATAAAAATACAAAGAGACTTGGTAAATGTAAAACTAAGCAACTAAGAGTTAAATCAAAAAAATAAGGTTAATATAGTGACCCAAACCAGTCTAAAACATATTGGTTGAGTGGTTTTCGACCCATCTCCACCTTATCCTTGAAATAATTTTATTTTAAGCCATTATAAACCGAATATGAATTTATTATAAAATAATACTTTATGTTTTTTCTAAGGTGCCCCTCACCCCTCTTATAAAAGAGAACTTCCCCTTTCATCAAATTCACACCTTCAAAGCCTTTTGGATCGGCCAAACCCTACTCGAATACCCTATCATATGTCCTCCCTTCATCATAGAGGCCTTACTTTAGTCTGAAAGCCATACAAAGGAGCCCTTTTGATCAAATCAAATTGAAGACCCCGAAGAAGAGATAAACATTTCACCACCCACTTTCAAGTTATTTTCTTCTTCAACTTCTTCATTCCTTGTTGTTTCCGTTATAAAATAATAACTATAGTACCTTATATATACTATGATGTTATTATAAATATGTTACAACAATATTATTTATTTTATCCATCCTATGAATTAAAAAGTCACCACACGTGCATACGTACGACTTACCATCTCCACATCGTGGTGAAGTTGTTATTCAAACACTTCATCATTTGGATGGGTATAATAATGAGTATAACTGATTTAAATAATAAATATAAAATTATAATGATTCTATATATATGATATACCATCCAACAATATAACATTTTAATATCAGAAGAATGATATTGTCACTCATGGGTAAGTACGGCCTACCGTCTCCACGAACGCGATGAGATTCATTCCCCATCGTATCAATTCAATACTAATTTTCATTTGATGATTAAAAAAATAATTTTTAAGGACTTGATATCATTCTGGATATGAATAATATAAAAACTACTCATAACAAACATGATTTATGTAACAAAACATAAAAAAGAAAATGGGTAAGTTAACACCCGAAACGACGATAATAATGAAATATTACTAACAAATCAATATTAGAAGATCATATATGATATCATATTTATGTATAGGTTCTTTTATAATTTAATAACAATGATTTAACTATTATATAAGAGGTTAACCTACCCTCTACCAAGGAAATGTACAAGGTACGCGTTAATTTCACAATCTCTTCATTATCCGAGGTTGTTTATATGTAATTATCTACTACGGACTCTTTATAATCCACATCCATGTTTCATAGAAATGTCTTTCAAAACATTTTTACTATTTAATAGAAAATGGGTTAAAGTCATTTATACCCTTATTTGACCTTATTGGTTTTTGAAAGGAACCTTTCCGTCTTTTTCCAAACAAGGCACTTTTTGACCTTTTGACAAATTTAAGGTAAGAATGTTTTTTTAACTTATACGACAGGTGCATCTATTTTCTGCCTTTATAACATCATCAATGCTTCCCTTAAAAGCTTATATTAATATCTTCAAATAAGTTTTTTCGTTTTAATTATGTGACCCTTAAATGATTTCAATATAGAAAGAGATATTTCTCTAAAAAGGTTTTGATTTCATCTATGTTAACATCTTTGATGGATTTTAATCTTATTTGATGTTGATTTATTTTGATACAAAACATATATATCATATTGAAGGTTTTCTGATATGTTTGACTATGGATGTGTTATTTTTATACCATTCATGTTTTATGGATAACGTATTGACATTTTGTATGTTAGTTTTAATACAAATTTTTATGTTATGTTTAATCCTTTTCATATGATGATTTCATTGGACTTAGTAAGTGACGGGTGGATCTCGATATAGCTCTTCTATGCATCGGTAGGTCTCATGAGACAAACTACTATATTGTCACAAGGCCATGACAAAATCTTATTTGTAGTCTTGGCACAAGGCCTTGACTATGTGGTTATGATAGTCTGGAATTATGCATTCCATCATTTTGAAAGTGGCTATTGATATTAGATGTGATTATTCAACTAGTATAATATCCATGTGAGTATGTAAATGGAATTATTTAGATTCATATTTTACATATTGCTGAAGTTCAAGTTTAAAATGCTTTTTTAGTTATAAATTTCCTTAAAATTTTATGGTTATTTATGAAAGTTTTTGCTATATTGTTATCCTTACTGAGCATCTGAGCTCACCCCATTCTATGTTTTATATTTCACCAGATGTGAAGAAGTATTTTATAACTGACCTGTAGGGAAAGTATATAGGATATGAATATGGTCAATGGAGAGAAACCTATTTTATTTTTTCATTTATGATGTCATGTAAACCTTATTAATGTATCTAGTGTTTCCAAATCTACTAAACTGGTCAGTCTTTCGGGATTTTATCCCTTGTGATCTTGTCAACGTAATGTAATAATGCACTGAATTTGGGTAACTAGGGTTGGGGCATTCCATTTGGTATTAGAGGAAGTTTAGTACTAACCTTGGAAGCGATATTTAGATAAATTCTTATTAGAGATCATTACCCTAAGATAGTAATTGAGGATTAGTGTAGAAGAACATCCTAGAATTTTGGTAAATTATAGATTTTGTGTATTTTCCGAGAAATACATCCCTGTCTGGATATGAACAGGTAGAGGTAGCTCTGGCACAGATGTACCTAGGAGTGAAAACTCTGACAAAGAGTTTCGGGCTTGACCTAGGGTATCCTGGTACCCGACAATAGGCCTTGCTGCACTCTTGGTTACAACACTCCCAGGGGATATGCTTAGAAAAATTCTCATTTTCTTTACGAACCATTTTAAAGGGTTTATGAGTATATACTTACTCAAAGAAAACATTTTTATGATTATGGATTATATCCACAAACTGTTCAATTTATGTTAAGTGTTTTACATGTTTGGAATTATGTATTTCGATTCATAAACAAATCTAGTTTATGACATTGTTTAGAAATGACGCCTAGTGGAAGGAATGGAAACCATATCAATGCACACACTCCATTCAAGGATTTCCCTCCTACATAAGATAATTATAGTGGATCTGGTGATGCAACTGGTGTTGATCAACTAATCACCATACTAGGGAAACTCACTCAGGTTATGAATAATAACCTTACTCGTATGGAGCACCCAAATCTACAGCGTGGAGGATCAAGGTTAGATCACTTCATGAGGAACAAACTGCCCACATTCAATGGGGGTAAAAATATTTTAGTATCTAAGAAATGGATAAACTCTTTATATAAAATATTCCATGCCTTGGGGAGTAGTGAAAGGTAAAAAGTTGTCATGGAAGTTTATCACCTCACTAGAGATGTTGATCAATGGTGGTCATTGATTCAAAACACAAAGGAAGACGACGAAGTATCAAATATGAAATGGAATGAGTTTAATGAAATTTTCGTAGAAAAATACTTTCCTCATGCCCATCGAGCGGATATGGAAAGACAATTTCTGAGTCTGAGGAAAAAATAGGATGATAATGTCGTAAAGTGTGAAGATAACTTTACAAGGGTAACAAGGCATGCGGCAGATTATATACGTAACCCAAGAAGTAAGATTGATCACTTATTTGATGGGTTAAAACCATTTCTCCATCGATCAATGGTCTCACAATCCTTCTCGTCATATGAAAACATTTTCTCATGTGCTCTCAATACAGAAAATGAATTCTCTACGTCTTATGACTTTTAATCAAAGCAAGAGAAAAAGAGATCTGCTGGTCACTCTGGAAATGGAAATAAGGGAAAGAAGTGAAAAACCGAATATCCATCCTGTAGTAAATGTGGTATGAAACACCCCGGTACTTTCTTTAATGAAATGGGAGTCTGTTACAAGTGTGGCGAAAAAGGACACCAAGCTCATGATTTCAAGGGGAGGAAAGAAGCTATCTATGTTCAATGCTACAATTGTAGGGAGATGGGAAATTATTCCAATGAATCTTCTAAGATTCAGGGAAAAATACCTCAGAAAATGCCAAGGGATCAAGACCAAGCTTATTCTTTCACTACTGTTGAGGTTGAAGATCCTAAAGACGTGGTGGAATGTGATTTAATGGTTTCCTCAAGTTTAGCGAATGATTTATTTGATTCTAGATCATCACATTGTTTTATATCATACCATTTTTTCTAAGAAAATTAGTTATTTACAATTTGATTTGACAAGGGAGTTGTCAGTAAAAACTCTTAAGGGAAGTATCATTGCTACAATGTTTTGGGAATCAGTTCTCATTAAGGTATATAAATGTTATTTATCTGCTGATCTCATCATCATACTCATGATGTAATTAGATATAATCCTCAGTATGGATTGGATTTTAGACCATGATGTGAAAATTTATTATAAGAAGAAGGAAGTTACAATTTTTTATGATGATAAGGAGTACCATATCTTTTGAGAAGAAACGTCACCCCTTAATTTTTATCTAGATCCATCCACAGTAGCTCAACTAAATTCAATTATTGGGGAGGAAGAGAATGAAATAACTGTGGATGAGGAAAGGGACATTCGAATAGAGGATTTAGCTGTTGTGTAAGAATATGTTGATTTTTTTCTAGAAGATTTACCTGGACATCCTCCAGAATGATAAATTGATTTTTCAATTGACCTACTTCCATGTTCAAGGCCCATATCGAATACCCCTTATAGAATGGAAACTATAGAATTAGTGGAACTAAAGAAACAACTATAGGAATTGAGTAATAAGGGATTTATTCACCCTAGTGTTTCTCTATGGGGACCCCTGTTCTTTTTGTTAAGAAGAAAGACGGATCTATGAGGTTATGCGTTGACTACAGGCAGATCAATGTTATAACAAAAAAGAACAAGTATCCTCTACCTTACATTGATGATTTATTTGACCAACTACATGGAGCTCAATACTTTTCAAAGATTGAACTTATATCTGGATATCATTAGTTGTGTGTGAAGAAGGAAAACATTCTAAAAACAGCATTTCGAACCAGGTACAGGCATTACGAGTTTACAATAATGCCTTTCGGATTTACTAATGCACCCTCTGTCTTCATGAATCTAATGAATAGAGTTTTCAAGGAATATCTTGATGACTTCATAGTGGTATTAATTGATTATATATTGGTATACTCTAAAATCTATGAAGATCATGAAAATCACTTGTGCACCATTCTGAAAACCCTCAGTAGAAATGAATTATATGGGATGTCTAGAAAGTGTGAATTATGGATTCAGGATATTTCTTTTCATGGCTATATTTTCTCTAAGGATGTAATCTCAGTTGATCCTTCTAAGACATGAGTGATCCATGAATGGCACGCACCTATGAGTATAACTGGGGTACGCAATTTTATTGGTTTAGCAGGTTATTATCGACATTTTGTCCAAAATGTTTCCCGATTGGAAAACCCATTAATGAGGCTCACACATAAAGGGGTTAAATCTGTTTGTACAGAAGAGTGTGAATATTTGTTTTGAATAGCTAAAGAGAAGATTAGTCAATGCGCCTATCTTGACTCTACCATCAGGGAATGATGAGTTCATTATTTATAGTGATGACTCAAAGAAAGGACTTGGTTGTGTCCTTATGCGTAATGATAAGGTTTTTTCCTATACACCAGGACAGTTGAAAATTAATGAGAAAAACTATCCTACTCATGATATTGAGTTATCAGCTGTAATATTTGCTTTGATGATATGGATACATTATCTCTATGGTGAAAAATGTGAGACATATACCGATCACAAGAGTTTGAAGTATATTTTCTCATAGAAAGAACTCAACACGAGGAAAAGGAGATGGCTTTAACTACTTAAGAATTATGATTGCACGATACACTACAACATGGGGAAGGAAAATAAGGTGGAATATGTTTTGAGAAGAAAATATCATGGAGTTTTGAACAAGATGAGAGTTTAAAGGGATCCTATTTTCATGGATCTAATAAATATGGATGTGGGAATAACCATTAAAGGTGATACATCAATACTTTTTCAAATGGTTTTCAAAAAATCTTTACTATAAAGGATAAAGAGTTCTCAGACTGATGATGAAGAGTTTAAAAAGAAGATTAATGATGTGAATGATTGGAGATTGAGTGACTTTGTGTATTAAGATGGAATTTTTAAATTTGGGAAGAGACATTGTGTTCATGATATACCTGATCTAAAAAGTGAATTGTTGGATGATGATCATAGTTCCAATTTCTCTATACACCATGGTAGGACTAAGATGTACTGAGATTTGAAGGAACATTTTTGGTGGGACAACATGAAGAGGGAGATCACCGATTTTGTGGCAAGATGTTTGTTTTGTCAATAAATGAATGCTGGAAGGCAACAGCCTGGAGGAGTCATGAAACCACTTCCCATAACTGAATTTAATTTGGATAATATTATGAAGGACATTGTCATGGGACTCCCAAAGACTCCAAGAAGGAATAATACAATATGGGTCATTATTGATCGTCTTACCAAGTCAGCACATTTTCTTAATATAATAGAGGATTTACAACTTAAACGTCTAGCAAGACTATATATTAATGAAGTTGTAAGACTTCATGGAGTACCAATATCCATTGTTTTTTATCATGATCCACGTTTTAAATCACGATTCGGGAAAAGTCTTCAGAAAACCCTGGATACTGAAATTCGTTTGAGCACTGCCTACCACCCTCAAACTAATGGACAATCAGAATGAACTATTAAATCATTAGAAGACATTTTGATGTCTTTCTCACTTGACATTCAAGGTATGTGGGATAAATATTTACCTCTGGTATAATTTTCTTATAATAATAGCTTCCATTCAAGTATTTAGATGGAACCATATGAAGCATTATGTAGACAGAGATGTCGCACACCAACCTGTTGGGATGATATTTGTGATAGAAAACTTGTAGGCCTTGAACTTGTTGAGGAAAAGATGGAAAAGGTTATGTTAATCCAAACCCAAATCAAAGCAGCTCAAAGTAGGTAGAAGATCTATGCCGATAACCGAAGGAAGGATTCGTAATTTCAGGTTGGATGTCATGTTTTCTTGAAGGTATCTTCTTGGAATAGTGTTATATGTTTCGGTAAGAAGGGTTAATTGAGTCCTAGGTACATCAAACCTTTGGAAATCCTAGAATGAATTGGGGATGTATCTTACCATTTGGAAATGCTGCCAAGTCTCTCCAAAGTTCATGATGTGTTCCACGTATCACTATTGAGAAAATACATGTCTGACCCAACGCATGTATTCACCTATGAGAAATTAGAACTCGAACCCAATCTGTCTTATTGTGAAGATCCTGTCAGGCTTATTGATACAAGATAACAAGTATTGAGAAACTGAACGACTCATCTGGTAAAATTTCTATGGAGAACCCATAAGATAGAAGAGGCCATGGGGGAACCCAAGGAACTTATGATGAAGAACCACCCAAGTCTTTTTATGCAGTAATTTTATAGAAATTTGGAGGACAAAATTATTTGAAGTAGGTTAGAATGCAACACCCCAAGATTCCATGGTACATTTCCCTTTGAATAATGCAATAGCTTGCATTATATGCAAGTTCGAGAATCTAACACACCACGACCAATCAAAGTAGCCTTTATGAATAGTAATACAAAAATTTTGAAATTTTATAAATTTTATTATTCAAATTGGACTTCATTTTTGGATTTGGAATATCAAATTTATCTTATGGTTAATTTTTGGTATTTTTATGAAAACATCCAATTTTTCATGAATATTGAATAATACAAAACTTTTATTAAAAACAATTTTTTTAATCAAAATAATTTATAGTGCTAAATTATACTATTGAGTGGTTTTAAAATATAAATATTTTATATTTTAACCATTTAATCTAATGGTGGTCATTTTATGCAATTTCACATTTAAACTGGACATAAAATAGTGTCAATCTTTTAATAGTTAATTTTTTTTAAAAACATGCTTTTTGTTTTGACAATGGGAATTAATTTTAAATTAATTTCTGCCACTTCTGGGTTTTGAATTTAGAAAAATGGATTAAATATTTAGAATCAGAAACTACAAATTGTGTAAATAGGTAACTTCTATTTTTAAACATTTTGAATAATTACTTCGGTAAATATTTTATTTACCATGGTTAAAGGGTAAATCTGGTAAATAAGGGTAAAAAATAATATTATAATAACATTATATTACCCTAACATATGTTTTAACCTTATTTTCTGATACATTTCTAGCCATGACCATCTTTGGGTCGATTTTGGGACCCCATGGAGCCACTTGTAATTGATAATGAAACATTATATTAATTATGTTAAAGTAAATACAAAAATGACAAAAGCATATATCTTTTAGTAAAACAATTTTTACATATGGATATATATGTTATCTCTTAAACCATAAATTTTAATTAGAAATCTAAAACAATTTCCTAAATAATGGTATTTTATTTGTAATTTTTATACATTTAATAGTTAAATTTATTTATGATGCAATGATTGTATTGTATTTTCCTTATTAATGAATGAATCAAATAAATGGTATTATAAATGTTAAAATAAATATACTTTGAAAGTTTTGATGCCATACACGAATTTTATAGGTTTCTATTACATGTTAATATTGATTAAATAAATTTAGTTCTAATTAATAGAGTTTTTATGACTTTAACAAAAATCAATTATTTAATAGTGTCAAAATTGACTTAAAAGATTTTTTAAAATAAATATTATATTATTAGTTGATATAATAATCCTAAAAATCTATGGTTCGACCAAAGGACTTATATGCTTATATTTATATCATTTATGAACCACTTGGGATTTTCTTGGTAGTTTATAGTATATTTATTAACCATATAATATAAAAATTCAATGAGACATGGTAAATGTCAAACTAATTAACTAAGAATTAAATCTAAAAGATAAGTTTAATATAGTGTCCCAAACATATCTAAAACCTATTGGTTGAGTGTTTTTCAACCCATCCCAACCTTATCCTCGAAATAAATTGATTTGGAGCCATTATAAACTGAATATGAATTTATTATAAAATAAACTTTATGTTTTTTCTTAGGTGCCCCTCACCCCTCTTATAAAAGGGCACTTGAACTTTCCTCAAATTAACACTTTAAAATCATTTTGGCTTAGAAAAACCCTAACCAAATACCCTCAAAGCTGTCCTATCTTAATTATAGAGGCCTTAGTTTAGTCAGAAAGCGAACCTACAGACCCCTTTTGATCAAATAAAAATGAATACCCTAAGAAGAGGTAAATATTTCACCACCCTCTTTCAAGTTCTTTTCTTCCTCCACTTCTTATTTCCTTGTTGTTTCCATTATAAAATAATAACTCCAGTATATTGTATATACTATGATGTTATTATAAAAATGGTACAACCATATTATGTTTTTTATCCATCCTATGAATGAAAAATTCACCACACGTGCGTACGTATGGCTTACCATCTCCACATCGTGGTGAAGTTGTTATTCAAACACTTCATCATTTGGATTGGTATAAAAATGAGTATAAATAATATATATAATAAATATATCATGATAATTAATCTTTATATATGATATACCATCCAATTATATAATATTTTAATATCTAAAGAATGATATTGTCGCTCGTGCGTACGTACGGACAACTGTCTTCACGAACGGGATGAGATTCATTCCCCATCGTATTCATTAAAGACAAATTTTCATTTGAGAATTAAAAATAATAATTCTTAAGGACTTGATATCATTCTGGATATGAATAATATAAAACCTACACATAACAAATATTATTTTTGTAATAAAACATAAAAAAAAATGGGTATGTTAACACCCGAAACGACAATAATACTAAAATATTATTAACAAAGCAATATTAGAAGATCATATATGATATAATATTTATGTATATTATTCATTTATAATTTAATATGAATTATTTAACTATTATACAGGAAGTTAAACTACCATCTAACAAGGAAACTTACAAGGTAAGGATTAATTTAACAATCTCTTCATTATCCGAGGTTGTTTATATGTATTTGTCTAATGGGACCTCTTTATTATCGACATCCATGTTTCTTAAAAATGTATTTCAAATTTTTTTACTATTTAATAGAAAATGGGTTAATTTCATTTATACCCTTATTTTACCTTATACGTTTTTGAAATGAATCATTCCATCATTTTCAAACAATGTACTTTTTGACCATTTCGACAAATTTAAGGTAAGAATGTTTTTTAACTTAAACGATTGGTGAAGCTATTTTCTGCCTTCATAACATCATCAAAGCATCCCTTACAAGAATATAAGAATATCTTCAAAATAAATGTTTTTTTTATAATTATGTGACCCTTAAATGATTTCAAAATATAAAGATATATTTCTCTAAAAAGGTTTTGATTTCATCTTTGTCAACATCCTTTGATGGATTTTAAGCTTATTTGAAGTAGATTTATTATGATATAAAACTTCCATATCGTATTGAAGGTTTTGTGAAATGTTTGACTGTGGATGTGTTATTTTTATACCATTCATGGTTTATAGAAAAATTATTGACATTTCGTATGCTAGTTTTAATGTTAATGTTTAGGTTATGTTTAAAACTTTTCATATGAGAATGCATTGTGAATAGTAAGTGACAAGTGGAGACCACTATAGCTCCTCGATGCATCGGTAGGTCTCATGAGACAAACTAGTGTCTTGGCATAAGGCCTTGACAGAATCTTATTTGTAGTCTTAGAGTAAGGCCTTGACTATGTGGTTATGATAGTATGGTATTATTCATTCCATCATTTTGAAAGTGGCTATTGATATTTAATGTTATTATTCAACTAGTAGAATATCCATGTGAGTAAGTAAATGGAATTGTTTTGATTTATATTTTCCATATTGCTGATGTTCAAGTTTAAAAGGCATTTGTTTTAGTTATACATTGCCTTAAATGTTTATGCTTATTTATGAATGTTTCCACTATATTGTTATCCTTACTGAGCATCTAATCTCACCCCTTTCTATGTTTTATTTTTCCCAGGATGTGAAGATGTATTTTATGACTGGTCTACAGGGATAGTAGACAATGTAGACAATGTATACAATGGCTTTGATTTTTTTTCATTTATGATGTAATGTATACCTTATGAATGTATCTAGTGTTTCCAAGGCCACTAAATTGATCTGTCTTTCAGGATTTGATCCCTTGTGATCATACCAATGTTACTTAATAATGCACCGTCTCTGGGTAACTGTGGTCGGGGCGTTACATGATAGTTATCACATACTCATTATAATGGTGGAAATTAAAAGTATTAAATTAATTATGAAAACATGTTGTCTAAATATTTATATAATGATTAATTGGTTACCAAATTAATTATTACTTAAATAAAAACCAATTCTTTACAAGGATAGGTTTTTCTAAAAAACTATTTAAAAGAAAATATTTGAGTTTATAAAATAACTAAATAACTCATTGTAGATTTTATTAATGAAATATTTAATTAATCTTTTCAACGTATTTTTTGAAATTCATCTTATATGTTTTCTAGGCATGATATAAGAACAAATTCTATTTTTTTAACAATAGAATTATTTTTCAAAAATTACAGTTTTACCGCCTTTTGATGGTGAACCCATTTTAAATCCTATATTTTTGAAATATTAATATGTTATATTTGAAATAATAAAATTATTATTTCTAATAAATACATAAAAATTTAGTTTGGATAATGTTTTGGTATTTTTCTGATAAAATGCATATTTTAATGAATAATAAAAAATATTGCATTTAAATTCAAAACATCATTTTCATATAATTTATTTAAATTGTTATGTTATCCTTTTAATTGTTTTTTATGTATATTTATATTAGTTATTTATCATTTAATCTAATTTTGGTTATTTGAATCAATTTAAAATTTAAATTAGATATAAAAACATCTCGATCTTTTCACCATTTCACTTTAAAAACTAGTTTTTTTGTTTTTTTTGCAGAATTAATTTTAAATATAATTTTCCCAATTTTATGAATTGAATTAGGTAAAATGGAATAAATATTTGGATTTAAAAGTTAAAAATTATTTTTTAAGTTAAATTTATATATTTTTAGGTATAATAAACTTCCATGGTAAAAAAAAATTATTTACTGTAGTAAAAGTAAATTTTTGACAAGGGTTAAAATTAAAAGTTAAAAGCATAAAATACCTAAAATCTAAAGCATTTAATGGGTGTTTGAGGTGTTCATAAAACCTAACCATCGTATAAAACATTAATTAAAATATTAATTCTATGAATTTAATACCACATCTATAAGTTTATATTTTAAAATAAAATAATCAATAAATTAATCACATGAACCCACCTCTCCTCAAGTATAAATACCACTTCTCAACGACACTATTTAAAAACAAAAAGCCATATAGATCCTCAAAAATCTGATCAATACTATCATCCTCACTCTCCCCACATCCAAGTGATACTGGTCTAACCAAAATACCAAATTCAAGGTCCTCGATGGTCTTTCAAGGTGGGGATATTCAAGATGAAATTTTCTTAATGTACCTCCCTTAATTTAATTTCTTTTTCTAATTTATCCTCACCTAATTGATCCATAAATAAATGATAACTCCAAAATCATATACATACTAGTGTTTTATTTTTTTAATTTATTATCTCATATCCATTTATTTTCTCACCTCCACTTATACAAAGAAACTAAATTGTTGTCCAAGTTATGCGGGTTGATCGCCTCCTTGATTAATTTTTTTAATCTTTTTCCATTATCGCATTCGTGGATGGTATCAAAACAATGTTAAATGATAAATAATATTTATATATTTATATTATAATCTATTTCAGATTATTTAAATGTTATATTAAACTTACCTTCATGCTTTCCATATTGCTGTTGTACGATAACTTCAGTTAGGGACGTGTGGACTACCACCTCCTCAAAATGATATGATTCATTTACACATCACATGGAATGTATTATTGATTTTTTTAATAAAAATATATGATATAAATTAATTTTAAATTCTAAATTAATGATATTATATATGTATACATATTTATAAACATTTCATTTAATGATCATTCTTTCAATACGACTAGAAAAAATAGCTTTCATGCATTCGTACGGCCTACCATCTCCATGAATGGTGTTTTTAGTTTTTCCTAAAAGATTATTATAAATACCAATCTAATGAATATATAATATATTTATATAATTTTATATATTCTGGAGATAATGGACTTATGACCACATGGACTATTGACATCATACCAAATCCATTTTCAATTCAATTATCGAATATTGACAAAACATCTGACATGAAATTAAATAATTATGAAATTGTTATAAAATGGTAAGAGGTGATATAAAATTAATAATAAAATTGGGAAATGTTCTCAATAAGGTATAAATTAAACTATGTTTATTATTCAGGATGATAAATAACTTATGAGATAAGTCAGACTCAAGGTAAGGGATTTTCTTAAACCAATTTTCATTCCTTTGGTAAAATTTCTACTTCTTGATTATGTAATTCAAATCTTATAAGTGAAATTAATTTTGAATAACTTATATTTTATTTATATAATTAATTTCATAAATTGTTTTTTTAAAAGAAATATTTTTATATGTAGTGTTTTACTTCCCATATAAATTTACTAAATTAATGTTTTTAATGTATTCAACAACAATGACTTCTTTGACTCAGTAACTGTTATTTTATATTTGTCTTCCTCTATAAGACTTAATGTTTTTAAAATGAAAATAAATACCACATTCACTTTTAATTTATTTTTATATTGAATATGTTATTTATAAGGGATTTATTATTCAAATATATTTAAATGATATCTTGTGATTGAAATGTGAAAATGTTAATTTCCTTTATGAATGTTAATGTGTTATGATTCTGTTACGGTTCTTGGGAATTTATTATGTATGCAAGTTGTTCCATGATAATACAGTGGGGGAGTGATACTGTGAAATATCTCCAATGCATTGGGTAATGATATTGAGTTAAAAGAAATGGTTTCTCCTTCGAGAATTAGGGAATATACTATAATGGGTATTCCAAATGTAACCATTCAGGTTAATAACTATGTAGCTATAAAAGATACAATGTTAGTATGACATGGTTGTCACAAGTTACATTAGTGTATTATTATATTTATAATGTTTTATAGGAATCTTAGGACTTCATCAGGTAATCTAACGAGTTAATGGTTTTTGGGTGATAAGTATGATTTTGTGAAAATGTTTTCTTGATTTTAAAATATTCATGGACTCACTGTTTCATTCCGTATTTTATATCCCTTACTGATCTTTTTGTGCTAATCCCAATTTTTCTAAATGTTTTTGATAGGATTTAATGGAGAATAGAGTCAAGGATGGGATACTGGATAGGTTATGATGATTAAACATGAAAAGAAACCACATTTAAATTTTAAAGTTTCTATTTAATGGATGAAATAGATACTATTGGAAATATCCACATTGTATTTATTTTGTTTTGTTATGTATGAGTTATGGACTAATTATCTAGATATATGAACGTGAAAACATCTTCAATGTGAAATAAAGTAAATTATTTACTTAACTCAAGATAATCTAATGTTTAAGGATGTGGCCTAATAGTAAAAGTATTTTAGAATTTTCAACCATCTCCATTTTCTCATGTTAAATTCCTTTTACGTGAATATATAATTCCTTCTTCGATAGAGGTTATAGTTTAAAATGGTGAACTAACCAATATCTTATTTATTTCCTGGAAAATTTCTTCACACTCTTCTATCTAGATGATCTTAAATCATAGTTAACTTGGTTAGTGTATTAGACAATCACAATTTTTTTTCACAAACCTTCTATAATGTTTTACTCTACCAATCAAACTATGAATCACAATTACTATTGTTGTATGAGGCCACTTTTTAATATCCTTTTTCTTGGTAGGGAAAATATAGATTCCATCATTGGTTATAATGTTCCCCATGAATGAAACTTTTTTAACTAGATTTCATATTTTGCGTATTTTAGAAATATATTATTCTTCCTTAGAGTTTTCAATAAAATACTTAGCTTTTCATATTACTCCTCGCTACTTTAAGAGTATATCAGAATATAATCAATAAAAACTACAATGAATTTATCAAGGTAGTCCTTAAAGACTATATTTATCAATTCATTAATTTTGTTAGGAGAATTAGTCATATTGAATGTCATAAAAACAAACTCATAAATTCCATATTTTTTTCCCAAAAGAAAGCCTTTGGAATATATTCATTATTTACCCCCAATTGATGATACCCATAATAGAGGAAACCATGGAGGTAAAATAGGTCCCATGAATCTGGTTAAATAAATCATCAGCCCTTTAGATATGGTACTTTTTCTTCACTATGATCTAGTTATGTTCTCTATAATCAATTCATATCCACATTGATCTATCATTATTGTTCACAGATAGAACATGTTATCCCCAAGAAGATAGACTTGGTTGGATAAGTCCTTTCTCCCTAAGGGAATGAACCTATTTTTTTAGTTCCTCTATCTACACATTTTGTATTCTATATTGGGTCTTTGATATCATCTTTGATCCATGTATGAGTTCAAAGGATAACTATACCTCTATTTCTGGGGGATTCTAAGTAACTCTTTAGGAAATATGTCAATTTATTCCAAAATAATGTGGAAATTTTATATACTTATATTATAATTTACTTCACCCTCTTCACTAAATATCACCATAATAAAGGCTATTGGAGGTGTTACCAGACAATGATCAGGCTGGGATATGTATCCTTTGAAAATAACTATTTGTTGTCCATTCATGAAAATTAAAATTTCTTTTCTTCTATAGTTGATCATAGAATTATACTTTGAGATCTATTCCATCCCTACTAGGCATAGAATTATACCATGGGAATGACTACTAGATTTTCAATTATATTGTACTCTATAATGTTAATACTTGATATTTTAGACTATGTTAATGCATGGTTAATCCCTCTAGGAGTCTTTACTGATTACTCTACTTGAAACAACATAGGATTTAATTATATATTCTATTTAAGAATAGATTAAGTAAATGAATTTGTATAACCAAAATTAAGTAAAGTAATTTAGAATATAAAAATTATATACTATCTTTAGAGAACAATAAGTGTGCATGCCACCACATCATTTAGATCTTATACTTTTGTTGTTATGATAGAAAATGACCAAAATTTCTCCCTTGGTTTATGCTATGGTTTTTGTTGGTTTCCCTCCATTTTCATTTGATTTGGAAATTGATTGTAAAAGTTACCTTGATATCCAAACATGAATAAATGAACTTTAGGATGTTTCTGCACCATATCCCCTATGGTGTTAGTGTTGAGACTTTGAGTCTTCACCTCAACCCAAACTTTTTGAGTTATATTCTTATCTATAATTCACTTCTACCACTTTTCACTCCTAAAAAGTAGCTTCCCTGAATGATTCTTCCAACATTCATTTCATGAGGAAAATTTCTCTTTCATTCCCCATCTTCCATGATAAATTTTTTCCAAAATTTTAGATCTACTTTTTCTATTATTTTTATTCAAAAAATATGAGAAATTCATCACTCTAAACACTCATTTCAGCCTTCATAGAACTCAGTAATTTCACCTAATAAACTTCATTTTATCGATTTTATAAATTACTCAATATTTGGTCTCTTTGTCCACCAAAGGAACTATCAATATTTACACTAGGAACTACAAAAATTCTAGAGTTGTATCTATAAAGTATTTTATTATTCATTTCATAGCTTCCTAGTGATTCATTTTCCTTCAGATTTAGCTTCAATAATTCTTTCTCATTTTTTATTCTCGTTGAAAGGGGAAAATATTTTTTGAACAATATTCCCCTGAACTATAACCACTACATAGCCTCAATCTTCATTCTTGGATTTATGTTTTTAATTAGTGTCCACCAATGATGAGATTTTCCTTATAATATGTATACTAACTGGGTGATTTTCTCTATCTTTGAATAGAAGAGTATAGAAAATATATTTTCAATGCAAGAAATCAATTATTCCAAAATCAATAGGCAGATATATCCACTAAAATAAAGTGGAAATTAACACATGAAGGAATCATCATAAAGATGTTCCCTTTGAGTCAAATTTTTTCTCTCAGCATTATCCAAGTTATTAATCTTAACAGTATTTGGTTGATTCATCATTCTCGTGAATTTTTCCATAATATATTCCATCAAAAGGTCTTCAGTGCGTCATCTATTGTAGTTACTATTTATGTGGTTCATCATATTTCCATCCATCTTTATAAAAGAAGGGAAAAACTAGTGATAAACAAGTTACTTTTAGGAATTTTATAATTACAACATGATTTTATGTCTGCAAACACAATGATTAAATATTAAATTCATTAATATACCCTAAAAACAATTACATTTTCTATATATCCATTATAATGGTTTCTAAAAATATTGTTATTGACAAAATATATCCCCCAAGGGTGTCAAAAAAGGTTTCCATTAATGCCCATTCTTGTTCACCAGTTCTCAAAGGAGTTTAACTCAATGTGGTGTTTTTGGGTGTTACCCATAGGTGTATCTGTGCCAGAGCCCCATCCACATTTAGTATCCACACATGGATGTATTTGACTAAAAAACACTAAATTAATACTCACCAAATTGTCATGATTTTTTTTATATATAGAATTTATCTTCTAGGTTTTAATAAATTTTTAATTTCTTAATTTACACAAATAACTAATCCTCCCTTAGATACAAACCATGACATCCGTCATTTTTTATTATATAAACGTTTCATTACATTAAAAAAATACCATATCTTTGAAAGATTAGTTTCTAGTAAATAAGGAGCATAATATATGAAAACATAAATCAATATTTTAATCCACATGAAAGGTTTATACATTGGTTCAAATAAGTTACTTGTATTGCATCTCATATCATGGGAACATACATCAATGGAAATGTGTGATCATGAGCCTAATAAGGGAATAAGCATGGGAGACATTTACCATGTGATCACGAGGAATATAAGTAAGGAAATGGGGTATAAAAATATATTATGATCAAGAGAAAAATAAGAATTTCCTAAAAAAATAACAGGAGACATAACATAGAATTGTGGGTTCATAATAAAATTGATGCATTTATAAAAATATCACCATATATTATCACCAAGTTGCGATAAATGATAATTACCATGTTTATTCACCAAGGTGTCATAAATCTTTTCATATCTAGAGATTAAATTATTTAACCAATTAATTATAGTGATATCATGGTTCACTACTCAAATTTATTGATTTCATGTGATCTACATGGATCATAACAAATCATTTCATTAATAAACCATGGAAAATAAATAACAAATTTCTTATCAAATTCATGACATAAAAAAGTGCTTAAAGTCATGATAATTATATAACTATCAAACAAAAAAAATGAAATGTGGGTTATATATATAAATACATGAATATATAAATAATTTTACATCTAGTTTAAATCCCATGTAATGGAAGAGGTTTGGGTATTCATAAAAAAGAAAATAAATGATAATTTCTCAAGTAAAAGAGAGAGAAACATCTAGCCGCATGATGGGTATAAAAAGGCATTAATGAATGGTAAACCTAGAGGGTTAAAGGTTTTACCATTGATAAAAAAATATTATTACTATAACGGTATTAAATAATTTGGATAGAAGGAACTAGTTTGGAAAATAGAATATATACCACAAAAAGGGACTTTATTGGGAAAGAGAAGTGGAGATTTCCATTACCTTGATGGGTTGTTCCTAAAACTTGAGTATGGAACCTTGGTGTCTTTAAAAACCCTTAGGTGGAAAATTGGGTAGTAAAATTGAGCATAAATTTTTGTATTATGAAATTTTAGTGAATGAGAATGGTGAAATGGGTGGGTATTTATAGATAAAGTGGTGGAATTGTTTAATAATTTCAAAAAATAGGTCTTAGAAATCTATGTTGTGGAAATTCAAAATCTATTTGATTAAAATTGACTTTTAATCATGGTTTTAAAAATCTGAGTCAAATTTTATTATATTTCAATCCACCATAACTAAACACCACTTATAAAACTTCTTTTTTCATAGAGAATTAAATTTTTCACAAAGTAATGGTTTCATAATCAAATTTTCCAGTTTATAATTTAGAAATTCACTCATAGGTTTGGAATTGATTAAAATTTTATAATGTAATTAATATTAATAAAATAAAATAAAATATTTTTGGCCCTGTATTGTGGATTATTAATTATTATATAATTATGACATAAATATTGAGTCATAAAACATTCTGAAAACCCAAAACTAAATATTTAATATTCACAAAAAAAATAAAGTATTCTAGAAAATGCGTATAAATTCATCCTAACTGAATTTTGATGTGCTAAATTAAAATATAATTTTTATTCCACCAGAATATTTTTATAAATATGATAATGTTATCTTTTAAATACAAGAAATCATTATTTATTGAAAAAATAGTCGTTTAAAGGAATAGTCAAATTTCTGACAATTATTAAAATTTCCTAGTAAATTATAAAATTATTTTATCATTAATATTTAAATAAGAGTGTTTTAATTTAAATTTTAATTAAAAAAATATTACTCATAATACCTTATTTTATTATAAAAGATGTATATTTTTTCTGAAAAATAAAATTATGTTTTATTTGTCAACATAAATCAATTTATCAAATTATTCTCATCTAGACAAATATTTTAATAAAAAACTACTCTTATAATGGAATTGATGGAATAAAAATATTATTAAAAAAATGAATTACACTTTAAGTAACTAAGGACAAGACATGTAACCCCTTATAACACCTATTTATGCCCTAATGGTAAGGTGCATGATTAGGGTATTTTCATGGGGTGGCTAGACTAAAATTCACCAACTGGTAACGTCCACTAACATGAACTTATAGAATATAAAATTTCATTAATTATGCAAATCTTGAAGTTGGTCTTGGGCTTATTAATGGTTAAAAACTAGTAAATCCACCTCCCTCCCAACTTCTAAAAAATTGGCTTCAAATGGCATGACTCAACTGGATGAGGCCAACATTTAGATTTTATTTTCAATTACACTTTGTAATTACTACTTATAAAAAATAATATTAATGATAAAATTATTTCAAAAGGGTATAATTCCCAATAGTCAAATTGACCAATAGTTATATTGACCATGGGTCATATTTGACCAATGGTTATATGATAGTCAAATCCAATGATCACATTTCAATTCGAAACCTATAAATACAAATTAATTCATTCAATAAGTATTCATTAATATACCTCTTAATATAATATTTTAATTTTTTTAAGATTCTGTTTCGTTTACTATAATGTTTTTTAATTTCTATAGGGGTTCCTTTGGATACGATGACTATAACGGATTAATGTGATAATTATTTTCCCATTTTAGGTTTTATATTTTATAATTTTTTTATTATAATTTTTTTAATTTCAATTAGTTTCAAAGCCAACTAATTTAATGATCATTATTAATGAGATAATGTTTTTTAGTTCCTCTATATTTTTTTTATGTCTAATATAATATTATATATCACACATTTTCTTAGGAAACAAAAACTATTTCAAATATATGGTCCTTACACTATAGGGTGTGATTATATTTTACAATAATGTTAATATAATGGGTATTGGATTTTCCAAATGGTGTTCCCAAGTAGAAAATCATAACAATTTAGTAATGTTGTCATATATCAGGAGTGAAATAATCATATTCCATTGCAATTATTCTATCCAATATCTCCAACATTTTATATAAACTTTTTTTTATGAAAATAAACTTTATGAATAAAAGAAAAACTATTTTGATATCATTTTTTGGTTTTCAAAGGCCTTTATAACAATCTAAAAACATAAAGAATGATATAAAAATGAAATAAATAAAACATAAGAGATACTCAAGATTAGAGTGGGATGTGTGGGATGATTCTAGAGAAAATTTATATAAAATAGTATGATCCTAACTCAATAAATTCAACCAAACTATAGGAACCATGGATTATAACTTTAATAAGCTATAAATTTTATCCTAACTTATATAATAATAATATAATTCCCATAAATAAATGTTGGGATATTCTCATGAAAAATATTTTATCGAGTAAAATAATTAATATGTTAATAACACCCATGCAACATGTATTATATCAAATTATTTTTTATCTAATAATCTATTGAGATGAAGATAGTGTTTTATGTGGAATATATCGTATAGAATATATTTTACACATGTCATATTTAAAATCTCTTAATCCTAAAATAATTAACTACATAATTAAATATATGTATCACATAATTATATTTAGAATTATATTAATATAATTAAATATAAATGTTCCCCATTTATATCTTAAATAATGTGTTAATTTATATTAGTTAACCATATCATATATAAAAATATAAATTTATATCAATTGAGTCAAACTCAAAAATCATTTTTATTTCCATATGTGAAATAATTGTAACCATAAAAGTTTAATTATTTATATATCACTTGTTTAAATAACATCCACACTACCCATTTAGAAATATTTTAATATCAAATAAATAAAACCAAGACCTTGTTACATATATTAGGTTAAATAATATTGAAACAAAAATTGTGATATGATCTTACATATTACAAACAAGATTATATATAGTTGGACCAACCTTTTTTTTGAACACAGTCATTATTCAAATAGTCTTATATGATATCCCGAGGGTATTTTTATGCATAACTTTATATGAATTTACAATTCACACTCATAAGTGATATTAAATATTTGACATCACATCATGAATGACTAAACTATAAAGGGTTGGGTTTGATCGTCACCAGAACCATGTATTCTAATATAATCATTTGGTGCATGATGTTGTATCAAACTATGAGAAATATGACATGTTAATATTGTATATCATAAAACATTAAGTATAAATTATTGAGTATAATGATTAAATTAGATGTAAACATTAAATTTCATTCACCAAAGTTTGATAGTTTATTTCTCCAATATATAGAAATTGATAATATAGATACATTAACCTGTAATATGGATAGAAAAATATTTTTTAGTTTTTATAACAATTTCACGTTATCATTTTATACCTAATAATTCATAGTTTAATTACTGTTCGTAATCTTTTATGATGAATAAAAAACAATAATAGTTCATATATAGGGAAACTTCAAAAAATAATATATAATGATTATTATATTACACCCCATGTAACATCAATAACATATATATGTATTTTACCATTAAAAGAAAATTTAGGATATCAAGGGGTTCCTAGAACACATTTAAAACATACACCACAAGTCTTTATCCTCATTAATAGGCTAATGATTTAGATGGTCTATTTTCTTATCTTCTCTATATTTATTAATACTCAATTTCCTTGTGGTGTTTTTATATAAAAATTATAAATAATATAATGTGGTTTCACTATAATGTATAATTTTTATAAGACACATCTGGGGTTTTCCATTTTTTTCCATATGTTGTAACATCATGTGTTACTTGAATAACATTTACATATTACAAGTATATATTATTTATTCATTAAGAAATTTTTGATTCCCATAATAAAAATTTTTAAAATAGTAAATTTGAAGGAAAATATTAAAAAGAGCTAGTGTTTAGAATGCTACATTGGATATGAGATTAAAATTCATAGGACACTTGTAAAAAAAATAGATACTTTAGAACTATTTTTTTGTAAAATATAAATATATATTCATTTAAAAACTTTTTTAAAATTATTAAAATATATATTTATGTGAATGGTTTTATAATATATATATATTCAAACACAATAAAAAATTAAAAAATTAAAAATATATATCTATATGACTATTATTATTAGTTATATTTATAGTTTTTTTAAATTTTAAATTTAAATATTATAAATCATGATATATCATTTCATTATTTTTGTGATTTCTATCCTGATTTAGTGATATGGTAAGACCGAATTAGTTTTAATTATCTTTTTTCTACTATATAAATAATGGTGTTACCATATTATTTTAATTATCTAAGAAGTACATCAATTTAAATATATTTCATAGTATATTTTCTCTAGCGAAAGAAATTTAGAGTTATTGATTAAATTTCTATATTTTTTTATATTATTTTATAATGAGAGACTTCCATTGGGAAATATATAACAACTCTGGAGGGTTATATATATATAAATATATTATCCTATTTGTAGAAAAAGTTAAAATTATAAATTACTATTTTGAAATTATATTACATTATTGAGAGAATTCTTATAACCATTATAAATAAGCTCACTAATAACTCAAATAGTACTTTGATTGAGTTGTTAATATTGGATAAAAATTTCTATTATGGGAAAGAAATTTCATGATAATTGGGAACTATGTTGTGAATATATTATTTTTATCAGTTGGAGAGAATACAAACAAAGTACGCACAAACACACCCACTAGTTCACATGTTGTTATAGACTCATACCTCCCAAATAGGATTTTCCAAACCCAAATAGGCATCATAATAATATTAAATTTCTTATAACTCCTATAGTGTTCTAAATAAACCATTAAAAATTAACCCATGTCCCAAAGGAGATCTTTTTTTTTGACTATTGAAACTGTGGAAAAATGGTCAATTTTTTACCCAGTCTAGGTGCCCTTGGAATCAATTTCAACAACTTAAGACCAATGATTTGGAATGAATTACATCTATTCATTGACCAAACATGTAGAGACCCAAAAATAGATGTACATGGACATTACATTACTTTTGCAGAATACTTAATACATAACAAAAAAACAGACACCAAAGGACCGTAATAGTTTAGTGTCTTTGGAAACTCGGAATATAATCTTCTAATCTTAGTGAAAGATCTTCAACATCTCTCTTAAAGATCATACCTTTTTTCTTACCTAAATCTTTTATTTATATCCTGGGGAAAAGAAAAAATATAAATGGTGAGATCAAATGCTCAGTAAGGGTAATCATGTAGAAAATAAATCAAACCGTATACAATTGAACTACAAAACATGAACATAATATTTAAACATCAAAATATTGAGAAATGACATAAAACATGACATTACGTAAGGAATAGATCATAATGGATCATCAATCATGATAAAATATCATGGTAATAAAGCATGTAATTGTGATAACCATTAAGCACATGATATGATTTCCATAGTAGCCAAGACATTACTGCCAAGACCATCTTAGTCGACAAAGTCCCTTTCTGAATCGAGTTCACTCCTCATTTCAGTCTTGTAACACTGAACCAGATTAACTTACCATTCCATCCATGTCTATCCCATGAGATATAAATCTTTACCCAATGCATTGGAGGGAGATATAGGTCCTACCCATCTCATAATTAAATCATTCTTACTAGTGCCACAAAATAAAATTAAAACATTCATCATAACCCAAAGAGTAAAATGGGTTTCATAAACATCATCCCATAATAACATAATCCATATAAAACAAATGGATATAATTTCATCATAAGAAAAGTAAAACCATGTAAATCATAGAGACATTATACTTGAAACATACCCATATGAAATAATATCATCTTAGATGGAAAATGGCTTGATAAAATACTTGAAATGAATTCTTGAGGAAAATATCCTTTATTATTCAAAATAATTTTCTTTTCACTAAATGCCATGAAATTTTAAAAGAAAAGGGTTTTTTTTTTAAATAATCATGCAATATTGTAGAGGAATCTTCATGAAAATGAGGCGTTATAAAACCGTAAAAATCCGTTCACGCCATATAATTTAAAAATAACATTCTCCTCGTACTTTTATTAGAAAAGTCAAAAAGTTCATCATGTGGTAAACAAAAGTATGATTCCTTTCATAATATGTGGTAAACTTAAAAATTGGGTAAAAAGGACATTAAACATAAATGAAAACATTTATAGAAAATAGGGACATGGATGATAACAAAAACCCTAGTAAATACTTACGAATAAACAATCTCGGATAAGAGCGAGATTGGAATAGTTATCCCTTACCTTACGTCTGATATGCTTCGTATGTATCCGAACCTCCTGTATAATGATTTAAATAATTTTATTGACTTATTAAAGAATCATATTCATTGTTATGATATCATATATGGTTCAATTATGACTTTATAATACCCATTCTTTTATAAATTCCATGTTAAAGCAGCGTTTTGGGTAAAATCGTCTCATTTATCATATGTGTTTCGATTTGTTGTTATTGATATTATTATTACATATATAATGATTTACTTACTTCAAGAATGTAAATCATGATTTATATATCATATATATTCAGTATATATATATATAATAGATAGATGAATGAAATGAAATACACCATTCATGGAGACGGTATGTCGTACATACGCATGAACGCTGTTTTCCTTTCCTTATTGAATCGAATGGAATTAAGTAGATGACATGAATATATATATACATAAATCAAGTATCATTATTATGTCATATATATTCATTATTACTTGTTATATATACATTATAATCATTCTTGAATTGTTAACATGGAAAATGAATCTCATCTTGTTGTGGAGACGGTAATCCGTACGTACGCACGGGCGATGATATCATTCCCATATTTATTGAATGGAATTTTAGTGGATGATATAATATCATAGAATCAGTATTATGTTATAATAATAATATATAGTTATTATTTACACCATTATACCAATCCAAGTAAGGTGGTGGTGGAAAACAGATTACACCACGGTGTTGAGATGATATTCCGTACACACGCACGTGCAGTGATTTCATTTTCCGTAGGATGGATAGAAGGTGAAATGGGGTTGTTTAATATTTATAATAACATATAAGTATATAATTAATACTTATGTTATTGATTTATAATGAAACAACTAATGAATAAGAAGTTGATGAAGAAAGAAACTTGAAAGAATCGTTAGAAGAGATTAGCTCTTCTTCGACGAACCTCCTTTAAACATCTTCTTAGGGCACTAGAGTTGGTCTTTTGAGAAGACCAGAACCTCTATGATATAACTAGAGAGGTTTAGAAGATGAATTAGAAGGGGTTGGCCGATCTTCAAGGCTCAAAAGGGTGTGAAGAGAAGAAGGAAGGGGTTCCCTTTTTATAAAGGAGGAGAGGGGCACTTTAGGAAAACTTAAAATATTATTTTATAATAAAGTCATATTCGGTTTTTAATAGCTCCACATTGATTTATTTTAAAGCTAAGGTGTGGATGGGTCGAAAACATCTCAACCAATAGGTTTTAGAAAAGTTTATATTACTATTTTAACCTTATCATTTAGATTTAACTCTAAGTTAAATAATTTAACCCTTACCGTGTCTTTTTGTTTTCTTACACTATATGGTTAATAAACATAGTATAACAAGCCAAAATAAACTCATGTGGTTCATTATTAATATATATATCCTTATCTAAGTCATTTGGCCGAACCTTAGATTTTTAGGACTAAAATAACAATTAATAATATAATATTAGTTTTAAAATCTATTTTATGTCAATTTTGACACTATTTGGTTCTTGATTTTTTTGAAAATCATAACAGCATGATTAATTCAAAAAAAGTTAATTAAATCAATAAAAACATGTCATATTAACATATAAAATTAGTGTAATTCATTAAAATCCTCAAATTACATTTATTTGGGTATTTATAATATCAATTAATTTAATATTTCATTATTTAGGTAATTACTGCATCACCATTGTGTCATAAATAAATTAAATTATTTAATGTCTAAAAATTATAAATAAAATACACATAAATATTAAATAGTTTTAGCTTTCTAATTAATATTTATAGTTGAATTTATCTTATGTATGACCTTATATTAAAAATGTTTTAGTTATTAAACGTTGATTTTAACTATTTTAGCTCTTTTTTAAATATAATAATTATAAATGTCCTAATCTAATCCAAGTGAACCTAAATGGTAACTTTTTATTCCTAATGTTGTTTTTGTCGAATTAAACTTATCCAATTGAATTATGACATGTGTTAGGGAAATAATAATATCATTTTTACCCTTAATTACCCTATTTACTGTTAACCGTGGTAAATAAATGTAAAACGTTACTATTCACCAAAAATTATTTTTATCTTATTGAACCAAATTTTACTCCTTGATATTAACTGTGACTCTCAGAGTTTTGAAATTCTACTCATAGAAGCGGTAAAATTAAGTTTTATGTAAATTTTTAAACCCTTCTAGGAGGTGGGTAAAAGACGGTGGAAAATTCAATAAAAGTTTATATGTCTAAAATTATTATAAAATAACTCCAATGAATTACATTGAACTTATATAGGTATTATGTATCAATTTTTAACTAAAATAAATTTAAATAAAATATATAATTATTTAAATAAAAATTCTGTTTTTAAATAGTAGCTCAGTGTTTTCACTATTCATCAAAAATTGAATGTTTTCAGAAAAATACCAAAACTTCACCCTAGGATAATTTCGATATTCTGAATTCAAAAATGAAGTCCATTCCAAAATATAAAATTTATAAAATTTCAAAATGTGGGTATTACTATTCATACCTGCTAGTTTATATAACATATCGTTGTTTAGCGAAACTGGGTATTGCGTACAACAAACACTATCATGGATGGTTGTGATTGTTTGTATGCAAGACAAGTCAGGGATGTGTGTATTGCATGCTCCTTTTGGTGTAGCATACGACGCAAGACATCAATGAAATTAAAAAGAATATTTTTCATAAAATCTCGGGGTGTTACATTCTACGCCCCTTAAAATGAATTTCGCCCTGGAAATTCGTCAGGGTTATAAATGGTTTACTACATGAACGTTTCTTTCATAGAAACCCACATCGTAAAAAAAATACAAAAATATATCTTAAAAAACTAATGTATGAAATGTAACGGTTGCCCAAATTAACTAATCACTGGGTTTCCACATAAGAGAACATAGGTGAAAATATGGATATGGAAGAGAAATCTAACCATCATGTTCTGATGGTGAGTGGTAGAGAACATGGAAATAAAAAATCCAACAATCACAAAGCCATAAATTTGTTATGATCTAAGGTACCATCTGATTCATTGGATATAAGGGCACTAGGACAATATTTTTGGTTTTCAAGATCATTTCCCTAAAGTTGAAGAATTAGAAGAAATACTTACTTTATTTCGGTATAATCTAACAGTTGTTCGTACCTTGAACAATTTCCACTTCATCTCTTAAAGAAAGGAAGTTGAATTTTTCATTCATGAGGTGTTATCAGATCATGTGATTGAATGATGAGTCATTCCATATGTCTCAAACAAAAGGTTAGAAAAAGTTATCAAATATACATAAGTGCATCTATGGTGAGGTAGATAGTATATGATTCCAAAAATGGACTTATATTTCATCTATCATACTTCTTAATATAATAAAACTAGTTTCTACTAACTAGGGACTTCTTGTAGGCCAGTGGTAGGTGATAAAGGCCTGTCACACTTCATTTGTGTGTTCGATTCCCGCAACCTTGTCTGACGCGACGAGTTGTCGCCGATCCTACGAGTTGTCCTTTTTCTAAGCTATACCATTATAACATTCCAAAAATAATATCAAAAAGTTATGGCCTTAAACAATACTAACTTATGTCCAACATAATCCATTCCAATTTTTAGGCTTATCCAAAATACTTCTGTCCATGCTCATAGTATAAAGAAAAAAATTTCATCTATCGAGCATGTGAATACCATCATTTATCCCCCATATATCATACGATATATCTTGTTGGTCAAATTACAAACATGTGAATACCTTAATCATGTATTCTCTTGAAAAATGAATACCCATTGAACCTTAGTGAAAACATTAATGTCGTCAAAAGTTAACTCTTTCCACATACCAAAATCCCAAAAATTCTATATACTCAAACCATAATATCACTTAGTCCTTATATCAGTCATGAGCTCATGAATACTATTAAACATTTCATTTTATCTTTATCGTATTATCTGCTTTACAAAATATTTGAATTACTTTTCAAGGTTACCAGTACCATATAATTATTGAAAACCACAAATAAACCATTACAATGATATTCTAATGTTCCACAATACTATAAATGAGATTCCACAACAATATTTTGGAATCCCTTTACATAAACACATAATCATTCCACCATATAGTTGTCATACTCAACATTGATAATAGTGATCGCATGTGACTTACCTTTGTCCTTTCCCTTAAGAGGCTTCTCAAATTGATCGGCATTAACCCTTGGACTAGGGCATTGATTAGCATAATGCCCCATTTCCTTGCACTTGTATCATTGAAGTGTTGGGGGAGCATTCTCTTAAGTCTTTTCTCTATTCATGTCAATAGAAACCTTTTTCCCATTACTTCGGCACTCAGCTACTTGATGACCTTCTTTTCCACACTTGAAACATTTTCTAGTACCTTTTAGACAATCTCCACCATGCTTCTTTCCACACATTGAGCATAAAGAAACATTCACCTTCTTTTCACCATTGTTCTGAGGTTTTTCCTTGTACTCCATCATTCGTTTATTTTCAAAACCATGATATGGATATGTTAACCAACTTCCAGTTCTACCTTGATATCACAACACACAATTTCCTCACAGCTACTGATGTCTCTTATAGATAATGCCCTTCGAAGACTTGGTTTTAAGCCACTGAAAAATCGATCAACTTTACTTTCAGGTTGGATGACAAAAACAGATGCATACCTTGCAAGTCTTATAAAATTCACTTTGTATATACCAACAGATTCATCATCCTTCTGATTAAGCTTAAGGAACTCCTTTTCCATATTTGTTCGAAGAATACGAGGGAAGTACTTACTAAAAAACAGGTTCTTGAACTCGTCCCATTCCATGGATTCAATTTCATCCTGGGGCCTTGTATTCTTAATTAGAGTCCACCACTAGTCTGCTTCACCTTCTAAAAAGTAAACAGATAGAATGAATTTATCATGTTCTGAACATTGAAGTATGTAAAATATCTTTTCAATTGTACTGATCCATTGTTCAGCAACAAGTGGATCAGAAGACGCATTGAAAGAAGGTGGACATTGCCTCATGAAGGACTCAATAGAATATTGTTCCCTTCTCTGATCATTTGGAAATCCAGAATGATTCATAGCTTGTGTATGTATAGCAATATTATTATTCACTCCATATACCATCAAATTTGGTTGTTCAGTAGGAAAATCATTGCATTGTCCATTACATTGATCAACACGGTTCCTTTGGGTTCCAGCCATCGTCTAAAACCCCAAAGAATAGTGTGAGAGGAAAAAATCATACTAGAGAAAACAACATAATAAAGGGGGAGTATCTCCAATATATAACATCTTAGGGTTAATTCTAATATTGATACCATAATTCTAAGACTATAACCTATAATTATACTTATCCTTAGGGACATCCCTAGACATACCTTAGAAATATCTCTAGGGATCTCACTAAAGTTCTTGCATCCTAGTTTCGAAATGTTTACTAAACCTTTCCTCTAATACCTACTATAGAGATCCAAAGCTTGAAGTACATGGACATTACATTACTTTTTCGGAATACTTAATACATAACAAAAATAGACACTAAAGGACCGTAATAGTTTAGTGTCTTTGGGAAGTCTGAATATAATCTTCTAATCTTGGTGAAAGATCTTCAACATCTCCCGTAAATATCTTACCTTTTTTTCTTACCTAAATCCTTTCGTTATATAATTCGGAAAGGAATACATATAAAGGGTGAGCTCAAATTCTCAATAAGGGTAATCATGGAGAAAATAAAACAAACCATACACAATTGAACTTAAAAACATGAATATAATATTTAAACATCAAAATACTGAGCAATGACATAAAACATGATGGTACGTAAGGCATAGATCATAATGGATCATCAATCATGATAAAATAGCATGGGAATAATGCAAGTAATTTTATAAACCATTAAGCACGTGATATGGTTTCCATAGTAGCCAAGGCATTACTGCCAATACCATCTTAGTGGAAAAAGTCCCTTTCTGAATCGAGTTCACTCCTCATTTCAATCCTGTAACACTGAACCATATTACCTTACCGTTCCAGCCATGTCTATCTCATTAGATATAAATCTTTACACAATTCATTAGAGGGAGATATAGGTCCCACCCATCTCATAATGAAATCATTCTTACTTGTTCCACAAAATAAACATAAAACATTCCTCATAACCCAAAGAATAAAATGGGTTTCATAAACATCATCCCATCATAACATAATCCATATAAAACAAATGGATATAATTTCATCATAAGAGAAGTAAAACCATGTAAATAATAGAGAAATTATACTTGAAACATACACATATGAAATAATGTAATCTTAGATGGAAAATGGTTTGATAAAACACTTGAAATGAATTCTTGAGGAAAATATCCTTTATTCTTCAAAATCATTCTCTTTTCAAAAAAATCCATGCAATTTTCAAAGAAAACGGTTTTTTTCAAATAATCATGTAATCTTGTAGAGGAATCGTCAGGAAAACGAGGTGTTATGAAACCATACAAATCTGTTCACGCCGTATAAGATAAAAATAACATTCTCATCGTACTTTTGTCGGAAAAGTCAAAAAGTTTCTCGTGTGGTAAACAAAAGTAAGATTCCTTTCATAACATGTGGTAAAATTAAAAAATGGGTAAAAGGACATTAAAGATACATGGAATTTTTTTTAGAAAATATGCACATGGATGATAACAAAAACCCCAGTAAATACTTACGAATGAACTATCTCGGATAGGAGCGAGATTGGAATAGTTATCCCTTACCTTACGTCTGATATACATCGTATGTATCGAAACCTCCTGTATAATGATTTAAGTAATGTTATTGACTTATTAAAGAATCAAATTCATTATTATGATATCATATATGGCTCAATTATGACTTTATATAACCCGTTCTTTTATAAATTCCATGTTAAAGCAGGGTTTTGGGTAAAATCGTTTCATTTATCGTACGTGTTTAGATTTGTTGTTCGTGATATTATTATGAAATATACCATGATTTAATTACTTAAAGAATTTAAATCTTGATTTATATATCATATATATTCAGTATATATATATAATAGATAGATGAATGAAATGAAATACACCATTCATGGAGACGGTAGGCCGTACGTACGCTTGAACGCTGTTTTCCTTTCCTTATAAACTCGAATGGAATTAGATAGATGAAATACATATATATATACATAAATCCATTAGAATTATTATGTAATATATTTCATGATTAATTATTATATATACTTTATAATCATTCTTGAATTGTTAACATGGAAAATGGATCTCATCGCGTCGTGGAGACGGTAATCCGTACGTACGCACAAGCGATGATATTGTTCCCATATTTATTTAATGGAATTGGAGTGGATTATATTATATAATATAATCAGTATGATGTTATAATAATCATATATAGTTATTCTTTACACCATTATACCCATCCAAGTAAGGTGGTGGTGGAAAAACAAATTACGCCACGGCGTGGAGACGGTATTCCGTACGTACACACGCGCGGTGATTTCGTTTTCCGTAGGATGGATAGAAGGTGAAATGGGGTTGTTTAATATTTATAATAAAATATAAGTATATAATTAATTCGGATGTTATTACTTAATAATGAAACAACTAAATAAGAAGATGTTGAAGAAGAAAGAAACTTGAAAGAATCGTTAGAAGAGATTACCTCTTCTTCGACGCACCTCCTTTAAACTTCTTCTTAGGGAACTAGATTTGGTCCTTTGAGAATACCAGAACCTATATTATATAACTAGAGAGGTTGGGAAGAGGAACTGTCAGGGGTTGGCCGAGCTTCAATCCTCAAAAGGGTGTGAAGAGAAGAGGGAAGGGGTGTCCTTTTTATAAGGGAGGAGAGGGGCACCTTAGGAAAACATAAAAATTTATTTTATAATAAAGTCATATTCGGTTTATAATAGCTCCAAATTGATTTATTTAAGAGGAAAGGTGGGTATGGATCTAAATCCTCTCAAAAAATAGGTTTTAGACAAGTTTAGGTTACTTTTTTAACCTTATCATTTAGATTTAACTCTAAGTTAAATAATTTAACCTTTACCATGTCTTTTTGTTTTCTTACACTATATGGTTAATAAACTTACTATAACAAGGAAAAAGAACCCCAAGTGGTTCATTATTAATATATATATATCGTTATCTATGTCATTTTTCTGATCCTTATATTTTTAGGAATAAATTAACAATTAATAATATAATATTTGTTTTAAAAACTATTTTATGTCAATTTTGACACTATTTGGTACATGATTTTTTTGAAACTCATAACAGCATGATTAGTTCGAAATAAGTTATTTAAATTAATAAAAACATATCATAGTAACCTAAAAAATTAGTGGAATTCATAAATTTTCTCAAATTACATTTCTTTGGGTATTTATAATATCAATTAATTTAATATTTCATTATTTAGGTAATTACTGCATCACCATTGTGTCATAAATAAATTAAATTATTTAATGTCTAAAAATTATAAATAAAATACCATTAGGTAGGAAGCCTTTTTTTATTTCTAATGAATATATATAGTTTAATTTATCTTATGTATAACCCTATATTAAAAATGTTTAAGTTATTAAACTTTGATTTTAACTATTTTAACTCTTTTTTAAATAAAATAATAATAAATGTCCTAATCTAATGAAAGTGGACCTAAAGGGTAATATTTTATTCTTAAGGTTGTTTTTGGTCGAATTAAACTTATCCAATAAAATTAGGACATTTTTTAGGGTATTAATAATATCATTTTTACCCTTAATTAACCTATTTACTTTTAACCATGGTAAATAAAAGTAAGAAGTTACTATTCACCAAAAATTATTTTTATCTTATTAAACCACATTTTAATCATTGATATTAACCCTGTCTCTCAGATTTTCGAAATTCCACTCACAGAAGTGGTAAAATTAAGTTTTATGTAAATTTTCAAACTCTCCTAGGAGGTGGGTAAAAGACGGTGAAAAGTTCAATAAAAATTTTATACGTCTAAAATTATTATTAATTGACTCCAATGAATTAAATTGAACTTATATAGGTATTATGTATCAATTTTGACTTAAAATAAATTTAAATAAAATAAATAATTATTCAAATAAAAATTCGGTTTTTAAATAGTAACCCAGTATTTTCACTATTCATCAAAAATTGAAAGTTTTTCAGAAAAATACCAAAAATTCACCCTAGGCTAATTTCAATATTTCGAATCCAAAATTGAATTCCATTTCGAAAGATAAAATTTATAAGATTTCAAAAAGTGGTTATTATTATTCAGAACAGCTAGTTTATATAACATAACACTGTTTAGCGAAACTCGGTATTGCGTACAACACACGCTATCGTGGAAGGTCATGATTGCGTGTAATGAAAGCCAAGTCAGGGATGCATGTAGTGAAAGATCCTTTTGGTGTAGCATACAACACAAGACATAAATGAAATTAAAAACAATATTTTTCACAAAATCTCATGGTGATACAAAACATCAATCAATTTATCATCCCCCATCATAATCCACTGATCGAGGCCCTGATATGGTTGTCCATAGGACCTCAAGAGTGCCTCCCTATATGAAAAATGCTACCGAATAGTAGTGATGGCCTAGAGTGTGACAATGGGGAGACTATACCCTCATTATATAGAGTAGAGGACATGGTAAATAATAAATTGGAAATAAAATAAGCAGTAATAAATAATCATCAGTTAAAAAATAAAAATAACTTATCCAATCTAAATAAATAGGTGGAAGCTGAATAATAGATAAATAAAAAATGATGATGAACATGTCATGTTGCTATAAAAAACGAGGTGCAATATTTAAAAAAGAAACATGAATAAACCACTTTTTATAAAAAAAGTATCAAAATGAAAAAAACATATACTACTAGAATTATGATCATAGGCTTGGTCCTCTACTCTAGTAGTCCATCCTAGTACTGAAAATTAATCATCATAAGTTGGCTGCTTCCCTTTGTCTACACCTTCAGTCATGATGTATACTCGACTACTAAAGATGTAATGAGCATAATGTGAGATATAATTAGTAGGCCACGACCAACGGTGTCTATAAAACGCTATTTTATGCATAAAAATGAGCAGTACAATAATAATAATAAATGAAACGAAATAAATAAATAAATTCATTGGACTGGGTTCCCTTTGGGATACCCAATAGAGACTAGCATCTTCAGCCTAAGTCAGGTGTCATTGAACCAATATAACATGTAAAAATATATTATAGTGTATAAAGATAACAATACATAATCAAATAAGTGTCAAGTTATATATTGAGTTGAATCATGTGATTTGTCTTGGTAGACATGTCCCTTGATAACAACCATGCATTAATTGTATTTAATATAAAATTCATCATTCAAATTTCATTAGAGGAACCCTGATATTGTACAAGAAGATCCTAAAAAGAATACAAAGTATCACTCGAAGGTAACTATAAATTCTGAGTACCATAAGTGTTCATCCAAGGTGATCCTTAAATGGAATCTCAAGTATCACTTTAGGCATGGCATGAAGACAAGCCCTCTGATCCCATCCCTATTATCTCACATATGGGACCGAGTCTCACTCATGGATTGTTATAACTATCTATCCGCTAAGACTATCCTCAATGTCTTCCCTAGGGAACTGTTATCACATATAAGTAGGTAGATAATTCTCATGGTGAGCCCATACAAGGAATACCATGTACCACTAATGGCATATTTACCATTTATTAACAAATTCTAATTATAAATAATTATGATCCCATCCAAGGAGATCCATAAACTGGATCCCTATTATTGGTCTTGGGATGATAGGGGGGTCATCTTATCCATAAAAAACTCATATCATTTCATTAAGTCATTAAAATCATAATGAATTAATCATGATCAACAATTAATTTAATTCAATTAAGGAATGTTATGGAATAACGCATATGGGAAAAGTACATGGAGAACCGTATTTTTTAATTCCTCTCACATTCCATTACATTAATTACAAGGGAAAACAACCAAAAAGTTGTTTGAACAATCTAAGATAAATCAGAATTTGGCCTTTTAGGAAGGGAACACTCCTAGGGGTGGCTCACGTCAAGTCAATCATCCAAGGTGTTAATTCTTCGCTAACTAGGACTTTATTGGGCATGAAGAACCATTTAATTTAATTTATTAATAATTTTAGAGGCCTCATTAAGGAATCTCATCCCACGACACAAAACTGCATAATTTAAATGAAATGAACTATACCACCTACCTTAGGTTTTTAGATGACCATTAATCCATTGAGGATCGTTGATCTGAGCCAGAATGGGAGAAAAAAGAATAATATATGGAAACCCTAAAAATATGGTATATGATATTACACCAAAATAACACAAAAGAATGAATGATAAAAAATTATAGGAAGTAAGTAGAGTGTATAAAATACCTTTCAGGATTTAATGTGACTAAAGATGAAGAAAATAGATCTCAAATAAAGGAGGAGGGGAATAAACTATGTTGGGAATTAGAGTGGGCTCTCGCACAACTACTCATTGCGGGAGAATAAATAAAGCCTCTAGGAGAAATTGTTATTTCCATATTTTTTTTAAAATACCTTATAATATTCACGATGGGTAATCATATTTCATGTTGTAATGCTAAAGCCTTCCCTACTTGGGAAAAGACTCTACACATTGGGAATAGGTCCTATCCAACCAAATACACATCATGTATTAACTATACGCCATGTATTTAGAAACACACTGTGTATTTGTTATACAACCAGGTTCTATCCCTAATTCCCTTTTCCTTCCATAAGAAAACCAACCCAACATTAGGTGAAGTTTTTAGGTTTAACCAAAACTACAAAGAAAATATACCTTTTTGAAAAGTCAAGAATATACAACCTCCGCTCCATAAAAGAACTTTTCCCCAATATACACTTCTATGGGTGGTAAATCATTATCTAATAAATGTTTTAGATATTGGGAATGTACATCATCCTACCTCTCTTAGGTGTTTTCCCATACATGGTCATGTTTCCACAACACCAAGGCTAGAGGAACTAAACTTCCTTAGAGTGCCCTCATACTCTGGTCAATGATATGTATATGATGCTTCTCAAAGGAAACATCTGTATCTAGCTCAATATCCTTAGGAGAAAACGAATGAGATGATTCATAATGATACTAGAGAAAATACGATATAATGAAATGACATTCATGGATCAATAACTGAGAGTTTTTTACAACAAAAAGGCTACTGACCTAACTCCTTCCACCACATTGAAATTCCTAACATATCAAGGTGATAACATTCTCTATCTCTGTATCTATATTTGACCCATTCAAGTTATAACTCATAGAAAGACCCAATATCCCACATCAAACTTTAGAGGTCATTATTGACAATCAATATATTATTTTTTTGGATTGAGTTGTAGACATATCTTTTTGAATTATATCTACTTTATTTGAAGTCTCTTGAATGAGATGAGGACCGAGTAGTGCTACCTCACATGCCACTAACCTACATAGGGGAGAATAGAATGACCTATCATAAAGGGCCTTATATAGAGCCATATGAATTGTTTAATGAAACTTTTTATGGAATTAAAATTCAATGAGAGGTACATTCTTCCTCCAAGAACCTATGAAAACAGTGATGCATGGATGAACCATGTCCTCTGACACTGATATTGTCCACCTGGACTACTCATCTGTTCGAGGTTGATATATTGTACTCAATGGAGCCAGTGGACTGAGTGCCTTCTAAAACCCTTTTGAGAACCCTGTTGTAAACCAGAATTCATGATCTTCTATGACAAAATGGGGAACACCATGAAGTCATACAATCTCAAAATATAAATCCTCCCAATTTCATCAAGTGATAATGTCACTCATATAGGTAGAAAGTGTGTGACCCTGGTCAACCTCTCAATGATCACTCATGCTAATCACTACCATGAGGGGATCTTGAAAACCTTGGCATGAATTCCTTATTGATGACAGTCCTCTTCCACATAGGGATGTAATAACGATGTATAATTCTAGTGGGTTTCTAGTGCTCCACATTCATCTACCAACATATAGAACACGTCAGGATAAAACCACCAATTTGCCTCTTCATTATTGGCCACCAATACTAATGAAATATTCCTCGGTACATATTAGTAATCGTAGACTAAAATTACTAAATAGAGCTATGATATTACTGAATCAACTCTTCCCATAATATAGTAGGTACACAAACATGCGCACAGAAGGGTAGTGTCACATCCTCATCAATAACACAACTAGGAGGTGGGTTCTCACTTAACACACTCTGCATTTGGATAACCCTTTGGGATAAAAAATATATCTCATTTGGACCCATTTTAGAATGAATAATGTCATTTCTAATTCTACTATAATAGGATTCCAATTTCATTCTTAACCTTCCAGGTGAATTTTAGAAAACTAATCCATGATCTTCTACTCTCTATTAGAATTCAAGATGGTTTATGTATGAGTCTTTTGGGTAAGGGTGTTAGCTACTACATTACCCTTTCTGAGTGTATAAAAATGATAAAAATCAAATGAAATTTTTATTCTACCCACCTGCGTTGCCTTAGATTCAGGTAACACAGTGTGGAAATTTATTTGAGGCTTTTATGATCTTTGTAAACAAAAAAACATTCCCCTAATAGATGTTTTTATAAATAGTGTAAATCATGAACCACAACAAATGTATTGAGGTTGTGTATGGGGTAATTCTACTCATGAGGTCTCAATGAGTGGGAAATGTATATTACAACCTGATATCCATGTTTGAGAACTACTCCTAGCCCAATCCTTGAATCTTAATAGTAAAATGTATACCTTATTCTTAGATTTTGAAAAACTAGGATCTGTGGTAAATTCAGTCTCCCCATCAACTCATGAAAGAATGTCTCTAAAGATTATGACCATAAAAATTTCAAAATCTTCTTAGTTAAGCCCATAATAGGAGATTAGAGGCATGAGAAATCCTGAATGACTCACCTATTATAGCCATCTTTACCCAAGAAACCATGTATATTAAACACATTATTGGGATGCTGTAATATCCCAAACATTAATTAATGATAATTACACTTAATCTAATTAAATTTATAATTATGTAAAATGGTTATGTAACATATGCACATCTTTAGTTTTAAAATACCATTAAGAATAGTGGTTGTTGATAATATAGCCATTGAACAGTGATCACATGATTAGTATAAATATAGGGCTTTCAAAAATCCAATTTACTCAAACAAAGGAAGCGATGGATTCGTCTAGTATAATTGATCCACTCGAAGCCCATTTTTCAGAACTCAATAACTAGGTGGAGTAATTAGGGTTCTCTCTTGAACAAGTCCAAGCTAAGCTTCAACATATTATGCTCGAGTGAAAAAACCTACGGGAGAAGTGAAAGTTGATAGTGATTACCACCTGAGTGATGTTATCCGAGCCACTCTAAGAGTCTGTCACCATTGCACACCATACTATTCAGTCTTATGTGGGTGTTATTTGGGGTTATGTAACAACACCCTAGAACTAATCTTATATACATTATTATTGTATAGAGAATATACATTCATTATATTATTGTTACTTTTTAAATAGTTTTTAAAGAACAAATAATATTTTTAGTTAATATTCAATTAAGAAATATATTTTTACAAATTAATGGATTTTTTAATTAAATAATATTTTTGTAAAAATATTACTACCAAATTACTTTTTATAAAATATAAATGATCATATAACTTTTATGAATATAATTGTAATTTTTATTAAGGTTTGGAGGGTGTTTTTGTCAAAACATATGAATTTTCGATAAATAATGATTTTTATTGTTAAATTTGAAATTCAAATATTTATAAAATTATTTAGATTAAATGAATATTATTTTTTGCATCAGGATGTAGACATTATTCAATGGTGAATGTTTTATAATTTTCTGAGACAGTCGAATTTTTTGGATAAAAATTAAATACCCTTTAAATATATAATGTGTTTTATGACATCATAATGACCCAATTGTGATGTAATAAAATACTATAAACATTTTGTTTGGCCAATATATTTTTTACCATTAAAATAATGTGATTTTATGTTTGTTTGATTTATTTTACAAAGCCCTAGTGGACCCTCCAAGACTTATAGAACATTCTAACATTTAAAAATGATTTCCTTGAGAGTGTGACTCACCTCCACATAAGAAATACTAATATTTTAATATTTTCAGCCATTTTCATTATAAGATAATTTTTTCCACTCCCCATTGGAAAAAACCATGAGAAAAAACTATGGGTTGGTAGGTGGTTTTGATTAGTTTAATGTGTGGTGGCCAAAACCTAAATAATAAAGAATACCATCTCTTTTCCTATATAAACCTTCCCAATATCCCACTTCCTCTTCACTAAAAGCCTTTGGAGCTCGACCAACCTATTCCCTCCTCTCTCTATAATCCTCCAAATTCACCCCACTCTCTCAAGAAGAACCTCTCAATCCCCTCCCAAGCCTTTGGGATCACACTTCCAACTAAGGGATTATCTTTGTTTCTAATTTTTTTCCAAATTTCATTATGTTGTTATACCCTTTTATTTTCAATTAAAAATGTTGGGGTATGATTTTTCACCTCCCCAATACTTTTCTCTCTTTTTTTTGAATAATTATATACACCTTTATATCTCATTAATTCCTTCCATGTACACCCATTTCCATGACGAAATTCCAAAAGGAATTTCTCTCTCCAGATTTACATTCTAGTAATTCTTTTGTATTATGAATCGAAATTAAATTATGTGGTTGGTACATGTATCTATATGACCCCTTATGGTCGATTTCATATACATTTGATGAGATACCCATTTATATCTCATTAATCATTATTATGAATTCTTATTTCCCACCGTTATGCTACCGAAATTGCACCGTAATTTTCCACGCTAAGGTAATTGTATAGTGAATACCATGCCCATTTCTCTATCAAGGATATTCTCCTTTATGAACATTTACTTATTGATTATGGAGTTTCATGTATGAATTCCACATTACATTATCATGTATTAATTGATGATGCTTAATGAATCTATGTTATATGATCCATGTGGCACACATATGCGTGAAATGAAATTATTAAGAAGGGTGCGCCCAATTAGTGCTCCAATGCATTGGGTAAAGAGTAGTTTAATGATACATCACGTTTAATGAGGGTTTAATCTTTATAATTCATGTACAATTATAGTTCACTCTTGCTCCGCAATGAGCCTTGGCTCATGATAATTCCATGTTAAGTGTTGTTGCCACATTTCCATGTTATGATAATCATGCCTTATCATGCGTTCATGTTCATGTTTCTATTATTCTCAATTGATATGTGTATTTCCCAACATGTACTATATTGTTCATGTCATTCCATTTTTACACAATTACTGGGCTTTATAGATCACCATTTTCTTATGCATGTCCTCAGGTTATCCCATGGAATGCTATGTACGAGGAAATGTAGTGGTCATGTAAATAATGTCTTCAATAAAGTTGTTGTGTTTCATGTTTTAAGAAATTATGTAATTTTATTAAGCCCCAAATATACTATACCTCTCAAAAATCTATGTTGTATTAATTGAAGGTTTTATCTAATAAATAATGTTTAAGTGTGTAATAAAAAGAAGGGTTGTTATAGTTGGTATCAGAGGATAGGTTTAGTTATTTTTGGGACTAGGATTAGTAAACCCTAGTGAAGCCTTAGAGATAATAATAATTATAATAAAAAAATCCCTAAATTTTTGTGAGTATTGAGTAAGTGTCTTTTTAAGAAAATGCATCCCAATCTGGATATGAGCAGGTAGAGGAGGCTCTGGCACAGATATACCTAGGAGTGAAAAATCTGATAAAGAGTTTTGAGGTTGACCCAAGGATTTCTTGTACACGACAATGAGACTCACTCCAACTTCATTATGACATTCCCAGGGGATATGATTTGGTAAATTCACAATCATAGTATGAACCATTGTCAAGGGAATAAAAAAATTCCCCTAATAATAAATGTCGGGAATTAGATCATGGATTACACAGATTCAATCCTATAGATTCATAATTTAAGGAAATAAATGTTATTTATAAGTAATCTATTTTTGTCCTTGGATTACCATTTATGTGTTACCCCTAACATTATTTTATTCCAACCAATGGCCGGTAATTAGAGGACCCAGGCTAACAACCTATGTAACGATCATTGTGCTGACTGTTCTAATAATATTCCCAATTCAATGGGAGAGAGAAATACGAAAATTGTCACAATACTCTCTTAGTTAACTCAATCATTGAATAAAAACATGGGTCAATAGGAACGTTTAATCCCCCCTAAGAAATAACAAGATATAGTCAAGATATTTATTAGACAAAGGTCTCCTAATTTTAATGGGTCATCTGATCCCTAAATTCCCAAACAATGGATCAACTCCATTAAAAATATCTTCTTCATCCTTCAATATTCCGAACAAGAGAAGGATCTTATGGCTACTTATCATTTGTTGGGTGAAGAAAATCAAGGATGGAAATTTATTACAAATACAAAACCTAAGGAGTAGATCAAGGCATTGGAATGGAAGGATTTCCAAAAAAATGTTTTTTCAACAGATATTTTCCTCACACCCTCCAACTTAAGATGGAAAGGGACTTATTTTCCTGCAAGAAAAAAGATGAATAATCCATCAGAGCGTACTAGCAAAACATCACAAGTATTGCATGATACGCCTCTGGATTTGTCGTTACCCCTGAATAAAAGGTTGAACTCTTCTTGGTGGGTAAAACCTAGCCTATAGAAAACCCTGATGATCCCTGACTTCGATAGCTATGAGGAAATTGTCTAATGTACCCTCAATGTTGAAATGGAGATCGATGAATCTTGTGAGTAACATGGGGATAAGAAGAGTAGGGTGAAATTCAATTATGGAATTCTGATGGAGAAATCCAATGGTGCTAAAAAAATCCAGTAGCCCACTTGCCAAAGGTTAGGCAAGAAGAACCCTAGAAATTTCCTCATGGGGACGAGGAAATGTTTTATGTGCGGAAGAGAATGGAACATAGCCATTAACTGCCGACAAGAAAAACTTAGGGCTGGAACATAGGATAGTAATGATCCATTCGACCCTCAATGTGTTTTTCATTTCTTCAACTACAAAGAACTAGGGCAACTTGAAAATCAGCTCCCTAAGCCAAGGGTGTTCAGAGGCAACCAACATCCTCCAATGCAGTAAGGGCGAGCTTCTTTCCATCACTACTGCTGATGTGAACCCCAGAAACGAAGTGGTGATAAGTACGCTAGTTATTCATTCAAGAATAGAGAATGAATTTTTTCATTCTGTTAATATGTATTTGTTTATATCTTGAATGTTTAGTAGAAAACTCCCAACACCACAATAAATCATGGAATTAATGATGCCGGTGAGAACAGAAAATAGGTAAATCATTGCATCCCATAAAAATAACTCCTCCTATGTCACAATATGTAGATTGAACTTCCCAGTGAACCTCGTCGTACTCAATCTAGTGGAATTTGATGCAATTATCAGCATGGATTTTATTTCCTTATATAGAGACAACATACATTTCCATGAGAGGGAAATCACTCTCCATATGGCGAATTGACCACAGATTCTGTACAAGTTCAAGGAGGAGTATGAATCTTCTTTAGCTCCATCATCTCAAGAGTGGTTATTACTACCCTATGAGCACATGTATCTGGGTCAGATGATTGAGTCTAAGTATGAAACCATCCTTGAAGACATGACTATTGTGAGGGAATTCACTGATGTGTTTCCAGAGGAACTGCCTTGTCTTACTCCTAGAAGAGATGTTGAATTCTCAAGTGATCTTATAACTGGGGAATTTCCAATATCCAACACATTGTATAGAATGGCTATTGTAGAGATTGAGGAGATGAAGAAGCAACTATAAGAGAATCTGGATAAAGGGTTTATATGCCCAACTGCTTCACCATGGTGTGCACTAGTCCGCTTCATCAAGAAGAAGGATGTGCCAATGCACCTTTGCATTGATTATCGTGAGCTCAACAAAACCACGATAAAGAACAAGTATCATCTTCCCCAAATTGATGACTTGTTTAATCAGCTACGTGGAGACCAATATTTCTCAATGGTGGATTCACGGTCAGGATTTTACCATGTAATGGTGAAGTAGGAGGATATCCTTATGAATTCTTTTTGTACAAGATACATGCACTATGAATTCATATTAATTACTTTCAGACTCACTAATGCTCTAACAATCTTCCAGGACATGATGAGTTGAGTCTTTTGATATTACCTTGACAAAGTTTTGGTAGTCTTTATAGATGATATTATAATATAATCCAAAACCAAGGAGGTGCATGAGGAGTATCTAAGCATAGTACTAGAGTGTTGATGCTCCTTTCCATCACAAAGTATAAATGACTGAAAAAGGGAAATACCTTGAACCCAAAGTGATTCATCCTTTGAGGAAACATCAAAAAATTGACAAAGTCATGAACAAAGATTCATTTGCACTTGGGTCACACAAGTTCCACCAAGGTCGCGCAAGTATACTTCCGCACCACCCAATAGTCGCGCAGGTGACTTGCATGGACTCTTTGATTTTTCGCCCAGGGTCTTCCCTATACTATAAATACCCCTGGTGGGCCCCCCATTTTAGGGACAGAAAAATTCCAAAACTCATATTCGAGATCTCGTCACCCAAGTCTCTTCTGTAAGTCTTCCGAACACTTCTAATGTAATTTCATACCATGAATAGATGGCCTAAATAGGGGAAACAAGGCCTAAGTGTTGAAACTCATCAAGACTTGCACGCCTAAGTGGCCAGCCCTTAAGGGAATGTCCACACTTGTGCGCCACCTTACCCCTTCAACAAAACATGCGCGCCACTCTTCTGGAAGCCTATAGGGATAGTAATAAGGGCTTGAGCCAAGTCTTGCCCAAGTATTACAATAAGGGTTGACCGTCATGCAAGTACCCCTGTGTTGCACAAGTATACTTGCATGACCAGGACTTACACGACCACACAGGACCTGCACACCCACTTTTTGGGTGCCTCTTCTGCCTATTTCACTTCTCTTATGCCTATCCACCTCTCCTATTCATGATCGAGCCTTAAAAACCTTCTTTTAAGCCATTTCTTTTGGCATGGCTTCTTTATTGGCTTCCTTATTTGAAAGGAATTTTTTTGAAAAATCTCTCAAAACCTTGTGATTTACTTATATTTATATCACTAAGGTTAGAGATTTCATTCATTCAACACCATCCTTTATAGATGAGAGGATCTTTTAATTTGGGCCTCCTCTTCAGGAATAATTCCCAGTAATAAGTTTGGCCATCTTCTTTAGGAGTAACCCCCACTCATAAATTCCATTAACTTAGGACTCCTTCTCAGGAATAAGTCCTATGTCTCAAGTATCTTTTAAAGATGGGCCTCCTCCTTAAGAGTAAGTCCCAATCTCAAAATCCCCTAACCTGTGCCTCCTTTTCAGGAGTAACCCCCAATATTTAAGTTTCCTTAATTTTGGGCATCCTCCTTAGGAGTAAGCCCCAAGTTCCCAAAATCCAAATTCCCTTAACCTGGGCTTCCATTGTCGGAGTAAACCCCAGTCATAATTCCCTTTAACCTGGGCTTCCCTTTCAGGATTAAGCCTCAGTCACAATTCCTCTTAACCATTCCTAATTTACTTTTGATTTGGGCTTCCTTCTTAGGAGTAAAACCCAATCACAAGTCCCCTCCTAATTTTGGAATCTTCCTCAGAGGTAAGCCCCATGTTATAGTATCCAAATCTCCATAAAGCACATATAACTTTATGGACCTTGTTCCTGGGTTTCTTCCCTGAAGTAAATCCCAATATTCAATTATCTGGGTAGTCATACATACGTAACCCCCACATCATTTCTTATAATTGCATCTTTCATGGAACAATTGCTTGGTTTTACCAATACCTCTTGTTTCTCACACTAAGCATGACTCGCGTGAGCTTAGAGTGTAAAAGTAACTATGAAATATTTTTTTAAGCCATCAATCATGCATAAACCCCATACTTATTTACTCGAACTACGTGGGTTCTGATTCCTTTTCTAAAATAAAGTATACGTAGGTAGCCCATCTGTGGGTACGGTCCAAACTCTGAAATAATCTATGTTCATCTAAATGACATTATACTTCAAGTGCCCCACTGAGTAGATTTAAAACCAGTATGGTTATCATAATGACCAAGATATTTCTATATAATGTGTCGAAGGATACCATTGACTGAGAATCTCTAACAAATACAGATGATTCTCTATCGATGAAGAACCTCAAATACATATAAAATATTATCTAAATCTCATACATATTAATCATTGTTTTTCAGATCTAAAGCAAAGCTCATTTTCATACTTGGTAGTGTAATACAGATTCACGAACATAACATAAATCTATAAAGAGAGTCTGGGAGTAGACAATAATTCCCCTAAAAAAGGTGTGATGAGTCCGACCTCCCATCCTCTCAACCAATGCAAATTTTTAAGCCTTATGGGTTTATAACTAATGAGAACCTACCTTTGGAAAGTAGGTCCAAATGGACATAGAATCATTGGACGTTTCCAGTTCTATGAACAAACCCGTTAGAAATTGCATTGAATGTTTGAACCTTAAATCATTTAGGTTATTCCCATTTCTAGAGGAAACAAAAAATGGTGAACCCGATGTGAATCCGTAACCAAGTTAAAATGATGTTTTACTTATTTTGTTAGGCCCCTATTAAAACTCAACGAGAGGGCCAAAAAAACAATCGATAACATATGTTCTCATCCAAAATATGTAGCGGGAGAACTTATCTTGATTATGTTTGTTATATCAAAAAGGTTCTCCTTTCCAAGATCTTCTGCATTACAAGAATGGCTTTTCTTATGTTCATGTCTGTGAATGCCTCTGCTGTGAAAACCTCTGCTGTGAATGCATCTGTTACTACTCCTACTGGATCATCGTTCACTCTGAAGACGACATCACCTACTCAGCATCTTCAATGCTGGATATCAAATGCAATGGTTAAGGAGTACCGTCAACACGGTACCATTCCGACTCTGGAGGCTGCTCGACAAGCCCTTCATGTGAACAATTCACCCTGGTTGTCCACACAGCGACGACCAGAAATCAAGAAGCAGGTGGTGATAACTACCTTCTCCAACTGTTTCTGGTCATTATCCTGAGAATGAAACAACCATTACCTCCCGTATTCTGAGGAGGTTAATGAGAAGGTCCCTCAAGGCCTTAATTCAAAGAGACGGGAGTCCTCCCGAAGGGATCCCACCAACAATCGACGACAGAGTCATGCGGCAGTGCGCCCTCAACATGATGAGGGTGTCACCTTCAAGGGTTCGGCTCAGGTCCCTCAGACCCGATCATGCAAGACGAACCACCAGAGGCGTAATCTGGTCAACAGTGAGCAGGTTTTTATCTCTCCCATCTCCAGAGAAGGCCACCAACCTAACTTGGTGGCAAGAAACGAGCGGGCACACACACCCATCTGTTTTAATTCCGCTGTTTAGCAGACTCATCTAGCAGTAAAACGCCAATCCCGCCAGGCAATTCCGGTGGAGTACTATAGACAAGAATATACACCTGTTTATAAGTCATCATCTAGTCAGAAGGCTCGTCTGACTACATATGATGAAGCCCGACAACCCAATGTGTTCACAACTAGTAAACAGGCACATACACCTGCTTACACTCATCAATCCTACCAGTAGCCTCGTCTGTCAGTATTGAAGGAATATCGTCAACCACATTTTGTGAAGTGCAATCAGAAGGCACATGCACCTACTAGTATTGATCAAGCCTTCCAACAGTCTTGTTTGGTAGTACCCAGAGAAGTAAATTGGAAATCCCTAATGACAAACATGAGGCAGACTAAACTCTCTGCCCCCGTTCATGAGTACTGTCAGAATTCACTTGCAGGAAATGGAGTACATGAGCAGGAACATACACCTACTCCAAGAACGGAATGCACGTATATTCCGGTTCCAACAGATGAAGTCACCAAGAATATTCTATCAATGGTGAAAGATCAGAAGAAAATTATAGCTCATATTCTGGATGCCTGCCAGGATATCATAATAGCATCAGCAGCATCACAGGGAAATGAATTCAAATCTATCCCTAACAGTGGATTGAAACATCAATATGTCACTCCGAAAAAGACACACACCTCTGTTCCGGTCCAAGAGGGTTGTGGGGCGTACTCCCCTATATCATACAGACAACCAAGTCAGGCACATATACCTGATTTGAGCAGAGATAGTCCACCTAACCAGATCATTTTTCTTGAGTAGGCACATAGAACTGCCCATAATGACCACTTTCATCAACAAGAGGTTCCTAATGTTAGTAAGAAGGTGTCTACGAAGAAGACCCACCAAACACAGTCAAGAAATCAAGGGACAATTTGTAACAAGGCCTTACGTGGTGCTGGTGTTCTTGATGCACTCAGACAACTATCTGTTGCAACTCAAGATTATACTCTCTCAGTTCCCAATAGTGGGAAAATTAATTCTGAAGGTCTATATCAGACACTTCCTCATGAAGGCTTTCTTCATGACAATTCGGTTGATCTAGAAGTTTCGTCTTCAGATGAGAGCCACAAGAACCCTCTGTGTGGCCAGAAGACCAAGGATCAAAATGTTTCATCATTTGATATAATCCACCATGGGGGTCCTCCCCATGATGATGAATTTTTCTACGAAAGTCCTCTCCGTAGTATTAATTCACATTTCCTGGAAAATGCTCCAATAGAAAATTTAGTGACAAGAAATCCCTCTATCATGAGGCACTTGAAAATTTGAATCCAATCATGTCTTGTGCTTTACCAATAGTAGGTGAAATACATTCTCAATCAGAAGATAGCTCGTGGTGTAGGTTATTCTCCAAACCACAGCCGAGTCATGCATCTTATAGTTTGATAAATTAATTCTCTATCAATCTTGTTGAATCAGGTGAAGCAACAAAGAAGCACCAGCTTTGGTCTAAATAGGTAGAAGAATCTTCATCAAATGATAAGGAGGAAGTACTGAATATGATAAAACAACTGGCGAAAGGTGAAGTGCCAGTTATGTTTTCTCCTTTGGCTGACTCTCAGTATGAAATTCCAGAGATTTTGACGGAAGATGGAATTCATGATATTCGTCTCAACATATGGAAAACTATTTGTCAGTTGAAAAAGAAAATATTATCTTATGATTAATATGAAAATCATGTCAAGATAATTGAAGGGTTACAACACCAAATTGACTTGGCATCTCTTTCAGATTCTCGATATCCGAAGGCTGGAATGTAGCAGAGATCCCTTCAGCATTCATGCCTTGGCGCACTAAGAAGATTGTGCCAGTTAATCACCAATGTCCCATCTGGTATTCATATAAGGGGATTGGGTGTCCATGGTGCACTTCATTTCACTATACTCTCCAGTCAGCAAAGCCCGCCGAAAGTGGTCTCATGCAATGTCATTGCACACGGCCAGCCACAGTCAATGGGCTTTGTTTGTAATCAAAGGCTTGCTCAAGAACAAGCCTCAAATAGTTCCTCTAAAAATCAAGAATATAGAGACCAACCAGTTGAATTACTTTTGCATCAGGCAAACAAGAACATTGAACATTCTTCTCGTTTAGAACGTGCACATCATCAAATGATAGAAGTGTCAGAAATCAACGAACGATCTTTTGAGCCGGGTGATAAAAGCGGATTCAGGTTAATGCATCCAGCCAATTTCTGGACTAAAGTTTGGACGATCAAGAGAGATTTCAAGAAAGTCTCAGATATAGGAACTCAAGAGCCACCCTAGCTTTCCAGACTGGGGAATTTTTTTACCCAATCAATAGAATCAATAAATAGGATTCGAGGATTTGAGCAGAAACAGTAGGAACATCCCCAGTCCACAGGACTGGGGACTTTTTCAAATCCTCAATCTTTCCCTTAGAGAAAGTCAGTCTTCTATTGATTAGGGAAGAAGCCCAAAGAGGAACTAAGAGCTGAATTATTAGTAGATTCCCTCCACATTATGGTTCATCAAGAAGTTCTTGAGGGATCAAATCAAAAAAAGGAAATGTCTCATCAAGGACATGAAAGAAGACAATATCGCAGAATTGCTGATAGAAGGGATGAAACATGTTATGAATCTATCAATGTCATCAATGTTGTTGTTGCTGATCCCCTAGATGAGGCTCACTCAGATGGATCAGATAAGAAAACTCCTGCTCAAGAGGTTGTACGCACAGACACAAATGAAGAAGGTGTGCGTACACGAAATCAAAGGATTACCCAGAATCTAGGTAATCCTTCATGTAACCCACTTCCCCCTCTCCGAAAGGTGTCCAATAAGAGGAATGGAATGAATCATTTTACATACCCTTCCTCTGGAGATGGCCAATCGCTCTCATTAGATCAAAGATTCGCACAACAAGAGGAAGAGATAAAGGAATTAAGGAGGTTGAATGCAGAATTACTTCAAGGTAGTCTTCCTCCTAAGTATGTTGGAGTCAGTTAGCCAAGGGAATTTGTTGCGGATACTGAGATGGATCAAGATTATCCTCCTTTACCAGTACACCCTCATATGTCTAATACTTTGGGTTATACACAACAACAACCGGCAATACTACCATCAGTGGAAGTCCCGGTTGTCACACCTATCCAAGCTCCAGTTATTTCACCTGAACAGGTCCAAGATCAACCGTATGTTTCTCAAAAGTTAATGATTACCATTGAGTCATTAACAACTCGCTTGAAAGCTATGGAAGGAAAGTGTGCACTGGTTCAACCGGAAAAGGGAGCATACCCTGAATGGCAACCGGAAGCAGTTAAGCTTTGGTGTTTTGTACAGTCACTACAAGGACCTGTTTTTGTATGGTATAAAAGCTTTCAATACCTATCAATTACCAGGTAGGAGGATATCCATCAATGATTACTTGTTCAATTCAGCTCAACTTTTCCAAAGACAACAGTTTTTGATCCTACAAATTGTAAGCTAAGGGAGAATGAATGGGTGTCAGATTTATTTTCTCGCTGGAAGGGATTAACATATTCCCTGAGCTTAGGACTCCCGCAAGAAGAGTTATTGCCAATCTGTATGGAAAATTTTCATGATGAGATGCACACACCGTTGATCCTTTTGAAATACACAGGACGGTTTCGAGACCTCACTTCAATCGCTGATCAGATTGAAGACTCTCTTATAAAGACTAAGGATAAAGATCGTGTAATTCAATCTGCTCCAGGAAGAAGAATGGGTAAATTAGAGACTGCTGCTGTTATGCTTAAATAAGCACCTGTACCTGATTCTACTTCAAAATATTCATATTCCAAAAGGGCTCTGCCTCCTGAGCATCAACAACAGAGGTTGTTTCATTAAGATGATCAAAAAGAATAAAGATGGAAACAATTTGAGGATTTATAGAGAAATATTTACTCTTTCTGAAATGAACAGGTTCCTAGATACTTCATTTAGGCTCTGAAAAATAATTTGGTTCAATTGCTATGGCCCAAGAGGCTGAAAAGGAAAGAGATGAAGACTGTCCCAACTATTTCCCATTTAATCAGATGTTGGGGCATCCCATTCAAGAGTGTTTTGTCTTCAATGACCTCCTGTTAAAATTTTTTGACTCTGTACATGTCAATTTGAAAGGTTATTCAGCTCAGGTAGCATGTGTAACTACTACGAATCCAGAGGAAGAAGGTGAGTGGCAAGAATTCAAGAACAAAAATGCCCAAAAATATGACGATTTGATGGTCATAAAAATGATCAACTGAACCCATTCCATTTTGAGAACGCAATTGAAAAAATCAATTGGGTATTCTTCTATAAATTCCACAGCAAAACCCTCTTCATAATAGGGATAATCCTCAAAGAGGTGGCATAATTCAAAGAAAGAGGAACAATCAGAAGAAGATGAGATCGCGTCAAAGCCCAAATTATCTTTGACTCTGGAGGATTTTATGTCATCTACTTCAAAGCCACATGCACCGCCCCACCAAACGGCACAACCTAAATGGGATAATCAGGCAGAGTCTTCATTGGATGAAGAATTGATCTTTGGTTCTGTTAATATGATTCATTTGACATATCATTATGCCAGTCACAGTTTCTATTTTGAAGAGCCTGAATTCCCTGTATCAAACAATGGAATTAGAGGGGGTTCCAGAGGTCTGGGTTATAGAGGGAGACGTGGATATCCCAGAAGCCACTATTCCAATTTTACCCCTACTAGAACTGTGTATGCAGAAGAAACTCGTGGCAGAGCCCTTCAAAGGGCACAACAAGAACAAGAAAATTCATCCACCAATAGCAGACTCAATCATTGCCCAATTATTCTAGAGGATTGGTTGGAGATTCCACCTTCTTCCACTCAGCAAGCAAATAGACCAATTTGGTCTAATATTCCAAATCTAGGAGTATTTCCAACTCCTACCCTGATACAAGATGCATCTACTTCCAAAGAATCTACTTCTAAGGTACCTGCGAAACCGCATGTTCTTGTTGGGAAATATAGACCTTTGGATCAAAAGTATAATGTATTGTAACACTTGGCCCAAGTACTGGCCATGTTATCAATTTTGGATGCCTTAAATTTATCAAAGGATATTTGGGAGGCACTCCTCGAGGCTTTGTCATGTCCTTGGGAATTTGAAACTGAAATTGTTGCATCTGAATTCTACCATGTAGAGAATAATCCTGCAGAATGTCATGCAGTGATATCTTTCACAGATGAAGATGAAGATGATGTCGTGCATAGACATATTAGACCTTTATACTTATCTAGTAAGGTCAATGGTGTATAATTCCGAATATCTTTCGTTGATAATGGTTCAGGAGTCAGCCTCATCCCCATTTGCACACTTCATCGATTGGGCCTCACAGAATCTGATTAATCTCCTTCTACTTTGATGTTACAAGGATATGATAAAAATGAACAAGAACCACTGGGAGAGATTAAACTCAGAACTCAGTTTGGAGATCTTGTATCCAATTCAGATTTCATGGTTGTTGATCATGACACAGCCATCAACATCTTGCTTGGAAGACCCTGGCTACATCAGCATGTGGCTAGCCCTTCATCATAACATCAATGTCTCAAATATTGTTTCGATGGTCAAATTGGGAAATTTTATGGTGATAAATCCCATTTCAAAACATGTGAGTCTCAATATATTGAGGCAGAATTCTATCAAATGAAGGGTAAGGAGAAATCCACGATAAGGGAGGTCACCAAAGTTAATGCTCCATATGGTTTGGAAAATATTCCAGTAAGTCCATTTACACATGTGAGTGCAGATTATGTGTTTCCTATCAGTAAAATTGACACGATAGACCCAAATCAAAATATTCTTATGGAAACCTCTATAATGTCAATTACGGCAATTAAGCCAAACAACATGGGAGAAATTGATGATTCACCAAGAAATAATGAAGGCACAAATGGGGATGTCTTCATTTCATCTTCTGAAATCCAGCAAGTCTATACTTCGCCATCTAGGCTAGAAGAAGTTATAGCAATGTTAGAGGTGAACAATGATGTTGATTCTCAATCAGTCATCTCCTCTTCATTACCCAAGGAAGACCCTTCATCGTCAATCGAGTCAGAAATTGAAGCTTCTTCTTCAATATGTTAAACTTTTAACGTCTCTTATGATCATTAAAATTATACTTCATCATTTACTATGAAAGTAGAAACAGAAGAAATAACACAGGTTGAAAAAGAAGTGGAAGATCTCAGGGATGCTCCGCCCACATCTGAAGAGGTTATCTCTACCATTGTGGATGAACTCAGAGAAATAAATCTCGGTATAAAATAAGATCCACGCCCCACTTAAATTAGTGCGGCCATGACTCTTAAAGAGAAAGAAATGTATATTTCATTTTTTAAAGAAAAATCGAGATATATTTTCTTGGAACTATACAGAGATTCCAGGCCTTGATCCTGATGTTTCTACTCATCGTTTGGGTTTTCCAGAAGAACATCGAGGATTTAAGCAAGCCGCTAGAAGAACACAGCCAACCTATGCTTCCAAAATTTAAGCTGAAGAGGAAAAGCTTATCAAAGCTAACTTCGTCAAATAAGTTCAATATTCCAAGTGGTTGGATAATATTGTCCCTGTGACAAAGAAGAATAGACAAATTAGATTTTTCATTGATTTTAGATATCTTAATCGGCATTGTCTTAAGGATGATTTTCCAATTCCGATTATAGAACTCTTAATTGATACAAAATCTAGATATTAAGAACATTCCTTCATGGATGGATATTCAAGATATAATCAAATCTGAATGGCTCTAGAAGATGAGAAATTTACAGCTTTAATAGCCCATCAGGGTGTGTTATGCTATCGGGTAATGCCATTTGGCCTAAAGAATACAGGCACAACATATTAGCGTGCCATGCATCGTATCTTCGAACCCTTTTAGGGAAGTTTGTTGAATGTTATGTGGATGATTTTTTGGTTAAATCAAGGAAATATTATAATCACTTGGCTGATTTGGATGTCATATTCCACAATCTTTGGAAACATAATTTGATGATAAACCCCTTAAAATGTGCTTTTGGGGTAACCTCAGGAAAACATTTTGGCTTTGTTGTACGCCATCGTGGTATCAAAGTCGATCTTGAGAAGAAAAAGTCAATCCTTGGTATGTCACCTTCGTGGAATTTGAAATAATTTAGAGGACTTCGAGGACACTTAGCCTATATTTGGCGTTTCATCGCCAATTTGGCAGGCAAAAGTTTACCCTTCACCAAATTGATGATGAAGGGAGTCACTTACCAGTTGACTAAAAAATGTCAAGAAGCATTGGATATTCTCAAGGAATATATCTTGATTCCACCAGTGATAATGCCCCCTATTGAAGGAAGACCACTTATCCTCTATGTGAAAGCTTTAGAGTGATCATTGGGCTCTTTTCTTACTCAGAAGAATGATGCTGGGAATGAAAACAGTCTCTACTATCTCAGTTGGACTATTCTTGAAGCAAAAACCCGATACTCAAGTATTGAGAAGTGCTGCCTAGCATTAATTTTGGAGTTCAGAAGTTGAAACACTACCTGGAACATCACGAGGTCCAATTGGTATCTCACAATAACCTGATCAAATTCATCCTCAGTCGTCCAATGCTTACAATATGTCTGGCAAGGTGGGCAGTTATTTTACAACAATTTGATATCCAATACATGTCTCAAAAGGCAATAAAAGGCCATGCTCTAGCTGATTTCCTTACTGAACACCCTTCAGTAGAAGATACATCTTCAGATATTGAACATCCTGATGAGGAAGTCTTTTCTATTCAAGATAGTCTTCAAATATGGGAAATGTACTTTGATGGTGCTTCCAGAAGTCCAACAGGGACGAAAATGGAAGATCCTAAATTCAACAATGTTGGGTTAGGAATTGTACACATTTCCCCAGAAAAAGAAGTGCTACCTTATTCCTTCTCATTGTTGGGAGCCGGTACAAATAATGAAGCAGAATACCAAGATCTTATCGCAAGATTGGAGTTGGCACTTCAAGCACAATTGAATCACTAAAAGGTGATAGGTGATTCAGACCTGGTAATCAAACAAGTCAATGGGATTATGCAATATGAAAAGAAGAGTTAATCCCTTTGTATGATTACGTTAGATAATTAATGGTGGAATTTCCTTCGGAACTGACATTTTCTTATGTCCCAAGATCACAAAATGCCCAAGCTGATGCACTGGCTAATATAGCCACAGCTCTGGAAGATCCAAATCGGGACGAGACAAGCATCAGTATTTCCCATCGTCATACAATTTCACATTATGATCAAATCATAATAGAAGAAATCAATGAAATTAGTCCCATTCGTGAACCATATGGTCATACTACCAGATGGATAACACCTATCAGGGAATACATTCAAAATGGAACACTTCCACCTGATAGAGCTAGGAAAGAACAAATCCGGTGACGTGTGGTCAATTTCACTCTTTATGATAGCCTAGATCACCTAGAAAAAATTCTCTACATAAGAGGTTTTGATGGAATTCTCATCATATGCATTGATGGTGAAGAGACAATGGATGTCATGAAAGAAGTATATGCAGGAGTTTGTGGTGCACACCAGTGTTGACATAGACTATCTGATCAAATTCAAAGGCTTGGATACTTTTGGCCTCCAATGATACAAGATTGTGTTCATTTCACAAAGAAGTGTCATTCTTGACAAGTACATGCCAACAACATTAATCAACCCCCAGAGTTTCTTTATATAGATAAATACTCGTGGCCATTTTCTACATGGGGAATGGATGTAGTGGGACCTTATCCTTCGGCTATAGCCAAGCAGTTCATGTATATTTTTACTGCTACTAACTTCTTTTCCAAATGGGCAGAGGCAATACCCCTCAAAGAAGTTAGTTCTAAATGCATTGTTAGCTACATCAAGTCTAACATCATTACCAGATTTGGTGTCCCTTGTACCATATTGACAGACTATGGCACCAACTTTTGTTCATCTAAGGTGAGGAAGTTGTATCAAGAATACAACTTCAAATCCAATCATTCATCTCAGTATCATGCATTGGGCAATGGAAAGATAGAATCTTTCAACAAGAATCTTTCAAACATACTGCAAAAGATGGTGGCTAAAGATAAGATATCATGGCCTGATAAACTCTTTCATGCTTTATGGGCCTATTAGACCACCACTTGCACTACAATGCGGTCAACTCCATATTCATTGGTATATGGAAGAGAAGAAGTCTTGCCCATTGAGGTTCAATTACCCTTTCTCAGAGTAGCCGTTTGTGATCAGTCATTTACAGATGAAAAATATAAAAAGCAATTGGATTAATTGGAATGATTAGGCAAGGGAAGATTGTGCACCTTTCACCACGTGGAAGTCTATCAGAATTTAATAGCACGAGCTTTCAATAAAAATGTACGTCTTCATTCATTAATTCAGGGAGAATTGGTATTGGTTCTCAGAACTCCAATGATACCAGGAATGAAACCTCCCAAGATGGAGCCAAAATGGGAAGGAACTTATTTAATACATAAGGTCTACTCCAATGGAGCTTATTATTTATTCTCAATGGATGAAGAACTCATCACTACTCCAACCAATGCTAGATTTCTGAAGAAGTATTTTGTTTAACACAAATACTTTTTCATCCAACATGACATTAAACTGTGCCATCATCCCACATGACGTTAAACTATGCCATCGTCCAACATGATGTTAAACTGTGCCATCGTCCAACATGATGTTAAACTGTGCCATCTTCTAACATGACGTTAAACTCTGCCATCATCCAACATGACGTTAAACTGTGCCATCATCCAACATGATGATAAATTGTTCCATCATCCAGTAAGAAATTAAACTACACCATCCAAGGTCCATGCATATGACCTTAAACTATTTTCACCTACGCCCATCATGATGTTAAACTGTGACATCATAACTACATGATTTTAAACTGTACAGAAGTCCCTTACGCCCAACAAGACGTTAAACTGTGTCCTCTTTTTTCCTCACTGCATGACATTAAAATGCACAGTCCCACTTTCGTCCTACATGACGTTAAACTGTATTGTACCCATCGTCTTAGCTAAATGACTCTAAACTGTACAACACCCGTACGTCCAACATGATGTTAAACTGTGTCCCTATATTTTTTCCTACATGATGTTAAACTGTATTGCTCATTCATCCTACATGACGTAAAACTGAGCAAAGTCCCTTAATATGTCCTACATGACATTAAACTGTATTTTTTCCGTGCTACATGACACTAAATAGTGCAGCACCAATAGTCCTCACTGCAAGAATTTAAACTGCATAGTCCCTTCATATGTCCTACATGACATTAAACTGTATTTTATCCCTGATACATGACACTAAACTATGCAGCACCAATAGTCCTCACTGCGATACTTTAAACTGCATAGTCCCTTCATACGTCCTGCATGACCTTAAACTGTGCATCGTTAAGGTTATTGTTACCACTTGTTTCTAACACCGAGTATGACTCACGTGAGACTAGAGTAAAACGTCAAACATAACACCCTCTCTGGGCTGCTAACCATGTGTATGTCCCAACACCATTATTAAGTCATTGTTCAAAAAAAACAACTTGATCACTAATTCATTCTTTAATTGAACTACGTGGACTTTAATCCTTTCTTTTTAGGATGGTACGTAGGCAACCTCCTGAGGTTCAAGCCCAAAACCAATCTCTTCACATCGGTTCACCTCCATCGCATATGATGTTGATCTGTGAATCATCCCTAGAACCATTACTTTTTACATTTTTTCACCACCGGTCTATGCATATGACCTTAATCTATTCACACTTTTGTTCTGTATAACAATAAACTACAACATTCTTTAACACCCTCACCTGAGAGGGAATCATTATTTACATTGATCTTCAATCATGTTATATTCCAAAGACTACGTGCATACATGGCAATGCATGAACCTTTTATCTTGGGTCAAACCATCATTGCACTAAAGTCCCCTTCACCCTTCACTTGTATGAACCAAATATGTACAGAGGGTATTTCTAGAACTATGTGCAGCTTGATTACCATCCTTATCGGATACGTAGGACCCTTTTAGCATCCCTCGAATCCAGCCCCAATTCATTGGGCCTAACCCCAAATTCCACTTTCAGTCCCTTGGCTAAAAAATCCCTGTGAAAACACACACAGTTTATTCATTATTATGGTCCAAGCACTATTACCCTAAACTAATATTTCCTATACTCTCATCATACACAACGTTAAACTGTTTTCCAAGAACTATGTATGGCTTGATTCCTATCCTTATGGGATACGTAGTGAAGTACAACATTCCAATTTAGGACCCGGCCACAACATGATTATGGTTAGCATTGGTCTGTGTATTTTCTCTATGCATTGAACAAATGCCCATTTTTATGTGTCATAATCTTAACCTTAAATACTTCCACATCTCCATAACCATTTTCTTGACTTCTGGTCACAAAATGTTTGATACTTGAGTGTTCTTTTTCCTGACTATGCAACATGTTCCCTTAGGCGTCCTTGCATAAGTGGTCTATATAACAGACTTGTCAGCCAAAAGATACTATTATTTGACTATGCAGCCAATGCCCTTAGGCGACCATGCATAATTCAACCCCATAACGGGTTTTTCAAATAATGGTAACTCATTCTTGGGAAGAAAACCTCTTATGTTCTAAGTTGTCTTAACAACAATATGTAAGGATCCGAAAAAAATAGCCATTCTTAACATACTTGTCCCGTACTCTATTTCATGATTTGAAAGTATTCAAGTCTATAGTTTATATTTCCCTTATCTACGTTTGGGACAGGCCTTTGTAGGAGTTACATTCATCTACTTCTTAGACAATCTTGTTTGTAAATATCTTCTCCATATTCAAGTACCTATTTCCATACAGAAAAATCTATGCTTTAGAAAATTGGAATCTCCATAAACATTCACTGGCTTTTTAGCAGTAGACAAGTAAATTTTTGAGAGTTCTTTTTCCTGACTATGCAGTGCGTTCCCTTAGGCGGCCTTGCATAAGTAGTCTACATGATGGAACTATCAGCCAAATGATATTATTATTTGACTATTCATCCCTTAGGTGTCCCTGCATAATTCAATCCCCTAACGGGTTTGTTAAATAGTGGTAACTTTATTCATGGGAAATACTTCTTCTAATGCCTTTAAGCCATTTTTCATATCATTCCTTAGATTCAAAATTTCTTAAGTCATCGTTTACTTATTTTCCATCATAATTGAACATGGTAATATGTTTTCAGATAAATTATCAAGGAATTGAGTCGATTTTAATCCATTCGGTCAAAGCTATTTCGACCATAAATATTAGCCTTTTTATGTCTAACGTGCATGACTTTAAACTGCTCATAAAAGACAAGGGAACTCTGAAGAAAAGCCAAGTTGCAGCTCACTAAACATATATTTTGTATGATTTTAGGTAATATTGAGCAATAAAAATATTCAAAGTTTGTAGGGTTATTTATAATAATCCTAGCAATAATCAAACTATGATTACTAGGCCCATAGGCTTAGGTAAAATTTAAAGCATGTAGAAAAAGAATGCATGCACAAATGATTAAAGATGAAAGTGTTTTTCATTTGATGAACAAGAGTTATAATGACATCCACAGACTAGAGTCTCTTCTCTTTTCCAAGAATTACAAAAGGCTGTCATCATAAATATTCATTTGATTTACAGCATCCCAAGCTTCATCGGCAGCCAGTTGAAGCTCATGCACTCGACCAAATTCACTCTTTTTAGCTTGATGGAGTGCTTTATTAGAATCTGCAATGGCTTTCATATCATTCATTTGAACTCCTTCCAATGAATTGTTAAACTGGTCATGTTCCCTAGTAACAACATCTAACTGTTGCTGAAGGGGCATCTGCTAGACAACTTTCTCATTGGTATTATGCTTTAGCTCCTTCAACATGGCAGCATGATCAGCCCCAGCTCAGTACACCATAGCCTCAAATTCATTGATGTTGACTAACAACCTCACTTTGGTCAAATATTGACAACACTTTTTCTCCTGTTCCCTCCATAAGATGACTTGTTTCACTGCAGCATGGACCTCTTGATATCCAAAACCGCCAAGTCCCAACATGACAATCATGGATGACAATCGCGGGATTTTCGATTACAACTCTTCTAAAGGAACTTCAGATATGATCTTCCATATGTTTTTTCATGCCTTGCATCATGAAAATTGGAGCACCTTTTGTACTTCCAGGTCCGACTCAGCATCACTGTCATAGGGGGAATATAATCCGGGATTAATGCACTTAGAGAAGTTCCATGTTCTGCTCCTCCCCCCTGACCCATGTTTCTTCACATTCTATTCCCATTGGGGAGGAATTTGAGGCTTCACCTCTAGATCTAGCCACTAAAATTGATGGAACTGCATAATAAATTGAAAATCTAGTTAGTTTCAATGGATAACAAAAGATGATTGGCCGTATAGTAAATTAAGTACAGTCGCAAAAAATTGTTATCTCTTACCCAACGGTGGATCAGTAACTTGAGAACGCTCCTCCCCATCATTTCTAGCTTCAACATGATTTTCAAGACGAGTTTTAGGAAGATCTTTCAAGTTAAGCTCCACTTGATCTAATGTCTCTACAATAGTAGTGTTTTCTGTACCCCTTTAGGCATTATAAGTTCAGCAGCTTGCTTAGATAGAACTGCACATTTCAACCGATCATGATCAGAGATGTAATAAGAAGGTATTTTTTAATAGGACAAAGAATAACACTCATGTCCATAATCTTTTAAATTACTTGGTAATTTAACATGATCTAAAAAATATTCAAAAGATGCGCCAAGTTCCATCATTTCATCCAATGTAATCTCAGAATCCTCGTTAATCTCACATGTGGGAGCATTCGATATGTCTTCTTGGCGACCTTCATTCTCCGGCTTTTGACCTTGGACAACTTCTTTAGATAAAAAAGCGGCATCAGTTGTAATGGCTGCCAAGATCTCTAGCGCAGGGGTTGAACCTAAAGTATCACAGAATGAAAGTCAGTAGATGTTTCATTGAACATTTTATGAAGCATTGTTAACTTATCAGAAGTAGGTTGTTCTCTCCTTGTAACAGTAGTTGGAGGGATACTAGGAACATATGTTGGCACTTCTCCAAGAGTATCCAAGTCATCCTGAACTTGTGACTGTTCACCAGCACCCTCTGTTGTTCTAAGAGGAGGGTCAATCCTCTCCCTCAATGGGGAAATTGAAGAATCCCCTGCAATCCCAAAAAGTATGAATAACCTTTTCATGGGTTGAGACCCATTATTATTCAAAGGACATACCACTACTGATGAAACGTTTAGTTGTGGACTTCTTCCTTCGATTACTTTGTCTCTTTGGTTTTTCGGGAGCGTCGACAGTCTCTTTTATAGGTACATGAATTAGAGAATAGAGAGCCATGTCTAACTCCTCATCCATGACTTGCTGTCCTAGAGATATCTCACCCGACTCGCGATAAGATTCATTAGCCCCAATGGCAGTAACACTAGGGCTATACTGTGGCGAAGGAACTTTAGCAGTTCCTTTCTTTTCAAGCTGTAGGATGAAGAAAATAATTTCTTTGAGTAACAAAGCTTTGACTGAAATCAAGTTGCAAAGAAAATAAGGAAAGATACTTTCATCTTCTAGATCCACGTAATCGTGCCACTCCTCATCTCTGAAACCACCAATCACCTCGGTGGTGCCACGATTTATCATTTCCTTCACCCGCTTGGTGACATGGATGGAATCATGAGTGGCATATATTATCATTTCCAGCTCTCTGATGCAATCCCTCACTTCATCGGGGTTATCCTTATAATGGATATTTGTAGAAGCCAGAAGTTTTCCTATTTTAGGGAGGTGTAGCCCCTCGCACAAATCTAGCCAGGCAGTTTCAGCATCACAGTATAAACTTTGCCATGTCTAGACAGCCTTTGGTCATAGATATTTAGTATGTGTACTAGAAGGCTGTGAGCAAGGTCCAATAATCTTGGACTTCAGCTTCTTCTCAGCTCCTGCAACTACAGATAGAGAATAAGAAAATAAAACGTGTTTCTCTATAAAGTAATTGTGATTAAATTTCCCCGATGAAGTGACTCACTAAGAGTTGATGGAGTTGTTTTCTTGATTCTGACAAGGGGATTATATCTGGCATGAGCCTGCTTTAACACATGTTGTGCCTCATCATCCCCATCTTGAGAATCCGGCAAGTTAGCCCTAGGTGAAGAACCCGGTGAATCAACTTCGGGTGTTGCAGAAGAATCACCTTCTAGATGAAGGGTTTATTTATCTACGATTCTTTTACTTTTCCCCACCTGATAAATAGGGTGATTCAACACCCCTCCAGGGTATGATGCTATCTAGTTCTCGGCATACCAAGTAGTTAATTTATTATATGCTTTATCAACAGGTAGATCAAACACAGCCCCAGACTTCTCCCTAGATGTCAGCAACAATAGTTTTCAGGAAACCATCAGATGCTGATCTAACCTGACATGCACAAGAGGGGATACAATAGTCTACTGCAGACACATGAATTGGCGTGCAAATATGTATGGAGAATAGGCCTTGCATATAATCTCTCGAACAATCCTGGTGGCTAGTACACCATCTCTGCAAGCTAGCATGTATGCCCTTAATTCCAGGATGGATGTTCCATCATCATCAAACCACCCGGTTGGCAGATTTCCATAAGGAATGAAATTGAATTCCATATACATGATCAGCCTCACCTTCATGTCATAAGAATTGAGATGTAGTGTAGAAATTCCATAGAATGCCTGCACTGATGGCCTGAAAGAACATCTGGGGATTTGTACTCCGTTCGGTACATTATATGTCCTGAAGTGAGGGGTGATCCATCCACACAAAAGTTGGAATGGTCCCACTATTCTCAAAGGAGACTTACCCATGATGACACGAAGTAAGCTCCTGTGAATCTTTGCTAAAATAGGGGTATCCAACAAAACCATTTTCCCCTCAGCCAACTTGGCTGCCACAACGAAGGTCCCTGACCTAACACCTCCCTTCGAGTCCCTGACAGGAAGAAGATAAACACTGAGCCACAAGGCTAAGAAGCCCTACAGATGAGTCGTCTTTGGGATTCTCTGATTTACTTCATATCCCCACTTCTCAAATTCTCCTACTTCCAAGGTCACCTAGAATGTTCTTGGAGAACCCCTCTTCTCTATTTTGGGGAAGGTGGTAGGACGAGTGTTCCCCTTCTCCTTAGGCCCCTTCCCCTTTGATCCCTTCTCCTTTGGCTCTTTCTCCTACTTCTTGTTAAAAAAAATTTTCATCCACTCCTCTGGATGAATATTATTTCTAAAATGCGTTAGGAAAGACTCTTAACTCTTGAGCTTGTGGAATATTTTCAATAATTCCTGAGCTAATGACGAGGTCTTCTCTGAATCATTCCATGTCGCCTTGGTGGGGATGAATTCATCATACATGTCGCCTAGAATTGGAGCCCCTGAAATCTTGTAGACATCCATCAGACTGATTCCTACTTCTCCATGAGTCATATGGAAAGAATTGGTTTCTGGACTCCAATGGCTGAGTATCTCCGGCACAAAGTCATCATTTTTGTATACATATGTTTGCCCAACCCAGACAGCTTCATATATTACAGCTTCTTTTAAATCATGGACAAACTCTGCGTGGGTTTGTTGCATCTAGAATACCCACATCCATGTTTTCTTTACACCTCCCCCATAACAAAAGTCCCACCTCTTCTTCTATCCTTTGGGTTGATCCATCTGAGTGTTTTGGAAAATTGAGGGATAACAATGTGGTTGCAGCTCAGGCTTTTGAGGTTTTAGATTTGAGTTACATGGGCTATGATTCATTATGTAGGCCTTCTCCACTGTTCTAGTATTTATAAATTCTCCTCCACATGAGATATTTGCAGAAGCAAAATTGGTGTAATTCTAAAACAAAGAAATTGGGAGAATGTTCTTTGCCTCTGGATTGGTGGCTTCTCGCAGATGACCATAGCCATACAAAGGTAGATAAATACTCTATGGGAAGTCAAGATGACACTTCAGCAGGTACTTGGCCAAATCTGGAAGAGTGCTGTCATATATTGTATAATAATCATGGCCAATGATGCTCATCATGTCATCAATTTACTTTCTAGCCAGTTCATCAGCTGTTCCGATTCTCCTGGAGCCATTTTAATCTACACAAAAGTTGAATAATTAACTCTTTATTAGGGTTATTTTTCATAAAATTTGTGATGAAAAGTGAAAAAATGGCTAAGGAATTAAGGCACACAAGTCCAAAAGTTGACGCGCAAGTATAAGTGTGTCGCGCAAGTTTTGCCGCCTAAGTATCACCGCGCAAGTCCAAATACCTTTACAACAGCGTGACACAAAAAACCAGCGGAAAAAAAACTTGTGCAACGTAAGAAACATGCGCGGCAAGAGCTTGAAAATCTGAAATTAGGTGCTTTACGTGAGGAATGACCGTCTATATATAGGCCAGGCCTCAACCCTGCGCGCCTAAAGCCAGCGCGCACAACCCTGCTCGTCGACACCTACATGACTCTCACTTGCGCGCCGCCCTCTACGCAGTCAACACTTGTGCGCTGCATGTTCCTTGGTTTTCTTCTTTACCTCAGAGTCACATCTTCATTTCTTTCAGATCCAACTTTGAGGGGGGAATTGTTTTGAGGCTCCTTTCTATCACAATGTCTAAACGACTGAAAAAGGGAAATACCTTGAACCCAAAGTGATTCATCCTTTGAAGAAACATAAAAAAATTGACAAAGACAAGAACAAATATTCATTTTCACTTTGGTCGTGCAAGTTCCACCAAGGTCACACAAGTATACTTGTGAGCCACCCAATAATCGTGTAGGTGATTTCACGCCCTCTTAATTTTTTTGCCCAGGGTCTTCCCTAGCCTATAAATACCCCTGGTGGGCCCCCCATTTCAGGGATGGAAAAATTCCAAAACTCATATTCAAGATCTGGTCGCCCAAGTCGCTTCTGGAAGTCTTCTAAACACAAAGAAGGTAATTTCCTACCTAGAATGGAAGGTCTAAATAGGGGAAACAAGGCCTATGTTTTGAAACTCATCAACACTTGCGCGCCTAAGTGGCCAGTCCTTAAGGGAAATGACCACACTTGCCCGCCACCTTACCCCTTCAATAGAACTTGCGCTCCACCCTTCTGGAAGCCACTAAGGATAGTAATAAGGGATTGTGACAAGTATCGCCCAAGTATTAACCTAAGGGTTGACTGTCGCACAATTACCCATATGTCGCGTAAGTATACTTGCGCAACCAGGACATGCGGACCCACGTAGGACCTGTACGACCACTTCTTTTTAGGTGCCTCTTTTGACTATTTCACTTATCTTATTCCTATACACCTATCTTATTCAAGATCCTGCCTTCAAAACCCTATTTATGCCATTTCTTTTGGCATAGATTCCTTGTTTGCTTCCTTATATGAAAGGATTTTTTTGGAACATCTCTCAAAAACCCATGATTTACATATCTTTATATCACTATGGTTAGATATTTCATTCATTCAACATCATCCTTTGAAGATGAGAGGATCTTTTAATAGGGGCATCCTCTTTAGGAATAAGTCTCAATCATAAGTTTGGGCATCTTCTTTAGGAGTAATCCCCACTCATAAATTCCATTAACTTAGGCCTCCTTCTCTGGAATAAGTCCTAAGTCTCAAGTCTCCTTTATAAATGGGCCTCCTCCTTAGGAGTAAGTCCCAATCTCAAAATCCCCTAACCCGGGACTCCTTTTCAGGAGTAAGCCCCAATCATCATGTTCCCTTAATTTTTGGCATCCTCCATAAGAGTAAGCCCCAAGTTCCTGAAATCCAAATTCCCTTAACCTAGGCTTCCTTTTTAGGAGTAAACCCCAGTCATAATTCCCTTTAACTAGGGATTTCTTTTCAAGAGTAAGCCTCAATCATAATTCCCCTTAACCAGTCTTAATTTACTTTTGATTTGGGCTTCCTTCTCAGGAGTAAAACTCAATCACAAGTCCCCTACTAATTTGGGAATCTTCCCTAGGAGTAAGCCCCAAGTTAGAGTATCCAAATCTCTATAAAGCACATATAACTTTATAGAACTTTTTCTTGGGTTTCTTCCCTGAAGTAAATCCCAATCGTCATTTATCTGGGTAGTCAAACATAAGTAAGCCCCACATCATTTCTTATAATTTCATCTTTCAGGGCACAATTGTCTGCTTTTACCAATACCTCTTGTTTCTCACACCGAGCATGACTCACGTGATCTTAGAGTGTAAAAGTAATTATGACATCTTTCTTTGAGCCATAAATAATGCAAAAACCCCATAATTATTTACTCAAACTTCGTGGGTTCTGATTCCTTTTCTAAAATAAAGGATATGTAGGTAGCCGATCAGCGGGTACGACCCCTACTCTGAAATAATCTATATCCTTCTGAATGATAATAAACATCAAGTGCCCCGCTGAGTGGCTTTAAAACCAGTATGGTTATCACAATGACCAAGATATTTCTATATAATGTGTTGAAGGATACCATTGACTAAGAATCTCTAACAAATACGGATGATTCTCTATCGATGAAGAACCTTGAATACATATAAAAGATTCTATAAATATCGTACATATTAATCATTTATTGTCAAATCTAAAGGAAAGATCATTTTCATACTTTTTAGTGTAATAAGGATTCACGAACATAACTTAAATCTATAAAGAGAGTCCCAGAGTAGACAATAATTCCCCTCAAAAAGGTGTGATGAGTCCGACCTCCCATCCTCTCAACCAATTAAAATTCTTAAGCCTTATTGGTCCATAACTAATGAGAACCTACCTTTGGAAAGTAGGTCCAAATGGATATAGAATCGCTGGATGTTTCCGGTTCTATGAACAAACCCATTAGAAACTGCTTGGAATGTTTGAACCATAAATAAATGAGGACATTCCCATTTCTAGAGGAAACATAGAGACCTAACGAATGGATAAGATATATGAACAGTAAAAAAAGTATGAGTTCTGGTTGAAGGAGGTCTCGTTATTAGGTCATATCATCACAAGCAATGGGATATCTATGGATCCCTCTAAGATAGATGCAATTTAGGGATGACCACAGCCAACATTGGTAACAGATATCTGTAGCTTCTTGGGGTTATCTGGATATTATCGCTGATTTGTGAGAAATTTCTCATGATTGTCCAACCCTCTTACCAAGATTACATGTAAGGGAGTAAAATTTTCTTGGAGTGATGAATGTGAAGAGAGATTCAAGGATTTTAAAAAGATTCCTTTTACTACGCTCATTTTCACACTACCTAGAAGTGGAGAACTTTTTGTGGCATTCATTAATGCTTCAAAGAAGGGACTAGGATGTGTGTTGAGGCAAAATGACATGTTCATTGCATATGCTTCAAGGTAGTTGAATTTTCATGAAAAAAAACTATCCAACACATGATCTGGAGTTGGCTGTAGTGATATTCACTTTGAAAATCTTGTGGCATTACCTATTTGAAGACGAGTGTGAAATATATACAGACCACAAAATCCTCAAATATATATTCTCACAGAAAGAGTTGAACATACCCCAATGAAGATGGTTAGATTTGATCAAATACTAGGCCTGCTCAATACATTACCACCATGGGAAAGCGAAAAAGGTGAAAGATGCTCTAAGTAGAAACGACCCAATGATTCTATCATTGATGAGAATTGAAAAGGATCAAATCTTATATTTGATGAAGATAGACATGGGGATCATAAAGAAGGTAACATAATAAATCCTTTCACAAATGATTTCTCAAATGTATCTTTTGGAAAGTTCAAAGGATAATAAAAAGGATGATGTGGTAATTCAAAAGAATGTGGAAACTATCAAGAAATGGAAATCCTTGGAGTTCAATGTTAATGAAGAAGGAATTGTGATATTTGGGACAAGACTATGTGTTCCATCACGTCTGTAGTTAAATATGGATATTTTGAATGATGCACATAGTTCAATGTTTTCCATTCACCCAGGAAACAAAAATATGTATTGAGATCTCTGATAGCATTATTGGTGGGATAAAATGAAGAAGGAGATCACTGAGTATACATAAAAGTGCCTAGTATGGTAGCAAGTAAAGGGAGAGAGGCATGAGTCTAAGGGGACAATGCAACCATTACCCATACCAGCATTAAAATGGGAGAACATCACCATGGACATTGTCACCAGAATTCAAATGACATCCATAAGAAACAATTCTATCTTGGTTTTTGTGGATCGTCTTATAAAGACTTCAAAATTCATTACAATTCGGTGGGATTTATCATTGGATCCACTGACATGGATATACATTAGAGAAGTGGTATGGTTTCATGGAGTACAACTATCTATTGTATCCGATCGAGATCCAAGATTCACCTCTACGTTTTGGAAGAGTCTTCAAAATGATCTTAATTCTAAGCTGAACTCCAGTACCTCTTATCATCCTCAAAATGATGACCAATCTAAATAGACTATACAAACACTTAAGGACAAGTTGAGAGCATTCTCAATGGACTTAAAAAGAGTATGGGATCAAAATGTTCCTCTTGTTGAGTTCTCATACAACAACAGTTTCCGCTCAAGCATCCAAATTTCTATTTTTGAAACCTTGTATAGGAAGAGGTGTATAACACTGACATGTTGGGATGAAGTTGGGGAGTGAAAACTCCTAGCAACAAAATGGTGGAAGAAATGGTGGAGAAGGTTAATACCATCCAACAACACATTAAAGCTTATTAGAGTCCAAAAAAGAGCTATGATGATAATCACCGATGAGACCTATAGTTAGATGTTGGAGACATGGTATTACTCTACATATTACCATGGAAGAGGGTTATGAGATTTGGGATGAATGGAATTCTTAGTCCAAGGTACATTTTCCCTTTTTAGATCCTTGATCGCAAAGGATCAGTGGCCTATCGACTAGAACACCCAGCGAATGTATCTCAAGTACTGGATGTATTCCATGTATAAATCTTATGGAAGTACATACCTGACCCAACATATGTACTCAATCTATAAGTGGTACCATTGGAGAATGAACTATCATATGAAGAGAAATTGGGGAAGATCATATATTGTAGGGAAAAAGTTCTCTGAAATATGATAATGCCCCTCATCAATGTGATGTGATGAAACCATAATTTTGAAGACGCGATGTGGGAATCAGAGGAAGTGATGAAGCAGAGTTACCTGCATTTGTTTTAGTGTGGGAAAAAGAAATTTCTAGTGTGAAATTTCTTAAGGGGGAAATATTGTAAAGACCCAAACAATCATTAATAAAAATTCCTCCTGATCTAATTAAATGTATTATTATGTAAAATGGTTATATAACATATGAACATCTTTATTTTTAAAATACAGTTAAGAATTCCGATCATTGCTAATATAGTCATTGAATAGTGATCACATGGTTAGTATAAATATAGGGATTTAACAAATCCAATTTACTCAGTCAAAGGAAGCGGTGGCCTCATCCAGTAGAATTTCTCCATACGAAGCCCATTTATTGGAGAATACAAAGGAGGTGGCCTCATTGGGAAACTCTTCAGACCAAGCCTATGATAAGTTTCAACATGTTAAGCTCGATAAAAACCACTTATGGGAGAAGTAGAAGTTGATGGAGATTACCACCTGAGAAATGTTATCCAAGCCACCCCAAGAGTCTATCACCAACACACACCTTACCCTTCAGTCTTACACGGGTGTTATAAGGGGTTATGTAACAAGACCCTAGCACTGTTATTATGTACATTATTTTTTATAGAGAATATACATTGATTTTATTATTGTTACTTTATAAATAGTTATTAAAGAATAAATAGTATTTTTAGTTACTATTCAACTAGAAAATTTATTTTGATAAAATAATGAATTTTTGAATTAAATAATTTTTTAATAAAATATTTTTAAAAATTAATTTTTGTTAAATATAAATGAGCTTATAATTTTTGTGAATACAATTGGAATTTTTACTGAGGTTTGAAAGCTATTTTTGTCAAAACTCATGAACTTTTGATAAATGTTAGTTTTTAGTCAAAAAGTAAAAATTAAAATATTTATAAAAATATTTAGATAAAATGAATATTATTTTTGGAATCAGGATTTAATAATTATCCAATCGTTAATTTTTCATAATATTCCGAGACAATCGATTTTTTGGGGTAAAATTTAAATACCATTTAAATATATAATGAGTTTTATGACATCATAATGAAAAAATAGTGAAGTAATAAAATACTATAAACATTATTTTTGGATACTATATGATTTACCATTAAAATAATTTGATTTTAGGTTCGTTTTATTTATTTTACAAAGCCTTAGTGGACCCTCCAAGACTTTTAAAACATTTTAACTTTTTAAAATAATTTATTTGAGAGTGTGACTCACATCCACATAATCAAGCCTAATATTTTAAGAAGATAGACCATTTTACATATAAAATAATTTCTTCCACTTCCCTTTGGAAAAAACCCATGGGAAAAAACAATGGGTTGGTTTGTGGTTTTGATTAGTTTAATGTGTGGTTGCTAAACCCAAAATAATAAATATTTGCCTCTCTTTTCCTATATAAACCCACACAATCTCCCACATTATCTTCACTCAAAGCCTTAAAAGATCAACCAACCTCTTCCCTCCTCTTTCTATAATCCTCCTAAGGAACCCCAAGATCCCAATAAGCCTCTATTTATCCCCTCCCAAGACTTTGTGAACACACTTCCAAGTTCTAGATTTTATTCTTTTCTCATTTTTGTCCAAATTTATTTATGTTGTTATGCCCTTTTATATTCAATTAGATATGTTGAGGTGTGATTTATCATCTCCAACATAATTCCCTATTTATTTTTTAATGATGATATACCCATTTATCTCTCTTTAATTCCTCCCAGATACACCCGTTACCATGCTGAAATTCCCTAAGGAATTTCTCCCTCCTTATTTACATTCAAGAAATTCTTTTGTATTACGAATATAAATTACATTACATTTATTGGTACATGTATCTATATGACCCACTTACATTCCATTTTAGGTTAATATTATGAGATACCCATTTCTCTCTCATCAATCATTTTTATGAATTCTTATGTCACATCGTTATGCTGCCGAAATTGCATCGTGATTTTCCAAGATAAAGTCATTGTGTAGTAAATAGCATGGCCATTTCTATATAAAGGGTATTCACCTTTATTCACATTTACTTATTTATTATGGTGTCTAATGTATTAACTCCACATTATTTTATCAAGGAATAAATTATTATGTTTAATTAATCCATTTTATATGATCTATGTGGCACACTTATGCGTGAAATGAAATGATTAAGAAGGGTGCACCCTGATAGCGCTTCAATGCAATGGGTGGAGAGTAGTATAATGATACATCAAGTTAAATAAAGGTATAATAATTCTAATTCAAGTGAAATGAGGGTTTATACATTCTCAATGTGCAATGAGCCTTGGCTCATGATAATACCATGTTATGTGTTGCTTCTAAATTTCCATGTTATTATAATCATGCCTTATCATGCCTTTGTGTTCAGGTTTTTCTTATGCTCCATTGATATGTCTATTTACTAACATGTATTATATTCCTCATGTTATACCTTTTTACTCCCTTACTAGTATTTATTGCTCAACCTTTTTTTATAGATGTCCTCAGGTTATCCCATGAAATGCTAAGTATGAGGGAATGTAGTGGTCATGTAAAGGATGTTTTCAATAAAGATGTTGTGTTTCATGTTTTAAGCCACTATGTAATGTTCCAAAGCCCCAAATACACTAGACCTATCAATACTATTTGTTGTATATAGTGAAGATTTTATGTAATATATCATGTTTAAGTGTGTAATAAGAAGCATGGTTGTTATCGATGCTCCCAAAAAGCTACTGTAATTACCTTCTATAAGACTATATGTACACATACCTATGAAATAATATGACCTAATAAATGAAAAATATCGATCCAAAAGTTTCATTTGTTGAGGTTATCAAACATCTAGTGCTCTCTTAGAATATTCAGAATAATCTCAAGGTGGTTGGTATGGTCGTGTCTAATACAAGAATAAACCCATATGTTTGCTAAGAAGTCTACCAAAAATTAATCAACATATGGGTGGAAACCCCTATTCATCAAAACTATGAAATAATTATACATGTTCATAAGACTTAACATCATAACCATGTAATTTTACAAGTTTTATATTCTTAGAAATGTTGTTTATCATATGTATCATGGTCAAAAACTCACCTGATGTTAGCCCAACCTCAAATTGACCATAGAGGAAACAGTCTCCTCTTTGATCTAGTTGAACAAGTCATCTATACAAGGAAGTGGATAATATTTCATTTCTATAACTTGGTTCAACTATCGATAATACATACATAACCTAAGGGTATTGTCTACCTTTTTGAAAAAAATGATAAATTAACCCCACAATAAGGTACTTGGTTGAATAAAACACAATTCTCTTAAGACTAACGATTTTTTTTGATTTACTAGATCTCTATAGGTGCCATTCTCTAGGGAGGAATGGACAATAGTGTTATACCTGGAACTAGCTGAATAGTGAACTATACCACTCTCATAGAATATAAACAAGAGATATCATCAGGTTATCACTCTATTGAGCCCATGATGCTCGATTCCATGAAGATACTAAACATATAGGTTATCACATTATCGATCCCATGATGCTAATGTCTAGATTGACATTCATAGACACCAAATTCACCATTATGAATATAATTACTACCATAGGGTTATGTAAAATACACCCTTCGATAATAGAAATAGACAAGGGCAATGTATGGAACCAACTTGTCTATCCTGAGAATGAAATTGAATCTGGTGATCCCAAGGATAAATAAAACCCATAAGAAATAGTACCCACATATCTCAAGGGGTTACTCCTATCATTAATGTATACTCTCTAATAGAATCCATGAATGTATTTCAGGAGTCAAGATGCCATAGAAGTACTCTATTTCTTTGCTTAGAAATTCTATAATTGATTAAGATATAAAATAGTGAAATGAACCTATATCAATAATGGTTGAAATTAAAGTATATGATACTAGAATAGTACCTCACGTTATAGAAGGCCCTAGACTCTACTTCTCAGCTATAAGATTCACTACATAGATATGGACAAATCTGTAACCCTAAGATGAAACCTAACTAACCCAGGTAGTCCTTTTATACTACTACCAACCCTCTGAGGTCTGACAACCTTATCCACAACCACCTACTAGGTTTAATTGAAAGGTAGTAGACCGAATCCCAGCATAACATGGAGCTATAGACAATGTACCTGAATACAGTTTCAGTACATATCCCTTCTCACTATGCATTGGAGGAAAAACAAAGAAAAAAACACTAAAGGTGACCCATATTTCCAAAATATAAACACTCAATTAGGGTTCCTCATATAGTAGGTATTCTTATGGCCTAACCTTCCACACAGGTGAAACACCACGTAATCATCAGTGCATGTCATCTAGATGACATTTCCATCACATATACTCTCAATATGACATTCCCTGCCACTAGAAAAATCATCTACCTATCTCAGAACAAAACCTCCCTAGATCACACTTCTAGACTCCCTCAGGTTCCTCTCTTTAATAAGGTCTTATTCCACTATCTCTGAAATAGTGCCCAGATGGAAAGATTCATATATTATTATATGTCATGCACAATCCCATCCTAAAATTGTCTCACAATTTTCGACTTATCACCATTTAATGTTTGTGATAAGTACTAATGCTTTATGAAATGATAAGAGTACTCCACCACTGACATAGAACCCTAATATATGTGTATAAACTTAATAGAATGGTCCCCTCTTAATGTTTGTGGAAATAAAATGTCAAAGCAGGATTTTTAGATGTACTTTGAGACCATACCTTGATGAACTTTAGCATAGGTTATGACATCCCAATAATTTTTAGTAGAATAATGAAGCATTTAGGTAGCGATATTTTCCCTCTTCTCTGGAAGAATATGAAAATTATCAAAGAAAGATAATGTGACCTCATGTGATGACTCAGAATCCAGAGGAGTGTCATCCCCTTAGAAGATGGGACAATGTTTCTATTGGAATTTCAACATTATCCCTACCATGGTAGGGGAAGGTCACAGAGCTCCATATACAGACTTCATAAACAATAGAATCTATGTCATTAATGAGCATTGATTCCTAGTAGTGGATCAATAAGAGCTGCCTTACGTGAAAATATAGGAGGTAATACTAGTGTATCAAGGCCCACCACCTTCAGAGTATAGTCATTACCCTCTTCACATATGACTCGAGGATCTTGAGGCAACATATCTCTACAATTTTCAAATGCAAGACTCATATAATATTTAACAGCAATTGGAAGTGCAATAGCCCGAAATGATAGGTATAAATCCCCACTTTAATTAAGTGTCACCTATCTGCCTGCTCCTAAGACATTTCTAGGAGATAATAAATACAATTAAAGTTTCATGAGGCATTATCTAATGAACACTATAAGTTCGAGTCATAGTCATGGTCCCACAAAGCATAGTAGAGGTTCCAGTATACGGAGTGTCAATTTCAAGGAATTGCGGATAAAACCATTTAGTTTTCAACTAGAATAACAATTTAGTGGTAATTACTTCATTTTAAAACATTAATTCATTGAGGTTCATTTTTTTTATTTGAATATAAATATATCAAACCTGTTAAATTCATCACCATTAATAATCTATAAAGACCCATACTCATTATAGATTGGAATCTGTATGCCAAGTAACTATGACATAACCATTAAATAAAGTATAAGGGTGTAAAATGTCATGTATAGTGATTAAATTTAAGTAAATACCATTCCCAATTTATAGAAGTAATTTCTTAATAATTTACCATTATCATACATTAATCATGTCAACTAATATTTCATCTCCTAGAACCTGTGGTTCATGGCTAAACCATGGCATAATAGGTCAATTAAGTTTCATCATCAATCTATGTTGGAAAATATAGTTTAGATTGATATATGAACTTTAATTAATCCAATTATGTTATCATTGTGAGAAATGTTAACATAATTCAATATATTACAATAAGGACACTCATAAAAATCACATGAAATACCAAAAATGCATGCAGTCATACTAATATGGCATGTAATAATGTCTGACTGGTAACTCCTCAATTGCATAATATGATGAATAAGATGATACCTCATTACCATTCTAGGACAAGGAAAATAAACAAATAATAAAAATATCAACAATAATAATAATATCACAAGACATTTGTGTCACCCAATAGTGAAATCAATGCAACTGTAAAAAAGAACAATTCAGAATAGCAATAACCCATCCTAAGAAATTTGGTTTTCCCATATATATTAAAGCATCCCAAAGTTTTAAATGGAAATTTAATTATTATAATCATGTCATATAATCACATGAAATCACAAAATAATGAACTACTATGTTCTATGTGACCTTTAATTATTAGTTTTTCACTTCTGTGATTTGAATTTCGAAAATCTAACATACACGATTACAATCAATAAGTTATTTGGAGTATAATATGACCAACTTAATTTTTTGTGAATATTAACATACCATTATGAATAGTGACATACCATAATGAATTGTAACCTTACAAATTATAGTATATAAATAAGATTCAAGTGGGAGTACGATAAACCTATGTCTTTGAATAAGAAAATAAATGTCTTTTAATTGTTATTTTTTGGGTAAATTGTGATTTTAATTAAATATTAAATTAATAATATTTATAAAATCATTTTTGAAAAATAGATTTCATTTTCGTATTCCATATGTTGAAAAATGTTTTGGGTGAAATTTTGAGATTTTTCTAAAATACTTGAATTTTTTATGAATTCTAAAATACGATAATTCAAAATAAAATCTAAAACCTAAATTTCTACATAATGCTTGAGTCATGAATGATGTAAATTTCCATTGGTTCGAACTCACATGCACATATTACCATTGTTTGTCACAATAATCACCACTATTTCTTGTCTTATGAAAAAATAATAAACTAATGATTATAATATCATCAAAACCCTCTTCTCATCCACTATAAATACCACCCATCATGACCTCTTCTCTTTACTCCTCTCAAGCATTTTTATTTACGTAGATTCTACCCAAATATATTCCCAACATCATTCCTCAAGTCCATCACCCATTGGTCACCTTTAAAGACCAAAACATCTCCCCTTAATAGGTTCTCAAGGGAGATAAACTCAAGAAGTAAATTCATCTTTGCAATTCTTTTATTTATTTTCAAGTTCTTTTCTTTTATTGTTTATTTCCTCACCTCCCTTAACCAAAATGGTATGATAACTCCAATAAAATTCATGTAATGTAATTCTATTATTCTAATGTCATATTTCATCATCATTTCATTTTTCCTTTTATTTGGAATAAATGAAATCACTGTTCGGGCTGTGTTAATTTAGCACAATCAAGGATGACAGGTTATAATTTTCTATTACTATATTCAATTCTGGTAATGAATGTTGAGTCAATAAGGTTTTACTTATGACTTTTCCATTCCTTCTCTCTAGGAGGAGATTATTGATTCATAATGGTTTCCTTATGACGTTTCCTTTTACTCTTGTTCTGAAAATCACAATCATCTTATCTTAAGGAAATTTCATTTTACCCCTGTCTTACTTCTTTAAGGAAAATTTTCCTTCCCAAAGAAAATTTACAGCTATATTATATTCATTACTTATATCATAATTTTTCTAAGTATAAAATTTGGTTTGAATCCAAAACCTTGGGGTCATATTATACTTAGATATAAACTATTCTGTTTGATGAACAGAATTCTTGATACGAACTTCTACAACGTTCCACTCCAAATTCTGGTTACGAACTTTAATGAAGTTCCACTATGAATTCGGAGTACGAACTTTTATGAAGTTCCATTAAAAATTACCATTTAGAATTTTAATGACAAATTCCATTACGAATTCTCATTATGAATTCTGGTGATGAATTCTAAATACGAATTCTCATTACAAATTCTGATAACGAATTCTGATTACGAATTCTCATTACGAATTCTCATGATGAATTCTCATGAAGAATTATCATTACGAATTCTGATGATGAATTTTGAATACGAATTCTCATTATGAATTCAGATGACTATTTCAGATTATGAATTCTCATTACGAATTCTCATGAAGAATTCTCATTACGAACTCTCATTACGAATTCTGATGTTGAATTCTGAATACAAATTCTCATTACGAATTCTGATGATGAATTCTGAATACGAATTATCATTATGAATTCTCACCTATAAGTAGGTAGATAATTATCATGGTGATCCCATACAAGGAATACCATGTACCACTGAAGGAATATTTTCCATTTATTAACAAACTCTAATTATAAATAATGGTGATCCCATCCAAGGAGATCCATAAATGGAATCCCTATTATTGGTCTTGGGATGACATGAGTGTAATCTTATAAATAAATAACTCATATCATTTCATCAAGTCATTAAAATCATAATCAATTAATCAAGATAGACAATTAATTTAATTCAATTAAGGAATGATATGGAATAAATCTTATGGGAAAAGTACATGGAAAATCGTATTTTTGAATTCCTCTCACATTCCATTACATTAATTACACAGGAAAAAAACCCAAATGTTGTTTGAACAATCCAAGATAAATCAAAATTAGGCCTTTTAGGAAGGGAACACCCATAGGGGAGGCTCACGTTAACTCAATCATCCAAGGTGTTAATTCTCCACTAACTAGGACTGTATTGGGCATGAAGAACCATTTAATTTAATTTATTAATAATTTTAGATGCCTCATTAGAGAATCACATCTAGTAGAACAACACTGCATAATTTAAATGAAATGATACCTTGTGAAATGAACTAGACCACCTACCTTAGGTTTTTAGATGACCACTAATCCATTGATGACTGTTGATCTGAGCTAGAATGGGAGAAAAAGTAAGAATTGGTGGAAACGCTAAAAAAATGGTGTATGATATGGCACCAAAATAGCACTAAAGAAGGAAAGATAAAAAATGATAGGAAGTAAGAGGATTTTATAAAATAAATTTCAGGATTTAATGTGACTAATGATGAAGAAAATAGAGCTCAGATAAAAGAGGAGTGGAATAAACTATGTTGGGAATTAGAGTGGGCTCTCACACAACTACTCATTGTGGGAGAATAAATAAAGCCTCTAGGGAAAATTGTTTTTTCCATATTTTTTTAAAAACATCCCTTATAATTTTTACGATGGGTAATATTATTACATGTTGTAATGCTAAATCCTTCCCTACTAGGGAAAATACACTACACATTGGGAATAGGGCCTATCCAACCAAATATGCGTCATGTATTAACTATACGCCATGTATTTAGAAACACATTGTGTATTCGTTCTACAACCATGTTTTATCCCTCATTCCCTTTTGTTTCCATAAGAAAACCAACCCAAACTTAGGTGAAGTTTTTAGGTTTAACCAAAACTACAAAGAAAATATACCTTGTTAAAAAGTCAAGAAGTGACAACCTCCCCTCCACAAAAGAACTTTTCCCCAAGATGCACTTCTATGGGTGGTAAATCATTGTCTAATAATTGTTTTAGATATTAGGAATTTACATCAGCCTATCTCTCTTAGGTCTTTTATCATACATGTTCATGTTTCCATATCACAAAGTATAGAGGAACTAAACATCCTATGAGAGCCCTCATGCTCCAGTCAATGATACGTATCTGATGCTTCTCAAAGGAAACATATGTATCTAGCTCAATATCCTTAGGAGAAAACGATAGAGATGATTCAGAATGATACTAGAGAAGATAATATATAATGAAATTTCATTAATGTATCAATAACTCAGAGTTTATTTCAACCAAAAGGCTACTGACCTAACTCTTCCCACCACATCAAAATTCCCAACATATCAAGGTGATAACATTCCCTATCTCTGTATCTATATTTGACCCATTAAAGTTATAAATCATAAAAAGACCCAATATCCCACATCAAACTCTATAGTTCATTGATGAAAATAAATATATGATTTTTTGGATTGAGTTGTAGACATATCTTTTTGAATTATATGTACTTTATTTGAAGTCTCTTGAATGAGATGAGGACCCAGTAGTGCTACCTCACATGCCACTAACCTACATCGGGGAGAATAGAATGACCTATCATAAAGGAACTTATATAGAGCCATATGAATTGTTTAATGAAAATTTTTATGGAATTAAAATTCAATGAGAGGTACATTATTCCCCCAAGAACCTATGAAATCAATGATGCATGGATGAAGCATGTCCTCTGACACTAATATTTTCCACCTGGATTCCTCATCGGTTCGAGATTGCTATGTTATACTCAATGGAACCTGTGGACCAAGTGCCATCTAAAACCCTTTTGAGAACCCTAATGTAAACCAGGAATCTTGATCTTCTACGATATAATGGGGAACACCATGAATTCAAACAATCTCAAAAATATAAATCCTCCCAATTTCATCAACTGATAATGTCTCTCATATAGGTAGAAAGTGTGTGACTATGGACAACCTCTCAATGATCACTAATGCTACATCACTACCAAGAGGGGATCTTGAAAACCTTGTCATGAATTCTTTATTGATGTCAGTCCATTTCCATATAGGGATGTAATGAGGATGTAAAATTATAGTGCCTTGCTAGTTCTCCACATTAATCTGCCAACAAGTGGAACACCTCAGGATAAAACAAACAATTTGTCTCTTCATTAATAGACACCAATACTAATGAAATATGTCTCGGTACATATTAGTAATACTAGACTAAAATTCCCAAATAGAGGTGTGATATTACTGAATCAACTCTTCCCATAATACAATAGGTACACAAACATGCCTACAGAAGTGTATTGTCTCATCCTCATCAATAACACAACTAGGAGGTGGGTTCTCACTTAACACACTCTCCCTTTGGATAACCCTTTGGGATAAAAAATATATCTCATCGGGACCCATTTTTGAATGGATATTGTCACTTCTAATTCTACTAGAATAGGATTCCAATTTCAGTCTTAACCATCAAGGTGAATTTTTGAAAACTAATCCATGATATTCTACTCTCTATTGGACTCAAAGATGGTTTATGTATGAGTCTTTTGGATAAGGGTGTTAGGTACTGCATTACCCTTTCTGAGTGTATAAGAAAGATCAAAATCAAATGAAATTTTTATTCTACCCACCTACATTTCCTCAGATTCAGGAAACACTATGTGGAAATGTATTTGAAGCTTTTATGATCTTTGTAAACAACTAAACATTCCCCTATTAGATATTTGCATCAATAGTGTAGATCATGAACCACAACAACTGTATTGAGGTTGTGTATGGGGTAATTCTTCTCATGAGGTCTAAATGAGTGGGACATGTATATTAAAACACGATCTCCATGCTTGAGAACAACTCCTAGGCTAATCCTTGAATCATCATAGTAAAATTTATTGCTTATTCCTAGCTTTGGAAAAACCAGGATCCGTGCTAAATTCAGTCTCCCCTTCAACTCATGAAAGAATGTCTCTAAAGTTTGTGACCATAAAAATTTCAAAATATTCTTAGTTAGCCCCATAATAGGTGATTAGAGGCATGAGAAATCCTGAATGAATCACCTGTTATAGCCATCTTTATCCAAGAAACCCTGTATATTAAATACATTATTGGGATGTTGTAACATCTCAAACATTCATTAATGATAATTACTCTAGATCTAATTAAATTTATTATTATGTTCAATGGTTATATAACATATGCACATATTTAGTTTTAAAATACCTTTATGAATTTTCAATGTTGATAATATAGACATTGAACAGTGATCACTTGATTAGTATAAATATAGGGCTTTAAAAAATCCAATTTACTCAAACAAAAGAAGCGATGGCCTCGTCTAGTATAATTGTTCCACTCGAAGCCTATTTTTCCAAACTTAGAAAGGAGGTGGAGTTATTAGGGTTCTCTCTTGACCAAGTCCAAGTTGAGCTTCACACTAGTGCAGAAAACGTTTTTTACGTCGGTTATTTTTTATTATTTACGTCGGTTTTTAGGCGACGTTAATACGGACGACGTTATAAATAACGTTTTTTACGTCAGTTATTTAAAACTGACGTAATATCCCTAACATCACGGTGGTTATCACGTCGGTTCATATAATAACCGACGTGATAAATATGCGCGGGGGGCTTTATCACGTCGGTTATTACCTAAACCGACGTGATAAAACGCCTGGGATATCGTTTATCACGTCGGTTATGTCATAACCGACGTGATAAACCCTTCCCCTGGCCTATTATAACGTCGGTTATTTAGGAAACCGACGTGATAAAAAGGCCTGGGAAACGTTTTAGCACGTCGGTTATTCAATAACCGACGTGGTAAATCGATTCCCAGGCCTTTTATCACGTCGGTTATATTAAGAACCAACGTGATAAAATCCCCGGGAACGGTTTATCACGTCGGTTCTAGAAAAAACCGACGTGATAAACCCCTACCGATTTATTTACCACGTCGGTTATTTTATAACCGACGTGAAAGAAATTATTATTTTTTTAAATAATTGCACTGCTCTCACCAATAAGCAACCAGAAACCAAACAAAAATAGCCATGCCAGCCCTCCCCCAAGCCCCAACTGAACCCCACCCTCATCTATACCCACCTAACAACCTGGCCAGCCCTCCCCCACCACAACCCTTGGACACCCCTCCCATATCCCTTGGACAACCTCCACCCCTTGGACACCCCCCCACCCTCATTTACACCCCCAAGACCCCTAGTACAGCCTCAAACACCCATTGGACACCCCCCCACACCTTGACAGCCCTCCCAGACCCCTTGGACACCCCCCCCTCATTTACACCCAACCTGCCCCTTGGACACCCCCCCACCCCTTCGACAGCCCCCCACCCTCATTTACACCCCCCGAACACTAGGACAGCCCCAAACACCCCTTGGACACCCCTCCCATATCGCTTGGACACCCCCCCCCCCACCCCTTGGACACCCCCCCACCCCTTGGACAGCCCCCCACCCCCTGGACACCCCCCCGACCCCTTGGAAACCCCCCCTACCCCTTCGAAACCCCCCCATCCCCTTGGACAGACCCAAACACCCCTTGGACACCCCTCCTATATCCCTTGGACACCCCCCACCACTTGGACACCCCCCCACCCCTTGGACAGCCCCCCCCCCCCACCCTCATTTACACCCAACCGACTCCTTGGACAGCCCCAAACACACCTTGGACACCCCTCCCATATCCCTTGGACACCCCCCGCCCCTTGGACACCCCCCCACCCTCATTTACACCCCCCAAACACCCACCCACCCCCTTGGAACCTCTCCCCCCATACCAAAATCCAGACCAGAAAAACCATCAACAGTAGACCAAAACAAGAAGTAGAGAAAAATTAAACATTCACTTATATAACATTCAAAACTTACAATGTCAACTTCAAAAAAAACTAAATCCAACCTAAACGACTACGAAATACACAATTACATTGACAATATTCAAAATTACATTTTACATTACAAACAACTAAAAGTCAATCAAACCTGTAAAATAATTTGACCACTCCACTTGTAAGTGTTTGATATCTTCAGCAGTAAAGGGTTGAGGGTCATCAAAAAGCTACAAAGGAAAAGGATAGTAGTCAATGTGTATAATGAATAAATCAAATTGAAATATTATTAGAAAAAGGAAATCTTACCAGGTCAAAACTCAGAACTGTCCCAGTTGTTATTATTTCATACATAAATCTTAACATGTAATATCCGCATTCGATGATGCCTTGTTGCTCATGACATTTCTGTTTGAATGAGTGTAAATTCAATATATTATTTTTATGTAATAAATCAAAATGTACAAATTATAAATGGATATTTACCTTCACATGTACATATTTGATCTTGTAATTCCTTTTCTTTGCGCTTTTTCGAAAGTGGACCCATGCCCTGTTAGAAAATAATACGAATGGGGTAAATTTAAAATTCATTATAATATATAAAACTATTGTGAAATTGAAACTTACGTTTCCAATATATTCTTAAAACTTTCTCGCACATCATCATGGAGAGAGCATATCCAATAAAGTGTTTTCTCCATAGGGAAAAAAACCCCTAACATCCAATGATCCCTGAGAAAAGGAAATTTAACGTTAGTGGTTTTTTATGTTAAAAGATAATTAACTCTTTGAGAGGGATGTGTTTCATACCTCTCACAAAAAGGCATCATCCAACACTGTGTGATTACATTCTTTTCAAATCTATCAGCAATATAAAGCATTCTTTGTTCCTCATCCAATGCACATGCTTCAGGGGAAATCAATTGTGGGTCCACGAATCCATATACATCTGTCAGCTCATTCCTCTCACAAATTTTATACATATACCTAATACAAAGCAGATATAAGTATACATTTTTAATAAATATAACGCAAGGAAAAGGAGTTAAGACTTACATGATAAAAATTTGCACCACGTTGATGCCCAACTTATCTCCAGTGACAAACTCCATGATATCAGTTTTCATAATCCCCACACATAGTTCACGTCCACAGACATGAGCTTCCATTGTAAAGTCATAATGATCCGCCAACAAATTTGAATATCTTGACAATTTGTCAAGACTGCTAGTATCTGCATCTGATGTCATAGCTATCTATCTTTGTTGTTGTCTATACAGTATTTCTTTACCTTTGAAGTATTCCTGTAAAAATAAATTGAAAAATATATTAGTTTTCAAATGATAAAACATTAATAAAAATATAAAATAAAAGATATAACATCCATACCTCTATGGTAATGAGTCGAAGAAGTCTGGATGGCCAAAGTAAAAAATGGCCGATACTATGTCCAACTGTCGTCACCTCATCTGTAGGTAATGGTATCCGAGCTGATCTATCTATAATATCCTGTACAGTGACCCTCTGATTCTCTACCTCTAACTGTTGATGATGAACTGTATCTCCTATACAATATACCATCCCATATGCAACTATATGATGTTGAGGATCATCAACATACAACTCACAATAAGTAGGTAGCTGCGGCGGAGGAGGAGGATCAAAAATGGGGTCCGCAGGCTGAGGTGGGGGAGTGGGAGCTACTGGGAGAGGTGGAGTGGGAGCTGCACCCTGAAATTGTCTTTGCAAGTCTGCAAACATTAACTGCACCGATGCTCTAATCTTGTCCTCCATTGTCGCATTAATATTATGGACTTCAGCCTCCAACGATTCTATTTTTTTTATAAACTCCTTCAACGTTAGAAGTTGAGGAACGTGGCAACACTTTTCTTACCGATACACCTGCTGGATATCCTCTTACACGGCCAGGATGTTCGGGCTTTCCCAATGCCACAGATAAAATATCTTCCCTCCCAGATGGTGTAAATGTCCCCTGTGAACTCTGCTCCTCAAGAGAGTCCTGTAATAAGTAATTGAACTTTTCTATAATGATTGGAAATATATGACGAAAATAGTAAACTTAAATAAATAAAATAGATATCTTACAATCCTCTCAACTACGAGTCTCGATTCTTCCGAAAGATATTGTCCTTTTTTGCCCTTCCGAGCTCTTTTCCATTTCTCATGTCTAGATGGAGGGGATGGAGGGGCCACCTCTCCAGAGCTTGAAGACTCAGCTCTTAGTTGTTGAAATTTTTCTGCCATCATTTGTTCTTCCAATAATGCATACCCTCCCCGAGATAAACTATGAGGGTATACATTTTTAGATTGGATCTCTTGATGAGATTTCCTTGTTTGCTGTAAATTAAGAATAAGTAATCATTAACAAAACAATAATAAGATCATTTATATAAGAAAGCTTATAAAAGTTTACATTGCCCTTACCAAAAATGATTCTTTTCTTCTACTTTCAAAAAATTCTCTCCATGTGTCTTCATCTATAAAAGGATATATACGACATGGATTCTCACGACTCCTATGACCATAAATGAAATCAGATGAGAGGGTAGATTTGAAATCCCTCCATCTCCTAGCAGCCAACGATAAGCATTTCTTCCTGATTCCTCCAGTGTCAGGAATATCAAATGTCATCTGATAAAAAAGAGGTTAAAAATATTATATATACTAGAAACATTTAAAGAACAGTCAAACAATAGCAAAAGATCTTACCAAGATGGTCTCCCACAGCTGAGAAATTATCGACTTATCCACACTTCTCCAATCATCATAGAGAATGCTTACTTTGCTCTTAGCCTGAGTTGCTACAAAACCCTTAAAATCTTTAGCATTTGGACCTCTAGGAAGATCATCCTCATCAAACTCCACGACTATCCTCTCCTCCTTCGTACGGGCAAGTGATAATTTTGGTAAACGTGTGCACCCACGCTTACCAACCTTTGAACTCTTTTTCGTAATAGGAGCATGTGAATGTTCCTCCCCAGATGTATGACCAATATGCTCATCTCCAGAATCATGTGGCTGATCAACTGATTGATCTGTCATTTTCCTTCAAATCAAAAAAACAAACATTAGTTCACAAATAGAAAAGTGTACTAAATTACATAATAGTAAACATCGGTAATATGGTAAGCATGTTAAACAATGATAAACATGGTAAACACAGGCAAAATGTTGCCAAGGAGTTGGCATAAGAAAGCTGAAAAGTGGAATCACTGATGCCACCGGCCGGCCGCTGGCTCACCACCGGCCGGCCGGTGGACCAGACAGCCTTCCTCTGTCTGGACCACCGGCCGGCCGCTGGATCACCACCGGCCGGCCGGTGGACCAGACAGAGAGCCTTCCTCTCTGTCTAAACCACCGGCCGGCCGCTGGCTCCTCACCGGCCGGCCGCTGGTGATCCAGACAGAGAGGAAGGCTCTCTGTCTGGTCCACCGGGCGGCCGGTGGTGATCCAGCGGCCGACCGGTGGACCAGACAGAGAGCCTTCCTCTCTGTCTGAACCACCGGCCGGCCGCTGGCTCAACACCGGCCGGCCGCTGGTGATCCAGACAGAGAGGCTCGGTCTCTGTCTGGACCACCGGCCGGCCGCTGGCTCAGCACCGGCCGGCCGGTGGACCAGACAGAGAGCCTTCCTCTCTGTCTGAACCACCGGCCGGCCGCTGGCTCAACACCGGCCGGCCGCTGGTGATCCAGACAGAGAGGAAGGCTCTGTCTGGTCCACCGGTCGGCCGGTGGTGAGCCAGCGGCCGGCCGGTGGTTCAGACAGAGAGGACCGGTTGCCGGTGCGCCCAGGACTTCTCTTCTTTACAGTTTTTATTGTTTTATCGTTTTGGTTTGATACATATTTTAATAAGTAAAAAATTTACAGTATCTAACATTATATGAAAAAACTAAATGTAAACAAGAAATAAACTTGTGTTACCTGTAATTTTAGGAATGTACAGTTGGATTGTTTTCCCAAATTCCTTCGTCGTGATCGTTCCTTATGGCACAAACCATGTCTTCAACATACTCATCATTATGTTCCGTTAATCTTTCCATGGAAGTAGGGATCTCACATAAATCAGCATCTTCATCAAATTCATCCTCACCAACATATTGGTTTTTCCCTTGTAAAACAACATCCCACTGCATATCTGATTGATCTACTACATAGAAAATTTGTTTGGCATGTGTTGCCATTATAAAAGAATCAGCTGTGTCTTCCAATCTATTCAGATTAACAAGTGTCATTCCAAATTCATCGTGTCTGACACTGTTGTTACCGATAAACCATTTACAGTTAAAAATGGGAACTTTAATTTTAAAGTAATCAGCCTCCCATATGTCTTCAATCACTCCATAATATGCACTTGATTCCGAAATTGGGTTTCTGTCCTTAGCACTCGAAAAATGCATTGCTTCTGCAAACACCAATACACCACTATTCTGAACTGCACTTCTGTTGTCCTGAGCTTTCGTATGAAATGTATAGCCATTAATGTCATAAGCGGACCATGTTATCACATTTAAAGATGGACCACCCACTATCCATTTTAATGTCTCTGATACATCTGATCTACCAAGCAAGGTCTTTTTAAACCATGGCAAAAAAGTTTTGTTGTGCTCATTCAAAATCCACATTTCTTTCTTCTTTGGATGACATTGTTTCAACTCATTAATATGCAATGTGATATACGGTTGAACATCAGCTATGTTATTCAAGATGTATGATTCTAACTTCTTCATATGTTCAGCTGACAGTGATTTGACTTTCAAGCCACAAATCCCCTTTCCCTCATTATTAACCCGTTCATGGCGAGATGGAGGCAAACCTATATGTTGCGCCGTAGCCAAGTAACTCGTACAAAACTCTGCTACCCTCCTCAGAAATATACTTTTCAATAATGGAGGCTTCAGGTCGATATAAATTTTTAACATATCCCTTTAATATTTTCATATACCTTTCAAAAGGATACATCCAACGAAGATATACAGGTCCACAAAGCCTTATTTCTCGAACCAGATGAATCAGTAAATGCACCATCATATCAAAAAAAGTTGGAGGAAAATACATTTCCAAATGACAAAGTATAATAATTGCATCCTTTTCCAAAATGTTCAAAGCATTCACATCAATCGCCTTGTTGCAAATTGAATTGAAAAAATAACACAACCTCATTATAGTCTTTCTCTGACACGGATGGGAAATATTCCACGCAGTGCAACTGGTAGAATCTGTTGCATCATGACATGACAATCATGTGATTTTCATACCTATCAACTTCAAGTCTTTCAATGAGACAAAATTTTTTACATTTGAAGAATAACCTTGAGGCACTTTGATATCATGAAGACACTGACAAAAGCTACTTTTCTCCCTCTTCGATAATGTATGACAAGCCGGGGGAAGAAATGTTCGTCTTCCTTTAGGAGGTGGGAGCTAACTCCAAACGTATTCCCATTGACAGTAGGTCTAACCTTGCATTCAACCCATCTTTTGTCTTTCCTTTAATATCTAGCAATGTTCCGATCAAAGAATCACAGATATTCTTCTCCACGTGCATGACATCAATATTATGTTTGACTTCATGATACCTCCAATATGGTAGCTCAAAAAATATTGACCTTTTCTTCCAAATATGTATATCATTACCAGATTTCTGTGTCTTTCCCAATGTCACATCAAGGTTTTTCACCCTCTCAAAATACAATTCTGGGGATAAAGGTTGAGGAGCAGTATCAAATTCTTGTGAGCCATTGAATGCCTTTTTTAGTCTTCTATAAGGGTGATCCATAGGCAAAAACTTTCGATGACCCATGTACACTGTTTTCCTCCCATGATGCAATTGACAATATGACGTCTGTTGTTCGCAAATTGGACATGCTTTATGCCCTTTAACACTGTATCCAGACAAATTTCCATATGCTGGGAAGTCATTTATAGTGAATAGAAGCACTGCATGCAGTTGAAAATATTCCATTTTATAAGAATCATACACCCTAATACCATCAGCCCATAAAAGTTTCAAATCATCAATCAGCGGTGACAAGTATACATCAATATCATTGCCGGGTTGCTTTGGACCAGAGATCATGATACTCAACATGACATATTTGCGCTTCATACAAACTTCAGGAGAGAGGTTGTAAATTACCAATAAAACAGGCCATGAACTATGTGTGCTACTGAGGGTTCGGTATGGATTCATTCCATCTGTGCACAAGCCTAGTCTCAGATTTCTAATTTCATTTCCAAATGTAGGGTACTGGGCATCAATTTTCTTCCATTGTGGACAATCAGCTGGATGACGTATTTTTCCATCACATACCCGCTCATCAGCATGCCATCTTAACCTTTTTGCATCATGTGAATTAGCAAATAAACGTTTGAAACGAGGAATTATAGAAAGATACCAAAATACCTTTGAAGGGAGCTTTGTAATCTCTACATCAGCTTGTGATTTTTCTTTCACCTTATACCGTGATGTCCCACATTTGGGACACTCTTTCAGAAATTCATATTCCTTCCTATATATAATGCAGTCATTCGGACATGCATGTATTTTCCTGTATCCCAATCCCATCGGGCATAATATTTTTTTGGCCTTATAATGTGAATCTGGAAGATCGTTATCTTTTGGAAGAATGTCTTTCATCAATTGTAGCAGCTCTGTAAAACTTCTGTCACTCCATCCATGTTTCGCCTTCAGGTTAATCAATCTTAACACCGCCGACAAAACCGTAAAATCTGTACAACCAGGATATAATGGTTTTTCGGCATCACCATATAGACGTGCAACTCTCGGTTCTATCTCAATTTGTTCTGCTACAATATCGCGAATCATTTCTTCAATTCCATCGGAGTTACCATCTTGCGATTCATTATCATCAGTGACATTCTGTCCAGTTTCGCCATGCCAAATCCAAGGGTTGTAACTCGGATTGAAACCATGACAAATCAGATGATCTTTTATCTCTCTACTTTTCAACTTCTTCATATTCAGACATTTCAGGCATGGACAGAAAAAAATGTCACTACTTGGAACATTTCGTTTAGCAAATTCCAAAAAGGCATCAACACCTTCCTCATATTCATTGCTCATTCGATGTGCCGTAATCCAACTTCGACTCATTATTACCTATAACAAATAGAAAAAATATATATATTTTTTAGATAAGACAAATATATGTTTATATGAAAAAAATCATAATTTGAATATAACAATTTTGAAATATAAAACAAATCGATGTGTAAACCCCCCTGGACACCCCCCGACCCCTCTGGACAGCCCCCCACCCCTCCTGGACACAACCCCCCACCCCCGACCTGCTTGGACACCCCCCTGGACACCCCCCAACCCTCTGGACAGCCCCCCCACCCCTCCTAAACACCACCACCCACCCCCTACCCCCTTGGACACCCCCCTGGACACCCCCCAACACCCACCCACGCCCTTGGACAGCCCCCCACACCCACACACCCCCTTGTAAACCCCCCTGGACACCCCCGACCCCTCTGGACAGCCCCCCGCCCCTCCTGGACACCACCCCCCACCCCCTACCCCCTTGGACACCCCCCTGGACATCCCCCAACCCTCTGGACAGCCCCCCACCCACCCGGACAACCCCAAATACCCTCTGGAGAGGCCACCACCCACGTGGACAGCCCCCCACACCCATCCACCCCCTTGGACACCCCCCTGGACACCCCACCGACCCCTCTGGACAGGCCGCCACCCCCTTGGACAGCCCCCCACACCCACCCATCCCCTTGGACACCACCCTGGACACCCCCCGACCCCTCTGGACAGCCCCCGACCCCTCTAGAAAGCACCCCCACCCCTCCTGGACACAACCCCCCACCCCCGACCTGCTTGGACACCCCCCTGGACACCCCCCAACCCTCTGGACAGCCCCCCACCCCTCCTGGACACCACCCCCCACCCCCTACCCCCTTGGACACCCCCCTGGACACCCCCCAACACCCACCCACACCCTTGGACAGCCCCCCACACCCACCCACCCCCTTGTAAACCCCCCTGGACACCCCCGACCCCAAATCCATGCACCTATGCCATGGTTGTGTGTGAATAAAGTAGTAACAACTGTAAAAGGGCAACCCATCCAAATGGACACGCCCCAACCCTCTCGGGGATTTATAGAAAACGATGAAAAATTAGTGAAATCATAAAATTACTCAATATTGCAAGTCGAACAAATAGATCTAGGGATGATAAATAAGATTATGGTGCCAAAACGAGTTAAAAGGGTTCGCAATCGAAGAATCTTAGCTAGTTTCAACAAAAAAATCACAACACATATATATTTACTATCCGCGAAAAAAAACGAACGAGTGGGAGGATTACCTGAGTGCTGCGAGTTTAGATGATTGATCCGAGGAGATTAAATATGAGAAACGATGATCGCAAAACGAATCTAAACCAACGAAATGGACGAGCCGATTCGGGTTTACGCGCGAGAGAGACGAGTCGCGACTGTCGAAGGTAAACTCGCGAATGACAATCCACGGGTCTGGGTAAATTTTTAAATGAGTTATCACGTCGGTTATTCAATAACCGACGTGATAATTGTTTTAAAAACATTTATAACGTCGGTTATTTCAATAACCGACGTAAAAACCTTCCTCCGATTCATTTTTTACGTCGGTTATTATATAACCGACGTAACAAATGGCTCAAAATCTGCGTTTTTTTACGTCGGTTATGTAATAACCGACGTCAAAAACATCTGCGGATTCTTTTTTGACGTCGGTTATTTTATAACCGACGTAAAAAAGCCTTCAAAAACCGCGTTTGTTACGTCGGTTATTCAATAACCGACGTCAAAGGGCCTTCGAAAACCGCGTTTGTTACGTCGGTTATAAAAATAACCGACATAAAAAACGAAGCCGCGCGATTAATAACGTCGGTTATAAAAATAACCGACGTTAAATGTGTACCGAACACAGGTTTTTACGTCGGTTATTTCTTAACCGACGTAAAAAACCTCATTTTACATATTATGACGTCGGTTTTATATAACCGACGTAAAAAATGGTGACGTAAAAAACGTTTTCTGCACTAGTGTCAACATGTTATGCTCGAGTGGAACCACCTATGGGAGAAGTGAATGTTGATAGAGATTACCACCTGAGCGATGTTATCCGAGCCACCCTAAGAGTCTGTCACCATTGCACACCTTACCCTTTACTCTTATGGAGGTGTTATAAGGGGATATGTAACAACACCTTAGAACTACTGTAATATACATTATTATTGTATAGAGAATATACATTCATTATATTATTGTTACTTTTTAATTTATTTTTAAAGAACAAATAGTATTTTTAGTTAATATTAAATTAAGAAATATATTTTTTCGAATTAATGGATTTTTTAATTAAATAATATTTTTATAAAAATATTATTACCAAATTACTTTTTATTAAATATAAATGATTATATAATTTTTATGAATATAATTGTAATTTTTATTAAGGTTTGGAGGCTATTTTTGTCAAAACATATGAATTTTCAATAAATAAAGGTTTTTATTTTAATATTAAAAATTAAAATATTTATAAAATTATTTAGATTAAATGAATATTCTTTTTTTAGTTAGGATGTAGAAATTATCCAATGGTGAATTTTTCATAATTTTCTAAGACAGTCAATTTTTTTGGGTAAATATTAAATACCGTTTAAATATATAATATGTTTTTTGACATCATAATGACCCAATTGTGATTTAATAAAATACTATAAACATTATGTTTGGACAATATATTTTTCACCATTAAAATAATGTGATTTTATATTTGTTTGATTTATTTTACAAATCCCTAGTGGACCCTTTAAGACTTAGAAAACATTTTAACATTTAAAAATGACTTCCTTGAGAGTGTGACTCACCTCCACATAAGAAAGACTAATATTTTAAGATGTTCGGCCATTGTCATTATAAGATAAATTTTTCCACTCCCCATTGGAAAAAACCATGAGAACAAACTATGGTTTGGTTTGTGGTTTTGATTAGTTTAATGTGTGGTGGCCAAAACCTAAATAATAAAGAATACTATCTCTTTTCCTATATAAACCTACCCAATATCCAACTTCCACTTCAATAAAAGCCTTTGGATCTCGACCAAACTATTCCCTCCTCACTATATAATCATCCCAAGTCACCCCACTCTCTCAAGAAGCACCTCTCAAGCCCCTCCCAAGCCTTTGGGATCACACATCCAACTAAGGGATTATCTTCGTTTCTCATTTTTTCCAAATTTCATTATCTTGTTATACCCTTTTATTTTCATTTATAAATGTCGGGGTATAATTTTTCACCTTCCCAATACTATTCTATTTTTGTTGGAATGATGATATACACCTTTATATCTTATTAATTACTTCCATGTACACCTGTTTCCATGATGAAATTCCATAAGGAATTTCTCTCTCCAGATTTACATTCAAGTAATTCTTTTATATTAAGAATATAAATTAAATTATGTGGTTGGGACATGTATATATATGACCCCTTAAACTCCATTTCATATACATATAATGAGATACCCATTTATCTCTCATCAACCATTTTTATGAATTCTAATTTCCCACTGTTATGCTGCTGAAATTGCACCATAATTTTCCAAGCTAAGGTAATTGTGTAGTGAATACCATGCCCATTTCTCGATCACAGGTATTCACCTTTATGAACATTTACTTATTGATTATTTAGTTTTATGTATGAATTCCACATTACTTTATCATTGAATAATTGATGATGCTTAATGAAGTTATGTTTTATGATCAATGTGGCACACATATGCATGAAATGAAATTATTAAGAAAAGTGCGCCCAGATAGTGCTCAAATGCATTGGGTAAAGAGTAGTATCATGATAAATCAAGTGAAATTAGGGCTTACTCATTCTAATTCAAGTAAAATTTGGGTTTACTCTTGCTCCGCAATGAGCCTTGGCTCATGCTAATACCATGTTAAGTGTTGTTTCCACATTTCCATGTTATAATAATCATGCCTTATCATGCCATTATGTTCATGTGTCTATTATTCTCAATTGATATGCATATTGCCTAAAATGTATTGTATTGTTCATTTCATTATTTTTTTACACACTTACTGGGCTTTATAGATCACTATTTTCTTATGAATGTCCTCAAGTTATCCCATGGAATGCTATGTACGAGTAAATGTAGTGGTCATGTAAATGATGTCTTCAATAAAGATGTTGTTTTTCAAGTTTTAAGAAATTATGTAATGTTATTAATCCCCAAATATACTATACCTCTCAACAATCTATGTTTTATCAAGTGGAGGTTTTATCTAATAAAGCATGTTTAAGTGTTTAATGAAAATCATGGTTGTTATAGTTGGTATCAGAGGATAGGTTTAGTTATTTTTGGGATTAGGATTAGTAAACCCTAGTGAAGCCTTAGAGATAATAATAATAATAATAAAAAATCCCTAAATTTTGGTGAGTATTGAGTAAGTGTCTTATTAAGAAAATTCATCCCTCTCTGATTATGAGCAGGTAGAGGAGGCTCTGGCACAGATATACCTAGGAGTGAAAACTCCGACAAAGAGTTTCGAGCTTGACCTAAGGAATTCTGGTACATGACAATGGGACTCACTACACTCTTCATTATGGCATTCCAAGGGGATATTCTTTGGTAAATTCACAATCTTAGTATGAACCATTGTAAGGGAATAAAAAAATTCCCCTAAGAATAAATGTTGGGAATTAGATCATGGATTACACAGATTCAATCCTATAGATTCATAATTTGAGGAAATAAATTTTATTTATAAGTCATCTATTTTTTTCCTTGGATTACCCTTTATGTGTTAACCCAAAAATTCTTCTATTCCAACCAATGGCCAGTAATAAGAGGACCCAGGCTAACAACCGATGTAAAGATCAATGTGCTGACTGTTCTAATAATATGCCCAATTCAATGGGAGAGAGATATGAGAAAATTGTCACAATACACTCTTAGTTAACTCAATCATTGAATAGAAAAATGGTTCAAGAAGAACGTTTAATCCCCCATAAGAGATAACAAGATGCAATCGAGATCATCATGAGACAAAAGCCTCCTAAGTTTAATGGATCATCTGATCCCTCAATTCCCTAACAATGCATCAACTCCATTGAAAATATCTTCTTCATCCTTCAATATTTTGAGCAAGAGAAGGATCATATGGCTACTTATCATATGTAGGGTGAATAAAATAAATAAAGGACATTGATTAAAAATACAAATCCTATGGTAGATCGAGGCATTGGAATGGAAGGATTTCTAAAAAAATGTTTTTCAACAAATATTTTCCTCGCACCCTCCAACTTAAGATAGAAAGGGACTTCTTTTCCCTTAATCAAAAAGATGAAGAATCCATTAGAGCATACGAGGAAAACATCACATGGATTGCATGATACGCCTCTGTATTTGTCGTTAACCCTGAATAAAATGTTGAACTCTTCTTGGTGGGCTAAAACCTAGCCTATAGAAAGCCCTGGTGATCCATGACTTCGAAAGCTATGAGGAAATTACTGATGTACCCTCAATGTCGAAAAGGAGATCAGTGAATCTTGTTGGTATCATGGGGATAAGAAGTGTAAGGTGAAATTCATTTTGGATGTCTGATGGATAAATCCAATGGTGCTAAAAAAATTCAGAAGCCCACTTGCCAAAGGTTAGGAAAGAAGAACCCCAGAAATTTTCTGATGGGGATGAGGAAATGTTTTAGGTGTGAAAGAGAATGGAACATAACCATTAACTTCCGATAAGAAAAACCTAAGGCTGGAACAGAGGATAGGAATGATCCATTCGACACTCAACGTGTTGTTCATTTCTTCAACTACAAAGAACTAGGGCTACTTGAAAATCATTTCCCTAATCCAAGGGTGTTCAGAGGCAACCAACATCCTCCAAGGCAGTTTTTCCATCACTACTGCCGATGTGAACCCCGAAAACGATGTGGTGATAAGTGCCCCTATTATTTATTCATGAATAGAGAATGTACTTTGTCATTCTAGTTCTATGTATTAGTTTATATGTTGAACGTTTAGTTGAACAATCCCAACACCACAATAAATCATGGAATTAATGATGTCAGTGAGAACAGAAAAAAGGGAAATCATTACATCCCATGAAAATAACTCCTCCTCAGTCACATTATGTAGATTGAACTTCTCAGTGAACCTCATCATACTCCCTATAGTGTAATTTGATGCAATTATCAACATGGATTGTCTTTCCTTAAATAGATCCAACATACATTGCCGTGAGAGGGAAATCACTCTCCATATGGAGAATCAACCACCGATTCTGTACAAGTTCAAGGAGGAGTATGAATCTTCTTTAGCACCATCATCTCAAGAGTAGTTATTACTACCCTATGGGCACATGTCTCTGGCTCATATGATTGAGTCTAAGGAAGTAACCATCCTTGAAGACATTCTTATTGTGATAGAATTGATTGATGTGTTTCCTAAAGAATTTCCTTGACTTACTCCTAGAAGAGATGTTGAATTATCAATTGATCTTATACCTGGGGCATTGCCAATGTCCATGACTTTGTATAGAATGGCTACTGTAGATCTTGAGGAGATGATGAAACAACTATTGGAGAATCTGGATAAAGGGTTTATATTCTTAAGTGCTTCACCATGGGGTGCACCAGTCCTCTTCATCAAGAAGAAGGATGTGCCAATGCAACTTTTAATTGATTATCGGGAGATCAACAAAACCACAATAAAGAACAAGTATCATCTTCTCCAAATTGATGACTTGTTTAATCAGCTACGTGGAGCAGAATACTTCTCAATGGTGGATTTACGGTCAGGATTTTACCATGTAAGGGTGAAGAAGGAGGACATCCCCAATAATTCTTTTTGTACAAGATACGGGCACTATGAATTCATATTAATTACTTTCAGACTCACTAATGCTCTAACAATCATCCAGGACTTGTTGAGTTGAGTCTTTAGATATTACCTCGAAAAATCTTTGGTAGTCTTTATAAATGATATTATAATATAATCCAAAACCAAGGTGGAGCATGAGGAGTATCCAAGCACTGTACTAGAGACCTAACAAAAGGAGAAGATATATGAAAAGTACAAAAACTGTGAGTTCTGGTTGAAGGAGGTCTCGTTATTGGGTCATATCATCATAAGCAATGGGATATCTTGGGATCCCTCCATGATAGATGCAATTGAGGGATGACCAAGGCCAATATTTGTAACAGATATCCGTAGCTTCTTGGGGTTATCTGGATATCATCGCTGATTTGTGAGAAATTTCTCACGATTGTCCAACACTTTTACCAAGATTACATAGAAGGGAGTAACGTTTTCTTGGAGTGATGAATGTTAAGAGAGCTTCAAGGATTTTAAAAACATTCCTTTCACTACGCTCATGTTCACACTACCTAGAAGTGGAGAGATTTTTGTGGTATTCCTTAATGCTTCAAATAAGGGCCTAGGCTACATGTTGAGGAAAAATGAAAAATCCATTGCCTATGTTTCAAGGTAATTGAATTTTCATGAAAAAACTATCCAACACATGATCTAGAGTTGGTTGTAGTGATATTCACTTTGAAATTCTGGTGGCATTACCTATTTGTGGAAAAGTGTGAAATATATATGGACCACAAAAGCCTCAAGTATATGTTCTCACAGAAAGAGTTGAACATGCCCCAATAAAGATGGTGAGATCTGATCAAAGACTATGACTGCTCAATCCATTACCACCATGGGAAAGCGAAAAAGGGGAAATATTCTCTAAGTATAAAGGACCCAATGATTCTATCATAGATGAGAATTGAAAAGGATCCAATCATATATTTGACAAAGATGTACATGGGAATCGTAAAGAAGGTAACATCATCAATCATTTCACAAATGATTGATCAAATGTCTCTTTTAGAAAGTTCAAAGGATAATCAAAAGAATGATGTGGTAATTCAAAAGAATGTGGAAACTACCAAGAATGGTAAATCCTTGGAGATCAATGTCAATGAAGAAGGAATTGTGATATTTGGGACAAGACTATGTGTTCCATCAAGTCTACAGTTAAATAAAGATCTTTTGAATGATGCACATAGATCAATGTTTTCCATTCCCCTAGGAAACACAAATATGTATCGAGATCTCTGAGAGAATTATTGGTGGGATAACATGAAGAAGGAGATTGCTGAGTTTACATAAAAATACCTAGTATGGCAGCAAGTGAAGGAAGAGAGGCAGGAGTCTAAAGTGACGATGAAACCATTACCCATACCAGCATTGAAATGGGAGAACATCACCATGGACTATGTCACCGGACTTCGAATGACATACATAAGAAACAATGCTATCTGGGTTATTGTGGATCGTCTTAAAAATACTTCACACTTCATTGCAATTCGGTGGTATTTCTTATTGGATCCACTGAAATGGGTATACATTAGAGAAGTGGTAATGTTTCATGGAGTACAACTATCGATTGTATCCGATCAAGATCCAAGATTCACCTCTATGATTTCGAAGAGTCTTCAAAATGCTCTTAATACTAAGGTGAACTTTAGTACCTCTTATCATCCTCAAACTGATGACCAATCTAAGTGGACTATACAAACAAATGAGGACATGTTGAGAGCATGCTCAATGGACTTCAAAGGAGTATGGGATCAAGATCTTCCTCTTGTTGAGTTCTCTTACAACAATAGTTTACACTCGAGCATCCAAATTTATAATTTTGAATCCTTGTATAAGAAGAGGTGCAGAACACTGACATGTTGGGATGAATTTGGGGAGTGAAAACTCTTACTTCCCAAAATGGTCGACGAAATGGTGGAGAAGGTTAAAACCATCCAACATCACATTAAAGCTTCTTAGAGTCCAAAAAAGAGCTATGGTGATAATCATCGATGACTCCTAGAGTTAGATGTTAGAGATATGGTATTAATCTACATATTACCATGGAATAGGGTTATGAGATTTTGGAAGAAGGGAATTCTTAGTCCAAGGTACATTTTTCCTTTTGATACCCTTGATCGCATAGGAGCAATGGCCTATAAACTAGAACTCCCACCGAAACTATCTCAAGTACATGATGTATTCCATGTATAAATATTATGGAAGTACATACCTAACCCAACACATATAATCAATCTATAGGTGGTACCATGGGATAATGACCTATCATTTGAAGAGAAGCTAGTGAATATCTTAGATCATAGGGAAAAAGTTATATGAAATAAGATAATGCCCCTCATCACGGTGATGTAATGAAACCACAATTTTAAAGAAGCGACGTGGGAATTAGAGGAAGTGATGAAGCAGAGTTACCTGCATTTGTTTTAGTGTGGGAAAAAGAAATTTCTAGGGTGAAATTTCTTAAGGGGGAAGATTGTAAAGACGCAAAAAATCATCAATGAAAATTCCTCTTTATCTAATTAAATGTATTATTATGTAAAATGGTTATATAACATATGAACATATTTAGTTTTAAAATATAGTTAAGAATTGTGATCGTTGCTAATATAGTAGTTGGACAATGATCACATGGTTAGTATAAATATAATGATTTAACAAATCTAATTTACTCAGACAAAGGAAGCGATGGCCTCATCCAGTATAATTTCTCCCTATAAAGCCCATTTATTGGATCCTGGAAAGGTGGTGGCCTCATTGGGCATCTCTCCTGACCAAGCCTAAGTCGAGCTTTAACATGTTTAGCTAGAGAAAAACCACTTATGGGAGAAGTTGATGTTGACAATGATTACCACCCAAGCAATGTAATTCAAGTCACCCCAAGAGTCTGTCACCAACACACACCTTACCCTTCGGTCTTTAGCGGGTGTTATAAGGGGTTATGTAACAAGACCCTAGCACTATTATTATGTACATTATTTTTTATAGAGAATATAAATTGATTTTATTATTGTTACTTTGTAAATAGTTATTAATGAATAAATAGTATTTTTAGTTAATATTCAACTAAGAAATGTATTTTGATGAAATAATGAATTTTTTAATTAAATAATTTTTTTAATAAAATATTTTTAGAAAATGTATTTTTATTAATTATAAATGAACTTATAATTTTTATGAATACAATTGGAATTTTTACTGAGGTTTGAAAGCTATTTTTATAAAAACTCATGAATTTTTTATAAATGTCAGTTTTTATTTTAAAAGTAAAAAATTTACATCTTTATAAAAATATTTAGATAAAATGAATATTATTTTTGGAATCAGGATTTCAAAATTATCCAACAGTAAATTTTTCATAATATTCCAAGACAATCGATTTTTTGGGGTAAAAATTAAATACCGTTTAAATATATAATGAGTTTTATGACATCATAATGAAACAATAGTGAAGTAATAAAATACTATAAATATTATTTTTGGATACTATATGATTTACCATTAAAATAATTTGATATTAGGTTTGTTTTATTTATTTTACAAAGCCTTAGTGTACCTTCCAAGACTTATAAAACATTTCAACTTTTTAAAATAATTTATTTGAGAGTGTGAATCACATCCAAATAATCTAGCCTAATATTTTAGGATGTTATAACATTTTACATTTAAAATAATGTTTTCCACTTCCCTTTGGAAAAAAACCACGGTAAAAAATAATGGGTTGGTTTGTGGTTTTGATTAGTTTAATGTGTGGTTGCCAAAACCAAAATAATAAATATTTGCCTCTCTTTTCCTATATAAACCCACACAAGCTCCCACATTATCTTCACTAAAAGCCTTAAAATATCAACCAACCTCTTCCCTCCTCTCTCTATAATCCTCCTAAGGAACCCGAGGATCCTAATAAGCCTACATTTAGCCCCTCTTAGGACTTTGGGATCACACTTCCATGTTATGGATTTTATTCCTTTCTCAATTTTGTCCAAATTTATTTATGTTGTTATGCCCTTTTATATTCAATTAGATATGTTGGGGTATGATTTATAATCTCCCAAATAATTCCCTATTTATTTTTTAATGATTACATACCCATTTCTTTCTCTTTAATTCCCCCCACGTACACCTGTTACTATGCTGAAATTCCCTAAGGAATTTCTCCCTCCCTATTTACATTCGAGAAATTATTTTGTATTAAAAATCTAAATTCAATTAAATTTATTGGGACATGTATCTATATTACCCCCTTACATTCCTTTTAAGGTAAATATTATGAGATACCCATTTCTCTCTCATCAATAATTTTTATGAATTCTTAAGTCACGTTGTTATGCTGCCAAAATTGCATCGTGATTTTCCAAGCGGATGTCATTGTATAGTAAATAGCATGCCCATTTCTATATCAAGGGCATTCACCTTTATGAACATTTAATTATTTATTATGGAGTCTAATGTATTAATTCCACATTATTTTATCATGGAATAAATGATTATGTTTAATGTATCAATGTTATATGATCCATGTGGCACACTTATGCATCAAATGAAATGATTAAGAAGGGTGTACCCTGATAGCGCTTCAATGTAATGGGTGAAGAGTTCTATAATGATACGTCAAGTGCAATAAAGGTATACTAATTCTAATTCAAGTGCAATGAGGGTTTACCTGTGCTCAATGTGCAATGAGCCTTTGATCATGATAATACCATGTTATGTGTTGTTTCCAAATTTCCAAGTTATGATAATCATGCCTTATCATGCCTTTATGTTCATACTTCTCTTATGCTCCATTGATATGTCTATTTACTAACATGTATTATATTCTTCATGTTGTAGATTTTTTACTCCCTTACTGGGATTTATTGCTCAACCTTTTCTTATAGATGTTCTCAAGTTATCCCATACAATGCTAAGTACGAGGGAATTTAGTGGTCATGTAAATAATGTTTTCAATAAAGATGTTGTGTTTCATGTTTTAAGCCATTATGTAATGTTTCAAAGCCCCAAAGACACTAGACCTATCGATCCTTTATGTTGTATCAAGTGAATATTTTATGTAATAAATCATGTTTAAGTGTGTAATAAGAATCATGGTTGTTATTGATGCTCCCAAAAAGCTACAGTTATTACCTTCCTATATGTGCACATACCTATGAAATAATATGACCCAATAAATGAAACATATCGATCCAAAAGTTTCATTTGATGAGGTTATCAAACATATAGTGATCTCTTAGAATATTCAGAATAATACCAAGGTTGTTGGTATGGTCGTGTCTAATACAGGAATAAACCAATATGTTTTCCAAGAAGTCTACTACAAATGAATCTAGATATGGGTGGAATCCCCTATTCATCATGACTATGAAATAATTATACATGTTCATAAGACTTAACATCATAACCATGTACTTTTACAAGTTTTATATTCTTAGAAATGTTTTTCATCAAATGTATCATGGTCTAAAACTCACCAGATGTTAGCCCAACCTCAAATCGACCATAGAGGAGATAGTCTCCTCTCAGAGATAGTTGAACATATCATCTATAAAAGGAAGTGTATAATAGTTCATTAATTTAAATTGGTTCAACTATCGATAATAAATACATAACCAGAGGGTATTGTATACCTTCTTGGAAAAAATGATAAGTTTACCCCATAATAAGGTATTAGGTTGTATACAATCTTTTCATTTAAAACTTCTAAAAATTTCTTGATTTAATATATCTCTATAGGTGACATTATCTTGGGAGGAATGGACAATAGTGTTATACCAGGAACTAGCTGAATAGTGAACTATACCACTCTCATAGAATGTAGACAAGAGATATCATTAGGTTATCACTCTATCGAGCCCATGATGCTTGAGTCCAGGAAGATACTAGACATATAGGTTATCACTTAGTCGATCCCATGATGCTCAGGTCTAGATCGAAATTCATAGACACCACATTCACCATTATGAATATAATGACTACCATCGGGTTATGTAAAATACACCCTTTGACAATAGAAATAGACATGGTCAATGTATGGAACCAACTAGTCCATCATGAGAATAAAATTGAATATGGTGATCCCAAGGATAAATAAAACCCATAAGAAATAGTACCCACATATCTCAAGGGGTAACTCTTTTCACTAATGTATACTCTCTAATATAATCCATGAAGTTATTTTAGGAGTCAGGATGCCATAGAAGTACTCTATTTCTTTGCTCATAAATTCCATAATTGATTAAGATATAAAATTATGAAATGAACCTATATAAATAGTGGTTGAAATTAAAGTATATGATACTAGAATAGTACCTCATATTATAGAAGGCCCTAGACTCTGCTTCTCAGCTATAAGATTCACTACATAGATATGGAAATATCTGTGACCCTAAGATGAAAACTAACAAACCCGGGTAGTCCTCTACTATTACTAAACCTCTGAGGTCTGACAACCTAATCCAGAACCACCTACAAGGTTTAATTTAAAGTTAGTATACCGAATCCCAGCCTGTCAGGGAGCTACGGACCATGTACCTGAATACAGTGTCAGTACAGATCCCTTATCACTATGAATTGGAGGAAAACTCAGAAAAAAATCACTAAATGTGACCCATATTTCCACAATATCAACAATCAATTAGGGTTCCTCATATAATAGGTATTCTTATGGCCTACCCTTCCACACAGGTGACACACCACATAGTCATCAGTGCATTTCATATAGATGACATTTCCATCACTTATACCCTCAAAATGACATTCCCTTCCACTATAAAAACAATCTACCTATCTCGAAACTAAACCTCCCTAGCTCACACTTCTAGAATCCCTCAGGTTCCTCTCTTTGATAAGGTGCTATTTCACTATCTCTAAAATAGTGCCCAGATGGAAGGATTCATATATGATTAGATGTCAGGCACAATCCCATCCTAAAATTTTCTCACAATTGTTGACTTATCAACAGTTAATGTTAGTGATAAATACTAATTCTTGATGAAATTAGAAGAGTACTCCACCACTGACATAGAACCCTAATATATGTGTATAAACTTAATAGAACGGTCCCCTCTCAATGTTTGTGGAAATAAAAAGTCGAAGAAGGATTTTTAGATGTACTTTGAGACCATACCTTGATTAAATTTTGCATATGTTATGACATCCCACCAATTTTTAGTAGAATAATGAAGCATTTAGGTTGCGATATTAACCCTCTTATCAGAAGGAATATGAAAATTATCATATAAAGATAACGTGACCTCAAGCGATGACTCAGAATCCATAGGAGCTCTATCCCCTTAGACGGCGGGATAATGTTTCTACTGGAATTCCAACAGTATCCCTACTATAGTCGGGGAAGGTCATGGAACTCCATATATAGACTTCATAAAAATAGAATCTATGTCATTACTGAGCATTGATTCCTAGTAGTGGATCAATAAGAGCTACCTTATGTGAAAATATCGGTGGTAATACTAGTGTATCAGGGCCCACCACCTTCAGAGTATAGTAATTACCCTCTTCACGTATGACTTGAGGATATTGAGGTAACATATCACTAAAATTTTCAAATGAAAGTCTCATATAATATTTAACATCAATTGGATGTGCAATAATAAGAAATGATAGGTATAAATCCCCTCTTTAATTAAGTCACACCTACCTGCATGCTCCTAAGACATGTCTAGGAGATAATAAAAACAATTAAAGTCTCATGAGACATTATCTAATGAACACTATAAGGTTGGGTCGTAGTCATGGTCTCACAAATCATAGTACAGGTTCCAGTATATGGAGTGTCAATTTCAAGGTATAGAGGAGAAAACCATTTAGTTTTCAACTAGAATAACAATTTAGTGTTAATAATTTCATTTTGAAACATTAATTTATTGAGGTTAATTGTTATTTATTTGAATATAAATATATCAAACCAGTAAAATTCATCACAATTAACAATCTATAAATACCCATATTCTTTATAGATTGGAATTTGTATGACAAGTAACTATGATATGACCATTAAATCAAGTATAAGGGTGTAAAATGTCATGTACAGTGATTCGATTTACGTAACTACCATTCCCAATTTATAGAAGTGATTTCTTAATAAATTACCATTATCATCCATTAATCATGTCAACTAATATTTCATCCCCTAGAACCTGTGGTTCACGGATGAACCATGGAAAAATAGGTTAATTAGGTTTCATCATCAATATATGTTGTAAAATATAGTTTAGATTGATATATGAACATTAATTAATCCAATTATGTTATCCTTTTGAGAAATGTTAACATATTTCAATATATTTCAATCAGGATACTCATAAAAATGACATGAAATACCAAGTATGCATGCAGTCATATTAATATGGCATGGAATAATGCATAACTTCTGACTCATCATTTTCCTAATATGATGAATGAGATGATACCTCATTACCATAATAGGACAAGGAAAATAAACAAATAATGAAAATATCAAGAATAATAATAATATAACAAGACATATGTGTCACCCAATACTGAAATAAATTCAATTGTAAAAAAGAAAAAATCAGAATAGCAATAACCCATCCTAAGAAATTTGGGTTTCCCATATACATTAAAGAAACCCAATGTTTTAAATGGAAATTTAATTCCTATTATCATGTCATATAATCACATGTAATCACAAAATAATGAACTACAATGTTCTATGTGACCTTTAAATATAAGTTTTTCACTTCTATAATTTGAATTTCGTAAATTTGACATACACGGCTGCGATCAATAAGTTATTTAGAGTCTAATATGACCAAATTAATTTTTTATGAATAGTAACATACCATTATGAACAGTGAAATTCCCTAATGAATTGTAACCTTACACATTATAGTATATAAATAAGATTCAAGTGGGAGTACGATATACCTATGTCTTGGAATAAGAAAATAAATGTCTTAAAATTGTTATTTTTTGGGTAAATTGTGATTTTAATTAAATATTAAATTAATAATATTTATAAAATCATTTTTAAAAATAGATTTCATTTTCGTATTCTACACGTCGAAAACTTTTCTGGGTGAAATTTTGAGATTTTTCTAAAATACTTGAATTTTTCATGAATACTAATATACGATAATTCACAATAAATTCTAAAACACAAATTTCTACATAATTCATGAGTCTTGGATGATGTAAATTGCCATTGCTTCAAAATCACATTAAAATATTACCATTTTTGTCACAATAATCACCACTATTTCTTTTCTTAGGGAAAAATAATAAACTGATGATTATAATATCATGAAAACCCTCTTCTCATCCACTATAAATACCACCCATCCTGACCTCTTCTCTTCACTCCTCTAAAGCCTTGTTCCTTAGATTCTACCCAAATATATTCCCAACATCCTTCCTCAAGTCCATCAGCCTTTGGTCACCTATAAAGACCAAAACCTCTCCCCTTACTAGGTTCTCAAGGGAGATAAACTCAAGAGGTAAATTCCTCTTTACAATTCTTTTATTTCTTTTCAAGTTCTTTTCTTTTCTGGTTTATTTCCTCTCCTCCCTTAACCAAAATGGTATGACAACTCCAATACAATTCATGTAATGTAATTCTATTATTCTAATGTTATATTTCATCATCATCTCTCCTTTCCTTTTATTTGGAATATTTGAAATAACTGTTTGGGATGTGTTAATTTAGCACAATCAAGGATGACATGTTATAAATTTCTATTACTATATTCAATTCTTGCCCTGAATATTGTGTCAATAAGGTTTTCCTTATGAATTCTCCATTCCTTCTCTCTAGGGGGAGATTTTTGAGTCATTAAGATTTCCTTATGACTTCACCTTTTACTCTTGTTTTGAAAATCACAAACACCTTATCATAAGGAAATATCATTTTACCCCTATTTTACTTATTTAAGGAAAATTTTGCTTCCCAATGAAAATTTACCCCTATATTATTTTCATTACTTATATCATAAATTTTCTAAGTATAAAATTTGGTTTGAATCCAAAACCTCAGAGTCATATTATACTTAGATATAAAGTATTATTTCTGTGGAATGGAATTCTTAATACGGACATCTTCAACGTTCCACTCCGAATTCTAGTTACGAAATTTAATGAAGTTCCACTACGAATTCTGAGTACAAAATTTTATGAAGTTCCATTACGAATTCCCATTAAGAATTTTGATGAGAAATTCCATTACTAATTCCCATTATGATTTTTGATGATGAATTCTGAATATGTATTCTCATTACGAATTTTGATGAAGAATTCTGATTATGAATTCTCATTAAGAATTATCATGAAGAATTCTCCTTAGGAATTCTCATTACGAATTCTGATGATGAATTCTGAATATGAATTATCATTATGAATTTTGATGACTAATTATGATTACAAATTCTCATTATGAATTCTCATTACAAATTCACGTTATGAATTCTCATTACGAATTCTGATGATGAATTCTGAATACGAATTCTCATTACGAATTCTGATGAAGAATTCTGAATACGAATTCTCATTACGAATTCAGATGACGAATTCTGAATACAAATTCTCATTACGAATTTTGATGATGAATTCTGAATACGAATTCTCACTATGAATTCTGATGATGAATTCTGAATATGAATTCTTAATACGAATTCTCATTATGAATTCTAATGATGAATCCTAATAAAACAGAATATGAATATCCTTATGTTTTAAGACTCCGAATATTATTTCCATTCCAAAAATTCAATTTTCATTCCATTAAAAAAATTGATTCTCTATCTAAAACGATTTCATGCAATTATTTATACTTGTTTCATTACAAAACGATGTCGTGCTTTCAGTTTCTAACGAATTGTTGTTTTAGTGACACGTGTACAGGTCCCTCCAGAATTCCAGGAAAATATTAACTTTGGAGTAGGGAGACGACAGTTGAAGTTGTGCCTATAAATAGGAGCACATTTGAAAAGGTTCATATTGTTCTCTCACTGTTCTACGATTCTAGATATTACACGCTTCTGAAGTGATTTCTAGAGAGAGACTATAATGCCTAGTGCGTACTAAAATTCTTGTTCAGTTTTCTGCCTCGTGTGACTCCGAATGTTGCTGATTACATTCAAGGGCTTCTGGGGATAGGAAGATAGAGGTTCTGCCTACTTTGAAGTTCGAGGGCTTCCTTACTGAGGAAGACAGAGGTGCCAACTATCTGAAAGTTGAGGGCTCGAGGGGATAGCAAGATAGACTCCGATCTTCGTATCGAGGGCTTACCCTAGTGTGGGTAAGATAGACTTTCTTGAAAGTATAAATCAAGGGACCTTTTTCCAAGGTTGTTGGATACCCTTCTCTTTGGGATAAAAGAATTCATTCTTGTTTCTTATATGTTTCAAGTTTTTTTCTGAATTTGGTATGTTAAGGAATGTATATCATTCTTATAATTCTTTATTTCTATACACTCTGATTTAGTAAGATTCTATACACTTTAAAGTAGACTCTATTTACTAGTAGAACTTACAGGTTTGTGAATTTTAGTTCTCTAAAATTCCCTTAGGATTTGTTTAAAGTATACAATTCACCCCCTCTTGTATTTTAAGCATCTACATCATAATTCGATCCTACAATTGGTATCAGAGGTTGGAAACATCTTACTCTATACCATCCTTATATTTAGTATCAGAGCCAAGGTTCTGAAATACTTATATTCGAGTATAACTTTTTCCCCCCGCTCATTGTTTTTTAGAGAAGAATGTTTTGGAGTAGAATTTTTCAGAGTATAATTTTTCAGAGTAGAATTTTTTGGCGTAGAATTTTTCAGAGTAGAATTTTTCAAAGTGAAACTTTGTTTCATACTTTTATGATTCATACTCTGTTTCATAATTTTCAGTTTCAATTTTTTTTCAGATTCATTTTTCACATTCATCCTTTCTTAAAAAGATATTTCTGTTACAAACTTTCTATTATGATCTTTTCTATTATGAACATTTCCTAATAACAAGTTTTTTTTCCCAAGTTTTTATTAAAGATGACAGGAATCAATGTTGGTTCCATTGACAACTTAAATCCTACCTGACCTCCTATTTTTTTATGGAAATGACTATGAATATTGGAGAGATTTTATGAAGACATTCATTATCAATACAGGGGTAGAAAACTTTGTTATGCTTACCAGAGGGTATAAAATTCCTGACAAGGAAGTTAATACCTTCACTAATCAAGAAAATCATGAGTACCAATTGAACTATAAGGTACACAATTATTTACTCTGTTCAATGACTAGGAATATATATAGAAAAATTTCTTCTTTTGAAGAAGCTAATTGCATCTAGAAGAAGTTTGTGGTTACACATTTCGGTACATCAAAAGTGATTGAAACTAGAAGAGCTATGTTAAGAGCTGAGTAGCATGGTTTCAATTTTCCCTATGCGGAACCAATCTGTAATGTTCAATAGAGATTCATAACTATAGTGAATAACTTATAATCTATGGAAGAGAAAGGGTTAGATGATGAATCCCTTGTTGATAAGATTATTGATAACATGTTGAATGAATGGGAATCAAAGAGAACTGCTATTGGTGAAAATAGGAAGGTTACTCAAATTTATCTTGATGAACTGTTGGAACTCTTCTTCAAATATGAGACTAGAATGAAGAGAGATACTAACAACATAAAGAAGAATAATGGGAATGATAGTGTTTCTTTTACTACAAATTCAAATCACATGAAAGCTAAGACTCCTGAGAGAGTTACTAGATCCAAATCTAAGAAAGTTATTATCCAATATGAATCTAGTGAGAGTGAAGTCTCGGAGAATGAGTTTGCTAATCTTTCTTGGAGGATGAACAAGATATCTGGACAGAGAAATTTCCAATCTAAGTATGAGAAAAAGGAATGGAAAGACAGGAAATATTCTGATGTTACCTGTTATGAATGTGAGAGAGATAGACCCATAATGTATGATTGTCCTTTGCTCAAGAAGAAAGAAAGAAAGAAAGGAAAGAAATTATTAAAGGAACAAAAATAATTACTACAAAGCAAAAGCTATGAATGTTCTGAAAGCCAATGGCACTTGGAGTTCCATTGGTGGTGACTCTTCAGGTGAATCTTCAGATTATGAATCTTCTGAACAGTAGAATATTGTTCTAATAGCTAGAATACCTATTTAAAATCAATGCTTTATGGTTAAGGTACACAGTGTTGAATCATTGACCAATGTTTCTTTAAATGCTAATGATAGTAAATATTATAACTCTTATGATGAAGAATCTTCTTTTGATGAAGAAAATACTATACCTACCTCTAAAGAGGTTTCTAGGTTTGCTGAACTTCTTGAGATTGAGAATTCAAAACTCATGAAAAATCTTGATAAGGAAAATTCTAGGAATACTATTCTTAATAAAGAAATATCAGATCATTCTAAAGATCTTGATAAGAAAAATGTTGATTTTGAAAATATTTCAAAAAATTTTGAGGAAGTAAATTCTGAGAAGGATAAACATTATAAAGATCTATAAAAGGTAATTTCTAAGAAAAATGTTTTCGAGCCTAACTCTAGCACAAAATCAAATGTTTTAGAAGTCATGAACTTGGTTATCAAACTGAAATCTGAGATTTTTTCCTTGAGGAAGTGTTTATCCAACTTTACCCATGGTAAAGAAAATTTTGATAAGATGTATTCTCAAATCCGACCTATAAGGAATAAATTTGCTTTTGGTTATACTAGTTCTAAACCGATTTTCAGCAAAAAAAATTTGTTCCACAAAGTGATCCATTTTTCACTAAGTGTCAGTGTGGTGGGCATTGTGAACGAAATTTTTCTATATCCAAAACTCAGTCCCTATGATTTCATAGAGACTAATTTTCTAAGAAAATGTGGGCTCCCAAAATTTTGCGATCGGACATTTCCAGATCCAAGCAAGTCTGGATTCTGAAATCTTATTTTGTTTCTTATTTTCAGGAAGATAGTGAAGGTACCAGAAGAAATACATGGTACATGGATATTGGATGTTCCCAGCATATTACTGGTAACAAAAACTATTTTGAAAAGTTTATCAAGACGAAAGGAGGGAAAGTAACTTTCAGAGATAATGCTCAGGGAGAAATAATTGGAATAGGTAACATCGTCCTTCATGGAAAATTTTTTACTTCAAATGTTTTTTTGTTAAAGGTATTAAGAACAACCTAATCAGCATAAGACAATTATGTGATGAAGGATACCTTGTGAATTTTAGGAATGATAAGTTCTTGGTACACAATTCCAAGGAAGATTTTATTCTTTCTGCCAATAGGTAAGAGAATGTTTACACACTAATCATAGAAGACCTTAGGAGCCATGATCTACCTTGCCTTAGTGCAATGGAAGATCATTCTTGGTTATAGAATAGAAGGATAGGTCACTGTAACCTTAGTAACTTGTGAAAACTTTCTAAGAAAAGAATAGTTAAAGATCTATCGGAGCATAGATTTGATTCTTCAAAATATTGTGATCCTTGTCAGTATGGTAAGAAAAATAAATCTAGTTTTAAGTCTATCAATGAAGTCTCAACAACTAATGCATTACATTTGGTGAAAATGGATCTTTTTGGTCCAACACGAACTGGAAGCATTGGTGGCAAGTATTATGTATATTTCTTAGTTGATGATTACACTAGATTTATGTGGATCTATTTTCTAGCAAAGAAGTCTGAAGCATTCTATTATTTCAAAAGCTTTATAGCCCAATTTAAAAATGAGAAAAACCTTCAGTTGATAACTATTTATAGTGATCATGGAGGAGAATTTCAAAATTCTGATTTTGAAAATTTTTGTCGTAGAAAAGGAATCACTCAAAATCTCTCAGCACCCAGAACTCCTAAAAAATGGTGTTGTTGAAAGAAGAAATAGAATTCTTCAAGAGATAACAAGAACCATGTTGAGTGATTATTCTGTAACCAAGAATTTTGGGACTGAACCTGTAAGTACTAATTGGTATACTATAAATTGAGTTTTAATAAGACCTTTTGTTAATAAAACTCCTTATAAACTATGGAATGGTAGAAAACCTATAATTTCTTACTTCAAGGTTTTTGTTTGCAAGGTATTCATCCTGAACACTAAAGATAATCTTTATAAATTCACACCAAAATCTGATGAAGGAATTTTCCTAGGCTACATTACAACTTCTAAGGCTTATAGAGTTTTCAATAAAAACACTTGTACGATTGAAGAGACAATACATGTTAAATTTTTGAAATTGATCCCTTTCTTTTCAAACACCCCCAACCTACATCCTCAAATGTGTTTCCAAAAAACTGATTGTCAACCATTTTTATAAGATCCTTTTGATAAGGAAAATTCTCAAGAAAATATTTCTGAGACATTTACCCCAGAAGGATTTCTACCCTATATTGTTGAACAGGTTATTCAAAACCCAAATCAATTGATTCTAAGGAATCATCCCGGTGATAGCATCATTGGTGATGTAAATCAACCCGTAAGGACTAGAAGTTTCTTAAGAAATGAAATATAACATCTGTAATTTCATTCCCAATTAGAACAAAAAAGAACTGATGAAACTTTAGGTGATGATGATTGGATTAAAGCAATACAAGATGAATTAAATGAATTTGAGAGGAAAAAAGTCTGGACCTTGGTTGTAATACACTAGGAATCTTCTGTAATTGGTGTAAAATGGGTCTTCAAAAATAAATGTGATGAAAATGTAGTCATTGATAGAAATAAGGATAGATTAGTTTCTAATGTCTATAATCAGCAAGAGGGTATAGACTATGAAGAAACCTATGCTCCAGTAGGAAGACTTGTTTCTATTCACATTTTTCTTTCCTTTATAGCATACATCAATTTCAAACTTTTTCAAATGGATGTGAAATGTGTTGTTCGTAACGGTTATGTTCAAGAGGAAGTTTTTATTGAAAAACCTCCTGTATTTGAAGATACAAAACATCCTAATCATGTTTTTAGACTTACCAAATCTTTATATGGCCTTAAACAAGCACCTAGAGCCTGGTATGATAGAATTACAATATTTTTGCTTCAAAATAACTATGTTAAGTGAAATGTAGATCCAGACCTTTTTATAAAGAATGATAGGAATTTTTTTTTATTGTTCAAATTTATGTGGATGCCATTATATTCGGTTCAACTCAGTAATCTTTAATAGATTTGTTTGCGGATCTAATGAAATCGGAGTTTGAAATGAGTATGATGGGCGAGTTAACATTTTTCTTAGGTTTTCAAGTTTATCAAAAACCAGAAGGAACCTATATATCTCAGCATAAGTATATTAAAGATCTTCTCAAAATGTATGGATATGACAACACTAAGAGTATGAGTACTCCCATCGGTACCTCAAATACCCTTGATCCTGATGAAGCTGGGAAACCAGTGGATCAAACATTATTTCAAGGGATGATAGGAAGCTTACTATACTTGATAGTTAGTCATACAGAACTGATGTTTTCAGTATACTTGTGTGTAAGATATCAATCTAATCCCAAGGAATCCCATTTAAAGGCAGTGAAAATGATTTTTTGCTACTTAAAGAGAGCTATGAATTTAGGACTATTTTATTCTTCTGGAAATGATTTTGTTTTGAAAAGTTTTTCAGATCCTAACTTTGGTGGATGTAGAATGGATAGAAAGAGTACATCTGGAACCTGTCATTTCCTAGGAGATACATTATTTTCTTGGTTATGCAAGAAGAAACATTCTGTATCACTTTCCGCAGCTGAAGCTGAATATGTATCAGCTGGAAGTTGTTGTGCTCAAGTGTTGGGGATGGAACACACACTCACAGATTATGACATAAGTTTTACGAAAACACAAAATTTTTGTGATAATACTAGTGCCATTTCCCTATGTAAAAACCATGAACATCACTCTCGTGCAAAACACATAGATATTAGGCATCACTTTTGCAGGGATCACACACTAAAAGGAGATATCATTCTTTAGTTTATCGGAATGCAAGAACAACTTGCTGATATTTTCACAAAATCTTTACCATCCGATAGATTTGAATACATTAAACAGAAGTTAGGAATGATAACCGTAAGGTAATATTCTATATTAACTTTCTGTTCATATCAATCTCCTTAAAATAATAATCTCCTTTTCATAGGGGGAGTACATCTGTTTGTTAGTTTCTGAAATTTTTCGTAATGAAATTCAGTTGTCAAAATTATTATAATGAAATTTAGTTTTCAAATTTTTTTTAATGAAATTTAGTTTTCAAAATTTTCATAATGAAATTTAGTTTTCAAAATTTCCGTAAATAAATTTAGTTTTCAAAATTTTTTGTATTGAAATTTTTCATTGCAAATTTTCATAGCGAAAAAGTTTTTCAAATTTTTCATAGTGAACATTTTCAAAAAAATTCATTGTAAAGTGTTTTTGTAAGTTTTCAAAAAATTTCGTACTGGAAATTTTCGTAATGACATTATTGTACTGGAAATTTTCTTAATGAAACTTTTATACTGGATGTTTTCGTAATGAAATTTCTGTACCAGAAACCTTCTTAATGAAATTTTCCTACAGGAATTATTTGTTTTTGAAATTTTTGGTATTGTGGTTTTTGTAGTCATCTTGTTTGGATTTTTAAATTTCTATGAAGAATATGACTCGTTACGAATAACCTCCCTAGAAATTAGAAAGGTATGATTTCCTTACTAATGTTTTCGTAGTCATTATTTTATTACTTGTATTTCTCTTCAGTTTTAAAATTTTTGTATTTATATTTCAATATCGAATATTTTCATTATAAAACCTCAAAAGATCGGATCCTACAGAAATTTCTTTGTGGCTATGTCTACAACTGTCAGATCTGATCAGAATTGCTCTCAACCGTTGGATGGTTTTAGAAGATGAAAGGTCACCTCTATCGCCTATATAAAGGGGACCCCCGATCGTTGTCCCACATCGATTCCAAGCCTTTGCGTCTCAAAGCACTGCTCCTTTTTTTAAGCCCGTTTCGAACTATTCATACGTCTCTTCAATTCCGAATGTCTGTAGAAATGGCATCTCAAGAAATGTCAACTATAAAGCCAATATCGGAGTGGAAGATTTATAAAGAAAGGTTAGTAAATCCAATTTTCTTCAAGAATTTTGATTCCCTAATTTCTAAGAATATCCTTTTGAATGGATGGGAAGATGTTTGTGTTTCAAAGCTAGTTAATCAGGATCCATTTGGTCCAGATTTTCTCTTTGAGTTTTATGAATTAGTTTGATTCTTTGAGGAAGAATGAAGGAAGATGTTTTCCTTCAAGTCGTATAAGAAGACTTATAAGCACTCTTATACCAAGGCTGCTAGCCTTGTTGGTTTAACTTATGAAGGATAAGCTGAATTCTGTTCTCACAAGTTACCGGAGCAGCAAGGTAGTTTTACCAAGGCTAAAGATCTAAAATGTCTCGGACTCCAAGATGATGAGACCGAAAAAATTGCTCATCATTCAACAAATAATAGGATTTTGGAGCTATGGGTTCAGGGATTTATCATTCTGATAGAGGGAGATAAGGATACACTCAACAAGAGTGATATGTATGTCTAAGATTTTCTGGTGAATCTAAGAAAGTTCAATCTCATGAGACACATTCCTATCACTATAAAGAATGTTAAAGAAGGAAATCTGAGAGCTCAAATCATCATGTACCCATCAATCTTGTCAAATCATATTGTTCGGTGCCTTGAATCCTTCAAGATACCATGTTCCTCTCGGCCCAAAAATTGCAAGGTGATGTTAGTTAGCGATATTACTCTAAAGAGGATGAATGTGGCCTTCTCCAAGGAGTCAAGAAAGTTCTATGATCTTCCCGTGGCAGAAGGAGAAGCCACTCCGAAAGTTGTAAAAGAAGAAGAGGCTGTTCCAAAAGACACTGAAGAGGCTGAACCATATATGAAAGGGGGGAATAAGAAGAAGATGAAGGAAGTGGAAGTTGAAGGTGAAATCCCCAAAGCTAAGGAATTTCAATCTGGTCTTCCAAATCACAAGAAGCAAAAGGCCTATCCGGATGAAGTTGTTGCTAAGTGGAGGGAAGATAAGTCTAGTAAGAAAGCAGGGGATCCAGAGTTCAGCTTGGATCTTGCTGAGGCTAAGGTCTTGAAAATTTCTACAGCTGATGAGCTTGAGAGACAAGACAAGGAGAAGAATATGAAGAAAAATATATCAGAAGCTAAAATTGTACAAGATTTGTTGAAGGGCACTGAGTTTTCCTTTGAAAAGCTTCTCATGCCGCAAACCTACATGGATGAAGGTTTACCAGAGACTCCTGGGAAGAATTATTTCACTCTGGAAAAGCCCAGGGAAAAGGTTGTTGAATATATTTTTGAAGACATACAAGAAGTGATAGAAGATGAAGATGAAGAAGAAAGAGAGGAAACAACTAAGATGTTAAAACAATTGGATGATTATCAAGATAAGGAATCTCAATATGAGAAGTTATCACTCTAAACTTCTCATGCTGAATCTTCAAGGCTTGTTACTCCTGGGAATGAAGAAGATAAGTTCGAAGGAGAAGTTGAAAAAGGTTCAGAAGAAGAAAGTAAGAATCGAGATTTTATCCATCCTGAGGATGTGGAGGCCAAATCTAAGGAATTTGTTGATGAGGATAGAATTGTTCAACTTTCTGATAGTGAGCATGAGTCTCCAAATGAATAAGTCACTCTAGAGGCTGATAAAGGTAAGAAGGTTGTTGTGGCTGATACTCCTTCAAAATCACATTCTAAAAGGAAGGATGTTGGTGCATCTTCTAAGAGGATGTTAGTTGAGCTTGAAGAAGAAACCCCTCCAAGTAAGCTGTCTAATTTAGAGTCATCATCTTTAGGCCATGACTTTGTTATCCAATCCCTGAAGAAGTGGGTTAATGCTATTCCAATTCTTCAATCTATTGACTTGAGATGTCAAATGCTTTCACACTCCTTGAATCAGAAGTCGGATTCAGTATCCATTGTGATGGATAGATGCATCAAGGTTGAAGTTGATCACAAGAGTTTCCTGATCAACTATGAAGAACGTAGAAAATCTTGCAAAATGATGGTTACCTGGTCAATGGGTGTTGTTCAGGATTTAAGAGAGCTAGATGTTTTTCAAAGTGAAGTGAAAGATGCATTTGAAACTGAAGACAAAAAAATCAAGAATCATTCCGCCATTTTTGATGAAATGTTAATCTTGAGAAAAATTCTCAGATTCATCATGCAAAAGATTTGAATGGAATGTTTAATTCTCTTGCTCAGTATTAGAGAGATGAGAAATATTATCGGCTTGAGACTGAAGACAAGTTGGCTAAGAAAGAAGAGTTGTTGTAAGTTCATGATGAATCTCTAAAAGTTCAAGATGAAAGGATCAAAGCTCTGGAAGAGAAAGTTGAGGTAGATCATAAAGAGCTGAAAAAGTTGAATACCATTTTGAAGAAGCTAATTCCCAAGGAAAAAGAGGTTTAATCTTGTTCAATCCGATCTTTTGTTGTAGTGTTTTTCCTTGTAAAAATTCTTTCAATCATAATGAAAGTGTGCTTGCTTGGTCCATTTTGGTTGCTTTAGACTAACATTTCAAGTACCATATTTTTTTTCCATTCCTTCATATTCTTTTTAAAAATCCCAAAGGGGTAGAAGGGAAAAATAACTTTAAGAAAAAAAGGGGAGAAGGAAAAGGGGAGAAGAAAAATCTAAGTGGCAGTCTATCTAAGGGGGAGTTATCATTACAAAGATTTCCATACTCATGATCATGATAATTCTCATACCGGAAATCTAGAATACGATCCTTAGAGTTTCAAAGCCTAAGGGGGAGTTAGTAATATTCATATTTTCCAATGTTAAAGGGAGATAATTTTTATTTCAAAGTCTTGAAAAATGTTTTCAAAGTCCTCTTTTATAAGGATGTTTGTGCTTTCCAAAAAGGGGGAGATTGTTGAGTCAATAAGGTTTTCCTTATGACTTTTTTATTCCTTCTCTCTAGGGGGAGATTGTTGTGTCATTAAGGTTTCCTTACGACTTTACCTTTTACTCTTGTTTTGAAAATCACAAACACCTTATTGTAATGAAATTTCATTTTACCTCTGTTTTACTTCTTTAAGGAAAATTTTCATTCCCAAAGAAAATTTACCCCTATATTATTTTCATTACTTATATCATAAATTCTATAAGTATAAAATTTGGTTTGAATCCAAAACCTTGTCGTCATATTATACTTAGATAGAAATCATTTTTTTGAGGAATGGAATTCTTGATACGATCTTCTACAATTTTCCACTCCGAATTCTGGTTATGAAATTTAATGAATGTCCACTATGAATTCTGAGTATGAAATTTTATGAAGTTCCATTATGAATTCCCATTATGAATTTTGATGAGAAATTCCATTACGAATTCTCATTACAAATTCTGATGATGAATTCTGAATACGAATTCTCATTACGAATTTTGATGTCGAATTCGGATTATGAATTCTCATTACAAATTCTCATGATGAATTCTCATTATGAATTCTCATTACGAATTCGGATGATGAATTCTGAATATGAATTCTCATTTCGAATTCTGATGACTAATTCTGATTACAAATTCTCATTACGAATTCTCATGACTAATTCTCATTAAGAATTTTCATTACAAATTCTGATGATGAATTCTGAATACGAATTCTCATTACAAATTCTAATGACGATTTCTGAATATGAATTCTCATTAAGAATTCAGATGATGAATTCTAAATACAAATTCTCATTACGAATTCTGATGATGAATTCTGAATACGAATTCACATTATGAATTCTTATGATGAATTCTGAATACGAATTCACATTATGAATTCTTATGATGAATTCTGAATACGAATTCTCTTTACAAATTCTAATGATGAATCCTAATAGAATAGAATACGAATATCCTTATGTTATAAGTCTCCGAATATTATTTCCATTCGGAACATTCAATTTTCATTTCATTACAAAAATTGAATCTCCAAATAAAACGATGTCGTGCATTCAGTTATACTTGTTTCAATACAAAACGGTGTCATGATTTCAGTTTCTAAAAAACCATTGCATCAGTGACACGTGTACAAGTCCCTCTAGAATTCAAGGAAAAATATGAATGTTGGAGGATGGAGATGACCATTGAAGATATGTCTATAAATAGGAGCACATTTGAAAATCTTCATACTGTTCTATCATTATTCTACGATTCTATAGATTACAAGCTGCTGAAGTGATTTCTAGAGAGTGACTCTCATCCCTAGTTCGTACTGAACTTCTTGATCAGTTTTCTGCTTCGTGCGACTCAGAATGTTGTTGAGTACATTCAAGGGATCCAGGGATATGATGACAGAGGTTCCGACTACCTTGAAGTTCCAGAGCTTCCTTGCTGAGGAAGACAGAGGAGCCAACTACGTGGAAGTTGGGGGCTTGCAGGGATAGCAAGACAGACTCCGAACTTCTTATCGAGGGCTTACCCTGGTGTGGGTAATATAGACTTTCTTGAAATTATAAATCAAGGGACCTTTATCCATGGTTGTTGGATACCCTTCTTTTTGGGTTAAAAGAATTCATTCTTGTAACTTGTATGTTTCATGTTTTCCGTAGCATTTTGTATGTTAAGGAAAGTATAACGCTCTTATACTTCCTTATTTCTATACACTCTGTTTTAGTTATATTCTATATGCTTTATGTTAGAATCTTTTTACCTATAGAATGTAGAGGTGTGTGAATTTTAGTTCTCTAAAATTCCCTTAGGAATCTTTTAAAGTATACAATACACCCTCCTCTTCTATTTTGAGCATCTACATCATATTTCGATCCTACAATGAAACCATATTTATAGTTGATCTAGACAATTATTTGTGTATTTTTTCTTATTTAATGTTCTTTAATCATTATTCACTCTTGATGTAAAATAATAATACAAAACAAGTTAGTTGTGAGCAAAATTACTAAAATTAATTAAAGCATATATCATTAATGATCTACATAATGATTTGACTTCAATATAAGTGACAAAATTTAATTTTCAACCATGTAATATCTTGGATGTTCACTAATATTTGGACAACCACTTTCATATTACATGTTTATTCGAACATGAATATAAGTGAACCAGTCATTAAAACAAAGTAAGGAAACAGACTCAAACAATGAAATTGAGCCTCTTGACCAATCAAAAAGGTCTTAAATGTAATTAAAAAGTTTATAATAAATAAATTACATATAGAAGTGGTTATTTAATTGTTAATTATTAAACATAATTTTTTATTCAGGTTGTTTTGTTCAATCAATGATCAAGATCAGATTTATGGTAAGGGATCCTTTTTATTTCACTTTTGTTCAAGAATGTCCTCTATGATATGCCATTTTATGTGTAATACCTAATGATGGGGTATGATTTCAAACATCCCCCATACTTCCCTCATTATGTATAAGTAATTAGAAACCCATTTATCTATCATGAAACCCTATTAAGTACACCCAATACTATGCCGATAATTCGTAAGGAATTCTTCTCAAACCGCCTTTACTCCTTTGGGTTGCTCTATCTTTATTATTAACCAAATGAAGTTGTATTTTATTTTTTACATAAAAATTCCACATAGTATTTATATGATTTAAACTAATGTTTCAATATCCATCCATCATTCTCATTCAGGTATATAAATGATTTTATGTGATTCCCTCCTCGATACTTTCCAATAAGCAAACACGTTTTAAGGGAACCTCCTGAATTCTTACCCAATTTCAAGTGAAATCTGTCCTTTTTATAAATCCCCATTTGCTATTATAAAATATGTATTTTTATTATGAAAGACTTTATGTTTCAGTTCTATTTTTCCATAAACGGTTATAAACTTTTCTATTTTAAATTCTCTTTAGTGTTTTCCTTTAAACCGTACTAAAATGTTTTAATGATAAGAATTTCCTAAATACTCGTCTTACATATTGTCACTTCTGTTTTACATCACTTACCATGATATATGCCTATTTTACCTTATTAATGTTCATTTATGTTTTAATTCCTTTCAATCATGGACACTTTTATGATACACTCATTCATTATGATTTATTTCATGAATATGATACCCATTTATCTCCATGGTTTCCCTTACATTTATGTATGATTAATTATGTATGATTATTCACATGGAAATCATATTCATGAACATGTTATTATGGTTTCACCTTGATAGCTCTCTAATTTATTGGAAAAAATTAAGTCTCATTAGATGTTATGTGCGACTGTATTGGCGGTTATACTTGGATTGTTCTACTATGTGAAACGATCTTGGCGGTTAGCCTTGACTCATACTAAAGTCTTGATTTAAGTTTCTGTCACATTTCTATGATTCTATGTTCATATGAATATATGTTTATATATTATGATTCCTTATTTTACATGATTTTTTTTCTTTATGTCATTTTTTCTAACCCATGTGTTAAGGATTTATTCTTTTTCACTTACTGGGCTTTTAGCTCATCCCCCTGTTCATGTTATCCCCAGGCTATCCTATGAATATGTATGAGAACAATGGAAGTGATGAGATATTTATGAATACTAAACAAAGAAATGTTATATTTAGTTCCATATTTTTAGTTGCATGTACCTAGTCTTCCAATACATTAGACTTCACGGTCCTTGGCTTGCACTCTGATGTATAATTGTGCTTGAAATCATGTAATGTTTTATGTAAAATGATAGGGTTTATATAGTTTTTATCAGAGGTAAGTTTAGATATTTCTGATTATTAGGAATAGGGAACCTTAGTGAGAACCATAAGGATGAGACTAAGTATAAGGAAACACCCCTATGTTTTGGTAAGTATAGTGTAAGTGGTTTATCAAAAAAATACATCCATGTCTGGGTAGAAATAGGCAGAGGAAGCTCTGACGCATATGTATGTAGGAGTAAAAACTCTAACAAGCAGTTTTGGGATTGACCCATAGTATCCTGGTACATAACAACAAGCCTTGATTCACTCTTTGTTTGACACTCCCAGAGGATATTCTTTGGTAAATTCATGAGCTCAGTACAAAAAATTATTAAGGGAAAACAATTCCATAAGAATATAAGTTATGAAATTGATTGAGGATAACCTAGATTTTACCTATGGAATCACAAGTTAGGATATACTTATCCTCTGTAATTTTATCCTTTTATGTTCAAAAGTTAATTTTTTATGTTCAATAACACAGTATTCAAGCCCTCTAATTGTAGGTTCTTTTTCATGAGTTAATGGGGGGAAATAGAAGAACACGTTCCAACAACAAATATGAGAGGAAATGAAGATATGTCCCTAATTATATGCTTGATATGATAGGAATGGATGCTCAAAATATCATGACAATACTTTCTCAGCTTGATCAAGTTATCAATAATAACTTGAATAAGGTGGAATGCCATCCACCTCCAAGGAAAGAGAAAGTTTATGTAGAATCCTTTGTGTGGAAATGGCCTCCAATGTTTAGTAGATCTTCTGATCTACTTCTCATAGAATAGTGGATTAACTCGATTGAAAATATATTATCCATTATCTAGTGCTCGGAAGAAGATAAATTTGTACTGGTGGTCTATTTTTTTGATGGGGAAGCTGATCAGTGGTGGACACTGATCAAGAATACAATGTCCCAAGAGTAAATTGATTCCATGGATTTTGAGGAATTCATGTGGATGTTATTCAATAAATATTTTCCTCGAACCATCCATATAATGATAGAAAGGGAGTTCCTTATACTCAAGCAGAAGGAAGATGAGTCCATTAGGGCATATAAATAAAAATTTACAAGGATTACAAGGTATGACTCTGGCTTTGTCATGAACACTTAAAGCAAGGTGGATCGCTTCTTTTTCGGGATAAAGTTGGGTCTATAGAAGTTGTTGGCCATCCGAGACTTCGAATGTTATGGGGATATTGTCTGTTGTGCTCTCATGGTTGAAATGAATATTGGAGACTCGCAGTAGTCTCGTGGGCCGAGATACAAGATGTAAAAAATAGGGAACAACATGGGTGGTTCAACAAAAAAATACCATGATGGAAAGAATCATGAATATCCCACTTGTAAAAGTTGTTGGAAAAAGAATCCTTGGAACTGTCTAAAGGGAACCATGATTTCCTTCAAATGTGGAAAGCTGGAATATATGGCCAAGAACTGTAGAAGGGATGTGAAAAATCTAGAAAAATTTGAAGAAGAAAGTAAATTTTAGATCACCTCTTAGCTAGTGGTGCAGTGTTACAACTCAAAAGAGCATGGTAATTATGATAAAATTTGACCAAAACCAAGGGTTGTCAGAGGAAATGAACCACAACCTCTAAAACAAAAAGGAAGGGCTTATGCTGTCACTAATGTTGGGACAACGATGTATTGACAGGTATGCTAGTTATCCTTTCAAGAATAGAGAACATACTATTTTATCCTGGTTCTATGAATTCTTTCATATCATGAATGTTTTGTATAACTATTCAAACACCAACTGAAAATTTGGAGGAAAAGTTATCCTTGAGAATAATGAATGGGTAAATCGTTGTGTCCATGGTTTATAACTACTTCCCAATTTACGTTTGTGGACTAAACCTCTGATAAAATCTCATCATACTTCTTTTAGTAGAGTGAGATGCTATATTGGGCATGTATTTTCTATCTTTATATAATGATAACTACAAATTTTGGGAAAAGGATATCACTCTTCAAATCTCAAAGCATCATCCAATTCTTTACAAGTGAAAGGAGGAAGAGAATCATATTAATAATCAATCTCTCCAGTTTGGATATTAATTCCTCATGAGAAAGCATGTCTAGCTCAAATGATTGGTAAAAAGGATAGAATCATGATTTAGGACATGCCCGTCATGAGGGATTACACTGATGTATTCCCTAAATAGTTTACGAGTATTCCTCTTGAATGAGAGGTTGAGTTCTCAATTGAACATATTCCAAGATCTCTGCCTATATAAAAAACACCATAATAAATGGCCACCGTATATTTGGAAGAGATGAAGAAGCTGTTACTGGAGAATATGTAGAAGGGTTTCATACACCATAGTACTTCACCTTGGGGTGTGCCAGTCTTCTTCATCAAGAATAATGATGGATCAATGTTCCTAGTCATTGATTATCATGAGACTAATAAAACAACGATAAAGAACAAGTATCCCATTCCATGTATATATGACTTGTTCGATAAGCTTTGTCTGGCCAGTTATTTCTCTATAGCGTTCCTTCAGTCAGTATATCACCAATTAATGGTGAGGAAGGAAGATATTCCCAATACTGCCTTTCGAATGAGGTATGGATACTATGAGTTAATAGTTATTCCCTTATGACTCACTAATTCTCCTAGAAATTTTCATTGATATAATTAATAGAGTCTTTATAGATTACCTCAAAAAAATATGTGGTAGTCTTTATTCATGATATTCTGTTATACTCTAAGAGAAAGGAGGATCATGAAGAGCATCTGAATTCCATGTCAAAGAATTTTTGAAGGGGGAATTTGTATGAAAACTACATAAATGTGAGTTCTGGATGGAGGATGTATCATTCTAGTGGAATGTTATCACCAATAAAGGGATATATGTGGACCCTTCCAAGACAAATTCAATTGATGAGTGGTTCAGGCCAACATCTGTAATAGAGATCTGCAGCTTTCTATGACTACCTTGGTATTATCTATGATTTGTGAAGAACTCCTCATGATTATAAAACCTGATGTCAAAGCTAACATATAAGGGACTAAAGGTTTTCTGGACTTAGGAATGTGAAGGCTGTTTCAAGGAGATGAAAAGGTGTCTTATCACTGCACCAGTACTCACACTCACAACAAGTAAAGAACACTTTGTGGTTTACAATGGTTCCTCAGAGAAGGGATTCGGCTGTGTGATGATGAAAAATGATAAAGTGATAGCATATTCCTCATGGAAGTTTAAATCCATGAGAAAAACTATCCCACACATGATCTGGAGTTGGTGGTTGGGATCTTTGCATTCAAAATCTAGGGGCATTATACCTATGGGGAGACGTTTGAGATATATACTAACCAAAAGAGTTTCAAATATATATTCACACAAACGATTTTAATATGAATCATTGAAGATGGATAGAGCTCATAAAGGATTATGAATACTGAATCCACTACCATCCTAGTAAGGAAAATAAAGTGGCATATGCTCTAAGTAGAAAAGATCATGCATCTTTAACAATGATGAGAATTGAAAAGGATCCAATCTTCTTATATTTGTAGAGAATGGAAATAGGATTCATTAAAGGTGGGAAATCATAAATAATTTCTCAAATGATTGATAAACAATCCCTTTTGGAGAAAATAAAGGATGCTCGAAGAAAATATGTGGAAATTTTGAAAAGGGTGAAAACTATCAAAAATGGGAAATCATCAGAGTTTGTGATTGATGAGGAAGGAGTTGTAAGATATGGGTTACAATTATGTGTAACATCTAATCCAGATATAAATAATGAGCTTTTTAATGATGCATATAGCTCAACCTTCTCTATCCACCCAGGAAGAAGAAAGATGTATCAAGATCTCTGAGAAAACTTTTAATGGGACAATATAAAAAGGGAGATTTATGAATATACATCAAAGTGATTGGTATGTTAGCAAGTGAAGGATGAGATTCCAAAGTCTAAGGGGATAATGAAACCATTACCCATACCAACATGGAAGTGGGAGAACATTACCATGGAATTTTTCACTGGACTTAAAAGGAAATCCAGAGGAAACAATTATATATGGGTCATTGTGAACCGTCTTACAAAAGCAACTCACTTTATCAAAATTCGAGAGGACTTCTCATTGCATCAACTTGAATGGATTTACATCAAAGAAGTGTTGAGTCCGCATAGAGTACCACTATCTATTTTATCCGATCGTGATCCAAGATTTACCTAAAATATATAGAAAGGTCTCCAACATGTTCTAAGCACTGAATTGAACTTCAGTACTACCTATCATCCTCAAACTGATGGAGAATTTGAGTGGACTATTTAGGCACCACAAGGCATGTTGAGAGAATTTTCTATTGAATTCAAAGGAAAATAAAACTAACATATTACATGTTTTGAATTATTCTACAACAACAATTTCCACTCAAGCATCCGAATGGAACCATACTAATCCCTTTATGGGAAAAAGGCGTAGAACACCAGTATGTTGGGATGAAGTTAGTGAGAATAAGGTGTTAGGACCTGAAATGGTCGATGAAATGGTGGAGATGGTGAAAACCATTTCATATCATATCAAGGTATCCCAAAGTTGGTATAAGCGTTATGTAGAAAATGGTCAATGAGAACTTGAGTTCAAAGTTGGATACAAGGTTTTTATATGTATATCTACATGGAAGAAGGTCTTGATGTTTGGAAAGAAAGGGAAGTTAAGTTACAAGTACATCGACCCCTTCGATATAATTGATCGTGTCAGAGCTATGGCCTATCAACTAGCACTTATACAGACCATGTCCAAATTTCATGATATCTCTCATATATCCCCCTTAATGAAGTACAAACTAGACGCTTAACATGGACTCTCTTCATAGGTGGTATAGTTGGAGGATGATCTTTCTTATGAGGAGAATCCAGTAATAATCTTAGATCATAGAGATAAAGATCTACGTAAAGAGACTACTCACATGGTCAAGGTTCTATGGTGGAACCATAAATACGAAGAGGCAACATGGGAACTGGAGGAGGAAATGAAGGAAAAGTACCTGAACATGTTCATTTCATAGATTGTAAAATGAAATTTTGTGGGTGAAATTTATTAAAGGGGGAAGAATGTAACGACCCAAAGTTTTCAATAGAAATTTTCTTCTTATAATTGTGTCATATAATCTTATCAAATCACTATATAATTAACAACTTAGAACTGTGTGACTTTTAAACATAATTTTATCACTTCTGTGATTTGAATTTCAATAATCTGACATTCATGGGTGCTATCAGTATGTTATTTGGAGTCTAATATGACCAGCATAATTTTTGGTGAATAGTAACACACCCTTATGAATAGTAATGTTACCCTTATGAATAGTGATGTATCTTAATGAATATTAACCTTAACTATGATAGTATATAAATAAGACTGATGTGGGAGTACAATATACCTATATCTTGGAATAAGAAAATAAATGTTTTAAAATTATTATTATTCGAGTAAATTGTGGTTTTAAATAAATATTAAATTAATCATGATAGGATTTTTTTTTCAAAAATGGATTTCATTTTTGGATTCTACATGCTGAAAAATGGTTTGGAATAAATTTTTGATATTTTTCTAAAATACATGAATTTTTGATGAATAGTAAAATATGATAATTCACAATAAATGATAAAACATTAATTTATGATCATGCTTGAGTCATGGATGATGTAAATGGCCATTTCTTCGAATTAACATGCACATATTACTGTTTCTTTTCATAAGAATCATCGCTATTTCTCATCTTACTCTAAAATAATAAACTAATGATTATAATATTATGAAATCCCTCCTCTCCTCCACTATAAATACCACCCATCATGACCTTGTCTCTTCACACCTATCAAGCCTTGTTTATTACTTAATTTCTACACAAATATATTACCAACATACTTCAACTTTTCCAGCGTCCTTTGGTATCCTCAAAAGGCCAAAACTTCTCCCCTTAAGAGGTTCTCAAAGGAGATAAATTCAAGAGGCAAATTCCTATTTCCCATTCTTTTATTTTCTTTCAAGTTATTTTCTTTTCTTATTTATTTCCTTACATCCCATCACCCAAATGGTATGTTAAGTACAAAAATATAAAATTACTATGATGATATTATTCTAATGGGATAGTTCATCATCATCTCTCTTTTACTTTTATTTGAATGAAATGAAAACACCGTTTCAGATGTGTTAGTTTCGCACAATCAAGGAAGACAGGTTATCAATTTCAATTACTATCTTGAATTCTGGTCATGAAACCATTTTTACGGTTCATCCAAGATATTATATTTTTATTTTTTCTTATTTAATGTTCTTTAATCATTATTCACTAACTATGTAAAATAATAATACAAAACAAGTTAGTTGTGAGAAAAATCTCTAAATTAATTCAAGCATTTTCCATTAATGTTTTATATAATGATTCAACATTACTTTAAGTAACCAAATTAAAATTTCAACCATTTAATATCCTGTGTGTTTTTTAATATCATATAACTTCAATTCTGGACAACCACATTCATCTTTCATGTTTATCCGAAGATGAATATAAGTGAACCGATCATTAAAACCAAGTAAGCAAACAGACCCGAACAATGAAATTGAACATTTTAACCAATAAAATGATACAAAATGAAATTAAAAAAGTTATATTAAATCAATTAAATATATAATAGGTACATTAATTATTAATTAATAACCACATTTTTTTATTCAGGTCGTCATGTTCAAGAAAAGATCACCATCGGATTTCAGGTAAGGGTTCTTCTATATTTCACTTTTGTTCAAGAATGTCTTCTATGCTATGCCATTTTATGTGTAATACCTAATGATGGGGTATGATTTCACACATCCCCTATACATACCCCATGATGTATAATTAATGAGAAACCTCTTTCCTTCTCATAAAACCCTATTAATTACATCCAATACCATGATGATAATCTGTAAGGAATTCTACCCGAACTGCCTTTATTCATTTAGGATTCTATATCTTTCTTATTACCCAAGTGAAGTTGTATTTTATTTTTATGTAAAAATTCTACGTAATTTTTATATGATTCAAACTCATGTTTCATGATCCATCCCTAATTCTATTTCCTTGATATACATTCTTTTAAGGGATTCCTTCCTCGATACTTCCCAATAAGAAAACTCGTTTTAAGGGAACTTATCGAATTATTACCTGATTTCAAGTGCACTATATAAATTTTGTAAATCCATTTTTTTTGTTATATAATCATTCTTTTTATTAATAATAACTCTATGTTTCACTTCTGGTTTTGTATAAAAGGTTACACCCTTTTCGATTTTAAATTCTCTTTAGTGTTTTCCATATAACCGCACCAAGATTTTTTAATGCTAAGAATTTCCTAAATACTCTTCTTACATGTTTTCAATTATATTGTACATCACTAACCATGATGTATTCCCATTTTATATTATTAATTTCCATGTATGTTTTAATTCCATTCTTTTATGGACACTTTTATGATACGCCCATTCATTATACATTATGGCATGAATGTGATACTGATTTATCTCCATTGGTTCCCCTACGTTTATGTATGATTGATTATGTATGATTATTTATGTGTGATGAATATTCATGAACAAGTTATTGTTGGTGTGACCAGATAGAGCTCCAATTCATTGGGTAAATTTTTGTCTCATGAGATGTTATGTGCGATGGTCTTGGCGGTTAGCACTGGCTTGTGCTACTATGGAAAATGATCTTGGCGGTTAGCATTGACTCATACTAAAGTCATGATTTATGTTTCTTTCACATTTATATGATTTTGTGTTTATATGAATCCATGTTTATATTTTATCATTGTTTATATTATATGTATTTTTTATTTTGTTAAGTCATGTTTTCTCACCCATGTGCAATTGATTTATTCTTATTGTTATTCCCTTACTGGGATTTTAGAACATCCCTTTGTTTGTGTTATCCCTAGGTTATCCTATGAATATGTATAAGCACAATGAAAGTTAGGGTCTCTTTATAAATACTAAATAAATAAATTTTATATTTAATTTCATGTTTTCAGTTTTATGTACCTAGTCTTCCAAGACACTAGACATCACAATTCTTGGCCTCTACTCTGATGTATAATTATACTTAAAATCATGTAATGTTATATGTCAAAGGCTTGGGTTAACTAAACCTTGGAATCAGATCATTCCCAAATTATGACATATCCTAGTCTTCAATATAATAATGAAATAGTATGAAGAAAGGTTAAAAGAATCTCTGATACCACATTTTAGAATTCTTTCGTAGAATCCACTGAGCAGTCCCCTGAGAAAGTTGGACACATGACCTTAAGCATGCCTCCCCATACGCCAGAGGATGCTGACTAGTAGTGAAGGCCTAGGGGTTTTCTATAGAGATACTATTCCCACATGATTCAATGTTGAAAATATTGGAAAATAATAAATTAGAAACAAAAAAAACAATAATAATTAATCAACAACAGAATAATAATAATAAAGCATACAATGTAAATAAAGAGGTGGAATCTGAAAAATAAATAGATAAAAAATGATGATGACCATTTCATGTTTCAATACAAACTGATGTCCATGGGATACATGGGAAACAAGAATATAAGATATAATATAAATAAATACAAAAAATCCAAAAGCTATTATGATAAGAATCACGAGCATAGGCTCAGTCATCTACACCCATACTATATCCTAGTACTGAAAACTAAGCATCGGAAGGCGGATACTTTCCTTTATCTACACCTATAGTCATGAAGAATACTTGGGTACCAAGGGAATCCCAATCAAGGTGTGAGATATACTTAGTTGTCCACCACCAATTGTGTCTATAACATTCCAGTCTATCCATATAAATTGAGTAGTGTACCAATAATAATAAATCCAATCCAATCAACAGATAAATACATCAAACCAGGTTCCTCATGGGATACCCGAATGAAAGTACCTGATTCATCCTAAGGGAGGTGTCTCTGAACAAAGGTAAACTATACGAGTATAATATAGTGTGTAAAGATAATAATAAATCATAAAACACATGTCAACTGATGGATAGAACCCATGTATGTGATTTATCTCAGAGGAAGCATCCAAGGATAACAATGTTTCATTATTTGTCTTTAGTATAAAAGTAATCATTAGAATTTAATAATAATAACCTTGATCCCATCCAAGATGATCCAAAAAGGTATCTTATGTATCAGTCCAAGGGAAATATAAATTACCTTAACTATAATACTATGTCCATGGTGATCCATAAATGGGATCCCATATATCTCTCTCAATATGGAATGAAGACAAATCCTCTGAGCCTGTACCTTTTATCTCATAGAGGGGACTGAGTGTCACTAACGAAATGGTATAATAGTCTATCAGCCAATCCCACCATGATGTATGCTTGAGGGAACTATTATTACTCATAAGGAGGTAGAAAATTTTAATGGAGAGAATATCCAAGGAATACCAAGTATCTCTCATGGCGTAATTACCATTTCATAAAAAATATAATTATTAATCATGATGAGCCTATCCAAGGTGATCAATAAATTGAATCCCAACTAATTATCCCTTCTTGATAGGAAGGTAATCTTAGTTATTGACAAATCATATCATTTCATTAATGAACAGTAATAACAATGCATTAATCAAGTTGGATAATTAATTTATTTAAATTATGGAAATCTCTAGCATACAGAAAATGGTCCAAACACATTTCTAATCACATATATAAATTCATTTCACATTTCGGTACATTTATTACAAGGAATAGTACACCCCAAAGGGTGTTTAAACAATTTAAGGTAATGCGGAATTAGGAGTTTATAGAAGGTCACATTCATAGGGGTGGCTCACATCAAGGTTGTTATCCAAGCTATTTATTCTACACTAGATAATACCATATTGGCGTGAAAAAACAATATAATTTAGATTACTAATAATTTTAGAGTTGTCACCCAAGAAGTATGCTTTGTTGCAGGATAAAACACAATATAAAAGAAATATAACAGTGTGAAAATAATGATACCAGCTACCATAGGTTCATCAATGACCACTTGTCCATTCCGTTCTTTGATTGAAGATAAAATGGGAGAAAATGAAACAACAAATAGAAACACTGAAAATAGGTCATATGAGCTCACAAAAAAATAAAACAAAATAAGGTATCATAAATAATGATAGGAAGGAAGAGGAGTGTAGATATTACCATTTCAGATCCAATGTGAACAACAATGAAGGGAACATATCTTGGATAAAAGAGGATCAAAAGTACCTAGGTTGAGTGTTAGAGGTGTATCTTGTGTGACTACTCTATGTAGGACGAAAAATTGATCCTCTATCAATAGAAGTCTCTTCCCTCATTTTTGAAAGCTTCCTCATAAATTTACATGGAGTGAATGTTCATTACACATCATGTAATTTTTATGGAATCTCTCCTAAGGAAAATCCTCTACACATCATGAATAGGGTCTATCCATCCAAATATATTTCATGTATTTAATACATTCCATGTATTTAGATGCACAATGTTTATTTGGTTTATAGAATTGTTCCATCCATCCTTCCATTTTCGTTTCAAAATAAAACCAACCCTCCCTTAGGTGTGGTATCCAGGTTTAACCAAAACTAAAAAGAAAATGTACCTCAATAAAAAGTTGGGATGTTATAATAAAGGAATCCATTGATGGAATCCATGAAAAGAAAAAACCATTTCTATTCCCCACCATCATCTTCCTCCTAAACCAATTTAGGTATTTACTCTTATAACTAGCATCATTTTTGAGGGGGAGTCAGTCACAAACCACTAAAGTCATGAACCCTATCCCATGACCACCTCTCATCATTTATCATACAACCCCATGCACCCTCTATAGATAGCCATGACCTATAGTCTTCCTTTTTCATTCTGTTGTGACCCATATATTCTTCTATCCCCATGAAGATGTGCATAGGGAACCACAAAAGAATCACCTCCAATTTCGGGGGGCCAAAGACACACAACTTTCATCATTGGATTTTAGAACTCCCATGCATGGGGAAATGTTGGAGTCCTACCCCCAATTTATTTGGTTGAATTATGCATTCAAATTTGAATCCCGAACATCAGGTACAATGGCCAGTTCCCATTCCAACAATATTTATTCATACTTCAAATAAATAAATTCTAAATTAGGGATATGTAATGAATCAAAATAAAAATTAATATCAAAGGAGGAAATAAAAACAAATTATTATAACAAAGTATCATAATTTTAAGGTTATTGGAAACAATTCAATCTTAGAGAATATTAATGAACTTCATGTTATTTAAAATTTAGCTATCTACATTAAAATTAAAATACCAAAAACTTTTCATGTAGAATAAACTATTACTAAATAGTTATCGATGGGGTAATAATTTGGTAAATACTATAGAAAATGTATTGATATATCCTTGAAATGACAATAAAAGAATCTTCATAATGAAGTAGAGAGTATGTAATGTGGTATGAAAATTTTATCTAAAGTTTATTCCGAGTTGAAAATCATTAAGTAAAGGACACCCCAAAAACATCTTTCATATCAAGACGAAAATTTCCTTTTTAAGGAATAAATAAAATTCTTTAAATATGAAAGGAATATGTTTTATACATGGAAAACCTAATTTTTTTTTAAATTATGGTTTTTATGATAAGAAAATGTATAGATAATTTGTGAATATACTGACTACATAAAATCTATTTGTGATGATAATATAAGTTAATATGACTTTAAAAATGATAGTGCAACATCCCATCCAATACTATCAAAACCATACTAGATCAACGGTGACATGTGAGATTAGTTGTGTCTCCCTATGTGGTAGAGTCTTCTAACTTGCAACATGAGTCTAATAAACCATGTAGGGAGACCATACCCTCTAGTATCATTGTAAAAATAATAATAACCAATCATAGAAAATCTTTAATAGATATAACATAGAGTGAAGAGTGTATAATTAAAGTTAAAAATAAACAATAAAAATAATATAACCATGATATAATAAAATGAATCTCACATAAGTTATACAATCTTAAAATAGAAGAAATGTCAACAACTGGTGAACCATAAATATTAAAAGAAAACTGATTGTAAAATAACTAGGGTCCCAACCAAAATACATGGAATCACATAAGGCTTATCTCCATAATCCCACCATACTCCCTCATCCCATCAAACTGTTGCTGGTCAATTCCACAACCCTAAATTTTAAAACAAGGTCTACAAGTGCACTAGGGCTCCCCCACATGGTTTCATTCCCAGGTAATCACACCACATTCACATGGTGACATGGCCATGGATGGATCCTTTATTAATACACGAGTCTTGCAGGACCTAAAATAATTCAAATAGTCCAGATTCTACACTAATTAAACATGAGACAACAATTTTTTCAACTCTAGATAACCCCATATTCCCACCTAAGAATGTATATCATATGTCATCTTCCATAGTAATCAATAGAGTCAACCTTAGTCTTTAATCATGGTTACCAACACTTATAACTATATAAACCTCTCATTTTATGTGTTCTAAAACTCAAATAATGGAAATCTATTATGGTTCCATCTATCTCTTTATTCATGCCTCTTTCATATGACAATTTCCAATAAATTGATAATCATGGGTTTATAACTCTTAATGGTCTACTAAGAGTATGAACAAATAGTCTATCATTTCCACATAAATGGGAAACCACTCATGGTTTCCATTTGGGTCACTCAAACCCACATAACAGTATGTAGAATATATATAACATATTGTTTCATCCCGATTTGTGTCACACCTTCTATTGATTGGGAGAGATGGTTAAAAAGGGATTGGTTAGTGTATCCATTTTATGTTATTAAGGAGGTTTTGTATTTTCATGATCCTTCCGGGTGATTGCAAAGGGGGTTATTTTTCTATGCAATTGGGCTATGTTGGGTATGATGTACTTGGGTAGGCTTAAATGGGTTTATTCATGGAGCTAGAAACACCCAAACACCATGTAATCCATAATTAATTGACCTTATTTATAAAGGAAGGTGCTCGTTGGATGGAAATTTGTCTAATGGAAATTCAGGACTCCATTGCTTGAGAGGATGGGAGGTCGGGCTCATCACACCATTTTGGGGGGAAATATTTCCTACTTCGAGACCCTCATATATATTTAGTCAATGTTAATATGTTTGTGAATCCTTGTTTCTTTCCCAAAGAGTGTGTCCATAGATTACCCTTGGGTTACAAGATCAATCCTACATATGCATGGATTATGAATTATTGAGACAACACTTGTTTATGCCCTATGATTTGGTGCTCTGGAGTTTATCATCATCAAGGGGGACAACATTTTCTTCAATAGCATTATTAAAACCATGATATGGATTTTCTATGTACCCTCTTGGGAGGAAACATAACCCACATTGTTCAGTGTCACTTAGCTGTACACATCACCTTTTAAGGTCGTGTGACGGGGATCCATCCATGCAGTTTAACATCATGTGTCAAGGATGTCTAGGTGGAGTAGGCCTATAAAAGATTTTGTATTGGGACTTACACCGATGTGGACCAAGACACTAAATAGAGGCATGTTATCTTGGGTAAATATGAACCTACTAGGGATATGGCCTTATGAACACTAGGGAAATGTGGTTGTTGGGTTTGGACCTCAAGGAGGCATCCTATGTATCCCAATTAGTTAGGAATAAAAGCCCTCGTAGTTCAGTTTAGGGTGGGTCTTACATGTGGAACTTCCCACTTGAAGGGGGACATGATCTCTAATTTTATAGATGAGATAATATGGATCTTGGGCCTAGATGAAGGCTTCCTACGTATCCCAATTGTATTGGGAATCAGAGTTCTCAAAGTTTATTATGGGCGAGGCTTATGCGTAGAAGCTTCCCACTTGAAGGGGACATGATCTATCATTTCATGGTTGAGATGATATGGATCTCGGGCCAAGATTAAGGCTTCCTACATATCCCATTTTTAGGTAGGAATCAAAGTTTGTATAGATTGTGTGGCTGTCTATGGTGTGGATTCCATAATCATCTTTAACCTCTAATCGCATGTGAGTCATCACCTGTGTGATAAACAAGAGGAATATCTCGATACGACAAGCCACACACATTCCATTCTAACTTGATGGAAAAGAAGGATCCCACGATATAATATGTTGGGGTGAAGGTGGATGAGGGAGCAATGTAATGAACCCTTCAATGTGAAATTAAAATGAAGGTCATTAAATCCATCCAGAAAGTCTAGGTAATTACTTTAGGAAGGAATCCCTATTGAGTATCATATGAGGTGTACATTCATTTGAATTCATATATCTAGGATGTTGATTAACTAGAGGATAATCATGTTGGGATGTTCTGACCTTCCTCAAATATGAGATGGAAGGAACATGTAAACCATAATTTAGGAGGACCTCAGATCAGGAGAAATAATACAAGAAAACAAAGCCATCATGGCATACAATGGTAGGAAAACAATATCTTAAGGAAACATTTTCCTGTTGTTGATAAACCATTTTTGTGGGAAACTTATATAGAGACTCCAGGTAATTGTGTGCATAGTCAAACAAAGATGTCCTCAGGACACTAACCTTCAAGTTCCAATGGTTGTGGATATATATGAAGATCTGAAATTTCCCGTTATACTGTAGTTTATAGTCATATTGCTTGGTTGAGGGAATTAGAGCTTAATTTTGTGTTGTAGGGACTAATAACATATTGTTTATTGTCATGTGGGGAGGATGAATTGGGGTCTTTTAGTTTAAGGTTGTATAATGAAGTCATTTTTTTAGAGAAACCATAATTAACTGGAGGATAATCTGGTCATGATGTTCTCCTATCCCATGAATATGATAGGGAAGGAATGTGTAAACCATGATTAGGGGGGTTATTTGATTTGAAGAAATGATATGGGGCTTAGAATCCATTGGGTGTACATAAAAATTAGAAACCTCTCCTGATGGTGAATTAGACTCTGGTCGATAGACCTTTTTTATGGGAAACATATACAGAGCTAACACGACATTGTGTGTATAGTCATGTAGAGGTGTCCGCAGGACACTGAAATTCCATTTTCGATGGACAAGGTGGTTTATGAAGATCTGATATTTCCCCAAGACACCAAGGTTGATGGATGGGGAAGGGTGTGTTGAAGCATGTAATAAACATAAAGACCTTGATTTTCTATGGAGTTCTAGATCAACCTGTTATATAAGGAATACAATGGGGTTTTAGGAGTACCATGAGGAGTAGATTGACTCATGGTATTTAAGCATCAGATATTGAGGTATTAGAAGAGTTCATTAGAAAATGTTGATTGCCAGATCCAAAAAATTTCACAGTGAGAATCTCTATTTTCATAGGGGTCAGCGACAGTAGGGAAAGAGACTGTCCCGTAGGGCTGGGACTGCACCCCGACATCAATCCCGAGTGGGGGTGTGGGGGTACAACCCCCGTGGTATAGACTAGTGGATGAAAAATATTCTCCACATAGGGATGTCTGCATAAGAGATAGTTGCGCAGGATGGTACGCTGAGGAGCTGGCCACATAGGGTTGTTTGTGCAGGATCTGGCTGCGTAGGAGAGTCCACACAAGAGTTAGGTGTGAATTTCTTGTCTGTGAAGGATGTTGTTTGAGAAATATCTAGACATTAACTATTGGCTGGTAAGAGTTTTCTAAGGATTGTTTCCCATAATAGGGTGTTCGCGTACTGTTTCCCACAAAGGGTTTTCTACGTAATTTTTTCATTATTTTTTTTATTTATTCACGGGGACTGAAAATAACTCCTCAATTCCACAAATGACACTGCATCCACATATTTTTTTTTTCAGAGGGTCTTCTTCACATGGTTTGAATTGTGGAGTTTTTATTAGGTCCCCCATATTTGGTTAACAGGATGGTGTTCCGTGAACTAATTTAGGTATGTGAGGTATTTCTCTCTTTTTCATCCATATTTTATTTCTATTCTACCCATCCGAGAACTCTTCTATTTCTCTCTGGAGAGTGTCTTTAAATCCCCATTAGTGTTTATTTATATAGGAGTAGAGTGTTGGATCGATGGGCCACACAACATCTTTTGCAGAAGCCCATGATGTACTTAGTCATCTATGGATTCATTTTGAACCACTGGAATTACAACATCATCCCAAAAATATTTATATTGTGGGAGAAATCATACACGGGAGGCCAAAATCTCCACCTCCATTTTTCCAACGACACGGTTCGCAGGGTAGGGGTGCCATATTCTTAATTTTGCGGACTACTTGGTTCACTAGAACTGTATGTGTATCATATTTCTCTATCTCATTTTGGTGAATGACCTCGTTTGAGGGATATGGAACAATAATTTTTCATTCCACATACTACTTGGTTCACTAGTTATACCTTTAACAACCATTCCTAGAATTCAGTATGAGAATGGATTCTTTTTAGAATCTTCCTTCAGTATTTTTTTTCTTTTTATTTCTTAGTTTTATGGTATTTCATTCATCTTGAATGAAAATTTTTCGGTACCCAATACATATACAAACTCATATAACACTATAATATTTGTCACTTCATACTTAAATATGGAGTTAATCCCTTAAAAAATCTCACTCCACCCTTGGTTGGGCCATTGATGAACACCATCCTTTTCCATAAGTGCATAGCTCATTAAAGATGATTAAAAATAAATAATAATTTTTTTTGAATTATTAACCCAACTAATTTATAATAACTCAATTATATATATATATATATATGAGTCTAAACTCATCTGGTGATGTAGCCTCCCCATACATTTGATCAATGTGGTACATTTGATCAATGGGGTATGGACCACTCCTGACACACCCTCAAGATTACTACCAATAAAATCTATAACCGCTAACTTCAATTAATTAAACAATTTCATCCCTATTTGAAGATAAAAAAGGGATCATCATATCAGGGGTTTACCTCAAGTGTAACTACATTAAACCATGTGTATTCATCCAATATGATCCATCTCTATCGAATCTAAACAGAAGGCACTTTATTTCAACCGAATTACACTATGATCTATTTGAATTTTCATCATATACAAAACTCCCCTCTATTGAGTTTACAGAAATATGTGAGGATGATATGGAATGGGAATTAAGGGGAGGAATTCACCATATTTTTCATTAATGAAATACTCAAAAAACACATATATCAATAGATAAACAAAAAGGGGATGAAGTGTGAGAGAGAATTATCCTCCCTTATGTGTGGTCAACTAAAATAAGTGACTCCAAAATCGGGGGTTTTAAACTAAAATGAATAAAATTATATTTGTAAAAAAAATTAAAGGGAGCTACTTAGTACACAATGTTCCTACACTTGCCACCTGATTTCCCCATATAGGGGAATCTCCCCTTAACCCTCTACCTCGTACCCAGTGCTACCCAATTACAAACTTGATGGACCTCAACAACCTCCTTACTACATTTTAAAAACATTAGAACCTATAAATATAATTCAAGTCAACCCCCAATAAAGCTACAACTGTTTAAATATCCTTTCAATCATTTAAGATGTGTCTATATAGACCAATTGTCAATTATAATTAAAAAGATTTAAACGTTCATGGTTCTTCCCTCATTAGAATATAGATTCCATCAAATTCCTCTAGCATAAATCAGAGTGGGTTATTAAAACACCCCTCTATAAAGCTTCTCATACATGATTATCCTCAAGGTACATTTACCATATACTTCCTCAAACACAAATACTAGATGAATACTCCAATTTCTGATCTCTTTGTAATTATAATCATGTCAGCATTACACCTGAACCAATGAAATTTCCCACAACAAAGATGCCTCCCACTCTATCTCATCAAAAAAAACTTTCTACTAAAAAAAACATGTGTTTGTATTTATATTATTCATCCCACAAAAAACATGATCAATGAATTCTATCTTGAACCACACTTCACTATCAATTTATCAAATCCTGATAGCCCAAACAACATATCCCCTACTAGTTCTACTAACTCTATTATTGTTCCCCACTCTAGGAGGTATTAATAAATTCATTATTCATCAATTTAATAAACTATTGGTTGATGTTTATGGTATAAACCATCCCATATACCACTCACGACCACACTCAAACATCTCATGATTATTCAAATAAAATACAATTGTCCCATACTAATAAATTTACTCAAACCTTGAATCATAACTCTATTACACAAGATTTCTTACTTCCATAAAATCACCATCATTCATAGATCCAGTCAACCAACCTATATGTTTCCCAAAACTCACTCCTATAAATTCCACAATACCATAATCCTATAACTTATGACTATTAGTTAATAAATGTACTAACCTTACTTGAACAACATCTATCTATACCCATGTATAGGTATTTCCAACTTTCTAAATATAATAAAACTGATTACATCCATACGTGAACACATAACCATATACAACATTGATCCCAATTCTCAAACAATTTCATTCTTTAATCATACCATAATTCATCTTAAATAATTGGAATAACCAAAAATGTCACAATAGGGTTCTCCTTACCATAAAATTTTAGACATTTCCAGCCTAAAATAAAGTTCTTGTCTAGAATCTTCTACCAGTTAAACTCTAACTCCTATGAGTCCCATTCAATATATCCAATTATACACATCCTGCAATCCATATATGGGTTTATAACATCATTATTATCCATACCACCCCACCTAATTTTTTCAATAGCCTTTCATCACATAGGCAGTCTTGATACATTCACCACTCTGAAACTCTATCAATTGAACATATCACAGAGCACACATCATCCCCACTAAAAATACATAACAACATAAGTTTCTTACTCACAAATCTATTGAAGACACTTCAACCCTAATAATCTCAAAAATCCCAATAGTCATAACATTTCATTTCACAGCAAACAAATGTTTTTTTATTCCCTTATTTTTCAAGACAAAAATTGCATATTTCAATAATAAATTTTAGTGCAATTCATTATTTTTAAAAAATGAATAATTATTTTATTAAAATGTGAATAATATATATTTAATGAATTTATTTTTATAAACCAAAATGAATATGGTGGAATTGAATTTATTTGTGCTTAGGAATATTTGGATTAATTTTTATAGAGTTTAATTTATATTTAGGTGAAAAATTATCAAACACCTTGGCCATCATCATCCCACAACAAGTCACATAACTAGCCTTCGGGTACATCATGCCAAGCATTATTAGAGGGATAGTTTGGGAAAGGAAGAGGAAAGATGGTGTATTATTAATGCAGGTAGTTATATTAGCTTATGGAAGGATGATATCTGCTATGTTGGGTGGATGGACTCTATAGTGCGGGTAGACACGATAAGTAGTACGAGTCAACTAGCTTGAGTCTGACATAACTGTTGATTTAAAGCGATGGGATCTATTGTAAAGTATTTCCCCACACCCAATTTTTTTTTTCTATATGGGATTAATTAATAATCTACAATGTTCCTCAATTTCAAAAATGACACAAAATCACCTAATTTCATAGACCACCACCTTAGACAAGTCCCCAAGGCCACCTTCCCTACTTGAAGCACCAGAACACTAGTAAAATCAAAGGATTTCTCCTTGGATTCCACTTCATGAGCTCAAGCTTGATCAAAATTATACAATGACGGTTTAAGATCAACATTGATTCCAGTGGAAGCTCGAAATATAATCTCTATGAAGTAAAATTAAGATTACGAAACCCTATATAGAGTACTACCATTAACATCTTATTGGTGGTACAAGTTCTATGCTATAGCCATTATATTACTATAAGGGCCATGTAATTATAGATTACTACTATTAATGAAATTCCTATTCTCTCTACTGTCAAGAGATTTGACCACTCTTATACTATCCTCACACCCCTCATTGGAGTTCTACCAGTTGTAATACTATAGTCAAGCCACACTACCATAATCATACTTCTTCTACCGCCATTACCAACCTGTTCTACTAATATTGTCTCTATAGTACCGTATATTCTATTTTACCTCATTACGTTCACCATGATACCACCAACCTACTACCATTAGAGTTATTGTTTTCACCCTCTTTTCTCACCATTCGACCCTACTACATCCACAATGATTCTGTCATTACTTTTGGAACCACTTATTATTTTTTTAATTTAAGAATACAATTGATCTTGAATCTGTTGGGTCGGAAGAAAAGCGAGGGAATGATGGCGGCAAGAGGGGGGTGAATTGCCTTTTTAAAAAATTGATTAAGAAATTTAAAGTCAAATATCAAAGTGCAGCGGAAATAAAGAGGCAAGACACGCAAATTGATAACGGAGTTCGGCCAAAACCCGGCCTACGTCTCCGCTCCCAACTCAACCGTTGAGAGATTCCTACCGCTTTCTTTTCAATGGTTTTAGCAAGAAACCCACTAGGCTTTGAGGTAGCACTAGGACCTATTACAGCTTGCTTTTGTGGTTTAGCAAGAACCCACTTGCTTTTAATGGTTTAGCAAGAACCCACTAGTCTTTTTACGGGTGAAGACTAGCTCACCGAGACACAAGCCTTTTAAAGGAAAAGCTTGAGAAAACCTCTTCACACCTTAGTGGTGGTGTGAGAACCCAAAGAAAGAGGGGATGAGAAAAGTTTGGGGTTTGTAAGCACAAACCCAATTTTAAGCTCAAAATAAAATATACAAGAAAAACCGTGATTGGGAAGACTTGGGCGCCAAAGGTTGAATGGAGTTGAAGACGTGCACTCCCAAGCTTCTTGAGTGGAGCTCCTTGGATGTGGAAGTTGTTGGAGCTATTGAGGTTCCTTTGAAGGAAGTCGCCGGAGGTACGCCAAATGATGAACAACGTGTCCGTGGGCTTCCGTATAGTTCCGGGTGGTGTCCGGGGCTTCCTTGGCCTTTATTTATAGGCATGGAACCCTTGGGGAGGCTTCGGAGCCGTTGGAGAGGCTAAAAGAGCCGTTGGGAGCCAAGTGGACAGGCTGGTCAATAGCCCAACGGCTAGATAGACTGTGTCCACCGGCTGGCCGATACATCCCCACCGGCTGGCCGGTGTTTGGAAAGATGGAGAGGTTTTGGTCCAGGGGTCACCGGCTGACCGGTGGAGGAGCCACCGGCTGGCCGGTGCCAAGACAGTGGCTGGCACTGTTGAATCTGAGTGCCACCGGTCGGCCGGTGCTTGGCCACCGGTTGGCCGGTGCCAAGACAGTGGCTCTGCCTGATGCCCAGGTGCCACCGGCTGGCCGGTGGATGGCCACCGGTTGGCCGGTGGACTGATTTTCAGTCCACATCTGCTTCTTGAATTCTTGGCCCAATTCTTTGGCCACCTGAAATGATTCCTATCATCCAAAAACACTTGAAACAAAGTTAGATACATAAGAGGGTGATTGTGATCATGAAAATCAAACATCGAGGGGAACGAGAGGTACAACAATCTCCCCCTATTTTGATGATCACAATCACCAAAACAATTAAAGTAAAAGATGAAATGAGATGCATGCTTTAAAAGATTAAAGTGAAAACAAGCAATGCATGAACAAAAGGTTTCTCCCCCAATCAATCAAGAAATTCTCCCCCTTTGTGATTATCAAAATAGAGTGGGGCATGATACTTGATTGAGGGAAGTAAGTTGAAAAACAAGATTGAGATTTGAAAATCAATTGAAAATTTTTGAAATTGAAATGAAAATTTGAATAACAGTTTGAATTGAAAGTTTTGAAACAGAAACAAATTCGATACCAACTCTTGGAAACCAATTGAAAATTGAAAATTCTAAATTGAATTAAAAAAGAATTGAAAATTGAAATTTGAAACCAAATGAAATTTTTGAATTTTGAGATTTTGAATCAAAAATGAGAAAGTTCTCCCCCTAAATAAAAATAATGAATCACCGGGGAGTGGGATTTTGAAAAGAAACAATTTTAGGCCCGGAGAGACTCGCAAGGAGGGATTTTTCAATCCAAACTTGTCTCATGGCGGGTCTTCTCCTATAAAACTCGTCACTATAGAAAATAGACTTGGGTTGGCCATACCGGGCGTTTTTACAATTACACTCATAAATGAGATGCCCGGTTTTCTTGCAATAATTACAAAATTTGTAATCGGAGCTCCCCCTTACAAAAACAGTTTGAGCATGGGAGGAGGAGGCTCGGTTGGTATAGCCAAGTCCATTGGTGGTTCGGGATATACGTTGGGAACCAAGTATATTTTTCAAATTTTGTTCACCTTGGGTGAACTTGGCTAGGGTCTCTCTAAGGTCTTTGATGGTTGATTCCATGGAATCAACATTTGGAAAATTTTGGATTTTAAGGGTCAACTCTTCCTTCTCTTTGAGAAGTTGTTCTTTTTCGGAAGAGAGTTTTTTGAAAGACTTTTTTAAAGAAACAAATTTTGAAGAAAGTTCATGAAAACCATTTTCAAGTTGGTCTCTAGCAAATTGGAGATCCTCATAAGACAAATGATTAAATGAATTTGAATTTGAAGAACAAGAGGAGGAAGAAGAGGAAGAGGATGATGGTACCTCATGTTTTGCCATTAGGCATTTTTTACCTTGGTCGCTCGAGGAGAAGGAGGAAAATGAAGAGGTGGAGCTATCACTCCATGTTGCCTTTGAAGCCTTCTTCTTTTCCTTTTTCTTGGCCCTTTTCTTGTGAAGTGGGCAAGCGGGTACGGATTTTTCATCGGGTTCCTGCTTTTGAGCGGGTTCTAGCTTTTGAGCGGATTCTTGCTTTGGAGCCTCACTAGTACCTTCATAGGTTAGTTCTAAAAGCTTCCAAATATCATGAGAAGATGTGCAAGAAGAAATACAATCAAAAACATTTCGGTCAAGACCACAATGAAGAGCGTTCATGGCTTTGCCATCAAGCTCAAAATTTGCAATGTCAGCGGGGGTCCATTGAGATTCATCTAGAGAAGAAAGCGTAAAACCATGCATAACAATTCTATAAATTGGATAGCTAATGCTTTTAAGAAAAGTTGACATGCGGTTTTTCCAAAAATTATAGTCGGTCCCATCAAAAAATGGAGCCCGACCCAAAGAAAAGCCTTCGGGGGCGTAAGAGGTTGAAGCGGTAGAAGCCATCAAAAAGGATCTTTAATTTGAAACCGGTTAAGGAATTATTCAAATACTTGCTCTGATACCAATTGTTGGGTCGGAAGAAAAGCGAGGGAATGATGGCGGCAAGAGGGGGGTGAATTGCCTTTTTAAAAAATTGATTAAGAAATTTAAAGTCAAATATCAAAGTGCAGCGGAAATAAAGAGGCAAGACACGCAAATTGATAACGGAGTTCGGCCAAAACCCGGCCTACGTCTCCGCTCCCAACTCAACCGTTGAGAGATTCCTACCGCTTGCTTTTCAATGGTTTTAGCAAGAAACCCACTAGGCTTTGAGGTAGCACTAGGACCTATTACAGCTTGCTTTTGTGGTTTAGCAAGAACCCACTTGCTTTTAATGGTTTAGCAAGAACCCACTAGTCTTTTTACGGGTGAAGACTAGCTCACCGAGACACAAGCCTTTTAAAGGAAAAGCTTGAGAAAACCTCTTCACACCTTAGTGGTGGTGTGAGAACCCAAAGAAAGAGGGGATGAGAAAAGTTTGGGGTTTGTAAGCACAAACCCAATTTTAAGCTCAAAATAAAATATACAAGAAAAACCGTGATTGGGAAGACTTGGGCGCCAAAGGTTGAATGGAGTTGAAGACGTGCACTCCCAAGCTTCTTGAGTGGAGCTCCTTGGATGTGGAAGTTGTTGGAGCTATTGAGGTTCCTTTGAAGGAAGTCGCCGGAGGTACGCCAAATGATGAACAACGTGTCCGTGGGCTTCCGTATAGTTCCGGGTGGTGTCCGGGGCTTCCTTGGCCTTTATTTATAGGCATGGAACCCTTGGGGAGGCTTCGGAGCCGTTGGAGAGGCTAAAAGAGCCGTTGGGAGCCAAGTGGACAGGCTGGTCAACAGCCCAACGGCTAGTTTGACTGTGTCCACCGGCTGGCCGATACATCCCCACCGGCTGGCCGGTGTTTGGAAAGATGGAGAGGTTTTGGTCCAGGGGTCACCGGCTGACCGGTGGAGGAGCCACCGGCTGGCCGGTGCCAAGACAGTGGCTGGCACTGTTGAATCTGAGTGCCACCGGTCGGCCGGTGCTTGGCCACCGGTTGGCCGGTGCCAAGACAGTGGCTCTGCCTGATGCCCAGGTGCCACCGGCTGGCCGGTGGATGGCCACCGGTTGGCCGGTGGACTGATTTTCAGTCCACATCTGCTTCTTGAATTCTTGGCCCAATTCTTTGGCCACCTGAAATGATTCCTATCATCCAAAAACACTTGAAACAAAGTTAGATACATAAGAGGGTGATTGTGATCATGAAAATCAAACATCGAGGGGAACGAGAGGTACAACAGAATCCATAGATCCCTATGATTCTGAAATAATCCTTTGTCCATTCTTTATTCGATGTTGGGATGAATCCATGATGAACATAAGAAAATATATCTCAAAACGACTTTTAATTTTCTGTGGTGATGATAATGGTGTCCATATCAGTGGTGGTGGATAAGGCCTTCAAAACAGCGACTGTTATTGCATGTTTATCACCATGTAAAACCTCACTTTCATGAACAATTAGATGAACGAACATCAAATGACAAAGACACTGGTGTGGTTATGGTGATGATGTCCATGCATACATTAGGAAGGATTTACATCGGTTAAAATCAACCCATATTAAATGAACACCAAGCCGATAGTTGAAATAAGACATTAAAATGGCTTTTAAATACCCGTGGATAGATTTTACGATGACAAAGACAGATACATGAGCTGGGGGTTTACACATAAAAGTAAAATTTTGGGCTAAGTCACCTCTATGAAACTATATGCTAATGAAATCAAAGGATAATGAAAATTTAGATTCAACATGGAATATGAAATTTTTCATAAAAGAAAGAATGGATGAAAATATGAATCATGAATAATGATATGAAAATATGGGTAAGCCAAAGACATGTTATATCTCTTCAATAGTAGATAATTTAAGAGGATATTTTCACATGAGTAAAAGGAGGAATATTTTGACTTATTAAAAAATAGAAATATTTGATAATTTAAATAAAATATTTTGGATGTTCAAAGGATGGTGTTTTGGATACTAATGCCAATATATATAGAGACCATAGAGCTGAGAGGGTGAATAAAGTACTTAATTATGAAATTTAGTTAATGTTATGTAGTTTGGATCTTTCTTTTTTTTTATTTCTTCTATTTCTTCTATAACTCATATTTACATTTTAATAAAATTACTCCTCTATTCTCCCTCTCTCTATCCCTCAATATCTCCTTTCTCACTATGATCTCATGTACTTCCAAAGATGGGAAACTAACTTGAGGAATATCCAAGGGGATTAATCTAATGTTGAATATAATTCCAGGACTAATATCTACTTTAGGTTAATATGATAATGAATTGAACTGTGTTTAATCATCATTGTGGTTTTATGTGGGTTGTATTATTAGTATACAACCATTATCCTTTGATTAAGGAGGAAGATGTGTGGTGTATATAGAGATTTTTGAGTTTAAAATATGTTAACAAGATGGGTAGAAAAATGTGTTCACAAAAATTATATAATGTGTTCATTAATTATAAATAAATATGACATGATTTTTATATTTGGATGACTCTATTTATAGAATTTTCTTTCTTATCTAACCTATATTCAATCAATTAAATTTTATATTTATATAGATATTAGTTTTGAATTTAATATCCCCAAACTCAATATACATTATTTTAATAAAATAATAAAATTGGAAAATTCTAAATAGTGAATTAAGTATACTGTGTTATTGACTATAAATCTCCTCAAGTGTGACGACTCTAGTAATCCATTGTGCTTCACTATAAAAATAAATTACTGATTTTCTCACCAAATAACAATAAAATCAAAACATGAAACTATTTCTAGGGAGATAAGAGATATTTCTCTAACTATTTAGTTTCTAAATATTTAATTTTTTTCATTAAAATAAAGAAATGTTTGAATCACCATGGTTTATAGAATATGGTGTTTATTTCCTTTCAAAATAGATTAGGGGAGGTCAGAAAAAATTTTCATAGAGGATAAATTTAAGGTGCTCATCCAGAACATTAAAGATACCCTCAATGACCATGTATTGAAATGATTTTCTAGAGAATTAACTAAAAAGAGGATTAATTCTTTGAATATTGACAAGAAATGGTTGATACAGAAAAATTCACATCTTTGTTTCCCAAAAAAAATTATAAGAAATTCCACATGTGAAACATCATGAAACATTGTTTGAAAAAGATATGAAAGACCAGTTATAATGGATTTATGCTAATATATATGAGATAAATAGACAAATGGTACAAAAAATCATGATTATTAAGACAAACTGAAACATTATTTAGTGGTGTTTGATATTTTCCCACTCATATTCCAAATTTTGGAACATATAGATGTAAGGAATGAAATACTTTAAGATCCATTAATCCTCTCTTTACCATTTCTAGAGTAGATTCCAAAATAAGATTTTTCAATTAATGTACATATGGGAGATTTATAAGATATGGATGAATTTTGGAGTAAATATGGAATAAAAATGATATCATAATCATTAAATAAGAATAATAGACAATATATTATCTCTCTCTAGCTCTAGAAGGAGATGAAACCACCCAAGTGGTGGATTTTGATGACAGATTACAGCATCCTATGTACCCGCCTCCAAATAATACCAATATACTCTAGTATTTTATTTCCTATGAATAATAAATTTAATTCAAACAAATTAGGGAGATAATAATTTTTTATTATTAATTTCATTTACTTTTTTTTGATGAGGAATTTATCGTTTCCTGTTCTTGTTTAAATTTTATAGATTCTTCTGACACATGTACTAACTTTGAGGAAAATGATAAAAAATAGATTTCAGCTATTAATGAAAAACATGAAGCACCCCGAAAATATTGAACATTTATTATAGGGAGTGCATAAAGATATAGAACTAGAATTTCTTGATGAAAAAAGAAAAAAAATCATACATTAAGGGGGGATATTTTGATTTTTATTCATCATGTTTTGTGAAAATATAATTACTCTCTTAATTTACACTTATTTATTCTATTGATGCAGTATACCTTAAACAAGAAGTGTAAATTGAAGAAGAGGTTTTGAAAGTGTATGTATAGCATATAGAGGAGCCATTTTTTCCTCATACACCATGAAAGATATATCTCATTACCAAGGGTGTAAAATTAGTATACTCTATCCATGGAGTCATCATTACCAAGAAGAAAGGAATTAAAGATGTAAGGAATATGTGTTGGTGGTTCAAATTAAGGAAAAATCACTCAACATCATCTTTTGGATGATGTCTCTTACTACCTTTTGTTTTGGAATCCAAAACCTAGGGCCTAATTTTGGGTTGAAATCTATATTTATCAATATTTTTTTATTTTCATTCAATGTATTTTTGTATTTATTATTTATTTGTAATTAATTTTAGGAATGTATTCTGATGTCGCCCAATCCCCCAGTTTCATTTTTATATTTAATGAATTGTTACTTACACATTAGCGAAATGTCTTCTTTTATAGGTCCATGATGATAATGGTACAATGTAACCCATAAGAAATTCCTAGAAGGTGGAAGATTATTTTAACTTATTTGGAAAGGGAGTTCACTTCAAAATTATTTATCTTTTAAATTCCTTTATTTTTGAAAATCATATTGGAGCTTTAAAAGGGGATTTTCATACCCACACATATGATTTACTTGACTAATCTAGGGGATATGAGCTTCTTATAAATCCCATCATTCCATGTTATATAAATATAGGTTAATGTAATTTAATGAGTAATGTGTGGAATTAAATTATTAAAGGAAAGCATATGATGTTAGTCAAGTGAATCATGATTTGATGGAATCTTTTGATTCATGTAAATTAAATTTCCCTTCCACTTTCATACTAAGAATTTAGAAAATACATGTGGATTTATTTTATTTTGTAATTACAATCCATGGGTTATTATCTCACTTTATATGTTTTTAATTACTGAGGTGATTTAGAGAAAAATAATTTCCATTTCTAGCTTCAAAATATTTCCTTACTAAACGTGGGGATGACACCTATTATAACTTACATTGGAACCTATCAAAAAATTGATTATACAAAGTCAAATTTCATATTATTGACTAATTTTTATTTGTTTAGAAATTATCTATGATACCACCTTTTAAATTAATCAATGTTTATCTAATATATTCCATGAATTAAATTATTAGCAATAGGCCACATTAAAAGAAAATTATATCCATTTCCACCATATAATGTATTTTGTTGGATATTTTAATGTTGAAACATGGGGGTGAGGGAATTGATGGTAGAAGGTATGAATTATATTGAAAGGATTATTTGTGGGGTTTCTCATTTGGTTATTTCAAAATGTTCAAGAGAGTTCAATTTATGTCATTTATACCCTTTTAAAAGAAAAGAAAAAGAAAAGGGGAAATAGAAAAAAATTGGTTGTGACATTGGAGAATAAAAAATAACCACTATGAGACTAATGATTTTATTATATAGGGTTAGGTGGTTTATGTAAGATTCATGCTAATAATAAATTTTCAAAGAGGAAAAAAATATCTCAAAAAGAAGTTTGAAAAAGGAAAAAAGTGTAGACTATAAAATATTAAATATGGTACATATATTTCCTAATGCATATATTGTTCGTGAAATTTAAATTAATCTAGGGAAAAGTATGTTATAATTTGAGAAGGGAGAATTTTTTTGAAGTCTTTACTTTTTAATATCATGCATTATGATTTAGAGATAAACCTCCTATTTGATCCTTAATGTTTTAAACATAATTACCCATCAAACCGAAGCGTCAAAGTCATTGAATGATTAATTTTAAACCAAAAATAATTTCATAAGAATTTTTCATTAGGTTGTAGAGAATGTTGGATATTTTCATGAGTTTGAGAGGATTCGGTATTCAAGGTATAATAACGATTCTAGTTTAAATTCTTTTCATGAGTCATGAGAAAAAATTATTTACTATCAAGTAATTCATAAAATGGAATGCTTATTTTTAAAATATTTTGATATATGAATTAATGAAAGTATAATATTGAACAATTTATAATGGAATAGTGAAGAATAGATTATTGAATTTGTTTCCTTAAAAAGTGTGAAGTTGAATTAATTGTTTATATAGAATATGAATATTGTACTTCACATTGATAATTTTTTTATTTTATTGATTTTAAATTTTAATATTCGTAATCATATTTTTCCTATGTTATTTATATCGAGACAAGACTAAGTGTATGTTTGGGGGTATTTTATTCCCTTATTTTTTATGTGAAAATGAAAAAATCTGTATAATAAATTTTAATGTGTTTGTATTGTTTTTCAAAATTAATTAATTTATTATCAAAATGTGGGAAGTTGACCTTTGATGAATTGATTAGGGTAAAAAGGAATGAAAAAGTTAAATTTAATAATTATTTGATCTTGTATTTTTTTTTCAATTTTTATAGTGTTTAACTTATGTTTATGTAAATATTTAACTAGTAATATAGAAAGCCTTCAACCCCCCAGAATGTCACATAGCCATACCTTGGGTCCAACTGACCATGAATGTGGGGAGAGACAACTTGTATGTGGTAGATAAGAGTGGGTACATTTTGTATGTCAGTCAGTGCACCGATGCACATGAGGGTAATTATTGCAGTGGAAGGTGGATGAATTATCTAGTGATGGTAGGAATAGGAGGCAGTAAAAGTCCACGAGCTCGAATCTAATTCAATTTTATAGTTGAAGTCCTGGGACTACTTAAAAAAGAGTATAATCATGCCAAAAATTTATGTGTTACACATTCATCCATATTATTTTTCATCATTTACAAATACAATATTGAAACTATTGAGATTTAATGCCCCCACATCAATCATTTAACTAATACCACCTCCACTACTTGAAATCATCAAACTGTCATACAAATCAATAAATTCCTCTTTGGAAATCAGTATGAAGTCTCAAGCTAGTTCCAAATTCCACTATGAAGGGTTAGGATCACCATTCCTACTGTGGTAAACTCGAGTGATGCCCTATTTGAAATTGAAAAAATGAGATGAATAAATTTATGGAGTGTTACTACTAGACTCATTCCATAGCTACTAGTTACATGATATCAAATTAGGCTACCACCAAGGAATCAAAATTTTAGTTTTCTACCTCCAGAGTAATTTCTCTGATTTGTACTGAATATTCCTACATCCATTTCCATAATATCATTTTATAATTTCATTAGAGTGTTATAATTAGTCATACTACCATCAAACCATGATACCATCATCATTATTATGCTACCACCACCACAATTCGATATTACTTCTACTAGCACTATTCTACCTCTACTAGTGCTGGTGGTCCTACAATCATCCCTGATTCCACCATCCTCTATCTATTAGAATTACTTTAGTCACTTACAAACATCATAATTTGACACATATACCACCAACATGATTTTGGAATTAGTTTTTCTATCATGATTTTTTCAATGGTCATCCATGTTCTACTAAGATTGGATCCATAGAACCCTACCACAATACATCGATGATCCCTTTATGATATTTTTTTATTTTAATGAATATGTGGTGAATATGATAATGTAGATCTTGAAACACCTTTATCCATGGCTTGGTGATGATCATGGTGGCCCTATCAATATTGTGGGATAAATCCTTGAAACACACAAGATTATGGTTTTTCAGTAACTATGGATATCCGAGAATTAGTCAATAATGTGGAGATATAATTTGAAATGGTCAATCCTTCAGCATGGAAATGTCCATGCCAACAATGCATATGTTAGGAAGGATGAACATGGGGTTTTATCCACCCCGGTTGAAGCATACATAGGCAAGTATTGTAATTAAGAACTCAAAATGTCTTGTGATTCCACATTGATAGATTGAAAGAAGTAAAAGTTAGATTAATGAGTTGATGTTATAAACTTCAATAATTTTTGGGTACAAGTCTGCTTCTTTATTGTATACTTTAATGTGATGGAGGGGTAATTCCATGTCATATGTCACATGTAATATAAAATTTATGGTAAATTCAATAATGGTGGGAAAATTATATCATGTCTAAAGGTATTGAAATATGGGCAAGCCAAACTTATGTTATCACTCTTCGATAGTAAATGATTCAAAAGGATGTATTCGTAGGAATAAAAATTGAAATATTTTGATTGATTCAATGAGATAAATATTTGATGATTTGAAGGAAAAAATTTGGTAATTCAAATTTTGTAACTTTGGTTTTCAATTACTATAAATATAGAGACCATTCTACTGAGAGGTAAAATCAACTACTTCACTATGAAATTAGGCTAATACTACATAGATTAGATTTTCTTCATTTTTTATTCCTTATGTGACCCATAATCATATTTAAATTTAAGAGTTCGTCAATTTTATCTCCGTCTCTTTTTTCTCACCGTGATCTCTTCAACTCATAATGATGTGTGATAGACCCAAGGAATATATTAGGGAATTAATCTAGTGTTGAACTCATGTCCATGTTAAAAATGTACTTTTCCTTAACATGGGGTTTATTTGTAGTGGGTGTAATCCACACAATGGTTATCAAAGGGAAAACTTCTTATTATGCAACCATTATCCCTAGACAAAGGTGTTGGATATATTATGTAAATAGTAACTATTTAGTGCATTTTATATTCACAACCAAGGTAGAAAATTTTGTTTCAATATATAAAGGAGTTTATTCCTTAAAAATACATATAACTTAACAATGAATGCTCTCTCTGGATGACACTCTCAGGGGAATTTAATTTATTCTCTAACATGAATTAATTGTAATTCATTAAATATCAATTTCTATTTTATATTTTAATTTTACATTATCATATTATGTATTATTTGTTTAAATAAAATAATAAACTAAAAAAAATATATAAATTAATTTAGGTAATGTTTATGATCAATTGAAACTCTCCTCATGTGACACCATCTGTGCAGCCACTATGATATAATTGAAAAATAAATTGTGTCTTTTGAATATCATAATAATAGGAATTTCAGCATAAAATCGTATCATATATAAGTTGAAAACTCCATAATTACAAAAAATCATATGACCTACCGATCATTTCTTCGCCAAACTATAGAGACATAGTTTTATGTAGTAGTAATGGCTCTATATAACATGTAATACACTAATTAGGAGGTATGTTTTTAACTTAATTTTCTCCAAACCTCTGGTATTTTATTCAATTATGGTTTTTAAGGGGATTGGTATGGGCTAGGGTCCCATTTTTAGAAAAACGTTAGGTGATGAGACATTTGTTCATTGACAGATTCAAATGGTTACCTAGCAGATTGATATAGAGTACTTGCAAGGTGAGGAAGTGAAGAAGGAAACTCACAGTAGATCATCTTCCACCTAGTGACCCTATGAAGGGTACCTACTAGTGTACTAGGTGCCCAGTGACGGGTGATAGAGTACCCGGTCTCTTCTATTTTTTATGAAAAATTTAAATCCAATTAAATAATTAATTATATTTTCATATAAATGATTTTTTCTTTCTCATTGTGAGATAAGAAGTGGATCATCAACCCCATACTTTCCTCTCTGAACATGCTTATATGTGATAGTTTACCTTCATTAATCACATGATTTAATGGTTGTCACTCCCTATGAGTCTCTTAAGTTAATTTAACCACTCCTGTTACCATATCTCATTGTTTCATTTACCATTATAGTATTCATCACTATTTATGACAAAATTGAGAGTTTATTCTATATTTTGAGAATTATATACATTAGATCTTATTCATCCAGTTATACTCAATGATAAGGATTAGCTTTGATCAAAGTAAGTGATTTATAACAAATAACATTGGGATTTATTTATTTTATACAATGTGTAATACATGGTCTGTCTAACCATTTTCTGATTGAACTTAAATAAATTTTATTTATTTTCTGTTAACATAATAGAGCTAGTTAAGGTTGATTAGGTATATTAGTTACCTTTTCATATAGTTTTTTGTTAGACATTGATGGTTAGTAACCAAATTTAAATTGGTTTTACCTAAATGGTTGGGACCCCATTTGAGCATTATTTAGTTTAATAATGATATGATGGTCCCCAATTGGGTACCTTTATCCCCTTTTAGGATAGGACAAGTAAGACTTCGAATGATCGTGTTGATTTTCAACCCCTAGGGATATTTTAATTTTGGCTACAACCCATGGCTAGATGAATTGGATTAGGGTGACTGTTCCACCCATTCTATATTGAATAACAAATTAGGTTACACCTCAGATATCTTATAGAGTATAGTATACTTTTTAAAGAATTACGTAATTATAATTTAAATCCTGTCAGGTGTTATTGAAACCTCAAAAAAAAATATTTATATATTGATATTAAAATATTTTTTATCCCATGTTTAGATTCTATAACTATGTTCATGGGACTATATGACCTTGGATATTATGATTGGTTATGAGGGGATAAAATTAACACTTGTGATGTGTTGTTCATGATAAGGGACATTATTCACTCTAGTTTGCTTATTTTTTACTATGATGATATATCATTGATGAAGGTAATATATTCCCATCTATATCATATTAGATATCCTAAGGGATGTGACACCCATTTCATTGTTGTTTTATTCCGAAAAGAATTTTTATGTGAAACTACCAATGATGGGTATGGGATTCTATATCATTGTATATGTTATTAACAAGGGAAGTGGGACATACATACTATGTTAAGATACTTCCATAGAATTTTATTTGATGCTCATAAAAATTTCAGTTCTTATGGGACATGGTTCTATTCCATTTGTGATATAGTTTTGGACTATGGATGACTATTTTTTAGAACAGAAATATAAAAGATGAGGTGGGTTTAATTTCCTTTAAAAAAATGATAGATGCAATTTCAAAATTAAAAAATAAAATGATATTTAAATAATAAGGAGATGAATTCAACAGAGAGATAAATGATAAATTATATTCACGTTTTAAAATAAATATAAAAGTTAATTTTAGAAACTATGAATAGAATAAAGTAGAAAAATTGAATTTATTCACTTTATGCATATCAAGATTTGAATTATTTAATGCATAATGTAAATATGAAATGAAACAAAATTTGATAAGGAGTTTCGAAATAGCTAAATTTGATACCCTACATATAAACCTCTAATCTTTTCAAAAAAATGCAATAGTCCCTTGATTTTATTGTAGATCAAGAAACTCATCCCTCATAACTATGGATTGTGAGAACCCTCTTGAGATTTATCAGAATCCACGAAAAGTTTCCCTCACTTTAGTGGTAGTGAGCATTCATCCCCATTTCATTAAACCAATTTTAAAAAGAATATAAATGTGCACATGAGGGTGAGAAGTCAAATATTTTCTTTGCATAAACACGTAACAAATTTTTTTATTCAACCTCTATAGAAATATGGATACAATTTAGATGATATAGATTAATATAAAAGGTAATATTCTTTTAGACAAAGAAATAGATATTTGTTCCTTGATATGAGATCCAGGAGAATGAAAGATATTCAACACTGGTTCAATAAACATTTGGATTCAAAAATCCATTATAGATATCCAAGAACCGAAGACCCCTATTTGTAGGATTAAAAAGTTTTGGGAACCTTTTAGAATTTTCCAGGGATAATAGAGTAGAATAGTACATCTAATTTTGACTTTTGACCTCATTAAATGATTCCTTAGATTAGTTGTTTCAACACCACTAAATACTCATTAGCTTCTACTGAGTATCCAGTGGACCACCAGGATGTTTTTTTGGCTACAATTCCCTCACCAGTTAGCCAGTTCACCTATAATAGGTCTCCAGTGGTATGTTAGAGGATTAGGGAAATTTTTCCTTCACCACCAACTAGTTAGTGGGTCTTCTATAAACCAGAGAGTCTATCATCATGGCACTGGGTGGCCGGTGCTGACTTTACTAATTCACCATTATCAAGGGTATCCTACACTTACTTAAAAGAAATTTTAATGTTATTTCAACTTGATTGCATGTACATTAAAAAATGAAAAGATAATTTAAACCTATTAAGATGATTAGTATTTCAACTTTGAGTTGATTTTATGATATATAAGATAACTATTAAAGACATGAATTAATGTTTGGTTGAGGAGACTATAGAATAAATAAATTTTATCATTAGATAAATAAGAGTGTGTTTGTCATCATGAAAACACAATAATAATGAGAGGTAAATAATCAATAACTCATTGATGATAAAAAACATAAAATAATATATATATATTTATATATATATTGAGTGATAATAAAGAGGTAAATATAATAATTCAATGAAATTCAAAAAAATAAATTTAAGAAATTAAATATGATTAAGAGATTAAAAAGATATACAAAATGATATAGAGATAAAAGGATATGAAACATGCTCATGAATTAATCCATGTTCAACCTAGAAATAAAGAAATCACTCACACTTTTATATAAAAAAACTTCATCCCTTTTTAACTGAATGTGTTTCCCGATGACTCAAACACCTTTCCCCTTTTTTATTATAAAAAATGAAATATATAAGGGATAAAAGAAGAGATTATTGGCTATAATAATAAAATAAGATAGTTAATTGAAATAGAAATTTAAAAATAAGTTTAAAAAAGATTCAAAATATACCACATGCTTATAAAAAGAAAAAACATTTAGAACAAGATTAAATATAAAATTCATGTAACGAATACGAGATATATTATGATACAACATGACAAATAACATTACATAAATTACAAGATAACAAATAAATAAACTATGATAAATGTCAATGAAAATATTTAAAATATATTTAAAAACTATTATGAAAAATAATATAATTTTTTGAAGATAATACACAAAATATTTTGAAAAATATAAGAAATAATTTTAGTAATGAAAATGAAAAAAATGAAAAAACAAAATTAGTATTTTATTTTTTTCAAAAAATGATAACATTGTATATTTTATGAATAAAGAAAACATATATTAGAGGGAGAAATGATTTAAATTTAATATAAATAAGAAAATAAAAAAAAATAATGTGATTGGAAAACCTTTTACTATGTTGACCATACAAAACATTACCAAAAATGAAAAAAGTTAAGATACCATCAATTAGAAAACTAAACAATTAGCTAAATATGGAATGTGTTGACTAATTTTATCAAGAGTTGATTTGAATAAATTTATTGATAATCTACTATGTGATAAATAAATGAATATTAATTATTAGGTCCTAAAAAACTGTAAATATTATTCCTTTTGGTACCTTTGAGGGTCCAACAGTGTTTTATAATAAACATAATGATGGGGAAACAATATTTCATCCACTAAGACTAGATAATAAGGACTTTAGGACCCAAATGTTATTGGAATGATAAATTTCATTAGAAACTTTAGAAGGTTGTTGAATTCTCTTTTCAACCATATCTAGTATGTTTTTAATTTCATTAATATATTAAATTCCCAGTTTTTCGAAAATAATTGATTTTTTTTGAGAAAGAACATTAATAAATGTATTATTTTTCAAATATATTTAATTAATTTAAAAACCAAAACCATTATTATTTATTTTAATACATTTATAACCAAATATACTGTTATTATTTTTTTCACCTAGAGTGAATTCTGAAATATATAATTTGATATCCTTGAATTTATATTTAAAAACATCAATATCTAGTAATTTTAATTGTTTTAATGTGAAATAAATATTACATTTTAAAAGAAGACCCACATTATTCAAAAGTTAATCATTTTAATTAATAATATATTTAAATTTTCAGAAATATCCTCATATTTTTAATGGAGTTAATTTAAAAATTTTCATTTTCATTTTTTTGATAGGAAGTGCTAGAATAAGAGGATGAATGGGTGGATTAAGAAGAATGAGAATGAGAGTGAGAACTATCATCTTCAACTAAATATATATTATTTATAATAAAATTTTGATATGATTCAACTAAATTTTATGTTAAATGATAATCCACCCTTGAAATCCATTCTTTAACGTTTAGAGAATTCTTACCTCGCTTCTTGTATTTATTCTTTTTATTCAATGGAAAATTTTGCTTGACATGTGTATTCTTTTTTAAACCAAAATAATTCACTTCTGAAATATAAATTTCATTTTTTTATTGTCAAAAGTATTTATTATTTTTGTTTAGTTTGTTCAAAGTTCGTATAAAGTGTCCAATTTTACTTCTATCATCAATTATTCTTTTATAAGAATCAAATTTGATTATATTAAAATCTCTGTTCTTTATGGTTTCTTTTAATTATTTTACCATTTTTATTTTCAAATTGTTTTCATATATCATTAGCGAGTCGATGAGTTCATTAGGAAGCATATTATTTATGTTCTTATATTCTTTGATCACAATGACTTTGGCATCCCATGAGCTTGGTAAAACCCACATGATTTTATTCATGATAATTTCTATAAACCAATCTTTACTAAGGGACGTTCTACCATTAAAAATTTCATAAAATAATATATTATATTGGTAATAAATTAATTTTAATGTGTATAAAAAATTTTATAGGTCTATTAATATAAGTAAAGTATAGTGTCTTTGAAGTTTTTAACCCCTTCATGAGTAATTTCTAAAAACTTCGATTTTCAGGCATTCTTTTTCAAGTATAAATATGATAAAAATTATATATTCAAATCCAAAATAAAATGAATTCACAGATTTAATATATAATTTAGAAGATTTAATATCATGAGGAGCCTTTTTATCCTTATGTTCAGCTGTAGGGGTATAAACATGCACAACCATTTTCCAAATAGGATATCCAATGATTGTAAGGAAAATAACATGCGAGTTTTCCATTATGAATAATTTAAACAATCAATGAAGGGACCATGAGTATAATATATGGATTCCATTTTAAAATCATACTTTGATATCGACAAAAAAATTTAAATCTAAAATCAATTTTTGAAACCAAATTTTTTTTATAAAAACATAAAGATATCCTTTGATACCTATTGTTGGTTAGAGTAGAAATAGAAAGAGGGGGTGAATTTAATTTTAAAAATAAAATATTAAATAAAAATGACAAATTAGAAAAAAAAGTGTTGAATGAATCAATTGATGAAATTGATTAAGTTATAAATGATATGATTGATTCTTGTTATAAAGTTAATATCAAATTTAATTAAGAAAATAAGCATAATAGAAAGTGGATGAATGGAGTTTATGCTCTTTATGGAAATAGATATTTGAATGATGAAATGTATAAGGTAAATAATATAGTGAACAAATATTTATTAGAAGTTCAATAATAGCTCTATATAATCCCCTATTTCCCTAAGCCTTGATTTGAGAAAAAAATGTATTAGTCCCTTGAATTTTAGAGAGATCAAGAAATTTTTCCCTCCGAAATATTTTTTGTGAGAAGCATCTTGAGTTTCGCGGGTATTCAAGAAACCCATCACTCACTTTAGTGGTAGTGATCACCCATATTACATGATTTTCACCAATTTTATAATGAAATACGGTGTTGATGATTTGGTGATAAGAGGAATATATTATTGGCATAGACCCATTAAAATATTTATCTTCCATCTCTATAGAAATACCTGTATAATTTGGAAGAGAGAGATAGAGAGAGAAGGTGAAATAAATTTAGATAGATAATATATTATCCTCTATTTGAGTGGAGGGAATGTAGAATGATAGTGATTCAACATTGATTTGATCAGATAGATGATGCACTGGGCTGTTTTAAAAATATACACACCCAATGACATTTTTATAGGATTTAAAAAAAATCTTGAAAATTCTATAATTCAATAAAAGTAATGAATCTTAATGAGACAACCATTATTAAAATTTTAATCACATTAAATTTGGCCTCCTACTAGTAGTTTTGATGCCACCATATATATAGTAGCTTCAACATGGTATTCGGTGGACCATATTAAAGTTGATGCTGTTGGAATTCTCCCACTGGCTAGTTGGTGAACCTCTACATGGTAGGCATTGGTCTGTTTGAGGATCTGGGCACTTATGTGTATTCCACCAAAAACTATTGGTTCTCGGCCAATAAGGTGATATGTATTACTCACAAAAAATACTCTTCAATCATAAAACTGATGGGTCGTTGTAGCTTGCACTACCTCACCTTTAACAAGGGGCTCCTACACTTCATTAAATGGCCTTATATGTTTCTTTTAACTTGATTCCATAAACATTAAATAAATAAGGAAATAACACAATTCCCACCCCAAGAACAAAAAGCAACTTTTTAATTGACTATAAGATCTCTAAATGATCCACCAAAGCCACGACTTAAAGTAACATTGTGGAGTTTGGAATAAAATTAACTAAAAACAATCTGTATTCAAGATAGTTTGTGTGGTCATGAAAATACCACGATAGAGAGAGAGAGAGGTACAGAAATGTCTTTCCCATATGTGAGTTTCCATGGATAGGGATATTATTCCCTCTACGAATCATATAACCAGTTTTTATGCTCGCATTTATCTATTTACTCAAGAATACTATGCCCATATATTTATCTATTTTTTCATGATGTGTTTCCCACATATTGATGGTTGTGCTACCATGTGGATGATATTCCCCCATCATTGGATATATTACTAGGACATACATCCTAGGTGAAATTTATTATCTTAATTTAGTATGTTATTCAAATTAACGATGAACTTAGTTAGGTTTCCTAGTTAATAATTATGTTATATTTTAAGAGAGACCATGAAATTAGAAAATATAGTTATGGTAATTCCTAAGTGAGTTTGTTTCATAACTAGATATGACATATGACTTTTTTCATTTACTATTTACATTTAATTTGAGTATATAACACTATACATTCAACTTATATTAGTGTATATGAATTAGGAAAACTATTGATGTTGGAAAAATAAGTTGTACTTGCACCCTACTTAGGAACCTTGTCAGCAGAGTAGAATTTATGTTTTCGGATCTAAATTAAGGAAAGGGATATATTGGTGATGATTGATACAGATCTTGGTAGAACCTGGGAATCTGTAATTTCATGTATCATACTTAGGGTATCATATTATTGATGAAGTATCCTACTCATTTTACATATTCTATCTATTTTCTTCAATTCATAAACAAGTAAAGAGACAACTAGGGTTTTCAAATTCATGGATGGACCTAGACACTCTATTTGTTCTTAGGTGAATTTATTTAGGAGTATATCATTTTTTGATACTATGAATCAAGACATTATCTCAAAGTGAAATGTATCTAGAGACTGATAGTCTAGTAAATCAGGTTATTATCCTTATTATATGGGTATATCTTTAACCATATCTATATGAAATTTTTGTTATTATCATAGGGTCAAAATGGAGAAACAAACAGGGTCACAAATCTTCTTCCCATCCTGGGAGGTGCTTACTTTGTATTATCAAAGTTTTCAGTTGGGTAATACTCAATCGCAGTGCCACTAACCTCCAATGGAGTTTCATTAATGTTAGTAGATATGGATTTTATATAATTTACTCTATAGTTATTTCTTAGCTATCTACTAACCATGGTGATGTCTAGGATTAGTGATCAACTATGAGATCAGTTATGGTTTCATAGAGTAGCTGTTGTAGTAATTATATCTAGTTAGGAAATAGTGTTAGTCAAGGTTATCAATGTTAAAAGAGGATATAAAGTGGTTCTAATTAGGTTATGAAGTGTTCTAGAGGAAATGACTATGGATTGGGGCCATAGCAGCTTCATACGATTAATTAAACACACATTTTTGATAATGAGAAACCTTTGAAAAGTCAAGGTATGATATTAGTAGAATCTACCGTTTATTTATATTTAATTCATATGGGTGGATCACATTCATTTATATGTTATCATTATTCTAGTTATATTGGGGTTTCCATAGAGTACATATATATAGTGATATCTATTGATATTTACTTAGGGGTGTGATGTGAGTGTGTTCATTAATGTCATGAGTGGACACTTATGATCATTATATATCAATAACCTAGTTATTTCTTTGTAATAGAGATGTGTAGTTTTTATGTCATTAAATGTATAGATTGGTTGACTTAGTATTGATCAAACCTCTAATACTATCATCAATGTTTTTCTTTCTTATATATAGAGGGGGATTATTATACTCATACATGTGAGTGGGATCTATACTTATCCTATTCGATATATGACCATTATAATATGGTGATGTTATCAACCCAATTTTTTATCATTGGTTTGGATAATGGAGAGATCTGTTGAGTAGTTTTTTCACCTATTGTTTAAAATTTCCAATATATATTTTATAATGACTCATTTGGGATTCCACCTAAGGTATATGTTGAGTATATGATCGATATTATTTCATGTATAAAAACCATATTAATTTGTACTTTTATCACATATCCAATAGATCTTCGTTATCTAAACTCTAAATTATAGAGTATTGAAGTGAAGTGATTTATTTTCCCAATCAAGTCTCATTGTGTTTATTATGTATTTTTTTCAAAAAAGGCGTATGAATTTTTACTCCTATATAAGTATTTTTGGAGGTTGAACCATGTGATAGTCATGTATAAGTATTCTATTTCATATATTGAGGATCTATTTTGCATATTTAGGGGGTCTATGTGGTTCTTCATACTTGATTTTAGATCAGGTTATCATCACCAGAGAGTGATGCATTATAATTTCCGTTTTATTAATTTCAGGATTTGGTTCATAATATATGAGTATATTAAAAATTCATTCATGTTAACAAACACATTAGCAATGTTTAAGGACATTATGGATATGGTCTTCCACCCAAACCATGAGTTCATTTTTGGTGTTATTCATTGATGAAATTTTCATTTACTTTCAATCAAGGGATGGCCATTATACTATTTTTAAGACTATTATAAGAACACTTTGGAGGTTTCAGTTATGGATCAGTGTGGTATGCTTCATAGGTCCCACGATATCTAAGGTATTTGTATCACTGAACCCTTAAATAGTCGATGAGATGGTTTCTCGAGAGGGGTCGAAGAATGTTTTCGAGATCTATAGGTTACATTTTTTGGGAGTATATCATAAGGATTCATTTCGAACATGTCAAAACTTGAAATAGTGATAATGACCATGACCAAGAAGATGGTTATGTTCATTTCGTATTATACTTATGAGATATCATTTTAAGAGATAAAGACAAGATAGTCGTCATATGTTTTACAAGGACTAGTGAAACCACACTATGAAGGGTTGAATGAATTTGGATATCTTTTTCCTTATTAAAAATAATTCATTTTACATATATAACTGTCACACCACGACCGCAGATGCCCTTATTTTACCTTTTTCTTGGTCCCGATTTATAACTCTTCAAAGTTTATTTGTGTTGGCGGGTTTCGTGTCGGTGCGCGGTCACCACACTGTTAGTGGTGATCGTGCATTCGGTCTCGGTAACCGTGTGTTCGCCCGTCGTTTTAAACATTAATTTTTTTATGTTGATCTTTTATTATTATTACTAATTAAGTTTCTGTTGTTATTTTTGAAGTTAATTTTATTATATGTATGTCTACATACATGTTTATATATGTATATATATGTATATATATATGTTTATATGTGTTTATATAGGAGTATTCATGTTTATGTGTGTATATATATATATAAGTTTATATATGTTTGGATATAAGTATATATGTCTATATATGTCCGTGTGTGCGTGTTTATTTTTTTTAAATGGTTTTATTATTTTAAAGGTTTTGATTAAAATAATAAATATTATAATTAACTAATTATTATTATTATTACAAAGTATTATTATTATTATTAAGATTACTTATTTACTTATTCCATCATATCATTATTATTATTATTATTATTATTATATTGTTATTATATATATATATATATATATATATATTTATCTCTCCAAAACCCTATTCCCTACCCAGCCGCCGCACCCCTCCCCCTTTCCCGTACCCTCCCTCTCCGGCTCTCCCTTTCCCACTGCGCGCAGCCCCCCTAACGTGGCGACCCCCCCAGCCTTCCACACTTTCTCCGGCCGAGCCCAGCCTCCCGAGCCTCGCCGCGCCCAGCAGCTGCCACCGCCGTGCCTGTCGCGCCATCCCCGGCTTCCCCGGCCTTCGCCGTTTCCCCGTCGTCGTCCCTTGCGCGGCCCCGCCTTTGCCGCGCCAAGCGGCCGCCGCCTCCGTCCCCCTGCTCATCGTCCCGACTCGCCCAGCCCCAGCGCACCCCAGCCCCTCCGCCGCGACGTCCGACTCCGCACTTCCCTCTCCCCCGGGGCCTCGCCTCGCTGCTTTCCCATCCGCATCCCTGTTTTCCTGCACCCCGCCGGCCTCCCGACTCACCCCAGCCGTGCCCACTGGCCCTTTCGGCTCCTGTTTCCCCTTTGTCGCGACTGGGCCAGCCCCGAACCCCCTGCTCGGCCTCCCCGGCTCCTCCGCCCGACCCCCCTGCTCGCTGTCCTCCTTTCATGCCCAACCGACCGTCACCGCCCCTATCTTCCTTCACCGCGTCGTCGACCACCCTGTTGCTCCGGCCAGCACCCTCCACCGCCCTACCCCATCTGCGCGACCCCCCTGATCGGCGCAACCTCTAACGACCGCCCCTCTCCTTCCTTCTGCCTGGTATTCCTGTTTTATTTATTTATTTATTTGTTCTTTTAATTATTTGTTGATTAGTTAATTATTTATTTATTTACTTTATTCATGTAGTCCATTTATTTATTTTGTTTTGTTCTTCATTTATGTTTGTTTGTTTTGTTATATTTATTTATGTTGGTTATTTATTTATGTTGGTTATTTATTTATGTTTGTTCCTTGTCTATTTATTTTGTTCTTTAATTATTTATTTGGTCCTATTTATTTATTTTGTTTTTTTTATTTACTTATTTATCTATTTGTTTATTCATTTTGTTATTTATTCATTCTCTCGATTATTTATTTATTCTTGTATGTGTTATTTATCTATATATTTATTTAATTGCCTATTTGTTCATTAATTAATTGATTAATTAATTAATTAATTAATTTATTTATTTATTTTTCCTTCGTGGCATCTTGGTGTTTATATTTAATTCATATTAATCCTTTTTCTGTCGCGGGTTGAGTGACGTGTACTTTTTCCACTGTTCAGCGTATGCAGTTTGTCCGCAAAGGATTGTCCTACTTTCCGTTGGGGTTCCGTCACGTCCGCTCCTTGTTTGAGGTAGGCGAATTCAACTGTTTCCTTTCCGAGGTACTCTGCTGATGCTTGAATTGTTTTAAATAAATTTTATTCCATGATTCGTGTGTTTATGATATCCTAGCGCAGCTTATTTTGGTGTTTTAAAATCTATAGTTTTTGTTCGAAAATTAAGTTTGAAGCAATTATATTTTATGCCAAGGTAGTTGTGCACTAGATGTTGTCCTGCACGTTTTATTTTTTATATAGTGCACCTGTTTAGGCGTTGCCAACTAAGGTGGAACTAAATGCATATGTTCTCTTATGTTATCATTGGTTGTCTTGAGCGGTGTTTTCTTTTTGTAAAGAAAGAATCATTCTTGGATCTTATTATCATGTGCTGGTTAGTTTTATGAAATTTAGTATTATTTGGAAATGTTGTCATTCACCTTTGCAGGTTTGATGCACCATTGGATGTTGACACATGGATGTGCCCTCAAATGAAGATGGTGTTTGAAATTGTTACCATTTATTTTTATTTTTATTTATTTTTATTTTCTCGAAATCTCGACTTCTCTAAATGGTTCTTGGTTTCAAAATGTTTTCGCCTCTTCATGAGACACATTGAACTGGTTTAAAAAGAAATCTACAAAAATATGCCCATTTGTCCTTTTATTTAATACAAAAGCAGCGCTTGAGTTTTTGAAAAAGATATTGTGAAATGTTCGTGTAAATTCATTTGATTTTGTAAAAAACTGAGTGCTCGCTTGGCGACTTCAGGTATTTTTATTAAGTGGTATTGATAATTAAATGACGTAAAGGCCCGATTGGCACTTTATTAAATTTGAAGTGATTATACACACATATATATATATATACGTACTTGTGAGGGCATCTCTACAGGGGGACTTACCTTCGAGGTTTGTCATGTAGCGATGTCCGTGTAAGGGGTTGGCAAGTGCGGTGAGATGAGTCACGCATGCGAGGGTCTCCCACTAACACAGTGTTACAAAAACCACCATGGGTTCCTGGGCGTCTTGTAGATTATCGAGTGACGGTTGCTTGCTAACCCTGATTAGACGGGTTAGTACCCCATGGAGTTGTGGACAGGCCAGGAGGGATGTGCCAGTGGTTGGCTATTAGGGCGGCCAGTTGGTTATTGACTATGGAGTACCACGTCGGCAGGTAGTCTGAACCTGAGTACGTCCAGGGGTTTTCTAGGGATGTTTAGGATCACCCATGGTTACTTACTTCCTTGATTGTTTACTTACAGTTATTCTTTACAACTCATATTGTTACTTGTGTCCTTTTTCACTACTTACATCATGCATTACTTGTTTACTTCCTGTTTCACTGGTTTGTTTTCAGCCTGTACTGTTTACCTGTTCCTTTTTAGCACAGTCGTGGTATTATCTGTATTTGGTTTTGTTTATAAAAACAGGAAATGGTTTTGAAAGTGATTTATAGTGTGCGTTGGGTATTCAAATGGGGGAAACATGTTGTTTATTTTAAAGATAAAAAAATCTATTTTTATAATTGTATTTTCAAATCTGTGTCAACGGATTGCTCGGGAAAGGAAACATTTGGATTCAGTGGTTTACTTTGGCTTACCTACTGGGCATTTTTAATGCTCACACCTATATTATCATTTCAGTGCAGGTCTTCCCTTGCTCAGGTCTTCTGTTTTTAGTCTCTCAGGGTTGGAGAGAGGTTGCTCTCTAGTTGGGTGGTGACCTGGGAGGTCACATGGAGGTACGTGGTCGTGTGGCTTTTATTTCTTTTCTGCTATTAGTGTTTATTTGTTCGGTTCTATTTACTTTTTTTGGGGCTGAAATCGTTCCCAACGATCATGTTTTAATGCCCGACACTTGTTGCCATCCCGGGGGGATCGAGAACGCCCCTCGGGACTTGTCGCAGACCGGCTCGGGTGACCGGTTCAGGGTCGACCCGGGCTGGTTCGTGACAAAATGGTATCAGAGGTGGTTCTTGTTATTTGGGTTGTCCAGTAGAAGGAGATTAGGACTGTCGGAACTCGAGGGGTAGGTACGGGAAGAGCGTCGTGAACTCTTGCTTGCACTGATCCTCGAGTTACCAGGGGTAGTTCGGGAATAGTGTCCTTGTCTTTTCTGGTTTGTCTTGGATTGAGAGATGAAATGGAGGCAAGACAACATTACATCATGATTTCACATGGAGTAGTGAACCATGTGGAGTCCGAGTACATGGTTTGAATTCCTCCTAGTGGTCGACGCTGACTTGGGACATGGCCCACTACCGTGTCACCAGGTTGATCGTGACTAAAAGTCCCTCATTTCAGTGATTGATGCAAATTTGGATGCTTCTTTTTTTTTGGTCGGTGTAATTACGTTGTTGGAAATGAAAAAGGGTTTTGAAAAAAAAAACAAAATTGGACTGATTCCTTTTAAAAGACTTTAAATATATGAAATGAGTTTTAAAACTAAAATCTCTTGATTTGGAAATCTGATTTTTGCTTGGAATTGGTTAAGAATTATTTGGGTTGAAACCCCAGTTCCTCTTTATGAACGTTTGAACATGTGTGAGAATGCATGACAAATGCGTGTTGGTGCGAGTATTAATGGACAGTGGATAAAGACATGTGCAACGGGTCATGGGAGTACCTGGGTGTGTATTTGAAATTTAACGCTTGACCTTGTTTTCTAAATTGGTTTAAAAGGGGAAACGGGTTTGGAAAGTTTTTGGATTGAAAGTGGATTGGTTTTGGAAAGTAGTCTTGAAAGAAAAAGGTCATTTTATAATCTAAAATAAAAAGGGGATTTTAAAAAGGAGATCTTATTTTGGGTTGTGTTTGTGTTTGTTTTGTTTTTGTGCCGACTGTTTTTGATGAAGGCGCTTTTATTGAAGTTGCTTCAGTTTGATATTGGTTTTGGCTTTGTGTTTTATATATCGCTCAGGAAATGCCACCCAGAAAGGTCTCTAAGGATTCAGATATGTCATGCCTAGTTTTCAGTCCTCCTCAGACTCTGCCTATTCTCCATGGTGATCAGGGTCCGTTAGAGGCAGTGAAATGGCTCGAGGAAGTGGAGCGTGTCTTTAGAATGTTGGGAACTCCTGACAATGTTAAGGTTCGTGCAATTATGGAGTTTTTTGAGGGTCCAGCTCTGGACCAGTGGAAGAGGGTTACCCCATCATCAACGCAAGTTGAAATGACGTGGGATGTCTTTAAAATCGTTTTCATCCAATGGTTTGTACCTGAGGAAGTGAAGCTGGAGAAAAAGAGGGAGCTTGTGCATATTCAACAAGGCCAACGGACGGTGAAGGCATATGTTGACCATTTCAAGGAACTGATTTCCTTTTCTCCAGATGTAGCGTCACATGAGCTCATAAAGGTCTCTCTTTTCACTGGGGGTCTTCGTCTAGAGATCAAGGAGAGAGTCCTCCCTTCTAAAGACCTTTGTCTCGAGAAGCTGGTGGAGGAAGCTTTCTTGGCTGAGTTGGTTTCCGGTGTGCGGGCGGTTAATACTTCAGCGTCCCCTGTTGTTCGTAAGAGTCCCCCATCTGGTGAGGAAAAGGCACCAGAGATACCTGTTCCTAAGGAGTTATTCCCTTTGGTCCCAACTTCCAGTTCATCAGATTGTTCAGTGGTGTGCTATCAGTGTGGTCATTTCGGGCATTTAAAGCCGTCTTGTCGCAACCCTCCGAAGACGTGTCATCGATGCGGCTGTCTGGGTCATCTGGAGAAGTTTTGCAGGAAGCATCTCTTGAAGAGGATGTCGTGATGGGAGAACGTCAGTACCTGACTGTGAGGCAGAAGATGTTTCAGCCATCAGAGCCCCAACCACAGGTCTTGGGGTGAAGCTCGCGCGCAGTCAGGAGTTCCCAGGGTTATGAAGCCTTGGTCCAGGTTCTGTCTTTCTTATTGACGATGGATAAATTAAAAACCTTTTTCATAATTGTTTTCCTGCTATTAAAGTTTCAACAGCATTGTAAATGCGTTGTTTTTCTATGAAGTAATGATGGACTTGTTCAATTATAGTCCAAGCAATTTTTGTCTGTGTGGATGTGATCTTGTAAATCGTGTCTTTCGTAAAGTGTGTTAGACCTTGTGTGGGTTTACCTTGGTTGATTTATGCTTGTCGTATGTGGTTATGATTCGTGGACTTCAATGGATCATGTCTCCAATTTGATGTTGGTTAAATGTTTTTCTGTGGGTTCTCCCTGGTGTTGAAGTTGCTAGCTTTGGTCGAGGGTTCAACGTTTCAACGGAGGTGTTGTTTTAATCATGCTATAAGAGTTAGTTTGAAACGGTTGTGAGTTCCCGTGCAGGACCCGCCTCCCTGTGGTGGTATGTTTTGGGTGTTAAATTTTCGAACTAGTTAATTTCTTGTGGTGGGGAGAACCCCCTTTGTGTTCTCCCCTCAACCTCAGACTTCAGTTTTCTCTTGAATCGGTCGTATGTGACCTGTGTATAGTAAGATCATCTCATGATTCTCAGTTTTCTTTGGTTCTTCTAGTTTAGTTTGGGCTTGGACTTGAATCTTGACCGGCTTCTGGCTTGGTGACTTTCTGGGGGCAGAAAGTGTCCGTGGTGGGGAGAATTGTCACACCATGACCGCAGATGCCCTTATTTTACCTTTTTCTTGGTCCCGATTTATAATTTTTCAAAGTTTATTTGTGTTGGCGGGTTTCGTGCCGGTGCGCGGTCACCGCACCGTTAGTGGTGACCGTGCGTTCGGTCTGGGTAACCGTGTGTTCGCCCGGTGTTTTAAACATTAATTTTTTTATGTTGATATTTTATTATTATTACTAATTAAGTTGTTGTTGTTATTTTTGAAGTTAATTTTATTATATGTATGTCTACATACATGTTTATATATGTATATATATATATGTATATATATGTATATATATATGTTTATATGTGTTTATATAGGAGTATTCATGTTTATGTGTGTATATATATATATAAGTTTATATATGTTTGGATATAAGTATATATGTCTATATATGTCCGTGTGTGCATGTTTATTTTTTTTTAAAAATGGTTTTATTATTTTAAAGGTTTTGATTAAAATAATAAATAATATAATTAACTAATTATTATTATTATTACAAAGTATTATTATTATTATTAAGATTATTTATTTACTTATTCCATCATATCATTATTATTAATATTATTATTACTATTAATATTATTATTATTATTATTTTTATTATGTTGTTATTATATATGTATATATATATATATATATTTATCTCTCCAAAACCCTATTCCCTACCCATCCGCTGCACCCCTCCCCCTTTCCCGTACCCTCCCTCTCCCGCTCTCCATTTCCCACTGCGCGCAGCCCCCCTAATGCGGCGACCCCCCCAGCCTTCCTCACCTTCTCCGGCCGAGCCCAGCCTCCCGAGCCTCGTCGCGCCCAGAGGCTGCCGCCGCCGTGCCTGTCGCGCCATCCCCGGCTTCCCCGGCCTTCGCCGTTTCCCCGTCGTCGTCCCTTGCGCGACCCCGCCTTTGCCGCGCCAAGCGGCCGCCGCCTCCGCCCCCCTGCTCGCCGTCCCGACTCTCCCAGACCCAACGCACCCCTGCCCCTCCGCCGCGACGTACGACCCCGCACTTCCCTCTCCCCCGGGGCCTCTCCTCGCTGCCCTCCCATCCGCATCCCTGTTTTCCTGCACCCCACCGGCCTCCCGACTCACCCCAGCCGCACCCACTGGCCCTTTCGGCTCCTGTTTCCCCTGGGTCACGACTGAGGCCAGCCTCAAACCCCCTGCTCGGACTCCCCGGCTCCTCCGCCCGACCCCCCCTGCTCGTTGTCCTCCTTGCATGCCCAGCCGACCGTCGCCACCCCTATCTTCCTTCGCCGCGCCGCCGACCACCCTGTTGCTCCGGCCAGCGGCCTCCGCCGCCCTGCCCCATCCGCGCGACCCCCCTGCTCGGCGCAACCTCCAACGACCGCCCCTCTCCTTCCTTCTGCCTGGTATACCTATTTTATTTATTTATTTATTTGTTCTTTTAATTATTTGTTGATTAGTTAATTATTTATTTATTTACTTTATTCATGTAGTCCATTTATTTATATTGTTTTGTTCTTCATTTATGTTTGTTTGTTTTGTTATATTTATTTATGTTGGTTATTTATTTATGTTTGTTACTTGTCTATTTATTTTGTTCTTTAATTATTTATTTTGTCCCATTTATTTATTTTGTTTTGTTTATTTACTTATTTATCTATTTGTTTATTCATTTTGTTATTTATTCATTCTCTCGATTATTTATTTATTCTTGTATGTGTTATTTATCTATATATTTATTTAATTGCTTATTTGTTCATTAATTAATTGATTAATTAATTAATTATTTAATTTATTTATTTATTTTTCCTTCATGGCATCTTGGTGTTTATATTTAATTCATATTAATCCTTTTTCTGTCATGGGTTGAGTGACGTGTACTTTTTCCACTGTTCAGCGTACACAGTTTGTCCGCAAAGGATTGTCCTACTTTCCGTTGGGGTTCCGTCGCGTTCGCTCCTTGTTTGAGGTAGGCGAATTCAATTGTTTCCTTTCCGAGGAACTCAGCTGATGCTTGAATTGTTTTAAATAAATTTTATTCCATGATTCGCGTGTTTATGATATCCTTGCACGACTTATTTTGGTGTTTTAAAATCTATAGTTTTTGTTCGAAAATTAAGTTTGAAGCAATTATATTTTATGCCAAGGTAGTTGTGCACTAGATGTTGTCCTGCACATTTTATTGTTTATATAGTACACCTGTTTAGGCGTTTCCAGCTAAGGTGGAACTAAATGCCTATGTTCTCTTATGTTATCATTGGTTGTCTTGAGCGGTGTTTTCTTTTTGTAAAGAAAGAATCATTCTTGGATCTTATTATCCTGTGCTGGTTAGTTTTATGAAATTTAGTATTATTTGGAAATGTTGTCATGCCCCTTTGCAGGTTTGATGCACCATTGGATGTTGACACATGGATGTGCCCTCAAATGTAGATGGTGTTTGAAATTGTTACCATTTATTTTTATTTTTATTTATTTTTATTTTCTCGAAATATCGACTTCTCTAAATGGTTCTTTGTTTCAAAATGTTTTCGCCTCTTCATGAGACACATTGAACTGGTTTAAAAAGAAATCTACAAAAATATGCCCATTTGGCTATTTATTTAATACAAAAGCAGTGCTTGAGTTTTTGAAAAAAATATTGTGAAATGTTCGTGTAAAGTCATTTGATTTTGTAAAAACAACTGAGTGCTCGCTTGGCGACTTCAGGTATTTTTATAAAGTGGTTTTGATAATTAAATGACGTGAAGGCCCAATTGGCACTTTATTAAATGTGAAGTGATTATACATATATATATATATATATATATATATATATATATATATACGTACCTGTGAGGGCATCTCTACAGGGGGACTTCCCTTCGAGGGTTGTCGTGTAGCGATGTCCGTGTAAGGGGTTGGCAAGTGCGGTGAGATGAGTCACGCGTGCGAGGGTCTCCCACTTACACAGTGTTACAAAAACCACCATGGGTTCCTGGGAGTCTTGTAGATTATCGAGTGGCGGTTGCTTGCTAACCCTGATTAGATGGGTTAGTACCCCCTGGAGTTGTGGATAGGCCAGGAGGGATGTGCCACTGGTTGGCTATTAGGGTGGCCAGTTGGTTATTGACTATGGAGTACCACGCCGGCAGGTAGTCTGAACCCGAGTACTTCCAGGGGTTTTCTATGGATGTTTAGGATCACCCATGGTTACATGCTTCCTTGATTGTTTACTTACAGTTATTCTTTACAGCTCATATTGTTACTTGTGTCCTTTTTCACTACTTGCATCATGCATTGCTTGTTTACTTCCTGTTTCACTGGTTTGTTTTCAGCCTGTACTGTTTACCAGTTCCTTTTTAGCACAGTCGTGGTATTATCTGTATTTGGTTTTGTTTTTAAAAACAGGAAATGGTTTTGAAAGTGATTTATAGTGTGCATTGGGTTTTCAAATTGGGGAAAACATGTTGTTTATTTTAAAGATAAAAAAATTCTATTTTTATAATTGTAATTTCAAACCTGTGTCAACGGATTGCTCGGGAAAGGAAACATTTGGATTCAGTGGTTTACTTTGGCTTACCTACTGGGCATTTTTAATGATCACGCCTATATTATCATTTCAGTGCAGGTCTTCCCTTTCCCAGGTTTTCTGTTTTGAGTCGCTCAGGGTTGGAGCGAGGTTGCTCTCTAGTTGGGTGGTGACCTGGGAGGTCACATGGAGGTACGTGGTCATGTGGCTTTTATTTCTTTTCCACTGTTAGTGTTTATTTGTTCGGTTCTATTTACTTTTGTTTGGGATGAAATCATTCCCAACGATCAAGTTTTAATGCCCGATACTTGTTGCCATCCCGGGGGATTGGGAACGCCCCTCGGGACTTTCCGCGGACCGGCTCGGGTGACCGGTTCAGGGTCGACCCGGGCTGGTTCGTGATAATAACTATCTAATTAGTACATCTCATAAAATCTTCTCACCTTTAATTTTCGTTCATGTAATATTAGTAGGAATATAAAACAAATAAGGAAACCATGAATTTGTTATTGAGGTTTTCCTCTAAAATGGATGGCTACATCCCCACTTTATAGTCGTTGTTATCCCACAAACATGATGCATTTTTTATGATCATGATGAAGAATAGTAAATGGTATATCATTTAAATAGTTATCCTGACCCCAACCATGTACAATTCATGAAACCAACTATTAAATTAAGCACCCACTTATAGTATTTTGACTATTTCACTATTGAAGTATTTCACTTCAGATATCATATTTGGATGGCTCCTCTTAAAGTATGATCAAAAGGAATATAGAAGTCTTTTCTAGACTAAACAATATCTCCACATGTCCCTCAGTATGTAGAAATCATATGTATTCCTCACTTTTAACATTAATAATAAAAATATATATCAATATTATATATTTATAATAATATACATATATTATATGCCATTTTCTCACTTCTTTGTCATGTACGATCTTCAGTAGTCCGTAAGAACATTTCTCTCCCTCTCTTCTTTATTCTTCATCAAAAAAAAATGATAAAATTTCAACTACAGATTTTATGTATCTATCATTTCTTGGACATAAATGATCTCTTTAGTGATAAAAATATCAGATCTTATTCAATCTCACATTGTCTTCATTATTATCATCAATGTATAAATAACCTGAAAAAACTTCACCCAAATAAAAATTATATAATTCAAATATTTTAATTTACAAATATCATAATTTTAAATGCAGGATTGTCCTTCTTAATTATCATTCAAATATCAAAAAAATTTAGTCTATTTTTTCAACATATTTTTTCAATATTAATTGTGTGAATGACTGAATGTGATGCACCCATGATAATATCCTAGACTCTAAGACTTTATGAATTGAAATACAGCTAGAGATGAATTTAAATTGGGTTATTTTATGATAAAATATATTATTTAGCCTAATTATCATCATCTTACTCACATAATCCTAAATATTTAAGATTATCATTCTATTGCAGTGTATTCTGGAATATCACATACATCTACGAATTGCAGCTGCGACTATGTGATGAAGTTGTTTCTATATTCTATATCTCATATCTATGGAATTTTAAATTTCTTAAACATAGTAATAGTAAAGGTTTATATTCTCATACTAAGCTATGGATGTTCATGTTTCCTACAAAAGAACATGAATTCCCTATAAAATCTAAGCTGAAAGGTGTTGTCTACCTACAGCCAACAATAAAAATAACTAATAAAAATACCTTCTTTGGGAAAATCAATAACTTCATAGAGAGGGAATTAATAGAGTGGAATATAGTATATTTTTTTACCAAACCACTATACATCGTCCTGTCTAATTTAATCCATTATTCTTTTTCCGCATACTTGTGTTAAAGGGAGAAGGATAATATCACTATATTTCAAGAGGATAAATTTTTTTGGTAAATATTTTTAAAATCACACTGATTTTATGCCATTGAAATCATTGGGATCATTTAGGTTATGTAACTTTTAGTAAAAAAGTTAAAAAATTAAATCCCAAATCAAAAATGATTTTTGGAATGAAATAATAAAATTATAACAAATTAAAATTTGAAATTATAAATATATGATGTTAATTTATTGGTCATTTATTTTGATAAATTAATGATTTAATATGTTTATAATTTTTTTTAATAAATTATAATACATATTGATTGATAATGTTTAATGCGAATACGATAAATAATTAAAGAGTTGTGATTAAAATTATTAAATGGTAAAAATATCTATTTTTCAAAGAATTTTATTTTCTATATGTTTTGTATTTTTATTCAATTAAATTGAAAATATCTATATTAAAGGGTATATTTTATAAGATCAGTTATATATATTGAAAAATTATTAAATATCAAAGGATTTTTACCTAGAAAGGAATAAGAATAAATGCATTTTAGGCATAAAATGCATTATTATAAATGCTTTATGAATTCAGTATATTTACATTAAAAATAATATTTAATAATATTATAAATTGAATCTAATAAAATTGATCTCCAATTTTGAATCAGTATTTTGAAATTATACAATATGTTCAATTTCATTTTTATTCATAAAAATAAGTTACCACGGTTAAAATTGAATTATCATGTTAAAGGTTAAATAAGGAAAACTGGTTTAACTAATGGGTAAAGACTAAAAATATCATTAAAAATCAATAAATTGATGTATAATGAATTTATTAGTGTCTTATTACCCTGTAACCATTAGTTTTCCACTATTGATCAAAATTACATGTTAAAGAAATTAATTAAACATTAAAAATGGGTATTTGTTAGAATTCAACTCAAGCTCACCCATAGAAGGACCCCCAACCAAAATTAACCAACAACATTCCATTATTTTCCTCTTTAATTCCTTTAAAAACTATCTCTATAAGAGGCATCTCCCTTTTTTGTGAACCATTTGTCTTAGGGAGTCACAAATCCCCCATTTTGAACAATCTCTTTAAGAGAAGATATAAGTCTTCAATGAAAGTATCATTTTCAAATTAATCCTTATTGTGTATATTCATCATATAAATAATACTATCTATTATTTAAATAATTTAAAACACCTTTTCAATCATTATTCTTCTATACAAGTGATATAATTATTATACAATAACATATTGCAGGCTATTCAATCATCATCACGAGTTATTGCTTCAGTCTGTTTCACTAAATTCATGAACGATGTTATAATGATTATATAATTAATGACTAAGAAAATATAAATAATGGTAATATTTTTTAATATTTATTAATTTCATTTATTATCATATTTTTATATTTGTAAAATCCCAGATTTTATTTAGCAATAAATTAAATTATTTTGTTAATTAAATGATCAAAGAAAATGATATTTTATGTGTTCCATATGAGATATCACCATATGTTCCATGAAATTACTATGATAATTGAGAAATAAAAAAAATTAAATTTCAGGAGAAATTTTTATCTGATGAACTCATAGTCATGGAGAAAGGACTAAGTCCTTCAAACTGAATCATGTATCAAAAAAAACATAACAACCAAATATTTATTTTTATAATAAAAAAGAAATATATTAGTAATAATGAATTAAAAATGAATGGTATTATGTAAAATAGAGAAGAATAAGTTTATTGTACCTAATATTAATGAGCCTAAATTTTTTATACATGAATTATAGCATGTCCAACCAATCTGAAATCCATGGTAAGGGCTTCTCAACGCAATTTCTCTTCATTGTGATATACTCCATATTCAATAGAAATTTCCTTTTGTTTTATGGGTATAATGACCCATGTATGTATTTTATAATATATTTTATTTAATTAAATAGATTTATGAATCCATAAATGGTTATCCATTTAAAGGGGTTTTTATTCAAAATTTATGAAAGCCTAAAGTGTTTTATTTCTAATATCATATTAAAATTGTAGAGACCCGAAGCTTGACATACATTGACATTACATTACATTTGAGGAATACATAGTACATAATAAAAACACACACACAAGGATCGTAATAGTTTAGTGTCTTTGGAAACTCAGAATATAATCTTCTAATCCTGGTGAAAGATCTTCAACATCTCCCATAAAGATCTTCCTCTTTTTTTAATACCTAAACCTTTCTTTATATCCTGGGGAAAAGTAAACATAAAAGGGTGAGCTCAAATGCTCAGTAAGGTTAAACAAAAAAATATCAATCACATCATATTCATAAGAACATAACATTCTGGAAATCTTAACCTGTAAAAGAGAGCATAATTTCATAACATGGGATAAATCATGGCAGTGAAATGTAATCACAATAATCATAACTTAAAACATGAAACTTTGTGGCATACACACATAATCATAGAGAATCATTTCTTGTTAGTCAAGACTAATTTCCAAGACTATCTTAGTGGACAAAGTCCCTTTCTGAACCGAGTCACCCTCGTTTCAGTCCTGTTTCACTGAACCGGTATAACCTACCATTCCAGCCATGTCTATCTCATGAGATATAAAATCTTTACCCAATGCATTGGAGGGAGATATAGGTCCCACACATCTCATAATGATACCACTCTTATGTGTGCCACAAAATTATAAATCATACATCATTGCAAAACCCATGTAGTAAAAATGGGAATCTTAAACATCGTGTCATCATAAAACAACTCATATAAGATAAAGGAATTCATAAAAATAATTCCATCACAACATAATCAAATCAATGTAATAATAGGGATAGAAACTGAACCCTTTATTATCTTAGATGGAAAATAATTTTGATAAAATGCTTGAACTCCATTCTTGAGGAAAATATCCTTTCTACTTAAAAAACACTTTCCTTTCTTTAACATGTTATAAAATTTTAAACTAAAAGACGTTGATTAAAAATAAAATTGATAACTTTAAAAGGAAGCTTCTTGTAAATAATGTTTTAAAAATACATTAATGCCGTATAAGTTAAAAAAACATTCTTCTCGTACTTTTGTCGGAAAAGTCAAAAAGTACCTCATAACATAAACAAAAGAAAGATTCCTTACATACCATGTGGTAAAAGTCAAAATGGGTAAAAGGACTTTAAACATACATGAAAACACTTTTATAAAACATTAACATGGATGATATAAATAACCCCAGTAAATACCAAAGTATAAACAATCTCGGATAAAAATGAGATTGTGATATTTCCCTTACCTTAGGTCTGACTTGCTTTGTAAGTGTCCGAACCTCCTGTATAATGATTTAAATAATGTTATTGACTTATTCCAGAATCATATTAATTGTTATTATATCATATATGGTCCACTTATGACATTATATTACCCGTTATTTTGTAAATTCATGTTAAAGTAGCATTTTGGGTAAAATCGTCTAATTTGTTGTTCATGTTTTTAACTTGTAATTATTAATATGATTACTTGGATCATGATTACTTATATCCAGAATGTAAAACATGATTTATATATAATATATATTCAGAATATATATATATATATATAATATATCGATAAATGGAATGAAATACACCGTTCATGGAGACGGTAGTCCGTACGTACGCATGAACGCTGTTTTCGTTTCCTTATTGAAGTGAATGGAATTAAGTAGATGACATACATATAAATTTACATAAATCTAGTATCATTATTATTTCATATATTTCATTATTAATTATTATATATACTTTATAATCATTCATGAATGGTTAATCATTGAGAATGAATCTCATCGCGTCGTGGAGACGGTAGTCCGTACGTACGCACGAGCGATGATATCGTTCCCATGGTCGTGGAATTGTGTTGAAGTGTATGTAGACTATTTCAGTATCAATATCACTTTATAATAATCATATATAGTTACTCATTACACCATTATACCCATCCTATTAAGGTGGTGGTGGAAAATAGATTACACCATGGCGTGGAGACGGTATTCCGTACGTACGCACGCGCGGTGATTTCAATTTTCCGTAGGATGGATAGAAGGTGAATTAGGGTTGTTTCATATTTATAATAAAATATCTGTATTTAAGTAATACTGATGTTATTACTTTGTCATGAAACAACTAAAGAAGAAGAAGTTGAAGAAGAAAGAAATTGAAAAGATCGGTAATGGATATTACCTCTTCTTTGAAACGCCTCTTTGAATCCTCCACTTAGGGAACTAAGATTGGTCTTTGAAGAAGACAAGGACCTCTAGGATTATTCTAGGGAAGTGGAGAAGGGGTTTTGTCAGGGGTTGGCCGAGCTTTAGTGATCAAATTGGTGTGAGGAGGAGGGGGAGGAGGTGTCCTTTTATAAGGGAGGAGAGGGGCACCTTAGGAATATCTCAAAATATTATTTTATATTAAAGTCAAAATCGGTTTATAATGGTTCTAAAGGGTCTTATTTCGAAGCTAAAGTGGGTATGGGTCGAAATAATATCAACCAATAGGATTTAGACAAGTTTAGGTTATTATTTTAAGCTTATCAATTAGATTTAACTCTAAGTTAAATAATTTAACTTTTACCGTGTCTTTTTGTTTTCTTACACTATATGGTTAATAAACTTACTATAACATGCCAAACGAACCCCAAATTATTTATTATTAATATATATATCCTTATCTAAGTCATTTGGCCGAATCTTAGATTTTTAGGAATAAAATAACAATTAATAATATAATATTTTATTTAAAAACTATTTTGTGTCAATTTTTACACTATTTGATATATGATTTTTGTGAAAGTCATAATAGAATTATATGTTCAAACCAAGTTGATTACATCAACAATAATATATCATAGTAACCTAGAAAATTAGTGGAATTCATAAAAAGTCTCATATTATATTTATTTGGGTATTTATAACATCAATTATGTCAATATTTAATTAATAAGATAATTACTCCATCATCGTTGTGTCATAAATATATTAAATTATTTAATGTCTAAAAATTACAAATAAAATACCATTATGTATTAAATCTTTTTAGCTTTCTAATGAATATTTATAGTCGAATATAGCTTATGTATAACCCCATATTAAAAATGTTTTAGTAAATAAACATTTATTTTAACTCTTTTAACCCTTCTTTAAATAAATTAATAATAAATGTCCTAATCTAATCCAAGTGGGCCTAAATGGTCATATTTTATTCCTAAGTTTTTTTTGGTCGAATTAAACGTGTCCAATAGAATTAGGACATGTGTTAGGGTAATAATAATATCCTTTCTACCCTTAATTACCCTATTTACTTTTAACCGTGATAAAAAAAAGTGAAAAGTTACTATTCACCAAAAATTTATTTTCATCTCATTGAACCGTATTTTACTTACTGACATCAACCGTGTCTCTCGGATTTTTGAAATTCCACTCACAGAAGCGGTAAAATTATGTTTTATGAAAAATTCAGTTTTTTAACTACCACTTAGTGGTTTCACTATTCATCAAAAATTGAAGTTTTTTAGAAAAATGCCAAAATTTCACCCTATGCTATAATTGATATTCCGAATTCAAAAATGATTTCTATTTTACAAAATTCCCAATATATAAGTTGCATTAATTAATTTTATAATTAATTTCCACTGTCACAACAAATAGCGTGTTTTTAAGAGATAATAACTATCAAAAGATTGACACTTGTTTATAACTGGTTTAAATGTGAAATTACATCCAATGACCAACATTGTATTAAATTGTAAAAATATATTCTAAATATACTTTAAAACCACTCAAATTAATAATTTATCACTATTAATTATTTCGATTAAAAAAGTTGTTTTTAATTAAAATTTAGTAATTTTCACTATTCATCATAATATGAAAGTTATCCGAAAAGTACCAAAATTTCACCTTAGGCTAAATTCGATACTCCGAATCCATAAATGAAGTCCATTTTGAAAAATAAAATTTACAAATTTTCAAAAAGTGGTTTTTACTATTCATAACGCCTAGTTTTAATAATATCTTAATATCATATCGTTGTTTAGCGAAACTTGGTGTTGCGTACAACACACGCTATCATGGAAGGTCACGATTGCGTGTAATCCAAGCCAAGTCAAAGATGTGTGTTGTGAAAGCTCCTTTTGGTGTAGCGTATAACACAAGAAATTAATGAAATTAAAAATAATATTTTTCATAAAATCTCGGGGTGTTACATTCTACCCCCCTTAAAACGAATTTCGCCCTCGAAATTCGTCCGGGTTATAAATGGTTTACTATTCAAAAGTTTCTTTAATCGAAACCCACATCGTAAAAAGGAATACCAAAACCAATCTTTAAAAACAAAAGTATGAAACGTAACGGTTACCAAAATAAACTAATCACTAGGTTTCCACATAGGTGAAAATATGGATATGGAAGAAAAATCTAACCATCATGTTCTGATGGAGAGTGGTAGAGAACATGGCTATGGAAAATCTAGCAATCACAAATCCATAAATTTGTAACGATCTAAGGTACCATCTGATTAATCAGATATAAGAGCACTAGGACAACATTTTTGGTTTTCAAGATCGTTTCCCTAAAGTTGAAGAATTTGAATTAGAATAAATACTTACTTTATTTTGGTACAATCTCACTGTTGTTTGTGCCTTGAACAATTTCCACTTCATCTCTTAAATAAATGAAGTTGAATTTGTTATTCGTGAAGTGTTAGCAGATCATGTGATAGAATGATGGGTCATTCCATCTGTCTCAAACAAAAGGTTAGAAAAAGTTATTAAATATACACAAGTCATTCTATAGTGAGATTAATCATATATGGTTCCTAAAATGGACTTATACTTCATATATCATACTGCTTAATATAGTAAAACTAGTTTCTACTAACCAGGGACTTCCTGTAGGCCAGTGTGAGGCGATAAAGGCCAGTAGCACTTCGGTTGTGGGTTCGATTCCCACGGCCTTGTCCGACACGATGGGCGGTCACCCATCCTGCAAGTTGTGCTTTTTCTAGAACTACATTACTATAACATCACATAAATAATATCGAAAAAACTTCTATCCTTAAACAATACTAACTTATGTGCAACATAATCCATTCCAATCTTTAGGCTTGTCTAAAATACTTCGGTCCAAGCTCATAGTATAAAGAAAATGATTACTTGAAATGTCACAGAACAATCACGTGAATGCCATTATTTATCCCCCATATATCATAAGATATATCTTGTTGGTAAAATTACAAACATGTGAATTCCTTAATCATGTATTCCCTTGAAGAATGAATACCCATTGAACCTTAGTGAAAACATGAATGCTGACAAAACATAAATCTTTCCACATACCAAAATCCAAAACTTCTATATACTCAAACCATGATATAACCTTCTCCTTATATCAGTCATGAGATCATGAATACAATCAAATACCTCATTATCTTATTATTCCTTCATTATGCGCATATCATCTGCTTTCCAAAAAAATATCTGAATAACATTTCATGGTTACTAGTACCATTAATCATACACTTTAAAAACATAGGAAAGACAATAGTGTAACAATCCTTAGATGTCTCATTATTCCATAGTACCATGAGATTACTTATACAACATTACACTTGATAAACATGTAATCATTCCACTACCTTCTTAAACCATTGACCTAGCTTCAACAATTCTTTCATCTCACATATCATTTGTAGTCTCTTCATCATCATCAACATAAATACTTCCCATACGACCATACTGATTCTCTTCATGAGACTTTCCCTTAGGGCATTGGTTTGCATAATGCCCGTACATTCCACATTTAAAACATTTAACCATTGTTGATGTCGTAGCAATACCATTATCCTCATCCATGGTGTTAACTAAACCTTTTCCTTTGCACTTACTTACTTTGTGTCCTTCTTTTCCACAGCCAAAGCATCTTCCAGTTCCTTTGAAACATTCTCCTTGATTCATCTTCCCACATGATTTACATAGGGGAAATTGAACTTTCTTTCCTCTATGATCATCATGAAACTCCATCTTTCTCTTATTAGTCGAGTCAGGAAACTTAACAAATTTTACTTTATTGATCATATTATGAGATTGCTGATTCGGCATAATAATGATGTTTGGACTTCCAAATCCCATTTCATTTGATTCCTTATGAAGAATATCATTCCATTTTCCATCATATCCTCCATTATCGTGAATCATCTTGTTTCCAGCCATTTTCTAAAACCCAAAAAGAATAGTGTGAGACACAAAAATCATAATAAAGGGAGAGTAACTTCAATATCTAACATCTTTGGTTTAATCTAATATCGTTACCATAGTTCTAGGACTATATCCTATACGTATACTTATCCATAGGGACATCCCTAGACATACCTTAGAAATATCTCTAGGGATCTCACTAACGTTCTCACATCCTAGTTTCCAAAGCTTGACTAAACCTTTCCTCCGATACCAACTGTAGAGACCCAAAGCTTGATGTACATTGACATTACATTACATTTGAGTAATACTTAGTATATAAAAAAAACACACACACAAGGATCGTAATAGGTTAGTGTCTTTGGAAACTCGGAATATAATCTTCTAATCCTGGTGAAAGATCTTCAACATCTCCCATAAAGATCTTCCTCTTTTTTTTAATACCTAAAACCTTTCCTTATATCCTGGGGAAAAGTAAACATAAAAGGGTTAGCTCAAATGCTCAGTAAGGTTAAACAAAAAAAATATCAATCACATCATATTCATAAGAACATAACATTATGGAAATCTTAACCTATAAAAGAGAGCATAATTTCATAACATGGGATAAATCATGGCAGTGAAATGTAATCACAATAATCATAAATTAAAACATGAAACTTTGTGGCATACACACATAATCATAGAGAATCATTTCTTATTAGTCAAGACTCATTGCCAAAACTATCTTAGTGGACCAATTCCCTTTCTGAACCGAGTCACCCTCGTTTGAGTCCTGTTTCACTAAACCGGTATAACCTACCATTCCATCCATGTCTATCTCATGAGTTATAAAATCTTTACGCAATGCATTAGAGGGAGATATAGGTCCCACCCATATCATAATGATACCATTCTTATGTGTGCCACAAAATTATAAATCATACATCATTGCATAACCCATGTAGTAAAAATTTGAATCTTAAACATCGTTACATCATAAAAAAACTCATATAAGATAAATGAATTCATAAAAATAATTCCATCACAACATAATCAATTCAATGTAATAATAGGGATAGAAACATAACCCTTTATTATCTTAGATGGAAAATAATTTTGATAAAATACTTGAACTCCATTCTTGAGGAAAATATCCTTTCTACTTCAAAAACACTTTCCTTTCTTTAACATGTTATAAAATTTTAAACTAAAAGAAGTTGATTAAAAATGAAATTGAAAACTTTAAAAGGATGCTTCTTGTAAATAATGTTTTTAAAATACATTCATGCCGTATAAGTTAAAAAAACATTCTTCTCGTACTTTTGTCGGAAAAGTCAAAAAGTACCTCGTAACATAAACAAAAGAAAGATTCCTTGAATACCATGTGGTAAAAGTAAAAATGGGTAAAAAGGACTTTAAACATACATGAGAACACTTTTATAAAACATGAACATGGATGATATAAATAACCCCAGTAAATACCAAAGTACAAACAATCTCTGAAAAAAATGAGATTGTGATATTTCCCTTACCTTAGGTCCCACTTGCTTTGTAAGTGTTCGAACCACCTGTATAATGATTTAAATCATGTTATTGACTTATTCCAGAATCATATTCATTGTTATTATATCATATATGGTCCACTTATGACTTTATATTACCCGTTATTTTGTAAATTCATGTTAAAGTAGCGTTTTGGGTAAAATCGTCTCATTTGTCGTTCGTGTTTTTTACTTGTAATTATTAATATGATTACATGGATCATGATTAATTATATCAAGAATGTAAAACATGATTTATATATAATATATATTCAGAATATATATATATATATAATATATCGATAAATGTAATGAAATACACCATTCATGGAGACGGTAGTCCGTACGTACGCATGAACGTTGTTTTCGTTTCCTTATTGAAGTGAATGGAATTAAGTAGATGACATACATATAAATTTACATAAATCCAGTATCATTATTATGTCATATATTTCATTAGTACTTATTATATATACTTTATAATCATTCATGAATGGTTAATCATTGAGAATGAATCTCATTGCGTCGTGGAGACGGTAGTCCGTACGTACGCACGAGCGATGATATCGTTCCCATGGTCGTGGAATTGTGTTGAAGTGTATGTAGACAATTTCAGTATCAATATCACTTTATAATAATCATATACAGTTACTCATTACACCATTATACCCATCCTTTTAAGGTGGCGGTGGAAGATAGATTACACCACGGCGTGGAGACGGTTTTCCGTACGTACGCATGCGCGGTGATATCATTTTTCCGTAGGATGGATAGAAGGTGAATTAGGGTTGTTTCATATTTATAATAACATATCAGTATGTATGTAATACTGATTTTATTACTTTTTCATGAAACAACTAAAGAAGAAGAAGTTGAAGAAGAAAGAAATTGAAAAGCTCGGTAATGGATATTACCTCTTCTTTGAAACGCCTATTTGAATCCTCCACTTAGGGAACTAAGATTGGTCTTTGAAGAAGACCAGGACTTCTAGGATTATTCTAGGGAAGTGGAGAAGGGATTTTGGCAGGGGTTGTCTGAGCTTGAGTGCTCAAATTGGTGTTAGGAGGAGGGGGAGGAGGTGTCCTTTTATAAGGGAGGAGAGGGGCACCTTAGGAATATCTCAAAATATTATTTTATATTAAAGTCAAAATCGGTTTATAATGGTTCCAAATGGTCTTATTTCGAAGCTAAAGTGGGTATGGGTCGGAATCCTATCAACCAATAGGATTTAGACAAGTTTAGGTTATTATTTTAACCTTATAAATTAGATTTAACTCTAAGTTAAATAATTTAACTTTTACCGTGTCTTTTTGTTTTCTTACACTATATGGTTAATAAACTTACTATAACATGCCAAACGAACACCAAATTGTTTATTATTAATATATATATCCTTATCTAAGTCATTTGGCCGAACCTTATATTTTTAGGAATAAAATAACAATTAATAATATAATATTTCATTTAAACACTATTTTGTGTCAATTTTGACACTATTTGATATATGATTTTTGTGAAAGTCATAAAAGAATTATATGTTCAAAAAAAGTTGATTAAATCAACAATAATATATCATAGTAACCTAGAAAATTAGTGGAATTCATGAAAAGGCTCATATTATATTTATTTGGGTATTTATAACATCAATTATGTCAATATTTCATTAATAAGATAATTACTGCATCATCGTTGTGTCATAAATAAATTAAATTATTTAATGTCTAAAAATTACAAATAAAATACCATTATGTAGGAAATACTTTTATCTTTCTAATGAATATTTATAGTCGAATTTATCTTATGTATAACCCCATATTAAAAATGTTTTAGTAAATAAACTTGGATTTTAACTCTTTTAACCCTTCTTTAAATAAATTAATAATAAATGTCCTAATCTAATCCAAGTGGGACTAAATGGTCATATTTTATTCCTAAGTTTGTTTTTGGTCTAATTAAACTTGTCCAATAGAATTAGGACATGTGTTAGGGTAAAAATAATATCATTTCTACCCTTAATTACCCTATTTACTTTTAACCGTGGTAAAAAAAAGTAAAAAGTTACTATTCACCAAAACTTTATTTTCATCTCATTGAACCATATTTTACTTACTGACATAAACCTTGTCTCTCAGATTTTTTAAATTCCATTCACAGAAGCGGTAAAATTATGTTTTATGAAAAATTCAGTTTTTTAACTACCACTTAGTGGTTTCACTATTCATAAAAAATTGAAGTTTTTCAGAAAAATGCCAAAATTTCACCCTAAGCTATAATTGATATTACGAATTCAAAAATGATTTATATTTTACAAAATTCCCAATATATAAGTTGAATTAATTAATTTTATAATTAATTTCTGCTGTCACAACAAATAGCGTGTTTTTAAGAGATAATAACTATCAAAAGATTGACACTTGTTTATAACTAGTTTAAATGTGAAATTACATCCAATGACCAACATTGTATTAAATTGTAAAAATATATTCTAAATATACTTTAAAACCACTCAAATTAATAATTTATCACTATTAATTATTTCGATTAAAAAAGTTGTTTTTAATTAAAATTTAGTAATTTTCACTATTCATCATAATATGAAAGTTATCCGAAAAGTACCAAAATTTCACCTTAGTCTAAATTCGATACTCCGAATCCATAAATGAAGTCCATTTTGAAAAATAAAATTTACAAATTTTCAAAAAGTGGTTATTACTATTCATAACGGCTAGTTTTAATAATATCTTAATAGCATATCGTTGTTTCACGAAACTTGGTGTTGCGTACAACACACGCTATCGTGGAAGGTCACGATTGCGTGTAATTCAAGCCAGGTCAAAGATGTGTGTTGTGAAAGCTCCTTTTGGTGTAGCGTATAACACAAGACATTAATGAAATTAAAAAGAATATTTTTCACAAAATCTCGGGGTGTTACAAAAATTGAGAGTTTCTATGTGTAAGTCACCATCCAAGTAAATTATTTGTTTTTATATCCAAAGACAAATAGATTTAATGTCACAATTTTCTATTTTTTATGGTTTACTTGACTTCTTACCATTTTACCACCGTTTCGTTCACTATTCAATCAAAATGATGCTTGTAAATAGAGGTGACCATCTCTATTCATCTAGGTAGGGAATATAACTCCTCTATATACATGTTTTTCATATATATATATGGAAGTAATTATACATAATTTTACTATTTATTAAGCTCATGATCAATTTAATTTTATTATATTTATAAAACTGTGACAGAAATATTTTTTAATGTTTTTTGCATGGTCTATTTTTTCCAATTATATTATTCTATTTTCTTTCTGAAACTTCCTTTATAAGTATTCCTTTGTTTCTAAAGTAATTTTTATTTAATTTATCACTATTTTTTTATATTACTGTTTTATAAATTATTTCCTATTTAAATGATATTTATCAAAATTAAAAAGGTGTTTATTATTATTTTTATAATTAAATTTTTTAATTATTTTATAAATTGTTTTTCATCAATATTGATATCATTTAATATTTCCTATAATTATTCATGGGTATACTATAATGATATCATTCACATTATCTCACTAAATTGATTATGATCTTATTTTGTGGATGTTTTTTGAAACCAATTTCTTTCAGAGTGGTTAATTAATATATGGTTAAATTTTGAATGTTTCCACGTGACATGATTATGTGTAGTTTTCCCTTATGTGACAGATGATATTGAACTTATATATCCATCCAATGAACTGGGTATAAATTTATATCTCATTAGATGACACATATGGAATGGGGAGTGAACACAATCCAAATTGGACTCTATCCACTATGTTTATGGAATGGGTAATGAACAGAATCCTCTATGAGACTATATATTTTATGTTTATAGAATTGCGAGTGAACCCAATACATTATGGGACTTTGTATACTATGTTTATGGAATGAGAAGTGAATCCAATCGACAATGGGACTATGTTCGCTATATTTGTGGGAATAGGAGTAAACTTAAACCCCCACAAGGCTTTGTCTATGTTGTGTATTGGTATGGGTAGTGAACCCATACCCTTAAGGAACTCTATACAATGTTTTTATGGGAATAGAGAGTAATCACAATCATCTAAATAACTCTATCCACTAATATTATGGGAATGTGAAGTAAACCCAAAACCCTAAGTGGGTCTCTCAGCTATGTGATGATATTCCTAGTAGTGTCACTTGAAATTGAAAATAATTTTCTTTGATTGTGTTTATTATCTATTCTTATGACATATTTTACATGTTAAGATAAATTTATTTATGAAAATATTCATGATTTAAGATCCATGAATTATTGGGTATGATTTATTTATGTTATTTTCACTTAAAATTGTTATGTTCGCACCCCCACATGTTCGTATTATTCTCACTATAATATTTAATTTATATTTATTATGTTCTCTCCTTATATGGTATATGATCTCACCCATTAATTATTTTTTTATTACTTGGATAATAAACAATATTATTATGTATAATGTGACTATAGGTTTTTCTTGTGAGAAGATTATTTGTAGGATATGTTAAATAATTTTTTCAAAATATGTTTATTATGTATCTAATCTGCAAATATACTAAACCAATAGTTAATGAGGTGTAATTTATTATTAAATTTAATGAATATTCATTCTAAATGTTATGATATGTATGTATGTTAACTTTAGGTAATCTAAAATAACCATGTTTTATATTGTAAATTCATTTTCGTTAAGGAATATATCAACTGTAGCAACATTAGATTTAAAATTATACAAATTTATCATGGATTTGTTAAGGAAATATCTAATTTCACTTGATAAATAAACAATAACAAAAGAAACTAGATTTTAAAAAACACTATAGAATGATTCTTTATCACATCAAACTTTTGGGACATAGGCCTAGGTCTTCTACTATGAACTAGATCATGAGCATATGATACTATAGGTTTTACTGGACTCTGAGAATCACACATCTATATTCTAGGTTAATGGTTCCTTTATAGTATTAGGGATGAAAAACTAGGTTCCATGGGGTCCATATGTTGACCATGTAATAGTACCCCTTCCAGGCTATCATCCAGCAAAATGAGAGTTGGATCATCTCTAAAGGGCCTTTTTATATGTTGTTTCTCTTTTAATGATTTTTTAATCTCAATTCATCTTGATTTAGTGGAATGAATGGAATGATATAGGACGATTCTATAACTTCACTATGAGTCTCATTTTTGTATTAACATACCTCAAAATTCTATTCCATAAGCGGAGTATGATAAATCAATTTCATATAAATATTTCTTTATCTTCACGGAAGTCCATTTGTAATATATAATTTATAGAGTCTAATAATGATTATTTAATGTATGATCTTTCTATTTGGTGGGGTGATTCCTAACCTCCTAATGGAATGGAAATTAAATATTTGAGGGATTGAAGAAATTTTTCGACTCATGGGGTATAACCTCTCCAACGATAATCCTCCCATAAGTACATAATTTATAATAAAGATTTTACTATCTAATATTTTGAGGATATATTTTTCTTATAGTTCTATAGAATTCATAAAAAACATTTACATATAAATCTGTTAATGTAAAATGTGGAAACATTCATTGAATACTAATTTTTTTCATAAAAACGGGATACAAAATTGTAAACTATTATTTCATTAAAAGCATGTTTGATTCATTAATGTTTTATTCTAATTATATATACCTATACGTTGATATAGAATCATAATCGTCATTAGGCCAAATGAAAAACATTATAAAACTATGGACGATAAAAAAAACACAGAAAGGGGTGAAAAAATAAAGGAAATTATTAGTCCATTTTAAAAATTATGTAATACCATAAAAAAATTCTTCCCTTTTTACATAATAATTTTTATTCTAAAATAAATTTACCTTATAAATGAAATAATATTAATTATATAAATGTTTTCCTAAAACATATCTTAATAAATATTAAATTTAAAAAAATAATCATGAGCGTTTATTGTATGCCATAGTTACTCATGAGCACATTTTCTTTAATGTGATGCTTTTCACCCTTATAAGGGGAATAAAATCTATTTCAAACATAAGATCATTATATTACCATATTAAATCAAAAAAAATTCTTGAAAACTCAGTTGAAATAATAGAAAATAAATGTAGTAATTTGATAAATTATCTTCATAACACTCTTATAATCACTCTTATAAGCACTCTTATAAATGGAATAACATACTTGATTAATTTCACCACAAATACCATGAAGAAAATAATAATTAACCAATGTAGTGGAGTGAAATATCCAGATCACACATCATCATGAAAAATGTAACAAGACTATAAAATAGGTAAAACACATAAAATCTTTCATTTTATTTATAAAATATAATAAATTTTCCCTCTAACTCATATATAGAAGTACTTTCGGGTGTGACATAAAAATATGGATTAATAAAATTTTATTTGAAAACTCCTAAAAAATGAAAAGGAATGGGAAATAGGATATTATTAAAAAATCATGAAAATTTTAAGATTAATACTCATAATAATTACTGTTCATGGTTGAAGGAAATTCTAATCATCTTTTATATGCTAAAAATATATATTTTTTCACACATTTCTAAATTTTTTCAAAATAACTTGTTTTGGAAATTGTAGAAATGATTATCTTAAAATATTAATAAATACATTCAAAATAAATTTAAAATTAAACTACACAGAGATTTATTTATATCAATTTAATAATTGATACATTATAATGAAAATGAATATTGAGGTAAAATAGAAGAAAAACATTAAAACATTGAAAATAATGTTTTAAAGAAAAACCTCATACCTCAAGCCCGACTCTCCATATATATAATTAAACTCATGTATAATTTTTTTATATAAATGATTAATAACCTTTTTAATGTGTATCACATTATTTTTATCCATGTTATTTCATTTATTATCATTCCTTATACAGTAATAATGTTAGTTATGTTCTTCTAAGATGTTTTGAAGAATTTTGTTTTATAATTTTCAAACAACTTTAGTGAGATGAACATAGTCAAAGGGGAAATCATTCCATCATCTCTAAAACATTAATAATTATGTAATTATAATTATTATAAATAAAATATATTTCTAAAACCATCAGTGAATGGAAAACATGAAAAATGAATCACATTGCTTCATGGTGGTGGTAGTCCACTTGTACACACAAAAACATTATCATTTTCCATCAAATATAAAGTTATGGAGGTAAGTAATAACATATGATTAAATAATCAGAATTATTTAATTAATATTAAATATATTTATTAAATGCATTTTATTAACCATCTTTTTGAGGTGCTTATGAAAAACAAACCACAACACTTCGTGGAGGTTGTAATTCCAATATACGCATGAGTGATGTTTTTTATTCCAACATCATGGAAAAAAAGAGCTGAATAATTTGTACCATGAAAAAAATTACACATTAGTATATATAATATTTTTATTATTTTATTTTTTAATTTTTAAATAATATTTTAATGGGTTATAATAAGAACTGAACATGAAACACTCGTTATAGAATTAAACCTCATTTTCGGAAAACCCTTTTGGATTACACCACAATCATTTTTGTTTTTCTCTTTTGGTAAAACTTGGACCTATAGTAAATGGATTGGGATATAATAGAGTTATTAAATTAGGTATTTTATTATATATATTCTTTAAAATATTTGAGGATGAAAAGCGGGGAGTTTTTCTTTTATAAACGACCAAGTTTCACAATTATAAATATCGAGAACGTTAAAATAAAAAAAATACCATTAACATTTCAAGTTGATCCAAATGGAAATAATTTAAAATTAATAATTTGATATTATATAAATATATTAAACCAATAAAATTTATACATATTCATGTTTCATTGTAAACCCTATCATTTTGTTTAATTCACAAGTTAACTGTTTTAACCTTAGCCATGGAAATTGATTTGTCACTCTTTAAGGGATATAAATGAACATATAGGGTGAAAAGTAGATAAAAATGATCCATGTGTGAAATTTAAGACTATTTATAATCCCCATTTTCCCATTTAAATATTTAATTAATTTTAAATCATTTAGTAATATATCTTCTATCATAAAATATCATTAAATCCATTTTTGTACAATACATTAATTTGGGTTTCAAAGAAATTAAGACAATAATGGAATTGGAAGATAAAAATGTTTGAAATTAATTATAATTTATAATTATCATTTAATTTAATTGAATACCATAATTTATCCAAAAACTATTAATTCAATTATTTTTAGAGTCATTTAGCTTTATTTTTCTACAGCTCGCATATACACTATATCGATGTTGTGTAAGTATTTAGGAAAATTAAATCACCACTTAAAACTAAAAATAAATTACTATCATTAAAACTATTTATTAATATCATAGATAACAATTAATAACTGTTTATAAATGATTTTTCCCAGACAATTGTATCACATATAATAAAAAAATATAGTGTATTTTGTATTTATTATTTTCATAAAAAATTATAATGGTTATAATCAATGTAAGGTGGGTAGAAATTTCAATATTTTCAAATATTGGATGGTATTGGTTGAGAAACACTTATAAAATAAAATAAATATATGTTTTTCATGTATTTAGGTCTTATCTCATAGTTTAACTTCATTTTACACATGTTACCCTTTCCAAGTCGACAAATATTTATCATGATTACTATTTATAATTGGTAAAAATAAAAGAGGCCAATTTAATGATTTCAAAAAACAGAATTATAAATATTGTGGAATTTTTTTATGATTGAATTTATAGAAGTGGATTAAATTCATTTTAATTTAAATGCATAAAACACAATGAAAAATAATTTTTTTGAAAAATGTATTTTTAATCTTAAAATGAGCTTATACCAAATTAAAATGTCCTTATAATTATTTTTTAAAAAACAAAATTATTTATAATTAATAGACAGTATTTATTTAATTTAATACAAAATCCAAAATATAGTGGTACTTTTATATTACCTGATTTAATGACATGAAATAAAAGTTTTTCAAAAATCAGTATTTTTCAACTATTCACCCAAAATAAGTCTTTTAAGAAGAAGACCAAAATTCAACATAATATATTTTTGATATTATGATTTCAAAAATGATTCTAATTTAATAAAATAAATTTTATAAAATCCTCATTAATTAATTATAAATCCATTCACAAAATGTAACAAAACTAAATTTTAAATATAATGAATTTTATGCATAAAATTACTTTACTCTCATTTTTTTCCTAATAACTATAATTAAAAGCATTTTAATTCATTAGATTTGATATATTATCTAATAATTTAACAAACTAATTTATAAATTTTTATTACTTTACTCTATTATTAGAAATATAAATTTCACACAAAAAAACAGTTTTCTGAATAATATATGTTTCAAATTCAAATGATCTTACCATCATTTCCATCAAATTGATAATAAATTTATGAAAAATTATTTATTTTATAGGAAATAATTTCTATATATATTTGAAAATATGTTTATTCTTATTCATATATTCCATACAAATGACTATGTCCTCATAGTTATATTTAAAGTACAATATTTTCATTTTATTTCATGGTTATTTTTAGCTCAGTATTGTGTTTACCAAAATAGAATAAATATTTTTTAATAAAAAGAGTTAAAAAATATTTTGGAGTAGAATTATACCTCCTTAATGAAATTTTTCCCTCATAATTTTATATTATAACTTATAAAAAAATTTTAATTCATAATTTAAAAAATAAATTCTATGTAGTATAAGACAAACCATATGATCAAGAAAGGAAAGACCATTTTAATAATTAAAAATGCCTTTGTAAAAAATCCACATTGGAAAAAGGAAAAAATTATTCTAAAAATAAGAGAAGTTAAATATGAACATCACCCTAAATAAAACATAATTATGATCCCACATAAAGATAAAATTGGTGGGAAGTTAAAACATAGACATGGAGGAGAAAAAGTGCAAGGAATAATTGGGAGTGATAGAGAACATGATCATGAAAAACCAAATTAACATAAAAAAATAATTTTTTTGGATGAAGAAGACTATAAATGTATCAAAATTGAATTTAAATGTATTATATTTTTATTTCAATATATTTTTCTCAGTGTTGAGGCATTATTTTACTATTAAGATTGAGAACTTGGTAAAATACACCTGATTTATTTCCTTTTCATGAGCACACTTTCATCTGTTTGTTATTCATCATTAAAGTTTTACTTTTATATCCTCTCTTACTCTAGTAAATTAATTATCAAGATAAATTTATCATACCCGAATCACAAAATTTAATATTTAATGGATCAAGATATGCATAAAAGTATAAAATTTTCACCTTATATATTTGAACATTAACTAAAACAAAAGTTGTTTTCACATGATAAAAAAATAACCAATATGATTATACCTCCATCTGAATAAAAAAAATATTATTATAAAAAGCCTTTATAATTACACCCAATTTTCAACTTAAGTGATTACATAATTTACTAACCAATAAAATCATAAAAATATTTTTGGAGAGGATAGAAAACATAAAATACAAAATATTTGATCATATAGACTTGCAAATTATACTTTATATTTATCTCCATATAAAAATAATAACTCATAATGTCTCAATTGATAAATATGTATGCTCTAACCATATGAAGTCCAAATTTTTCTAATCTTATCTATAAATATCATGAATATCTATAAATCCATAATAAAACCAATTCTAATTTAAAAATAAAATCCAAACATCATTCATCACAAAAACTAACATATTAGAAAAAAAATAGTCTTATTTACCTTAATCAAATAATGTTCCTATTATAATAAACTTGTTCAAAAATAACATTATTCATTTATCACCAAATCATTTTTCAGTCCCATGATTTTCTATATGATAAATCATATATTCTCAAAATTTATTAACCATTTTATCCCAATTAAAAATATTTAATTGAACATACAAGACCACATCTAAACCCTAAAAGTTATTAATTACTTTATAATTATGTTTGAAAAATATAAAATCATTATTCTTCAAATAACATTTTCACTACAACACTAGTTAATCCTAAGGGATACATATTCCTAAAAATATATTAATAATAAGAAAATTTCTCAAAGGTAATGCCATAACATAATTCCTCAAAAGGGAAATATATGGCATTAAACTTATAATCAACCTTAGGCTTATTAACACATGATGGAATTTAAAAATCATAAAATATCCTTATCTAAATCATCCTAATATCAAAAGTTATCCAATCCTTTCCTAAAAAACAAACTATAAAGACTTATACCTTAGTAAACCCATTATTACATGATTTATAACAAGGTTTTAACATTATTATATGTTGAGGATCTTTATGGATTAGAGTTTTCAGTCATTACAAAAATGACATACATATAATTTTTTTTTAAAATAATGTTAACAATTCCACTCAATATCTTTTTTTTAACAGAAAAAAGATTCATAAATTTAAAATCATGTTTCTTATAAAATAACTTATCTTTTTTTGATATTAAATCCCCATTGTGGAATGTAAAATATTGATATAGTTTCCCAATCATCCCTAATAACAATGAAAAAAATTTTAATCCTTGGTTGAGAAAAAATATACTTGGAATGGATAAATAAATAATTAAACCCATAAGCCTATTTTGAAAATCAACTAATCCTATAAAAAAGATATTCCTTTTACATAATAATATTTCAGCTCAATAATTAACTTTATTACTTGAAAAGTATGCTTCATTCCCCAACCATCATATAAAATTTTAAAAGATAAAAACATAACCATGAGGGTTTCTTGTAAAACATGGGTACATATAAACAAATTTTCTTGAAAAAAATAATTTTCACTACAAAAAGAGGAAAACACTTTCCATTAAACATTATCTAATTATCTTACCTTATATAATCAAAATACTTCCCTGATAACTCATTTAGAAGAAACAAAATATCTTATAGGAACCTTAGGATATCATCTTTATATCACTTTTACAACCAAGCTTCCAATAAATCTTATAAGCACTTTTACAATAGGAATAACATAGTTGGTTAATTCCAAAATAATCTCTCGGATAAAATAATCATTACCCAAGGAATTAGAGAGCAATATTGGGCTCACCCATCATTAAGAACAATCTATAATTACTAAAACATGTTTTTAAAGTTGGTTCCAAATTCCAAAATTGAAAAGTACTTTTCGATTATAATGTCATGTATAGAGTGAGATATGTAAGATGTATTATTTCCATAGTAGTTTTTTATATTTCTACACTAAACATTTAAACAGTAACCTCCACATATTATTTATTATATCAATAAGTTATAGAAGTTCCAAAATATAATTTGAACCTCAAGATACTATAAAAAAAATCCTAAACACATGTCCTACGGTCCCAATACTTTATATAGTCGGGACACAGAAGATGTCTGACTATCAGGTGTTGGGGGATCATAATAATTGATACAACTTCTCATAATTTTTGAAAATGGTAATATAGAGTGGAGGAGATTATGGGGACTGACCAACCAATAGGAACAATATATGTTACAAGGTTTAATGGTTTTTCCTATCTATATGTATGTATATTTATCTCTTGGCTTGAGATCATTATCAATGTACTCCTTTTGATCATGTATATTGATTTAATAATGATCCATGGAAATTATTTTTTTGTGAGGTACCTTGAGTTGAGTGTGTTATTAGTGGTATGACATTAATTGAATGGTACATATATAATTTGTCTTCTCTGAATGGAAGACATATCTCGGGACAACTTGACTAGGATGGTAGTACCTTTAAAAAATCCATGTTCATGGTAATTTAAGGTAAGTATATCCAATAAGGTCATGTATAAATAAAGAGAGAAATTATTATTACACATTGTTAGAATCCTTTTTTATGAGATATCATGAGATAAAGAGATTAAATTACACAATTTTTGTATGTAAGAGGTTTTTATTTTTGAGGCAATAAATTACCTCCTTAGTGTCATTTACAGTTTTCCAGAACCCACTCTTAGTCTGTGATTAGTACTCATATATATAAGGACCTAGAGGGTCACACATAAATAATATTTATAATCATGTTCAGTTATTTTTAATTTGAGTTATAGGACATTATGGGCCCCATAGTGGTGGTTGAGTTATGTCTATGTTTAAACTATCACGTAGAAATAAATAATTCAATAGTAATCATGTTTGGAATAAAATATATTGAATTTATTTAATTTTTATGTACATGAGTTATTTATTTAATACTAATAAAATAATTTTGACATTAAAATTAAATATATTTAATATTCAAGGTTCGTTAAATAATTATATAAGATAAACGAGACAACTTATTGATTTGTATGTTATCACTTAATATTATTTTAGTTTTTCAAGTAATGGATAAATTTCACATGATCTCTCAAAAGTTTTTGTGAGGTTATAAGTGTTATTTTGGGAATTAAATGACGAATTAACTTATTAAAGTGTTTAATTGCAATTTTATCTAGTTTAAACCTAATTATAAATTCCAAAAAAGCTTTAATTTTAAGGACTATTTATTTTGATAAATTTCAGAGGTTCTATCATGTCCCTCACAATTTTTATAGTGAGACGGGGTTTAATTCATCCTGATATATTTTCTCCCACATAGATCAAAGAGTTAAAATTCTCACGATCATTATGATGTTAAAATCACATTCTATTTTTCATGAAATAACTCAAAGATCACTGATCAAGAAAGATTCTAGAAAATGTCTGGATGATCTAGAGGGTTTCAAAATTGGTTCCTTTAAAATGTTGTCTCTAATGAAGAGTGTAAGGTGTTTCCAATCAACACCAAAAGAGGTAAAATTTCAATTTAACATTTTATATTCTACTGAATTATGTGGGATCCTCATGTTATATTTGAGCTATGATTATATTGGAGAAATTTCATGACATTGATCACATCATAAAGATTTTAAATTAAATATTTTTTGGGTTTCCACTACACAATCGACACCCAAAAAAACATAAAACACATAAAATCATTTATTTATATCATAATCTAAAAAGTTATTTTTTATGAAATATTCATAAGTTCTTTTGGGATTTATGTAAAATTATGGAAAATCAATTTATTTGAAAACACAGAAAAATCCTACAATAATTGAAAATTGGATATACTTTTGAAAAACTATGAATCAGTGAAGATAAATCATGTTAATGATTAAAATTAATGATTTTAAGAAATTAACCACATTCTATATATATTAAAAATTGATCCATTTCACAGTTTTGTAAAAATATAAAAAATACCTTTTTGAAAACATATAAAATAATTTTTTTAAAACAGTCAAAAATAAAGTCGAACATTTTTAAGAATATATTTTTACAAACAGTTTGATATATTAATAAAATACATTAATCCTTTTAATGGGCATGGATATGTAGGGAAAATTGACGAAAACCCTTGGAACATTTAAATTAAGGCTTTAATAAAAAAATACCTTACCTCAAGTTTGACTCGTGACATACATACATTAACACCAATGAAAAAAACACATATTATTTACATGATGAAGAACTATTATAATATATGTTTCAATATTATTAATCCTTTTTATTTCATTTATTACCATTAATGATATAGTAATTAAATAAGTTAATTTCATGTCATATGGGTTGTGGACAATCAGTTTGTAATCGTAAAACAAAAACAGTAGGTTGGGTATAGTCATGGTCATTGTTCCATATTATTTATAATATTATTCACTGAATAATGATCATTTTTATATATTAAATAAAATATATTAACAATATATAAAATTATTACATGAAAAATTAATCACATCACATCGTGAAGGTGGTAGTCCACAAGTATGAAGGATAAATCTTCTTATTTTCTGATAAATGAATAAATAATATGGTAGGTAATATATTGTATTAGAAGATTTATAATTATATCATGAATATAATATAAATATATTAGTTAAATCTATCATAATAAAATTATATTTGAGTTTGTAATTAATAACAAAAAACATTACTTTATGGATGTTGTAATCAACACGTACACATGAGCAATGGTTTGATTTTCAACAAGTTCAAAAAGAAGATTAAAATGTATATAGCATAATCATAATAAAATTATAGTGTATTTAATATAAATATTATTTTATTTCAAAGTGTTTAAATACGATTTAAAGGATTTATAAGTAAAAATAAGTATGAAACACGTGATAAAGAGTTATACCTCTTCCATGGAAAACCTCATTTGGCTTACAAATTAAGGCTTCTAGGTTAGGTATTTTTATGATACCAAAACCTCTTAAATGCGGGGAGTTATTTTGGGTAGATATTTACGTATTTATCTCTATTGATTTTGATCTCATGATATGTTGGGAAGTTAGGAGAGGAGGTTCCATTTTATACGTGAGGGGAGTAAAAATATTGTAAATATAAAAAACATTAAAATATAATAAAAATCATAATCATATCAAATGGAACCAAATGAACATTATTTAGAAGTTAGGTAATCATAAATTCAATATTACTTCAACCAATAAAATTTAGATACGATTATGTTTTATTTTAAATATTATCATTTGGTTTCACCCCTTATTAAAGATTTTTAACCTTAACCAAGGTAATAGAATCTTAACAATTTAACAGCAATAAATTTACTTATAAGATATAAGGTGGATAATTAATGGTATATTAATTATATTTTATACCATTTAAAATCTCAATTTTACTGTATAAATATATTGTTTTTATTTTTAAATCATTTAATAAAATATTTTTTATTGTAAAATACCATTAAAGTCATTTTTAGGCTATACATTGTATTTGAAATCAAAGACATAAAGACATTAATGGAATTTTTATATAAAACAACTTACCATTAATTATAAATTATAATTTCCTATAAATTTTTTTTCATACCATAATTCATCCAAATAATATTAGTGTTATTTTTTTCCAAGTCATTTTGCTTAATTTTTCTACTATTTTCCTAAGCATTGTATCTGTGTTGGGTAAGAATTTAATGTGATTATATTATAAAATATAATTAAAAATTAATTAATATCATAAAAATAATTTTTTAATATTTAAAATAACTATTTATAACAGATTGTAACTTATTTTTATCCTAAGGAAAATATATTATAGATATTAAATAAAAACAAGTGACATTTTTTATTTATTCTTTACATAAAATAATATAATGCTTATAATCAAAGGAAAGTGACTCAAAATTGATACATTTTAAGATTATTTTATCTTCATGTTTGGAAAAACAACTTATCCATAAAAAAATATAGGAGTTAGGTAGCGTTTTAGGAATTATCTATTAGTTTTATCCCCATTTTACCCATACTGAGGTTACACATATTTACCATGGTTACTATTGATAATTAAATGGGGCCTATTTACAAAATTATAACTTCAGAACAAAAAATATGGAATGAATTTTAATATATTAAATTTTCCGTGGTCGATGAAATACATTTCAATATAAATGTGTAAAATACAATGAAACAATGTTGTTAGAAAACTATTTTTTATGACTAAAATTGACATTATAACAAAATAAAATATGATATTTATTAGTTTTAAAGTAAATATATTATGTGTAAATAAATAAAAATTATGTTACTTTAAGACCATAAAAAAATACTATGTGACATTATAATTAATTTATATAAATAGAATAAATAACAGTTTTTAAAAAATGGTATTTCCACTATTCTCTCAAAAAAAATCATTTCCAAAAAACAAAAAATCCAACCTAATCTATTTTTCAAAATTTTAGTTAAATAATTATTATAATATAATGAAATAAAAGTTCTAAAATTTTTAGAATTTAATTACAATATCTATATTCCAAATGAAATAGTTTTTTAAAGGTAATGCATTTTTTAGGCATAAAATGAATTTATTATCATTACTTACATGATCAATATAAATAAATGAATATAAATTAATTAAATTAGATATATAATTTAATTGTATATTTACATCATTTTTTAATTGTGATTCATTTTTTATTGAGAAAAAATTCATTGGTCACATAAAATTAGTTTTATGAAAAATTTCTCCTTCCCATCAAAAATATTTTACCTTAATTTCCATCAAATTAATAATAAATATATGATTTATTATCCATTTATTAAGGAAAAACATATATATATATATATTAATATGTTTATTCATATGCATACCTTCCAAAATAAAATAGAGGTTATAATAGTCATATTCAAAATATATTATATCTTTAATATATTGTGGTTTCCTCTATCTTAATGTTATGTTTACCAAACACTATAAAATATATTTTTAAATGGGGGAAATTTAAAAAATCATGTGGTGTAACATGGGGGATCCTCTGCCTTTTTAGTTGTGAATAGATTCCATTTTCATTGATTCTGAGGAAACTACAGCATTAAATATTTTTCAATTGGGGTTATAGGGGGAATTAAGTTCATAGATGGATCATTCAGTTACACCCTAATGATATCCAATGAATGATTATATGACTTTAAGAAAACCTAGTCATCAAACATTTAAAAGGGTTATTTAGAAATTCTTTCTATAATCCTCCCTATTAATGGAGGATTATGTTTTCCTTTTGGATATCCATAACTAAATCACAATCATCTTACAATGTAAAAATCATGTCCTAGAAGGTGAATCTATCTTAAATTGTATTCATAGAATACAATGGTCAGGGTAGTAATTAAGGTGATTATCGAGACCTACTTAATGGGGCCCTATAATCTTGAGCAATGTGTTATATTTTTCTTTTAGGGCAATAAAAAGTTACCCATGAACCTTATTAGGATTAAAGGAATTATTGAGTGGTTCCTTGCCACTTCATTTATTTATTTTTTTATAATTAAAAAGTTCCCCTATTTTTTTATTCATTTCAAAATTAATTTTCAATATAAAAATAGGATTCACCTTAAAGGATTCTCTCCCTACTTATAGAATAAAATAATAATTTTTAATTTATTTTTTCTTCATTATTTATTAATTGTTTTTTATTTTCACTTTACTTTAAAATAAATATTTATTTTTCTATTATTATATGGATTTTATATAAAAATGTTTCCAGAATGATCCTTTTGAAATTACACTATTGAAAATTAAATAAATATATTTTTAAAAAAAATCTATGTTTCAAATGATCCTTATTATTTTTAAAATAATCATTATGAAGTAAATTTCATCGGTTCATTGATACTTATGGTTTTAAATTGATTTTAACTCATGGTAAAACCATCCTTATGAACATATTCAATGATTCTTACATATAATAAAATTGATGCCTTTTGTTTTTTATATATTCAAGGATTTATTTAATTTCTTAATTTTTATTATATTATTATTATGTCTAAAAATTTATTATATATATATTTCAATGTTTTTATTTTTTTTATAGTGATATAGGATCTATTTTCAAGGATATTAATTGATATGTTCGTGCTAATTAAATTGAGTAAACACATGAATAATTATCGTGGAAATCAACATCGAATAACTCTAAAGTAGTTTGTCAATTTCACATGAGTGAATAAATAATTGGGAAAATAATAACTGAAATAGATATATTTTTTATGTTTTTGTGAATGTGGATAATATTTTTGGAGACCAAATGAAAGAATAGACTCTATAAAAATAATTTGATACAACTAGTGCAATGTGTCTATAGATATGAAATAGGAAACATGAATTAATAGAGGCATTCTATATAGAATCAATATTTTTCAGGGGTCACTATTTAATACTTATGATCACTAAAATAGTGTTTTCCATTTCTCAACGTTATATTACTACCTCTAATACGCATACCATGCTCTAATATATATCAACATTCAATGTTTTCACAATATAAATTTTAATTATATGGTGTTGTGGCCTTTCTATCTATTTTCTAATTGTGTTATTGTATTTTTATGCTTTCTCATTCAAAAGATGTACATTTAGGTTATACTACCCCTATAAAACATATGATGGGTTGTTCTTATAGGTAGTAATTTTAGAACCATTTTTGATTTCTTCTAGGTATAAAAGGAGGGTATTTGGGTTGTGACTCCCAGGTGAAAAAGGTAGGGTTACTTTGGTTATGACTCGAGATGTGAAAAAATCAGTTGTAATGGGTTTTGAATTACTTTAAAATGTCTGGTCACTTTATAATGTCTGTCATACTTTTATGTTGAGAGAGTTAAGAGTATATGTAGTATAACTTTGATTTAAACTAATATAAAAATACTTCTGTTTATATTTATTTTCTACTATATAAATTATTTTACCCTGACGTAACATTAAAAAATTATAAATTGGTTAATAAACCCCTACCCCTTTATTATTTGTGCATATCCCTATCTGTTAAAAACAATTAGTATTTGAGATTTAACCCTAAATAGATGTTTAAATATTTTTTTCTAAAATATATAATAGAATTAAACTTGAAATGGAAAATATTATTTTAGATTATTGGAAGATGTACCTATAATGATTGGATTCCTTAAAGACCTCTATTTTTTTATTTCACTAACAATATTTATTATAAATATCAATTGAAAACCCTACTCATATAGTTAATAATTGATCATTGTACTATCATGGTAACACTATATACATTAAATAAAGTTGACCTTAAATATTTTATGGGAAATGATGTGGTAAATTACGATTTAAATTATAAGGTGGTGAATATTTTATATTATTTTATTTGAATAAATATGTTTTCATATATATAATTGCAAAGTGACTCATGATATTTGTAGAAAAATTATAGTTAGTCACTATTGAATATATATGTTAAATAGAACAAAATATGGATTATTAACAGTTAAATAAAAATATTTTAATATGGATGATGAAGAATCTATGAATTTTATTTATCATTTTATAACTATTGTAATAGTAATTAATTATTTTGAAGAAGTATCCAATAACATTGTTCGTATTGTAAAAGTACATAACTCTTTACTAATGAAATGGATTGCTAAAATGGTTCTAATTAGGGAAAGTGAGAACTTAAAAGGATATACACTTGATTAAATTATTTTTTATTTACCTCAATATGTATTTCAATAAAAAATATTGTATATGGAGAAGTTTCATAGATAAAAGGTGTTTATTTTAAATCAAATATAAATATTACTTCTTACTCTTTTGATTCCATGTTACATGGTTATGCTGATGTTGACCAAGTAGAAAAGGTATTATATAAAATAATGTAAGACCACTTCAAAATAAATTGAAGGGATTATACTAGATTAGATTAAAAAGATTGCATGAAATTTAATTCAATTTCAAATGATTTTGTTAGGTCCACTAGGTCATATACCCTAAGAGGGGTGTGAATCAGGGTATGATAGATTAAATGAAATACCCCAATTGATCTTGTTTTGTTGTTAATCAAAAATATATTCTATCTCATTATCTTAGAAAAGTATGAACCGAAATTAAAGCATGCACGAGACATGACAATTTTTACATGGTTCACCCTCACTAGGCTACGTCCAAGGAGCATACAACAACAATGCACTGATGTACCAAATCCACTAAAATCACACCCTTGTTTACATAGTTTGGAGTGTACTCACTATCCATCCTAGTTTACAACCAATCACAATTTGAAAGCTCACTGCTCTGTCAACTGAATTGTGCTCACTACTTCTTCAGAAGATCCACTCACAATTTATAGACTTGTAAGTAACTTCATTATCACTAATGAATACATACTCCTCTATATATATATATATATTATCAATTTATGTACCTATTTCATCCAATAATTAATAAAACTTTACAATATAATTCAAGGAATTTCCCTTTTAAAACCCTTTCCTAAAGCAAACTGCCTTCGTGAAGCTCCTTCTTTCGCAAAGCTCAAACCAGCCTTCGTGAAGTACACCTCCTTTAACAAATCTCCCTATTTTGAAAAGTTAAAACTATCCTTCATGAAGCTCTTTACTTTTTGAGAATATCACTTAGAATTATTGAAGCACAACTCTTTCTCAAACCTCAAATAGTCTTAGTAATGTTTCTTCCTTTCGCAAAGCTCAATTAGCGTTTGTGAACTCCCTTATGTTCATGAAGCTCACTACCTATAAGAACCTCCTTCACAATTCCAGAGCCTTAATATTTTTGTTGAGTATCTCTACTCTTATGAAGGGGGTATTGTCCTATTTATATGTGTTTCCACTGACTCCAGAACCTTCCATCGATGTCAGCGCCATGTTAGAACTAATTTGCGAAGCTCAAAATTTTCCATCGCAATGATCCCTTTTTCACGAAGCATCATAAGCATTTTTAATTCACAATTCTTTCCATAACCATGGATCATTCTGTAAAATCCCTTTCACCACCATGATTCTAATTTTCTCATAATCGCAGAGCTTCCATAAAAACCTCTGTATCACTGCAATGCTCCACTCACAATGCTCTTCACCTCTACCATTTGCAAAGCTCATCATAATCGCAGAGATCACCATCAACTTCCTTTGATCCATCACGAAAGACTATTAAATAAAAAAATCTTCAAAATACTCATTCATTTGACATATTTTTCTGATATCTTCAAGGAAATCCATATTTCACATTGTTATCCAAACTCCAAATTTTGGACCTTAAAAATTCGAAAAAAATCGGAAAATGGTGTCACCTTTTATCTATTCATTTTTTAATGAATCTATATATTCAATACCTTTTATTGTTCTTTGTAAACCTGGGTTGTAAAAAATAACTATACAACTAGAAAATTCACCATGGAAGTCCACTTTTTCAATAAACACAATGAACCCAAAAATGATTCAATGTTACCTTGAGGGATTTTTTCCAAATAGATTATCCTGAAGTAAAATTCTTTAAATACGTAAAAAGGAAATATAAAACAATATTTACATAATATAAATAGAAAAAAATTCCTAAAAATTAAAAAGAATATAACTCTTATAGCAGTACAAATGATTCTGATTCCATAGATGAATCTAGAACATAAAAATAATTTGATAGTTTTTGTCTTGTGGAGTAAATAAATTTGTTTGGTGATTTTGGGTATGATTCAAATGAATTAAATAATTAATAACCCATTTATAGGTCAATAAGATGATACTAAATGTTTAAAAAATGTTGTTATTAAAATTTGTGATATATAAAAGAAATGAAAATAATGGAAAGATATTTTATTTGAAGAAAATAGGTTTATTTATCAAGAAAATATGAATCTTAATGATGAAAATTTAATGTAATAATTTTTTTTACAAAAAAAATTTTAAAAAAATAATTCGAGGACATAATTAATGAATTTTAAACTTATCAACTAGAAATTGAAAGGCCTTAAAATGAAATTTATTTTTTGAAGTAGAATCTATCAATATTTGTTCAAGGGATAAAAAGTTATGATAATATAGTATATATTAACAAAATAAATATAAATAAGAAAATAATTTTATTTCATAATCAATTACCCAAAATTTAAAAAACCATATTTATAAAAATTTCTGATGGAAGTGTTTCTATAGTTACATGTTTTGAATGTGGAATGAAAAGTCATTATGCAAGTTAATGTTATTTATGATTCCAAAAATATCTTATATATATTATAAAATTAATTTCTAGATCATTAACATAATGATTAATGAGAACAACTTTTTTAAATCTATTTGGGTTCCCAAAAATTAATTTTTCATCTTGATTGGATCCAAATTAGAATAGATACAAGAACTGTATAAAAAATTGACAAGGTAGGGAATATGTATTGGAAGTCACAGATGGATACTTGGTACAAGGATATTGTATTATTTAGACACATGACATGAGATATATAAAATGTTTTATCATTAAATATATATAAATGAGGTAATGTGACTTTTGGTGGAATCTAAAATGTAACGTAAAATGATTTAGATAAATTGATATTTATGAATCTATTAATTTAAAAAATTATTATAATGTGATTTAAAAAAAAATAAAATGATAAGTATTTCTCAATTATGTTATGATGGAAGGTTTTTAAATTTTAATAATAAAAATTATTTTGTTTTAAATTGAAATCAATTTAGTTTTATGCATACTAAAATTAAAACAATTACGCAATTAATATTAGAGAATTAATTAAGAAAAATATAATGTTTTTTAATGTTTTATAGTTACAAAATTTTATATGTTATAAATTTCCCATTCATTCTAATTTTTTTCTTCTAAACAAGTTATTCAAACCTGTAAAATATTTAAATATTTCAAAGTTAAATTGAACAGTAATCTTGTATGAGAATCTTGCATGAAAGGTAAGCAACATAGAGAGTGTTTTAGATCTATCAAGGACATACAAAATGTAATACCATTAAAATTTATTCATCGAGACATATTCAAACTTATCTAAATATCTAGTATGGGTGGTAAGAAAAATGTTCATTTTATTATTTATTAATTTAGAATATTAACATGGATTAACTTTTTAATCATGAAACATATAAATTATAATTTTGTTTGACAATTATAAACCTGTTAAAAATAAGAATGAATATCAAGTTTTTTCAATTATAAGTTATAGAAGAGGAGATATTATTAATATATAATTTGAATGGTTTATGAAGAAAATTTAATTTTTTATTAATTTATATCCCTTAGAATACCCCCAAAAAGGATTTTATTTGAATGGAAACCAATGAATTTATAATAAATGGATAAAATTGTGTTAAATGAATTCAAAAATATTAAATACATTTAGACAAAATATATGAAGAATTTTTTTTTGGATTTTTAAATACATTTTTTAAATCATGTTATAAATAATAATTCATAAGAATTGTAGAATGAAAGGAATCCAAAGTTTAGGTATTTTAGTGTTTTTTATTGTAAATATTTCATTCATAATATCAAATATTATTTAGATAAATTTGAATCCAATTTTAATAAACGATTAATTTGAGGATATTCAAAATCTACTATATCCTGTGAGACTATAAATAAGAATCTTGGTTTTTAAAGAGTTTATTTATGTTAAATTCAACATGAAAACATTAGGAGAAAATGATGATTATTTAGATAATATTGAAGAATATTTATTATAATATAACATTTGTAAGATAAAAATTTATAATTTAATTCACCTAATAAAAATGAGGATCACCCTCGTGAGTGATATTGAAAAACACATTATGATAATCTAATATAAAGAGTTATTTGAGATGTTGTTTCTTTAGTTAAAACTATAAATTAAATGAAAAATTTATTTACTCATAATTATTTTATTTTGGATTTATTTTGAATAGATATTTATTAATAATTGAGGGATTTTTAAAAGATATTAACCGTGGGAGAATAACTAAACTACTTTCATAGAAACAATGTTTGGTATTTAGCTTAAAAAACTAAAGATCAATAACTTATTTTTACTCTATGGATATTTATAAATAAGCATGATGAATCTAGAAATATTACAATAAATAAATCAAGATTGATTACGCAATTTTATTATTAAGAAGAATTTATGTATTATGATGATCATTTTGAATGTATTTCTATATTTTAAGATAATATAATTTCATTATCTTGTACTACTCATTATGGTTTTATGTTATATAAAATTGATGTTAATATTTATATTCTAAATGGTTTAATTTTTGAATAATTATATGTAAGATAACCCATAAGTTTTTAAACAGAAACTATATTTGAACATTTTTTAGAACATTAAAAATATATTTATTGGCTAAAACAATCCATAGAGAAAGGTTTGAAATATATTCTTGATTTATTTTAATAAAAAGTTTTTCAATAGAAAAAGTTGGACATTATTTATTTATTACTCAGAACACTAATGACATTAGGTTTTTTAATTTTCTGTTTGTGTTATAATTTTTAGATCCTAAAGTGAAATGCATTATAAAGAATATTTTGAATTAATGAATTTATATTTGAAATTATTCTTATGGTAGAATTAATATATTTTTAGTAATATGGGAATTTCCATGAAATTATGGACTTTTTCTTGCTTAGTCAAAATATTCTAAGGAATTAGATAAAATATTTTTAATTTAATAAATTAAATGTATAAAAACCATAATGAGAACATATTGTAGACTACATTTTTAGAAATCTAGTCAATTATTAAATAATAATATTTTTAAGAATGATTGGTGGATTATTGTATATAACTACTTTTAGAATATATTTGATGTTTAGTGTGTTCTTATGTACTAGATTTGATATTGATATTAAGGGAAGTCACCTGAATGTGATAAAAATTATCATTAAATATATTAAAAATTCTCTATGCCTTTGTTTATTTTATCCTTGAAAACCCAATTTTGACTTGAAAATCTATTCGGATTCAGATTTTGGTGGATATAAAATAGATAGGCAAGTACGATTATTATATATCACTTCACAGGAAAACATTTGGTTTCTTGGAGTTTAATGAAGAAATTTTTTGTTTTCCTATATATATGTAAATAGAATATATTTTTTCTGCACGATGTTGTACTCAATTTTTTATAGTTTATGTAAAAAATATCTAATTTTGAGGTTTACTTTGAATAGTTAGTATTTTTTGTGATAAATCATCTTCTACTGGTAATTCTAAGTACCCATTTTCATCAATCTAGAACTAATAATATTTAATTTACATATCATATTTTGACAGATCATGTTCATTAATTTGAATCTATTTGGAATATGTTCCAATTTTTGATTATTTGATATAATGTTTTACTAAACTTTTGGATGTAGCTATGACATAATAAAACCTTCTGTATACATTTTATTTTGGAAATATGATTTAATTATATTATATTATAGGGTGTTTGAATTTTTCCGAAAAATTTTCATGGATCCTTTACCTAGTTTATGGATGCCCAACATGATTCCATAGAGAGTTCATGGTTATTCTTAAAGGGTAAAATCACTTTCCATTTATAATACTGATTCATTTCAACAAAATCAGTATTGAATTCATCATTTATTTGAAAATAGGATGCCTCTATTCTCATTATACGTGTTTATTTTATGCTTTATTGATTTGAAACATAAATATATTTTTTGGTTTTTGGAAATGGCCATGAAAATTATTTTGAATATTTAGTTCAATATAATATTTAATCACTTTTTGTTCATATTTAGTCCACTGAAAATCATATTATGATTCTCTAAATATCATAATAAGTTTAGTGGCTCCTTATAGAATTTTCAACTTTTTTTAGTAGGAGTTATCAATGGTGCATACAAGAATATTTTGAAATCTATACGCAACAGTTTTTGAATTTGATTAAATAGTTTTTAAGATGTTATTAGTTGGATAAGGGAGAAAGAATGATATTAAAGGGGTTCCTTAAAATGTTTTTATATATTATTACTTTAATATTTTTATTTCTAAAGAAGATATGTAATATGCTACTACAGATTTTAGAATATATTATAATTTTCTACTCAAATTGAAATATCTATTCTTAAATGTTTTCCATAATATTTTCCAATTTTTATTTATATTTTTATTGTAAATTTAAAATTATTTAACATAGGGGGAGTTAAGGTTGATATTTGTTTTGTTAAAATAAATTATTTTTGTTACTTTCAATGAAATGTTTTTTATTTTACATTAAAAAAATTTATTTTATTAATAAAATGGGTGGTATTCTAGAAATTTGCGTAAAATATTTTATTATTCTATAAGGGAAATAATTTTTTCATTGTTATATAAACTCTACAAGGGGGAGAATTTTAAATGAATACTTTCAATTTATTTAGTTATGTTTTGATAATTGAAAAAGTATTTTTTTCTATTTATTCCTTCTAACATGAATTTTGAAAAGAAAAAAAAGGATTTTCTTTATCTGTAGCTTTCACAGCTTGTAAAAGATAATAATGATGTCTAATTTTATTATTCTTCATTTTTATAAATTATTTATATTTTCGTTTTTTATTATTTATCATATATTTGTTATTATGTTATTTAATTTATATTCAATAAAACTATTTTCAATATTACCCTTACTCATTTCTACTTTTAAAAAATACAAAAAAAATATTTCCCTATAATTTTCTATATAGATAATGATCTATATAGTCTTCAAAATCATCTTTATAAAGGTGATTATATCATTACATTTATACTTATTGTCTTCAAATGATTCTCATACAAGTAAAAATCATATTCACAAAGTGCATTTTTTTCTTATGTTCAAACTTATGGATTTAAATTCATTTTTATACAAGGTAAAATAATCATAATATAGATCAACATTTATGGTTATGTAAAAAATTAAATTGATGTTTATATGGAACATGATGATGATTATAAAAATTATTCCTTATGTTTAAGATAATTTTTACAAAAATTCATCCATATATTTAAAATGATTCTTACAAAAATTAACATTTTCACTTAAAAATATTCTTACACATAGTAACAACCTTACAATAGTATACTTAGTTATTTTCTATATATAAAATGATCTATTTTCTTGTTTATTTTATTGTTATAATTATTATAATGATAGAAATATATTTTTGGTATATTTTAACGTTTGTATTTGTTTATAGTGAGAATGTACCTATTTTCAGGGAAATTAATTGATACTTTCATAGACACTAAATAGAGTAAATACATGGTGAATTATTTAGGAAATACATATTGAATAACTCTAAATTATTTCCTTGTTTTTATATGCTTGAAAAATAAATTATAAAAAGAAAAATAAGTACAACCATTTTTTGTAGTTTATGAACATGTGGTTAATATTTTAGAAGTTTAAATGCATGGATACACTATATAAAACGAATGAATAACTATTTGAATGATTTTAGAGATACAAACTATGAAATTTCAAAAATATATCTGTGATATACAATATGAAAATTATGAATGACTCACTATATAATAAATTTGTTCACTAATGTGATTATTTTTTCTTCTAGACATCATCGTCATACCCCTATTATTAATATAATGATATTGGATTCCTCAATATTCAAAGTTTTCATAGACTAGATTTTGGTTATATAATATTATATTTTTTATGTCTTATCAATATGTTTGAGTGTCGGTTTATGATTTTAAATTCAAATGTGAGACTGTTGGGTTTTACTACCCCTACAGAAGAGACATTGCACTGTTCCACTATATATAAAAAGGAAGGATTGTTTGGGTTGAGCCTCTAGGTTGAAAATCAAGGCCTATGGGTTACACATATTGGGTTAAAAAGGTTGGGAAGCTTTTTTTATGACTCCATGTAAGAAAATTCAGTTGTACAGGTTATGACTCCACTTCAAAAGTTTGGTCACTTTATAGTGGTTTCCATACACTTGTGTTGAGATGGTAAAGAGTATATATAGTATAAATTTTATATAAACTATAATAAAAATATGGATGTATATATTTAATTTCTACTATATTAATTATTTTAATTCTAACATAGTATAAGGATTTTATAAAGTAATAATTTCACCCATATTGTCTATTCATCCATGTCCTTATCTAGAAAAAACATGAATATATTTTATTATTCATGGTATTATATTCAATGAACCTCTAATATAAATCATTATATGGTGTATTCAGGTTGGGGGGAAACATATTTAGTTGAGGTTAAGGAATAGGTGGTGGCGACACATGAAAAATTAATTTTTTTTGGAGGCAAGGATGGGTTTTATGTTTTTTAAGGCATAAAAAGTTATTTCAGGCCTACTATAACATTTATTTCAGGGAAGTGGTGTTGAATGTGGGTTCTCCTTAGTTTTATAAATTTCATCCTTCTTGAATTTTGCTATATAAATTAATTCCAAAAATCTTTTAGTGTGTTTCTATAAGATTATTATTATATCTAACTCATTCTATAAGTTTTTAACATAAATTTATATGATTTCTCCTAATGAAATTATATCTCTAAGGAATATGATAAACACTTATATAGGGTGATGAAGTTTATAAATTTATAATTTTACCTATATTTATATTTAAATAGATCACAAATGCTTATCCTTGTCAATGTTGATTTTAGTTGATATAAGAACTATAAATGGAGGACATCCCATATAAATATTGGTCTTATTACTAAGTTAGTGTACATGAAGAAAGTAAAACCCTCTAATGTGTTGAAAAAATACCTAATTTGTTCCACCTTCTGATAGTTAGAGGTCCCTAGAATTGTGTTACACCAAAATTAAAGTTGTAAAGATTCTGATCTAGGAATTTTGTACCATTAAATGTTATGAAATTAATGTTATCATATTTTGGCAGTGGAGAAATCAAATCAACCCATTTAAGGTGCAGTTATTTTTCATACTATGGGAAACAATTTGTCATAAATTTTATCAAATATGATAGTAAGAGACTTATGTATTTTATCTTTTGATGTTTATAGCATTCCATGTGTTGGAGGGAATCTTATATGAATCGACTAAACAGAAGTTGGTGGCTAATTTATGTGAGGAAAATAATTGTGTTCCACAGGGGATGAAATCATTCGAATTGTTTTGTGCATTTTATATCCCATTAAATAAGAAATATCTACCCTTATTGGATGAGAGGTACCTTACTATTAAGGTTGATCACCTTCTAGTAGTCTATATTCATCCAAGATATCATTATTATTTGGAAATATTCTTATAAGATCTCTAAATTAATTTATTGAGGTATTTTAATTAATTTATTAAATTTGGTATGATCCTCCTTGATTGAGAATATCATGATGATTAAAGGTGGGATGAGGGATCAAATATTCCATTTCCATTATCCTTGTAAAGTAATAACCATAAAACTCAAAATGGACATTCCTGGGGGGACCTTAAATCTATGTACTTCCATTGAGGTTGGGTGTGCACACATTCACCCAACATATTAGTGTGATTGTAATTTTATTTAGAGGATCAAATCCACTTGTATCATTATTGAGGTTGAGTCTAGTGACTTATGAGGAATTAAAAGTGATGATTTCTACTAAGGAATACCTTAAAGACACTAATTCTTCATTAGAGTCTTTGAAATATGTGGCGTTATTGAGATCAGATTACCTTCCAAATGAATCATATTGATAAATGGTAGTGACCAGTTAATTGTAAGGGCTTACATGATTACTTCCCTTATTATATTTATCCCTTTTTTGGGGTAAACGTTTTGTAATGTTTCAAAATATTATACATGATATGGAACCTAGAAGAAAATCCATATTTCATACACTGAATGAGGACCTGGAAGAGATCCTAGATAGTAGGTTTTTAGTGTGGGTGTACTTACTCATAGTGTAACATCCCAAGTAAGTAATGAATAATATATATTTTTATCTATGTCTATTAATGATTAAGATAGTGTTTTAGAGGCTTAAAATGAAAATAAATACAATCTTATGCATTGAATACACTAATATTCTTAAAAGATTATTTTACTGCCTTTTGACGGAAAACCATTTTTAAATCTATCTTTTGAAAATATTATAAGCTATGGTTGTCAAAATAAACTTATTCTTTATTATTGGGACATCAAAATTTACTTTGTGTGAATTTTTGGTATTTTTCAGACAATGTTCATTTTTTAATGAATAGTGAAAAATACTGCATTTTAAATCAAAACTGCATTTTAATATAATTTATTTATATGATTAGATTATCTTTTGAATTGGGTTTGAAGTGAAATTAGAATATATTTTTACCATTTAATCCAATGGTGGTCGTTGGAATCAATTTCACTTTCAAATTGAACTTAAACTAGTGTCAATCTTTGAATAATTATTGTTTCATAAAAACATGCTATTTGTCATGACAACGGGAATTAATTATTAAATTAATTAATGTGACTTATATGTTTTGAATTTTGTAAAATATACTTCATTTTTGAATTCAGAATATCAAATATAGCTTAGGGTGAATTTTTGGTAATTTTCTGAAAAACTTCAATTTTTGATGAATAGTGAAACCCCTAAGTGGTACTTATAAAAACTGATTTTTCGTTTAAATGAAATTTTGCCATCTTTGTGTTTTGAATTTCAAAAATCATACATACATGGTTGTAATTAAGAAGTAAAATTTGGTTCAATGAGATTATAATAATTGTTTTGGTGAATAGTAACTTATTAAGTTTTTAATCGCGATTAGAGGTAATTAGTGTAGTTTAAGGTAAGAATAATGTTTTAATAAACTGAAATGACCTAGACACATGTCCTACCCTTATTTTATTTGTCATGGCCGACCAAGAAAAGCCATGGGTCAACTTGGGGACCCCATGGAGCCACTTTGGTTGGGAAATGACATAAATAACTTTTTATTTAATGTTAAAGTAAAAATGACACAAACATGAGTTATTTTACTAAAACAATTTTTACATGGGGTTATACCAGTCATATTTTTGACTATAAATATTCATTAGAAAGATAAAACGATTTAATACATCATGGTAGTTTTTTTATAATTTTTATACATTAAATAAATTAAATTAGTTATGACATCATGATGATGCAGCGATGACCTCATTATTTAACGATTTAAATAAAATGGAAAGATAATGTAAAATATAAGACCTAAACATGTCCAAACCCAATTGGATGAGTGTATTTCTAACCCTTATCACCTTAGCCTACAATTATATCAATGTGGGACCTTTTGAATCTGAAACACATTTTAAAATAAAGTAACTTATCTTTACTTTCCAAGAGCGCCCCTCCTCTCCTCTTATAAAAGGCCCCCACCTCTACCTCATTACCCACACTCCTAAAGCCTTTGGCTCGGCCAAACCCTGCACATTTTGTCTCTCCACATCCCTCTATTACTCCTTGAAGCCTCACTTTGGGCATAAGGCTTCCCAAGGAAGCCTTTGATCTCAAATCTAAGAGAGTTACCCGATTTTAAGGTATGTCTTCTTTTGAGTCCTTTTGTTTGATTTTGCTTCTCCAACCCCATAAAATCTTTTTATTCTTTTCTTTTGTAACAAATACAGTATCTTAAATATACTAGGATGTTGTTATAAGAAGGATTCTAGCTACACGTACACACACCTACTTCTAATGGTTAACGAACATACTGTTTCTGTGGATGGCGAATTTATGCCTCCCGAAACGATGATTGTTCAACATTCTTTTAACACCTTCAAAGGTGGCCATTAATATGTCACTATATTTATATATGATATATAATATGTTTATGTTTTCCTTAAGCTTCTGTATTTTTCATTTTGGGCATACCTTTATGGTTTCCATTATGGGTAAACGGGATATCTTCATTTAAGGAAGTGCGGACTACTGCCCCCTCAAAGTGATTTGATTCGTTAAATACCATATGTGGGATGTATAAAGTATGGAACTATGATATTATATATTATATTATACTGGAATTATAATATACCTTTATATAATTATGATTCCATTCTATAAAATACGAAATAGAAATGAAAGCAGCGTTCATGCGTACGTACGGCTTACCGTCTCCATGAACGGTGCATTTCATTTCTTACCTCTAAATGATTATATAATATTATAAATTCATGTGTGTACTGGATATATATGACATATATGATATCTACATCATGAATACCATTCTGGATATAATGGATACATGAACAAATTGTAATTATAAAGGGTTTATTTTTGACTCATGTACCAATGATCGTTAAAATGACCGTTATTAACTTAAATAATTACATAGTGTTCATGACATGGTAATAAGTGATATAAAAGGAATAATGAACTTCAAAAAGATTCTTAAGCAAGTAGGAGTTAACTCATGTTTATTATTCAGGACATTAAAGAATGATCGAGTCATGTCGGACCCGAGGTATGGGACTTCGTCTCATTCTCCTTTCATTGAGGCACATTTTGTTTTATACACAACCTTCTTTTATACGGTGTATAAACCCCTTTGACTTTTAAGTTTATCCAAAAGGAATATTTTTTATATGAAGCGTTTTACTAAACGACAAAAGGGAATGTTTTTGTCGTACGTATGCGGCGACAACGACTTCTCCGCCGCCGTGGCCGTTATTTGAGTTTCGGCTTCCTCTACAAGCCATACCTTCTTTTTAAAAGAAAAATAAATACCATGTTTTAATTTTATTTTATTTTGGTATTGAAAATGATTTTCATAATGTTTTTATATCAATGTGTTTTATTGATATCTTATGATTGAAAGGGGGAAATGTTTTGTTTCCTTTATGCATGTTTTATGTGATACGATTATGTTGAGGTTCTTGGGCATTATTAGGAAGACGGGTGGTTCCGTGATAAACTAAGGGCGGGTGAGCCCGATATAGCTCTCCAATGCATTGGGTAACGTGAATGAGTTAAAAGTTAAGGTTTCTCCGAAGAGATTTAGGGAATATACTGTGATGGGTATTCCAAACGTAACCAAGAGTGTTACTCCCTACGTAAGAATGTTATGAATGCCTCAAGTTACCTTTATGTCTTATGATTTCTATGATTTATTCATGATTTGATGAGGTATGTTAAAGTGCTTATTTTTTATGGGTAAATTATGATTTCATTCTTATGTATATATATACCCATGTTTCCTTTCCGTATTTTTATATCCCTTACTGAGCTTTTTATGCTCATCCAATGTTTTTTTGAAATGTTTTTCACAGGTCATGGGAAAGGTACATGATATGATGATAGTGTCAAGGAAGTGTCAAGAAAGAATCCATGTTTTATTTTAAATATGTTTCCATTGATGGGAATGAAGAATACTATCTTTATGTAACCACTTTGTTTATATGTGGAATGTAATGCAAGTTTTATGATCTAATTCTCTAAAACTCTAAACCTGAAAGGATCCTCAATGTGTAATCTTGTAATAACTCAAGATTAAGTAAGGTTTAAGGCTGGGTACTTATACATAGAAACAGATATTACCTTTGGGTAGGTTCCACCACTATTTAATTGACTTTCAACATTAACAAAGGTGTGGTAGGTGATTGAATTTTATATGAAAATCACCCAACCCTAGGGTTTATGGAGGTTACCAAATTGTTTTGGATGTAATTGGAGGTATAATATTCCAAATATAGTGAAAATTATTACCCAAATCGTTAAAATACAAACATTTTAATTGAGATTGGTGATAATATTGACCAATGGTTTCAACCTAAATATAAATTAATATAAATTAATATTTGACATTGGGATATTAATAAGCCAAACCATAGTTTTTAATGAATTAAATATAATTGAATTTAATACTAAGCATTATCAATTAATTGTTCTTGTTATAAAATATATATAATTCAGGAAAATGTTTTATTAGGTTCATAAAAAAATTATCTAAACTCAAATACTCAATATTTAGAATCATTTCATTTTTATTTTATATGAATATATAATCTTTAAATATTTTTAATGTGGTATAAAATTACATTGATACTCAAAAAATTACATTTGGTGAATCCATTTAAAAATATCAAAAAAGTAATGGAGATTTAGAATTAGTTGTAATTCTTCTATAGAAAGTCAGAACAACAAATTGATATGACCATTAGAGTGGAAAACCCCTAGTAGTCTAGTACATAGTGTAAAAAAACTATAAAATGGAAATTTATATTAAAATAATGTTAATAGATTGGGTATTAAATTTTCCAGATATTGTTCCCATGTATAAACTCATATCATTTGAGTTCTTTGGTTAGATATCAAGAGTAAAAAAATCAACTACTTCTGTAATTATTCCTTCCAATATCTATAAAATTTTTCATACACTTCATTTTTATCCAAAAAATATTTGAATTAAATAAAATTGGTTTTAAATAATTTTTGGGTTTTCTATGTCCTTCCGAACAGTCCATAGGTATCCAAGATGATACAAAAAACAAATAAATAAAACATAAGATATGATCAAGACTATAGTGGGATACGTAGGATGATTCTAGAGGGAATTTATATAAAATAGTATGATCCAAACTCAATAAATGACACCAACCAATAGGATCCATGACCAATAACATTAAAAAGATATACCTTTTATCCAATATTTTTAAATAATAACACAACTCCCATGAATTAATGTTAGGATATTCTCATGAGAAATATATTAACCTGTCTAATGATGGATATATTATCACACTCCACACACCATAATGTATATTATCTTATCTGTTATCTCATAGTAATTTGTTAATAAAAGAGTTTTTTATGTGGAATAAATTATATATAATATATTTCACACATGTCATATTTAATATTTCATAATAATAAAATAATAACATAGATAATTAAATATAAGTATATAGTTACAATATTTGAAATTATATTTATATAATTTAATATAAATGTTCCCTATTTATAAGTTAAATAATATGTTAATTTATATTAGTTCACTATATAATATTTAAAGAAACAAAACGATGCTATATCAAATGAGTCAAACTCAAAACTCATTTTGATTTTTACATGTGTAATTGTTTTAACCAAAAAAATGTAATTATTTATATATCACATGTTTAGATAACATCAACATTACCCCTTTGAAAATATTTAAATATTAAATACATAAACTATGATCATATTACATAATTTTTTTAATAATATTGAACTAGAAATGTGATGTGGTATTACATATGCCATGCAAGATTTGATATATTTGGACCAAATATCTATTTTTAACACAATTATTATTCAAATAGTTTAATGTTATATCTTGAGGTAATTTTTAGGCATAAAATTGATATGAATTAACATTTTAAACTCATATATAATACGTAATTTTTAACATCACATCAGTGATACTAAAATTATAAAGGGTTGGTTGTGATATTCCTTATCCACATGTATATTAATATATTAATTTGGTTTCTGATGTTGTATCTAACTATGAGACATATAATATGTTAATATTGTATATCATAACTGATTAATTTTAATTTATCGAGTATAAAGATCAAATGATATGAAAATAGTACAAGTAATTTATTGAGAACTCTATAACATATCTAGACAGAGAAATATATACAAAATGTCTCATGTTGGTATGAAAAGATGAAATTCTAACATACTAATTTGAAATTATGTTACATGATTGATCTGAAAATTTTAGCCATTCTAAATAAGCTCTCTAATAACTAATATATTACATTGATTGAGTTGGTAATAGTGGAATCAATCTATGATATTCTAATGATATTTAAAAAAATTAAGTAACTATGTTATGAATATATTATTATTATCCATTTGATGGAATACAAGAAAACAAAAACAGACACCCATTGGTTCACAAGTGGGTTTAGCCTCATCCCTCTCATATAATATTACCTAAACCCATTGGGATAGTTTAGTATAATTATAAATTTCTCAAAAACACTACAATGGTCTAAATAACCCATTAAAATTGAATCAATGTCCCAAAAGAGTTTTTTTTGGATGGTCAGAACTCTGGCATTGTGGCCCCTTTTTTACATAGCTAAAGTGCTTGTGGCATCACCACCACCATTTGTTGACTTATTATGTGGTCATCCCTACTCCTATCATCATCCCCAACATCGATCTAGGAATCAATAACTAATATCTATTCCAATAATGAACCATTTCAAATCGCTCCCACATCTATCCACCATGAACAGTGGATGGATTTTATTCTATGTCCATCTCTACTATCGAGGGGGGATTCAGTCACCGGTTTTGTAAAGCTCAACTCCTATCAAATAGACTCATATCATCATCTATTATCTAGAATCCATGCACCGTATGTATATTTACACACCCTATTATCTTCCATTTTCATGCCAATGTGACCCAAATATGTTATTATCCCCATGCAGATGTGCGTCGGGCATCACTAAAGAAATCACCCCAAAAATTTTGGCGATATAGTCACACATATTAGGAAATTTTATTCTGGAACCCCCATGCATGGGGAAATTATAGAGGTCCTACCTTTAATATTTTGGGGGGATTCATACATTTAGATTTGAACCCATGACTTCATATTCAATGTCCAGTTCCTATTCTAACCATACTCATGCTTACTTCCAAAAAATTAATTCAAATATGGGGATATATAATGAATCAAAATGAAAATTAAAATCACAGGCCAAAAGTAACAATAAATTAATTATTACAAAGTATAATAATTTTATGATTTTTGAGAAAAACTAGGTTTTAGACTATGTTCATGAACATCATGTTATTTCAAAAAAACATTCCTCCTTCCAAATAAAAATACAAAAAAATCATATAGGATAAATTATCACTAAACTGTTATATATGTGTTAATACGTTAGTAATAAAATTGAAATTATATATCCTTGGATTGACTATAAAAGAATAATCATATAGAAGGAGATACTATGTTAAGGGGTATATGTATGTTATATAAAATTAATTCCCAGATTAGAATCATCAACTGAAGGACACACCAAACTATTTTTATATACCAAGATGAAAATTCAATTTTTAAAGAAGTTTGTAAATCCTTCAATAATGAAAGAATAATTTTTTATATATGAATGACCTATGTATTTATAAATTTTTATTATTATAAGAAAATGTATTGTTCATTTGTGAATATACTGGCTAAATAAAATATATTTTTGATGATATTAGAAGTTAATTTGACTTCGAAAATCATACTGTTACATCCAAACCCATACAACCTGAAAAATACTAGACCAGTGGTTCCACATTCCCTTAGGTGTGTCTCCCTATATTCCAGAGGCTTTTAACTTACAACAAGGGTCTAATGAACTATGTTGAGAGACAATACCCTCTTGTATCATCATAGAAAATATTAACCAATTATATAACATCCATAATTGATATAAAAATAGAGTGAAAAATATATAATTATAGTTCAAAATAAACTATAATAATAACATTACCATGAAATGATAAAATAGAACTCATGTAGTTCATACCATCATACTACTGAATAAAGGTCTCTAAATGATCAACCATAAATAGTAAGCGACAACTAACTATACTATAAATAGTGTCCCAAACACTATACTTGGAATTACCTCAAACCTATCTTAATAATGCCACTACAATCACTCAAATCATTAGCCTATACCTGGTACATCACACAAACCTACATTCTAAACATAAGGTCTATAAGTTCAGTAGGGTTCTCATTAAAGGTGTGATCATAAAAATCAGTGTGCCATCAACATTAGTGTCCCTAATAAAAACTAGAATATATGGTCATACATATACTAAATGAAAATTAATCTATACCCTCACATGAATACACCAGTCACATTATTGGGTACATACAAATTCACCATAATGATTGACTCATACCAACTTTGGATAGTGTTAGAATGGGATGATTTACCCATCGCATGACCACAACATGATATAGAACAATCCATCATACCTTATCTCATTGATATGGTGAATGATTTATTTCAAAAACATGATCTCAAGGTGGATTATGTACCACCACATCAACATCTAGTGAAAATAAGGTATCACTGGATGAATAACGCATCACTATAACAACATGGTAAATGAGGTATCACTCAGTGAAGGATGTATCAACATACAACAATAGGGAGAATAATGTATATATGGGTGAACAATTCATCACAAACTCATGAAAATCAAGGATAATGATGTATCAAAATGCTCACTAGAATCATGGTGAATGATACATCACATAATAAATGATATATAACCATATTTATACACTTGGGGGAGTGATGTATTATCCCTCATATAACATTGGTGGATGATTTACCACTATGGTCATCAAGGGTGTCAATGATGTATTACCTTTGTCACATCAATAGGATTAATGATGCATCTTTACGTGAAAAATATATCACTATACTCAACTCAATCAAGGAGAACGATGTATGACCATGTGAAGGATACATTATCATACTCCTCAGGAACATGAGAAATGATGTATCTCCAAGTGAATGGTACACCACCATGCTTATATATAATGCAAAATAATGTATCACCAATAAGATAATGTGGGGGGATAATTTACCATCATGATTATCAATCAGATAAATGATGTATCATTTGTCTCATATAACAATGTTAAATATTGCATCCCATAGAAAATAATGCATCACTATACTCATCACAATTAGGGTGAATGATGTATCATTGGGTGAATTAAATGTCACCTTGCTCATATAATAGGGTGAATAAATTATCACCATAAACACAATCATCAAGATAACATCAACACAATCATGTTGAATGAGTTATCATCCTAATTATTAATTCGATTGAACCAAAGGTAATCACATGAAAACTCATGTTTGTGTCACACTAAAAACAAAGGGAACAAGAATCATAATGGACTCCACTTACATGACTTAGAATCTTATATAACTTTATCATGTTTTTAAAATCATTCTATACTGACCTGTAGTACTAGAGTCTCATCATAAAGGTTAACACACCACCTAATATAACCAATACATGAGTTTACATTATCAAAGAACAATCATGATTCTATATAATTCTTACAAATCATGTTAGGGATAGGGGATCCCCAAAAAGGGTTCATTCCCTAGGATTGTCACCACATTCCCATGGTGAAATGGCCATGGGTGGATCTTTTTTTTCCACATGAGGTTTGGAGGACCTATAAATATTAAAATAGTCTCAATTCACCACTCAGGAAATAAGGGAATAACATTTGGTTCATCTATAGGCCATCCCACATACCAATACAAGTTTATATATCATATGTAATATTCCATATTAATCAATAGACACATCCTTAGTCATCACTCTAGGTGACCACCACATTCAAATATGTGACCCTCTCAAGTCATGTGGTCCATTACTCAAAAAATAGACACCACTCATCATTCCATTTATCACTCTAACCAGGCCTCTTGAATTTGAAAATACCCATCAATGGTTAATCATGAGTTTATAACTCATAATGACCTACTTAGAGTCTAACCAAACACTCTATCATTGCATCATAAAAGGGAAGACAATCATGGTTTCCATTTGGGACACTCACGCCCAAATAACTATATTCAAAATCTATATAACATATCCACACATATATAAAATTGTAATATTAGGCAGTAAATACCTAAATATGGAGTTAACCCCTTAAAAACACACTCCACCTTTGGTTGATCCCTTGATGACCACCATCCTTGTCCATAAGTTCCTAATTCATCCAAGAGGATTTAGAATCATATACAAATGGATAATAATTAATTATAATAATAAATTTATAATTAATGAATTAGATATATATGAGGTTAATCTCATCAGGAGATGTAGCCTCAAGAAACATTCGATCAACTAGGAATGGATCACTCCTGACACACCATCGAGAACGCTGCCAATAAAATCACTAACAACTGACATCAATTCGTCAACCAATTTCATTCGAGTTTTATGAAGACGTAATGATCATTCGGGAAATGCTTTACCACTGCTAGATCATGTTTCAAAATTCATTCAGTAGAGTTTTTTCAAAACATTCCCCAAACAATTTAGTGACGGTTTTTTAAAATTGAGGGGATCATTTAAAAGTGATAATTTTTTTAGTTTTTATTTTATTATTTTTTTAAAAACATTTCAGAATTAATTTTTGTTATTTTTTTAAGTAAAAATATTTTATTATAATAATATTTTAATATTTTATAATTCTCATAAGTAACTAATTAATTTAATTATTATTTTGTATTATTTTATTATTTTATTAATTTTAATAATTTTATAATTCACTTCATTAAATTTTTTTTGTATTTATTTTTGTGCACAGGTGTATGCCGTAAATAGAAATTTTACGTATGGTAACATTTGATCATGTTATCTCTTGCTTATTATCAAATGACATGACCACTCCTGTAGGCTCTTCATGTCGTGAATAAATAGAGTTTAATATATTGATATATATATATTGATTGAAAAAACAAATAACACATAACAAATAGATACAAACTAAATAATTAATAATTAATAATTAATAATTAAATACTGATAATTAATAATTAAGAGTTAATAATTAATAATTAATATTTAATAATTACTAATTATTAATTAATAATTAAAATATAGATGAATAATAAATAAATAACATATAATTGAATAATATATATATATATAATATGATAATATGTGGTAAATAATAAATATAAAACAATAAATTATAAATAATAAATTGTAAATAATAAATAGTAAATAATAAATAATGAATTCTAAATAAAAAAATAAAAAATAACTAATAATTAATAAGTGATAAAAAATGAATAATAAATATTGAATAAAGAATAAAGAATTATTAATTATCTATTATAAATAGTAAATAATAAATAATAAATAATTAATAATTAATAATAAATAATAAATAAGATTTTAATAATAAATTAATAATAAAATAATAGTATATAAATAATAAATAATAAATAAATATGTAATAAATAATAAATAACTTAAAATAAAATAATAACACAACAAAATAATAATGAAAAATAATAAATAAATAAATAAATAAATAAATAAAAACAAATAAATAAATATATGCATAAATTAAATAATAAAAACATAAATAATAATATAAATAATTAAGTAAATAATATTTAATATTTAAATAAATAATATATAACAAATAATAAAAAATTAATAAAAATTAATTAATAATTAATAATTAATGAATAAATAAATAATAAATAAGGTATAAACAAATGATTAATTGATAATAAGTAAACAATAAATATATAAAAATAAAATAATAAATGATTAAGAAATAAATAATAAACAAATAAATAATAAATAATAAATAATAAATAATAAATAATAAATAGTTATTTAAGAGTAATATAATAATAAAAATACATAAATAAATAAAAAATCAATAATAAATAAATATTAAAATCATAAATAGTAAATAGTAAATAGTAAATAGTATATAATATATAATATATAATATATAATATATAATATATAATAAATAATAAATAATAAATAATAAATAATAAATAATAAATAATAATTGAATAAATAAACATTAATTAATAATAAAAAATAAATACTAAAACAATAAATTGATATAAATATCTATACATTAAAAAAATACACATATATATATATATATATATATGTAAACACACATTTATGTTACATAATTATACATAATAACACTCATATATATATTTGGATATTAATATAGAACTATATATAAAATCATGAAAATATAAATATCTCTCTCAATATATTTACACATATATGATATAAAATATATAAACATAAATGTTTATAAATATTTACAAATGTATATAAATATTCATAAATAGTCAAAAAGTTCATATAAATAGATATGTATTATCGATAAAAAATTACCAAATGAGGGGAATGCACAATAATTAGAACACCATTAAATCAATAGGAATTAAAATCAATGGAACAATATCATAAATGACATAAAAATAATATGGAGAAACTCATAAATGATGATGAAATCTCATTTAATATGTATTATATATATTTATATATATAAACATACTTATTTTTTTTAAATATAATATATATTAATATTTATTTACATGTATTAGAATATAAGTAGAAATAGATATATGTTAATCAAAATAGACACACATGTATATATTAGCATTATTTACATATGTTTTTCAATATATTCATATAGTTTTACAGTAAATTCATTTATATTTTATATTTAATTAAAATGATATATTTATATAAAAATACTTTTATATATATTGTATAGAAAAAATATTATTGTCAAAGAACTAAAAATTTATATTTCTCAAATACACACATTAATATTTACAAATATATGTGTGTGTGTTTATTTATTTACATATTTTATAATATATACAAAATATAGATTTTTATTAACACACACATGTTTATATATAAACATTACTTTTAATGTAATATGTATAAAATTTAATTCATCTTGATAAGGTAAATAAAACAGGTAATTATTATTTTTAAAAGAAATAAATAAAAAATACTTATTTCAATACGGTGTATTTGTTTAAAAATACATTTTATGTAAAAAGGTATTATACAAGTGATTTATTATAAGTAAATATAAGAAAATATGCATATATTTAATTATAAATAAAAGTACATTGTGAAAAATAACAAATTTTCAAAACCATCACATCAATTTTAATGTAATCCCTAGAAATAAATTCAGTACCCCCTAAAAAACACAATAATACACCCTTAAATGATTTGAAATTCCATAAAATGTTAATAAATAAGGATAACCTGACTAAAAACTTAGTTTTGAAGGCCTTATCGACCTTTTGGTATGGAATGTCACGAGCTAGGTTCCCATCAATCAATAGGTCATAGATCGTGTCGCAGGATTTGATTGGATATGTGGTAGATCCCAAAGGGGCATCCATATCAAAAGTTATGGTCGTTTGAAGATTGAGTTCGATTTAAAAATTTTATTAAAACTATGATATATTTTATTTTTTATTTCTTAAAAATATTAAATATAATGTGGTTTCATTTAATTTCATAAGCTTTGATTTGACTGTTTTTTTGAGCTAAAATAGACTTCCAAATCAAATGTTATGGTCAATTGATGCCGGAGTTTGATTTTCAACTTATTGAAGATTTATTTTTATGTTTCAAATTATTATTAAATAATAATTATAAATATTTATTAATTAGCACATTGTAATTACATAAAATTGTAAATAAAGAACTATATATGATAGTAAATAACACATTGTAAATAGTAAATCATAATTAAATATTTCATTTTAATTTTTTTTTCTTTATTTTAGAGGTTGTTTTTTAAAAAAGAGACAAAAAATTAATCTTTTTTAAAAAAATACAATTAAAAACCGTTTAGCAGCGGTTTTTAAAACTGCTGCAAAAAAACCACTTTTGAATCTGTATTTACTTATTGTAGAGGAAGATATGGAATGAAAATTAAGGGGAGTAACTCACCTTCTATTACATGAAAGAAATATTCCAAAACCCCCCATGTCATTAGAGAAATAAAGAGGGGATGAGGTGGGGGACCAAATAAGCCACCCCTTTATTTCGTCAGTCGAAATAAGAGACCCACAAAGAGGGGTTTTATTTTTAAAACCAAAATTAATAAAAATATACTTGTAAAAAATCTCTATGGGGGAAAGTAAGTACTCACTGAACATAAACTAGCCACCCGGTTTCCCCATACGGGCGGCATCTCCCATAAATCCTCTACTAGGAACCTGGTGCTACCAAACTAGGAGCTTGATGGCTCTCTAAAGCCCCCATACTCTATTTTTTAACCCTAGAACACAAAAATATCTTTATAGGACTCAAAAACCCAAGATATAACTTTATAAACATCCATTGAATCATTTGATATTTTATTATATAGACCAATTCTCAATCAGAATTGAAAAATGTGAAATGTTCATGGTTATACCATCATTGGAATAGTTCTTCTATCTGGTTCCCCCATCACACATCAGACAAGGTTGTTAAAATATCCCCAACATAATACTTCTCATCTCTAAGAATCCTCCTTGTGAATTTCCCATATACCTCCTTAACCAATGATACTAGATGAATACTCTGATTTTTTATCTCCCAATGGTTATAGTCATGTCAACATTGCACCCAAACCCATTGAAATACCCCACAAAAAATATTAATCTCACTATATCTCATAAAAAAACATTTTATTATAAAAATCTTGTGGTTATACTTATATGATTCATCACAATCAAACATGCACAAAGCAATCTAGCTGAAACCAGACCACAGTAACTATTTTTGAAATATTAATAGCTCATACATCATAGCTCCAACTAGTTATAATAACTATTTGGTTTTTCCTCACTACCCATAGTATTCATAAATTCTTAATTAACTAGTGTCATACACCATTGGTATTTTTTTTCCAAACCAGCCTATCTCCCACTCAACAACACAATCAAACAACTCCTGGCAATTATAATTAAATCATTATTGTCTCATACCCAAAAATATACTCATATCTTGAGAACTTTATATGTTCCTCAAGATTTTGAGATTTTATAGAAGCAACATCAATCATCGATCCATTCACCCAATCTCTATGTTTATAAAAACTCATTCCTAGAAATTTCACAAGACCATCAACCTGTAACTTACGATTGTCGGTTAATAAATGTACTAAACCTACATGACCATCACCAACTGATACCCCAGTCTAGGTATTTCCCATTTACTAACTATAATCTAGCATCTTACTTCCAATTTTGAACATGAATCAATATCTATCGTATCTACAGGTTCTCACACCATTTCACTCTCAAATCCGATTATAATTCGGCTTAAAGAATAGGGAAAACCTAAATCATCACTACTGGGTAATTCTTACCATAAAATTTATATCCTTCCAAACCTAAATGTATTTTCTTACCTCATATCTTCTATTAGCAAAATGATAAATACTATTGTCCCAGATCATTATATTCTATCACACACAACCTATAAGTATTACACAGGTTTATAAAATCACTATTATTCAGGCCACCACAACCAAACTTTTTATTTTTTCCATCACACCCCGATTCATGATACATTCACCACTATAAAAATAAATTATTTAATCTTATCATAGACCAAAAATCACAAACACTAAACATCCATAGTCAAATTAGTTCTCTACTCACTGTTTCGTAGTTCCTTGAAACGTGCGTTCTAGTTTTATGAATCATTGTTTCAAGGAAGTTTCCATTAGATTTATTCACGGAACTAGAAACATCTAATAGTTCTTTATCCAAATAGGACCTTCTTTCCAAAGGCAATAATTCTTTGAGTTTTAACATTACGATACTTAAGAACGTACATTGGTTGAGAGGATGAGAGGTCAGACACGTCACACCCTTTGGGGGGATAATTGTCTACTCTAGGACTATCTTTGTAAATTTAATAAATTTTAATTAATCCATATTAATTAACCAAGAATATCATAAGTATCCATTATAATTTACAATCACTTATTAACATGTGTAAAATCTATTATCATCAGTATGCATTCATGGTCTTCATTATTGGAAATGTCCGTATGTACGAGATTTTCCAACAATGGTGTCCTCTAATATACTTCATAGAGATTATTTTAATCATCGTTCTGATGATACTAGTTTTTTAAGCTACATAGTGGGGAACTCAATAATTTTATTATCATCCAGGAAGACAATGGTTTGGTTTGATTTTCGGATTGTGCCTATAAAATGGGCTACCTATGTATCCTTGTGAAAGGAATCAGAACCCTCGTAGTTCAGTTCCACTGAATGGGACACATCTTACATTTTAAGGTCATGTGATAAGGACCTCTAAGAGGAAGAATCTTAGTCCAAACTTAGTGTGGGAGTTATGCTGAAGTAGCCCAAAGAACATGGAATGGATATGGGTTTCCAAGTAAGATCATACCCTGTTGGGAATATCTCCAAAAGAGAATGGGGTTGATTTGAAGTGTTGGGTTTTAACCTCAAGTAGGCTTCCTATGTATCCCATATGGATGGGAATCAAATCCCACATAGTTTGATGAATCTTGTAGGAGAGTATAGTCTTTTGAGAGAGATGAGTCTGGGCTTGCTTCTTAAAAAATTATTCCTTGATGATTTGGGGTTTAATTTGGGGCTTATTCATAAGGAGAATGCCCAGATTAAAGGACATAGGGTTGGATTTCTGAGGAGGATTTCCAGTGAGCTCGGAACTTGAGGAGGCTTCCTACGTTTCTTTTTTTAAACAGAAATCAGAGTACTCGTAGTTCATTTTGATGTGAAAATTCTATGATCATGGAAAATATCAAAGCCTACGTGAGTCATGATCGATGTGAGAAATAAAATAATGTCAATGATTTAACAAAGGAATCCATAATTTCAAAATTTTCTTTCTTGCTGATGGAAAAGGAAGTATATAAGGCCCCAGCCATAAACCTTACTTAATCTTGAGTTATTACAAGATTACACCTTGAGGATCTTTTCAGGTTTAGAGTTTTAGAGAATTAGAACATAAAACTTGCATTACATTCCACATTTAAACAAAGTGGTTACATAAAACATAGTATTCATTTTTCCCATCAATGGAAACATATTTAAAATAAAACATGGATTCTTTCTTGACACTTCCTTGACACTATCATCATATCATGTACCTTTCTCTTGACCTCTGAAAAACATTTCAAAAACATGGGATGAGCATAAAAATCTCAGTAAGGGATATAAAAATATGGAAAGGAAACATGGGTACATATACACATAAGAATGAAATCATACTTTACCCATAAAACATAAGAACTTTAACATACCTCATCAAATAATGAATAAATCATAGAAATCATAAGACATAAAGGTAACATGAGGCATTCATAGCATTCTTACGTAGGGAGTAACCCTCTTGGTTATGTATGGAATACCTATCACAGTATATTCCCTAAATCTCTTCGGAGAAACCTTAACGTTTGACACCTTCGCATTACCCAATACCTTGGAGATCTATATCGGGTTCACCCGCCCATAGTTTATCACGGAACCACCCGTCTTCATAATAATGCCCAAGAACCACAACATAATCGTATCACATAAAACATGCATAAAGGAAACGTAATATTTCCACCTTTCAATCACAAGATATCAATACAACACATTGATATAAAAACATTATGAAAACCATTTTCAATACCAAAATAAATTAAAAGTAAAACATGGTATTTATTTTTCTTTTAAGAAGAATGTATGGCTTTTAGAGGAAGCCGAAACTCAAATAATGGTCATGGCGGCAGAGAAGTCGTTGTCGCCGCATACGTACGACAAAAACATTCCCTTTTGTAGTTTTGTAAAATTCTTCGTATAAAAAAAATATTCCTTTTGGATAGATGTAAAAGTAAAAGGTGTTTATACACTGTATAAAATAAAGTTGTATATAAAACAAAATATGCCTCAATGAAAGGAGATTGAGACGATGTCCCATACCTCGGGTCCGACTTGACTCGATCATTCTTTAATGTCCTGAATAATAAACTTGAGTTAATTTCTACTTACTTAAGAACCTTTTTCAAATTCATTATTCCTTTTATATCACTTATTACCATGTCATGAAGACTATGTAATTATTTTAGTTAATAACGGTCGTTTTAACGATCATTGGTACTTGAGTCAAAATATGCTCTTTATAATTACAAGTTGTTCATGTATCCATTATATCCAGAGTCATAATCATGATGTATATATCATATATATCCAGTATATAAATGCATTCATAATATTACATAATCATTTAGATGTAAGAAATGAAATGCAGCGTTCATGGAGACGGTAAGCCGTACATACGCATGAACGCTACTTTCGTTTCTATTTCGTATTTTATAGAATGGAATCATAATGATATAAAGGTATATTATAATTCCAGTATAATATCATATATAATACCATTAATTACATCCTTTATACATCCCACATATGTCATTAACGAATCAAATCACTTTGAGGCGGCGGTAGTCCGCACTTCCTAAAATGAAGATATCGCGTTTACTCATAATGGTAACCATAAAGGATATGCCAAAAATGAAAAATAAATATGCTTAAGCAAGACATTAACATATTATATATAATATATAAATATAGTTACATATTAATGGCCACCTTTGAAGGTGATATATGAGTGTTGAACAATCATTCTTTCGTGAGGCAGAAATTCACCATCCACGGAAACAGTATGTTCTTCAACCATTAGATGTAGGTGTGTGTAAGTGTAGCCCGAATAATTATTTTAAAAAAATTCTAGTATATCGAATATACTGGATTTGTTACAAAAGAAATGAATAAAAGAGTTTAGGGGGTTGGAGAATCAAAATAAAACAAAAGGACTCAAGTGAAGACATTACCTTAAAATCAGGTAACTCCCTTTGGTTTGAGATCAAAGGCTTCCTTGGGAAGAATTCTGCCCAAAGTGAGGCTTCTAAGAGTTAGAGAGGGACGTGGGGAGACAAAATGTGCTTGGGTTGGCCGAGCCAAATATAAGTCCCCGGCCTTAAACCTTAATTAATATTGAATTAAATGAATAATTCACATTGAGGATCTTTTCAGGTTTAGAGTTTTAGAGAATTAGGACATAACTATAACATATCAAAAGATTAAAAAGTATAAACTTCTACTAAGTTTCCATAAAATAAAAACTCTTAAAAAGAAGCATGTCAAGTTCCATGTTTTAGGTAGCATGACTTTCCCATGATCCCAACCATGACCCTATTCCACGCTAAGTACTGTGAAAAACATTTCAAAAAACATGGGATGAGCATAAAAATCTCAGTAAGGGATACACAAAGAATGAAAACTATTAGTTTTTAAAAACAACATGTAAACCATGTATAATTTATAAAATTAATACTTTTCACCTTTTTGAAGTAGTAAAAACTCTTCGTGGAATAAAAGTTCATTACTTTCCCTTCTGTAACCAAAAGATTTCCACAAAACCCATATAAAGATCACATAACATATAAAGGTAACTTGGGACATAAACATACTTAAGTGGAATAACTATAAGGTCAAATTACACACATATCACTTAATGGAATATCCATTCGGTCAACTTCCATACATACTTAATGGAATAGCCATACGGCCGACTTCCATACCCAATGCATTGGAGGTTATAACGTAACCACCCGTCCTGGTATTCACGGCACCACCCGTCATATGGTTTATCACGTAACCACCCGTAAAATGTCCAAGTACCATCATTACACCTAAAATATTGAAAATATAAACATTTCAATAAAAACATTTCATTTGCAATCACAATAAGTAATTCCCAGATATTGAATTAATCAATCCATTTTCAAAAACCATTTAAAAGAGATTTTTGAATCCAAGTGTCCCATACCACTTTGAAGCTTTTAGTGGAATTATAATTTTAAAACGTTAATTTCCATATAAATAAATACTGAAAACCATTTCGAAAACATGGACATTAAAGATAAATATTTAGAATAATAAATCTTTGAAACATTTAAAACGATATTTTTGTTAAATAGTTTTTAACAAAATGGGAGACTCTTGAATAAAAATAATAGCGGAATAACATTTAATCCAAACTTTATAATATCATGAGAATAAAGGGATTCATGATATAATATGTCAAAGTACAGTATACACACCATGTAAGAGTGAATTGGAGCATAACAACAATGAAGTCTCAAAAGAAATGTAAAATGAGATGAAATCCATTATAAAGAAGGTATCCTTAAATTAAGGATAAATCAATCTCATAATTATGTGTGACAAATATAAATACACCCAATATAATTGGATATTATGTGTAAAATAATAAAATGTTATTCACACATATTCAAAGGATGACATATTCAATAACTACATGTCGAACCCAAAGAAATCGAAATTGGGTTAAGAAGTTTCCTTGGTAAAACTCGACAGCCTATCGACATCACATAAAATTTTACAAAAAGGGTTGATGAGAGATATAAAGGGGATCTCATAACTTGGACATAAAATTTACATAAATAAGGATATATAAGAACATATCCCAACATAATAGTATGTGAATTAAAAGACATAACAAAAGAAGTCTTTTAAAAAAAAGAGGGTGAAAGGTCCCCTTACCGAGTTGAGTAACTTTCGAAACGTACACCCCATGGAAGAAGGGTCATAAAATGAAGATGTGAATACCCATAAATGAAATTATAATACACAAAGTGTATAATAATGTGCAGTACATACACCACTCAAAGGAAATTGTGGAAAATGTAGCATAAATCTCACGGGAATAAAAGTGAGATGAAAAATCTCTTATGAAAACTCGGTAGCCTAATGACGCCACTTAAAACTTCCAAAATGGATCGATGAGAGGAAATAGGGTCTCTCATCATATCAACATAAGGTTTACAGAAAGTGGAATACAAAATAACATCCCCCAACATAACAAAGAGGAGCTTAAAAGAAGTGACATAAAGGAGAGTACTTAAAAAGAAAGAGAGAGGTTGGATCTCTTACGAAACTTCGGCAGCCTAACTGCGCCACTCAAAAACATCCAAAATGGATTTATGAGAGAGAATAGGGTCTCTCATCATATGAACATAAAAATAACAGTAAGATTAATATAAAAGAATATCCCAATCACAATAAATATGAGCTTAGAAGGAATGACATAAAAGATTGTACTTAAAAAGAAAGAGATGAGTAGGATCCCTTACCTCGGGTCCGACTTGACTCGATCGTTCTTTAACAACCTGAATAATAAACTTGAGTTAATTTCCATTTTCTTAAGAACCTTTTTCAAGTTAATTATTCCTTTTAGATCACTTATTTCCATGTTATAAACATTATGTAATCATTTAAGTTAATAATGTTTGTTTTGTCGATATTTGGTTCTTAAGTCGAAAGTGGACATCTTACAATTACATGTTGTTCGTGTGGTCAAAGGTTCTTTATATCCAGAATGAAATTCCTGATTTGGATATCATATATATCATATATATCTAGAATAGACATTTATTTATAATATCACATAATCATTTAGAGGTAAGAAATGAAATGCACCGTTCATGGAGACGGTAAGCCGTACGTACGCATAAACGATACTTTCATTTCTTTGTCATATTAATGGAATTAAAACTAAATGAGAGGAATGTATATTTTAATTCCAGAATTATATTCATCATTTAGATGTATCATTCATAATATATACCCATTATATACATGTACTTATAATAGTACATTACATTTGGGGATAAGAAATGAAATGCACCGTTCATGGAGACGGTAAGCCGTACGTACGCATGAACGCTACATTCATTTCTATCTCATACTTTAATGGAAATAAATAATAATGATATAGAGGTATATTATAATTCCAGTATAAAATCATATATAATAACATTAAATCCATCCTTTATATGTCCCACGTATGGCATTAACTAATCACATCACTTTGAGGGGGCGGTAGTCCGCACTTCCTAAAATGAAGATATCCCGTATACCCATAATGGAAGCCATAAAGGTAAGCCACAAATGAAAAATACAGAAGCTTAAGTAAAAAATAAAAATATTATATATCATATATAAATATTGTGACATCTTAATGGACACCTTTGAAGGTGTTATATGACTGTTGAACAATCATCGTTTCGTGAGGCAGAAATTCGCCATCCACGAAATCAGTATGTTCTTTAACCATTAGATGTAGGTGTGTGTAAGTGTAGCTCAAATCCTTATTATAACAACCTCCTTTTATATTTAAGATATTGGAGTTGTTAAAAATGAAATTAATAAAAAGATTTTAGGGGGTTGGAGAGACAAAATAAAACAAAAGGACACAAGTGAAGACATTACCTTTAAATCGGGTAACTTCCTTTGATTACAGCTCAAAGGCTTCCTTGGAAAGACTTCTGCCCAAAGTGAGGCTTCAAGGAGTAAGAGAGGGAATTGGAGAGACAAAATGGTCAGGGTTTGGCTGAGCCAAAGGCTTTGGGAGTGTGGGTAAGGAGGTAGAGGTGGGGGCCTTTTATAAGAGGAGAGGAGGGGCACTCTTGGAACATAAAGAAAAGTCACATTATTTTAAAATGATATTCGGATTTAAGAGGTCCCAAATTAATATAATTCAAGGATAAGGTGATAAGGGTTCGAAATCCACTCATTCAATAGGTTTTGGACATGTGTAGGTCTTAGATATTGCATTATCTTTCCATTTTATTTAAATCTTTAAATAATGAGGTCGTTGCTGCATCATCATGATGTCATAAATAATTTAATTTATTTAACATCTAAATATTATAAAAAAAATACTATGATGTAGGAAATTGTTTTATATTTCCAATGACAATTTATAGTCAAATATCTGATTTGTATAACCCCATGTAAAAATTGTTTTAGTAAAACATCTCATGTTTGTGGCATTTTTACTTTAACATTAAATAAAAAGGTATTTTTGTCATTTTCCAACCAAAGTGGCTCCATGGGGTCCCCAAGTTGACCCATGGATTGTATTGGTCGGCCATGACACATCCAATGAGGGTAGGACATGTGTCTAGGTCATTTCATTTTATTAAAACATTATTCTTACCTTAAACTACACTAATTACCTCTAATCGCGAATAAAAACTTAATAAGTTACTATTCACCAAAAAATTATTTTAATCCCATTGAACCAAATTTTACTTCTTAATTACAACCATGTATTTCGGATTTTTGAAATTCAACAAACAATGATGGAAAAAGTTCATTTAAACGGAAGATTAGTTTTTATAAGTACCACTTAGTGGTTTCACTATTCATCAAAAATTGAAGTTTTTCAGAAAAATACCAAAACTTCACCCTAAGCTATATTTGATATTCCGAATTCAAAAATGATGTATATTTTACAAAATTCAAAACATATTAGTTTCATTAATTAATTTAATAATTAATTCCCGCTGTCAGAGCAAATATTGTGTTTTTATGGAACAATAAGTATCAAAAGATTGACACTAGTTTAAGTCCAATTTCAAAGTGAAATTAATTCCAACGACCACTATTGTATTAAATGGTACAAATATATTATAATTTCACTTTAAAACCAATTTAAAAGATAATATAATCATATAAATAAATTAGATTAAAAGAGGTTTTGAATTAAAATACAACATTTTTCACTATTCATTAAAAATTGAACTTTTTCGGAAAAATACCAAAAATTTACACAAAGTAAATTTTGATGTCCCGATTCTAAAGAAGAGTTTTATTTTGTCAAATATAACACATAATATTTTCAAAAAGTGGATTTAGAATATGTTCTCCATCAAAAGGAGTTTAATCGACCTTTTAAAGAATATTAGAATGTTTACGCTTAAAATTGGATTCATTCTCATTTTTAATTCTCTAACATTTATTATAAAAAGTAAAAATATTTGACAAACATATATAATCATTTTTTAGTTAGTTCTATTCATTCCCGCCATTACAACGTCTAGGAGTTAACTACCATTTAAAATAATATTATTTTATTATTAGAGTGCAACATAAGATTCCCAAGAAACTCGTTGTTGCGTATTGGGTATGCCATCGAGCATAGCATCCCCTTTAAAGTAATATTAATATTTTATTCACAAATATGGATAAATATAAAGATGTCATATTCTTTATTTACCTTGGGTGTTACATCCTTCCCCCCTTTTCGGAATTGCGTCCTCGCAATTTTAAAATTGAGCTTGGAAACATCCTTGAAAGTCCCACATCGGAACAAGAGTTGGTAAAACAATTATTTTAAAATAAAGGGAGAGAAGTACAGAGGTCACCCGAGTTAACCCATACTATGATTCCAAGTAGGAAAATATGGATATGGAAGAAAAAACAAAGGGTCATGTTCTGATGGAGAGTGATAGTAAACATGTCTAGGAGAAAGTTAACCATAAGAAAATCACAAACTTGTGATGGGTTATACGGTATTCGATTCCCCAGTAGGAAAAGTTAATAGACAACATTTTTTATTTAAGTTACTTTTTATTGAGGAATTTATTCATAAGGAAACATAATTACTTATCATGTTGACTTTCAACTTTTACTAGATTCCTTAATCAAACTCATATTTTCTCCAAAAGACGAGTATTTAGGAAGACTTGTTCGCATTAAGAGTACTATAATCAATTTATAGAGAATCACCTAATCCACAATAGAGAACTATATACTTCCCATTTCTTTAGACTCTAACCAAAACCAAAACCAAAAATGTTAGTACAAGATCAGATAATACCCAAAAAGGATAATTCTTTAAAAAAACAAATCTATTCTTAATCTCCAAAATTTGTCCAACAAAACCCAAAGTTCAACGAAGACCATTCAATAAAAAATTGTCCATAAAATTCTTCAAAGTAAACCAAACTAAGATTGAAACCCAAATATTTGAAGGATTTAGTCACACAGTCTTCCAAGTTAAATCATAACATTTATCTCCTAACAACATCAGTTACTCTTAATGTCTCGTATTGAAAAGTAATTAACCAAATCACATATCCTCCATGATAGGTTAATAAATTTTCATAGATAACCCAAAATCAACTTACTCTTAATTCATAAAATCATCTAACTAAAAATAGTCAGTCAAACTAACCAGGGACTTCAAGTAGTCCAGTGGTAGGTGATAAATACCAGTCGCACTTTGGTTGTGGGTTCGACTCCTGCAGATTTGTCCGACGCGACGGGTTGTCACACGGTCTGCATGTTGTCCATTTTCCAAAACTATATAATTTTAAAACATTCCCCAAAATGAGATAAAATCTTCAAAATTGATCATAACATATTTTAACCTCAATTTTATCTCATGCCTTTCATTTTCCATCATATCATAGAGTAACCCATAATTACCTCAAAAGTAAGGATCATATAAACTATAATGGTTACCTTTATAATTATTTCCTGAACTTCCACATCGATTGGTCATCTCATACACGATGCATTACAGAACATACCAAGGTTAAAGTGGTTGATCATGACTCCTTTATAGTTGGTTTAGAACAACCACAAGTTTCCTCATTGAATCCTCCATTTTATATAGTATCTTAATCAGAGAACCACCACAGTTTCCTTCAAACCTGTTGTCTCTTTGGTGCCTGATAGATCCATCCATTCACTAAAAACAGAAATGTCAGTGTGAGTATATCAACAGAACCATCATGTACTAATGAGGAATATATACTTACTCATTCACTTTATCTAAAAACTATGACTCTTTCTGAAATCCTAACCATTATATTAATGTCACTTATGCTTAAAGAATACCCTAACCTCTAAAGTTATCTAAACCGACCTCTGATACCAACTATAAGTCCCCAACCTTAAACCTTACATAATATTGAATTAAATGAATAATTCACATTGATGATCTTTTCGGGTTTAAAGTTTTAGAGAATTAGGACATAACTATTACATCTCAAAAGATTACAAAGTAGAAACTTCTACTAAGTTTCCATAAAATAAAAACTCTAAAAAAGAAGCATGTCAAGTTCCATGTTTTAGGTAGCATGAATTTCCCTTTATCCCATCCTTGACCCTATTCCATGCTAAGTCTTGTGAAAAATATTTCAAAAAACTTGGGATGAGCATAAAAAGCTCAGTAAGGGATACACAAAGAATGAAAACTGTTAGTTTTTCAAATCAACAAGTAAACCATGTATACTTTATCAAAGTAATAATTTTCACCTTTTTGAATTAGTAAAAACTCTTCGCTGAATAAAAGTTCATTACTTACCCTTCTATAACCAAAAGAATACCATAAAACCCATATAAAGATCATATAAAATATAAAGGTAACCTGGGACATAAACATACTTAAGTGGAATAACCATAAGGTCGACTTCCACACATATCACATAATGGAATAGCCATTTGGCCAACTTCCATACATACTTATTAGAATAGCCATACGGCCGACTTCCATACCCAATGCATTGGAGGTTATAACGTAACAACCAGTCCTGGTATTCACGACACCACCCGTCATATGGTTTATCATGTAACCACCCGTAAAATGTCCAAGTACCATCATTACACATAAAATATTGAAAATATAAACATTTCAATAACAACATTTCATTTTCAATCACAATAAGTAATTCCCAGATATTGAATTAATCAATCCATTTTCAAAAACCATTTAAAAGAGATTTTTTGAATCAAAGTGTCCAATACCACTTTGAATCTTTTAATGGAATTATAAATTTAAAAATTTAATGTCCATATAAATAAATACTGAAAAATATTTCTAAACATGGACATTAAAGATAAATATTTAGAATAATAAATCTTTAAAACATTTAAAATGATATTTTTGTTAAATAGTTTTTAACAAAATGGGAGACTCTTGAATACAAATAATAGCGGAATAACATTTAATCCGAACTTTATAATATAATGAGAATAAATGGATTCATGATATAATATGTCAAAGGATAGTATACACACCATATAAGAGTGAATTGGTGCATAACAACAATGAAGTCTCAAAAGAAATGTAAAATGAGATGATCCATTATAAAGACGGTATCCTTAAATTAAGGATAAATCAATCTCATAATTATGTGTGACAAATATAAATACACCCAATATAAGTGGATATTAAGTGTAAAAAAATCAAAGGTTATTCACACATATTCAAAGAATGACATATTCAATAACTACATGTCGAACCCAAAGAAATCGAAATTGGGTTAAGAAGTTCCCTTGGTAAAACTCGATAGCCTATCGGCATCACATAAAATTTTACAAAAAGGGTTGATGAGAGAGATAAACGGGATCTCATCACTTGGACATAAAATTAACATAAATAAGGATATATAAGAACATATCCAAACATAATACTATGTGAATTAAAAGACATAACAAAAGAAGTCTTTTAAAAAAAACTGGGTGAAAGGTCCCCTTACCGAGTTGGGTAACTTTCGAAACATACACCCCATGGAAGAAGGGTCATACAATGAAGATGTGAATAACCATAAATGAAATTATACTACAAAAAGTATATAATAATGGTAAGTACATACACCACTGAAAGGAAATTTTGGCAAATGTAGCATAAATCTCACGGGAATAAAAGTGAGATGAAAAATCACTTACGAAAACTCGGCAGCCTAACAGCGCGACTTAAAACTTCCAAAATGGATAGATGAGAGGAAATAGGGTCTATCATCATATCAACATAAGGTTTACAGAAATATGAATAAAAAATAACATCCCCCAACATAACAAAGAGGAGCTTAAAAGAAGTGACATAAAGGAGAGTACTTAAAAACAAAGAGAGAGGTTGGATCTCTTACAAAAATTCGGCAGCCTAACGGTGCCACTCAAAACTTCCAAAATGGATTAATGAGAGAGAATAGGGTCGCTCATAAAATTAACATAAAAATTATAGTAAGAGTAATATAAAAGAACATCCCAATCACAATAAAGATGAGCTTAGAAGGAATGACATGAAAGAGTGTACTTAAAAAGAAAGAGATGAGTAGGATCCCTTACCTCGGGTCCGACTTGACTCGATCGTTCTTTAACGTCCTGAATAATAAACTTGAGTAAATTTCTATTTTCTTAAGAACCTTTTTCAAGTTCATTTTTCCTTTTATATCACGTATTTCCATGTTATAAGCATTATGTAATCATTTATGTTAATAATGTTTGTTTTGTCGATATTTGGTTCTTAAGTCGAAAGTGGACTTCTTACAATTACATGTTGTTCGTGTGGTCAAAGGTTCTTTATATCTAGAATGACATTCCTTATTTGGATATCATATATATCATATATATATAGAATATACATGTATTTATAATATCACATAATCATTTAGAGGTAAGAAATGAAATGCACCGTTCATGGAGACGGTAAGCTGTACGTATGCATGAACGCTACTTTCATTTCTTTGTCATATTAATGGAATTAAAACTAAATTAGAGGTATGTATATTTTAATTCCAGAATTATATTCATCATTTATATGTATCATTAATCATATATATCCAGTATATACATGTACTTATAATAGTACATTACATTTGGGGATAAGAAATGAAATACACCGTTCATGGAGACGGTAAGCCGTACGTACGCATGAACGCTACTTTCATTTCTATCTCATAATTTAATGGAAAGAAATAATAATGATATAGAGGTATATTATAATTCTAGTATAACTTCATATATAATAACATTAAATCCATCCTTTATACGTCTCACATATGACATTAACGAATCACATCACTTTGAGGGGGCGGTAGTCCGCACTTCCTAAAATGAAGATATCGTGTATACCCATAATGGAAGCCATAAAGGTAAGCCACAAATGAAAAATACAGAAGCTTAAGTAAAACATAAACATATTATATATCATATATAAATATAGTGACATCATAATGTCCACCTTTGAAGGTGTTATATGAGTGTTGAACAATCATCGTTTCGTGAGGCAGATAATCGCCATCCACAGAAACAGTATGTTCTTTAACCATTAGATGTAGGTGTGTGTAAGTGAAGCTCGAATAATTCTTATAACAACATACTATTATATTGAAGATACTATAGTTGTTACAAATTAAATCAATAAAAAGAGTTTAGGGGGTTGGAGAGGCAAAATAAAACAAAAGGACACAAGTGAATACATTACCTTTAAATCGGGTAACTTCCTTTGATTTGAGCTCAAAGGCTTCCTTGAAAAGACTTCTGCCCAAATTTAGGCTTCAAGGAGTAATAGAGGGAAGTGGAGAGACAAAATGTGCAGGGGTTGGCCGAGCCAAAGGCTTTGGGAGTGTGGGTAAGGAGGTAGAGGTGGGGGCCTTTTATAAGAGGAGAGGAGGGGCACTCTTGGAAAGTAAAGAAAAGTCACTTTATTTTAAAATGATATTCGGATTTAAGAGGACCCACATTGATAGAATTATAGGATAAGGTGATAAGGGTTCTAAATACACTCATCCAATAGGTTTTGGACATGTGTAGGTCTTAGATATTACATTATCTTTCCATTTTATTTAAATCGTTAAATAATGAGGTCATCGCTGCATCATCATGATGTCATAAATAATTTAATTTATATAAAGTCTAAAAATTATAAAAAAATACTATGATGTAGGAAATCTTTTTAGTTTCCTATTACTATATATAATAAAAAATCTGATTTGTATAACCCCATGTAAAAATTGTTTTAGTAAAACATCTCGTGTTTGTGTCATTTTTACTTTAACATTAAATAAAAAGGTATTTATGTCATTTTCCGACCAAAGTGGCTCCATGGGGTCCCCAAGTTGACCCATGGATTTTCATTGTCGGCCATGACACATCCAATGAGGGTAAGACATGTTTATAGGTCATTTAATTTTATTAAAACATTATTCTTACCTTAAACTACACTAATTACCTCTAATCGTGATTAAAAACTTAATAAGTTACTATTCCCCAAAATATTATTTTAATCCCATTGAACCACATTTTACTTCTTAATGACAACCATGTATGTCGATTTTTTGAAATTCAACACACAATGATGGAAAAATTTCATTTAAATGGAAAATCAGTTTTTATAAGTACCACTTAGTGGTTTCACTATTCATCAAAAATTGAAGTTTTTCAGAAAAATACCAAAACATCACCCTAAGCTATATTTGATATTCTGAATTCAAAAATGATGTCTATTTTACAAAATTCAAAACATATTAGTTTCATTAATTAATTTAATAATTAATTCTCACTGTCAGAGCAAATAGCGTGTTTTTATGAAACAATAAGTATCAAAAGATTGACACTAGTTTAAGTCCAATTTCAAAGTGAAATTAATTCTAATGACCACTATTGTATTAAATGGTAAAAATATATTATAATTTCACTTTAAAACAAATTCAAAAGATAATCTAATCATATAAATAAATTAGATTAAAAGAGGTTTTGAATTAAAATACAACATTTTTCACTATTCATTAAAAAATGAACTTTTTCGGAAAAATACCAAATATTTACACAAAGTAAATTTTGATGTCCCGATTCTAAAGAAGAGTTTTATTTTGTCAAATATAACACATAATATTTTCAAAAATTGGATTTAAAATATGTTCGCCATCAGAAGGCGTTTAATCGACCTTTTAAAGAATATTAGAATGTTTACGCTTAAAATTGGATTCATTCGCATTTTTAATTCTCTAACATTTATTATAAAAAGTAAAAATATTTGAAAAACATATATAATCATTTTGTAGTTAGTTATATTCATTCCTGCCATTACAACGGCTAGGCGTTAACTACCATTTAAAATAATATTATTTTATTATTAGAGTGCAACGTAAGATTCCCAAGAAACTCGTTGTTGCGTATTGGGTACGCCATCGAGCATAGAATCCCCTTTAAAGTAATATTAATATTTTATTCACAAATATGGATAAATATAAAGATGTCATATTCTTTATTTACCTGGGGTGTTACACTAAAGGATTTGGAAGTGTGGGTAAGGAGGTAGAGGTGGGGGCCTTTTATAAGAGGAGAGGAGGGGCACTCTTGGAAAGTAAAGAAGTCTTACTTTATTTTAAAATGCGATTCGGATTTAAGAGGTCCCACATTGAGATAATTCGAGGATAAGGTGATAAGGGTTCGAAATATACCCATACAATAGGTTTTGGACATGTGTAGGTCATAGATTTTACATTATCTTTTCATTTTATTTAAATCCTTTATTAATGAGGTAATCGCTACATCATCATGATGTCATAAATAATTTAATATATTTAATGTTTAAAAATTATAAAAAAACTATCATGATGTAGGAAATCGTTTTATCTTTCTAATTAATATTTATAGTAAAAAATATGACTTGTATAACCCCATGTAAAAATTGTTTTAGTAAAACATCTCATGTTTGTGTCATTTTTACTTTTACATTAAATAAAAAGAATTAATGTCTTTATCTTACCCAAGTGGCTCCATGGGGTCCCAAAAATCGACCCATGGGTTTTCTTGGTCGGCCATGACACATCCAATGAGGGTAGGACATGTGTCAAGCTCATATCATATTATTAAATGATTATTTTTACCTTAAACTACACTAATTACCTCTAATCGCGATTAAGAACTTAAAAGTTACTATTCACCAAAAAATTATTTTAATCTCATTAAACCACATTTTAATTCTTAATGACAACCATGTATTTCAGATTTTTTGAAAATCAAATCACAGAAGTGGCAAAGTTTCATTTAAAAGAAAAATCAGTTTCTTTAACTACCACTTAGTTGTTTCACTATTCATCAAAAATTGAAATTTTTCAGAAAAATACCAAAACTTCACCCTAAGCTATATTTGATATTATGAATTCAAAAATGATGTCTATTTTACAAAATTAAAATCATATAATTCACATTAATTAATTTAATAATTAATTCCCGTTGTCTTGACAAATTGCATGTTTTTATGAAACAATAAGTATCAAAAGATTGACACTAGTTTAAGTCCAATTTCAAAGTGAAATCGATTCCAACGACCACTAGTGGATTAAATGGTAAAAATATATTCTACTTTCACTTTAAATCAATTAAAAAGATAATCTAATCATATAAATAAATTAAATTAAAAAGGGGATTTGAATTAAAATACAACATTTTCACCATTCATTAAAAAATGAACTTTATCGGAAAAATACCAAAAAATCACACAAAGTAAATTTTGATGTCCCAATCATAAAGACTAAGTTTATTTAGACGAACATATCCTATAAAATTGTCAAAAGATATATTTAAAAATGGTTTTCCATTAAAAGGCAGTAAAATAATCTTTTAAAAATATTAGTGTATTTCATGCTTATGATTGGATTTATTTTCATTTTAAGCCTCTTAAACACTATCTAATTCATTAATAGGAATAGATAAAAATATATATTATTCATTACTTACTTGGGATGTTACAAAGTACCTATGGAAGTGAGGGTGGACAAGGTCGAGTTGACCATGGAAGAAGGTGAGGCGGCGAACCTTCCCTCTGTTCTATTTACATTGGACAGGGGACCCATGAAAGGGATGAAGGTTAGGGGCTTATACCAGGATGGATTCCTTTTTTATCTTAGTTGGGGAACACTCCTATAGAGGATTCCCATATGAGATTGGTTGGGGATTACTTCTAAGGAAGATGCCCACTTGATATTGATTGAGGCTTAATTCTAAGGAGGATTACCATTTGATATTGGTTGGGGGTTAATCCTAAGGAGGATTCCCATTAGATATTTTACCTATAATAGGAGTTAGGTGATGAGGTTTGAGTAGTTTCTTGAGGAATGTATCAACTCAAGGTACTCACGGAATCCATCAGGAGAGTCCAAAATTGTAACATGTGAAAGGATCCAAGAGGACTAAGTCTAATCAAGGAATTTCAATGAGTGTGGAGGATTATCTCAAATCATGGTATTCCAAGGTAGGATGGTGGGCCACATAAAGGGTGCAAAGGAAAATGTCATCACCTAGACCAGAAATGTTCACGGTGCCGCTCTCCATCTTTCATGGGGGTCAACGACAGAAGCAAAGGGACCGACTCGAAGGGTCGTAACCGTAGGCCGACACTGATCTCGAGAAGTGGTGTGGGGGCTACGGCCCCCGGTATGGACCAGTGGGATCATGCAGGTGCTCTGCCAAGGTGTCTCATGTAGGTTCTTCTTGTATGTCCTCCGCATAGCTCCCTCTCATAGGTTCTCCACGTAGTTGCTCCGCGCAGGTGCTCCACGCAAGTATTCTGCACAGGTTCTTGTGTTCTAGAACCTGGTGGGACTTTGAAAAAACATTCTCCCTTTAATTATCACTTCTATCATGTTTTAGAGTACTACCTGAGATAATTTGGTGGATTTGGGAGAAAGAGCTATGCAATGGGAGCTTTGGTACTTCTTATAACTTTTTTCGTCCCTGAAATGGGAAGCCAAAGTGTCCTATTTATTGTCAAGGAGGGAACCTGGTCGAAGGAATGTTTTCCAAATAGGTGCTCCATGTAGGCCCTTCACATAGGTACTTCATGTAGGGGTGAAGATATTATTCTTCCATTTAGGTCCATCACCTAGGTATTCCACGTAGGACCCCTTGTGATATTTTATCCCTCTTTTGAGTGCCATAAATTTTGATCTGTATGCCTGTTTGGGCTCCGCGACTAGTCAAATCGAAGGTCTTAAAGAAATATATAGTTATTGATTGGTAAATTCACAAAGTATTATTATATGAAACTTAGTAATTGAATTTAATGTGTCAACACCTTTTCATCATAGATCTTCGAAATCCACTGCCTACATCTGGATGGGGGAATCATTCCACATATTCATTGAGTATTGAGTATTATTTTGGAACATTGAAATCCATCTTGCATATTCTTCCTTCATGGTGAAAACATCTTTACTCATACTTTAAATTTGTTTTCTATGTGGGAATCATATCATCTTCCCACGAAAAAAGTGTGTGGAACACATTTCAAGGTGTAAACAACCCCCCCCCCCCTAGAATTTGATTTGTTCGGAACAAAAAGAATCTTGTTATAATACAAAATCAGGGAACTTTGATACATTACAATGTAATTTTGTAGATTTTGGAGCTATTTAATGTTTGGAAGGATGCTAAAATTTTTACCTAAGCCAACGGGTATAGTGAGCATAGTCTGATTTTTTTCTAGGGTTATATGGAAAACCCCACAACCTTTGTATCTTTTGACTTTTTATTGCTCGATATTACCTAAATCATACAAAAATGTACGTTTAGTGAGATGGGACTCGACTTTTGTTTATGGTTCCCTTTTCGGGTTCTCAATCTAGTGAGTACCACATATTTTGTTGTTTGATGTTTCGAGTCATGCATGTTGTACTATAAAGGACTAATATTTATGGTCAAATAGATTTGACTATAAATTTGAAATTAGATTCCAAAAAAGACTTAGTGGCTAAGAATTTATTTAATATTATTTAAACATTTCCAAGGGGAATATTGAATCATGATTTTTTATGATCACTAAATCTAAACCCCGTATCAAAATAAGGGGTGTTTATTTCAAGAAAAAAGTTAACATTATTTGAGAAAACTATTACAGGGGTTGTATTATGTAGGTCAAACTAGGGAATATGTTATATAGCCAAATAGTGACATCTTTTGACTGAAAGACCTGTTATGTAGGCATCTTATGCAAGGCCACCTAAGGGTTCATACTGCATAGTCAAACACAAGATATCATTAAGAATTTAAAAATTTCTGCTAATAGATAGGGGAAAATAATATTTGGGTGACTCAAGACCAAAGTGGGTGGTTTTTCCAAGGAAAGAAATTTTGTCAATGAAAAGGCAATTTTATACCAACATATGTCATGAATAGAAAACCCATTCCTATTCAAATTTGGTGTATGAGTAATGGTTAAAATTTATCAGAAAGGGGAATTTATAATATCATATTGTGCAGTTTTAAGTCATGTAGGGAGGACATTGTACTATCCAGTATTATGTCATGTAGTGAGGACATTGTACTATACAGTTTTAAGTCACGTAGTGAGGACATTGTACTGTGCAGTTATAAGTCATGTAGTGAGGACATTGTGTGGCATTAATTTAAGGTCTTTAGCTTTGACCAAATGTATGAGACCCACCCAATTTATTGATAATTTTTTTGGAAATATACTACAATATCAAGGTATTAAATGAAAAATTGAAAACTATGATTTGGGGATTTTCTAAATCCAAATGATGATATTGGAAAAATTGATGAAATCATTAGAGGAAGTCTTTTCTAAGAACAAAGTTACCATTATTTGATAAACCCGTTATGGGGGTTGTATTATACATGACCAACTAGGGAATATTCTACATGGAAAAACAGTGGAATCTTTTGGCTGAATTGCCTGTTATGTAGGCAACTTATGCAAGGCAACCTAAGGGCACGTGCTGCATAGTCAAGAAAAAGAGTTCTCAAAATTTTGACGTTCTATTGCTAATAGCCAAAAATTGTTTATGGCGATTCATATTTCCTAAAGCATAGAGTTTAGTTTATGGAGAAAGGTACCTGAATACGGAAAGAGTATTTTTAACCAATATTTCCCAAGAATAGGAGAAATAGCACCGTTACGAAGGTCTGACCCAAACGTAAGAGGTATGGTGTCTTTAGTTTTAGGTCATACAACTAAGACCATAAATATAAACAATATATGATATGTGGCCAAATTATTAAAAGATATTTCATATTTCATTGAACACATAGAGAGGGAAATTTGTAAACCATGGTCTTGAGACATTCTTATGAAGAGAATGATAATGGGAAAATTATACTTGAACAACTATTTTTAAAATACAGATTCTTGTATATTCTCATCAAAGTTTGATGGGGTCAAAGATACTAAAACCAAAAACGAAGTTACCATTATTTGAAAAACCTGTTATGGGGGTTCGATCATGCTGGGCCAACTGAGGCATATGTTGCATAGTCAAATAGTGTCATCTCTTGGCTGACAAGCCTGTCATGTAGGAAACTTATGCATGGTCGCCTAAGGGAACGTGCTGCATAATCAGGTAAAAGAGCTCTTAAATATTAGAAACTCTCTCACCCGAAACCGTATGAAATATTATGAGAATCTATAAATATTCACGATTAAGAGTGTGAAATATGGAAGGTGATTTTTTTCAATGCACATGAGAAATATTTGAACCGATATTGGCCATGATTTTAGTGTCCTTTACATAGATATGACTCATATGTAAAATGGATACTTTCTTTGTTTCCTCTAAATTAATATTATGATGTTCATTTTTAAGTCATGTAATGGGGACATCATACTATACAGTTTCAATTCATATAGTAAGGACATTAATAACCCCATAATTAATTGAAACACCTTATTTATATAAAGAATCCATTTACCCAATTCTTATGCCCATATGAGCTATGCTTGTTGTGAGAAATAAGGACCAGTAAGGATTTATTTTACAATGCAAAGGTGATGTAAGTGAACAATAGGGATGTTAAATTTCCATGTAGTTTAATGTCAAGCAGTATGGACGACAATGAACTGATCTGAAAAGAAAGAGATACTGTAAACAAATTAATGAATAAAACCCAAGTGTTACTATGTGTCTTATCAGGGAATCAATCAATTCACATATATTTTATTAAACATTCTCAATGCAGATTAGATTCTTATATAAGAAATAATTTATTTTTTTATCGCACGTCTTGGCCTGAGATTGGAGATCTTGGAATATATACGTATCACATTGAAAAAATGATAATCAAGTCGTATAATGTTCTTTAAACAATCATTCCTCATACTAATGTGTTTGACAGGATGAATGAAGAAATTGACACTTTCTAAAAGAACAATTAATCTCAAGACAAGAAATGATATAAGGACCAAATCTTATTTCTTAAAAAAACACACTGTATAGATCTAATTCATATAGAAGAGGAGAAAATAAGAATATTTTGTGATTCTGGATGGGCCTAAAATAAGAGATTTAGGCATCTCTACAAATCTCATTAAAAATGAGAATCAATCCATATGTAGTTCTTGAAACACGATCTTTATGCAGATCTTACTCTGCCATAAGGAAGAGGGGGATTCATGTGACACTAAAGAATAGCAATGAGGTCAATGATGATTGCTTATGGAAGCTTCTAACATCAAATATAGAAAACATTAGTTATACAAATTATTTCGGGCAATTTAATGTCATGCGACAAGGAAGAAGATTCTACACATTTTAACGTCATGAAGCATTGATGCTTATTGTTGTTTTGTAGTTTAATGTCTTGAAATTAAGACATGGTACTGTGTAGTTTAATTTTTTGCAGTGAGGACATGGTACTGTGCAGTTTAAAGTCTTGTAGTGAGGACTAATGATGGAAACTACAAAAAGTATTTCTTGAAGAATCTTGCATTGGTTGGAGTTGTAATAAGCTCTCCATCCATTGAGATTAATTCCTAAGATCCATTTGAATATAACATCGGTATGGAATAAGGACCTTCCCATTTTGGCTCATGTTTTGGAGGTTTCTTTACTAGCATCATTGGATTCCTAATAACCAATACCAATTCTCCTTGAAAAAATCAATGGAGGTGAACTTTCTTGTTAAAATCTCACTCTATTCCGTTCTGATAGAATTATAGATGATTTAAAGTATGAAATATTTTCTCATCTAATCATTCCATGTCATTAAACCATTTTTGAGACCTCCCATATATAGATAATTTATCACTGATTGCAACTCTGAGTGAAGGAAATTGTATTTGAATTGGTAAAAACACTTTTGTTCCATATACAAATGAATTAAAAGTTTCTTTGGTAGCGGTATGGGTAGTGGTATGATAATCCCATAAAACATTCAAAAGTTTATCAGGCCATGATTTCTTAACCTTATCCACCATCTTCTAGAGAATATTTTTATAGGGTCCTGTTTAAGGCCTCTATCTTTCCATTGGATGGTGCATGATTGTGAGATGAATGGTTGGATTTGACATTATGTTCATGATATAACTTTTTTACCTCAAAAGAACAAAAAATAATTCCATTTTCCATCAAAATAGTATGAGGGACCCCAAATCTGGTGATGATATTAGTTATGACAAAACTAACAATGCTTTTGGCTCCGACATATTTGAGAGGTATTTCTTTGGCCCATTTAGAGAAGAAGTTAGTGGTAGTAAGAATATACTTGAAATGCTTAGCCATGGCTGGAGGATAAGGTCCTACTACATCAATTCCCCATGTGGAAAATGTCCATGAGTATTTACCTATATGTAGAAACTTTGGGGGTTGATGAATGAAATAGCAATGCACTTGGGAGGGATGACATTTCATAGTGAAATATGTGTAATCCTACATCATTGAAGGCCAAAAATAACCAAGCCTTCGAATATGATCAGAGAGTTTGTGCCCAGAATGTTGGGAACCACAAACTTCCGAATGTACTTCTTTCATGAAAGCTAAAGTCTCATCCCCATCAATACATCTGAAGAGGATTCCATCAAAGCCTCCCTTGTGAAGGATATTTTGGTGGTCATGGCTATCATAAAGATTAAAATTATATTCTCGTCATCAGATCTATTATTATTCATCACTATCTAGAAGAAGTATCCCATTTTGAAGATATTCTATGATGGATGTTCTCCATCCTGTTGTATGACTATACAGTTCAGAAATAGGGCTAATTTCATTATTTTCCTCTATTCTAGTTATAAAAATAGGTGATACCACATGATGATGGGATATGCTAAAAACCATATCATCCCTATTTGGATCTGCCAAGGCTGTAGCTACATTATCTAGTGAATCTACTTGAGAATTTTTTGATCACGAGATATAAGACAATGTTGGAAGTGAGGGAAATTCATCCATTAATCCTCTAACGTAATCAAATAAATGGATTAATTCTTCTTTTCTGATAGAAAATTCTCTATTGATTTGTTTGATTACCAATTTTGAATCACCTTTCACATTTAAGAGATTCATTTTCACCTGAATGGAAAATTCTAAACCGATGATGAGAGCTTGATATTCTGCATCATTATTGGTACCACCTTCAGATAACGAGAAGGAATAAGGAAATACTACTTTTTCTAGGGAAATAATGAAAATTCCTAACCTAAAATTATTGAGTATAGGGTTTTCCAGTCTCTTTCCTGTTGGACTTCTAGAAGCACCGTCAAAATACATTTCCCATGTTTGGGAATTATCTTGAATAGAGAAGACCTCTTCATTAAGAAGTGCAGTATTAAAAAATGTATCTTCCACAGAAGGATGCTAAAGAAGGAATTCATCTAGAGCTTGGCCTTTTATTTCCTCTTGATGCACAAATTTGATATCAAATTGTTGCAAAATAACTGACCACTGTGCTAGACACCGGATAAGCATAGGACGACTGGGGACAAATTTGAGCAGTCTTTTGCGAGAGACCCATTGGACTTCATAATGTTACAGGTAGTGCCTCAATTTGTGAACTGCAAATATTATTTCTAGGAAGCATTTTCAATTCTTGAATACTATGTTTCTATATCAATCATCATTTCAAAGAGATATTAAATATTTTTTTCTTTCCCAACATCATTTTTTTGGGCGAGGAAGGCACCCAGGGATCACTCTAAAGCTGTCACATAGAGAATAAGTGGTCTTCCTTCAATGAGTGGAATTAATACAGGTTGACTCAAGAGATATTTCTTTAGTGTATTAAATGCTTCTTGGAAGTCTTCAGTCCATTGGTAGGTGACTCCCTTCTTCGTTAATTTGGTGAAGGGAAAACACTTTCCTACCAAATAGGTGATAAATCACCGAATATAGGCAATGTGTCCTCTCAGTCCTCTTAATTCATTCAAATTTCAAGGAGGTGACATAGTAAGGACTGATTTTGTTTTCTCTGGATCAAATTCGATACCACGATGGCGTACAACGAAGCCAAGAAACATTCTTGAGGTTACCCCAAAACCACATTTCAAGGTGTTAATCTTTAAATTATGTTTCCAAAGTATGGGTAATATGGTCTCCACACTAGCCAAGTGATTGAAAAATTGTGTTGATTTTACAATGAAATCATCCACATAACATTCACCAAATATCCCTAAGAAGGGTTTGAAGATATGGTGCATGACACGTTGGTATGTTGCGCCTTCATTCTTTAATCCAATGGGCATTAACCGATAGAAAAACACACCTTTGGGTCTCTGAAGGATATTGATTCTTCATCTTCTAGAGCCATACAGATTTGATTATACCTAGAGTAACCATTCATAAAGGAAATAGCTTTATAGCTTGTTGTTGCATCATTTAAAAGCTCTATGATCAGAACTGGAAAATCTCCTTCAAGACAATGCCTGTTAAGATCTCTGAAATCAATGAAGACTCTAATTTACCCATTATTTATTTCAATGGGAAAATTTTGGCCAACCATTTTTGATACTGAACTTCTCTGACAATGTTATCCTTTATAAGCTTATCAACATCAACTTCCACTCTAGAGGCATCAGTTGGGTGTTTTCTTCTTGCTTCTTGCTTGAATCCTCTATGTTCTTTTGGAAAACCCAAGTGATGGGTGGCTACATCAAGATTAAGACCTAGTATTTCTATATAATTCCAAGAAAATATATCAATATATTGATTTAGAAAGGATGTATACATCTTTTTCTCTTTAGAGTTCATGGACACACTTATTAGAGTGGGGGCATGGATCTTCTTCTGTACCCAGATTTATTTCTCTGAGCTCATCCACGGCGGTAGAGACACCTTCCTAAAATGCTGGAGGAGCATCCTTGAGATCTTTCACTTATTCTTCATTAATTATTACCTCTTCCATTTCCACTTGCACAGTAGATGATGAGGCCAAACTCCCAGAGTTATAGGAGGAGTCAATATTTAAACATTGTAAAAAATGCCACCATATCTGACCCTATTGATGATTAAGGGTCTTCGTATGGTAATATAGAGGAAATGATGAACAGAGAATCCACATCTTTTATTTCTTCTAGTATTACTACAATTTCTTATATTCTGAATGCTGAAGTAGAGTCTCACAATAGTTTAACACATGAAATGAAGACATCTACATTTATGCTTCAATCACTACTTAGTGAATCAGTAATTTCTCCCATATTGTCAGTCTTAGTTACTGAAATTGACATTATGGAAATTAATGGATGAGTTCTTGGATTTGGTTTTACCCATTAAATTTGATTGATGTGTAGAACCTAATCTACACTCAAATGAATAAATGGATTTTATGTAATCTTTTCCATCCCATTTAGATCATTAACACTAGTTATTTCCTTCATCGTGGACATCATTCCTTTTGTGTGATAAAACTCTTCCTCAATGTATTGAGACTCACATGTTTTGAAAGGAGCCTTACCACTATTCAATGTCCAGATTTGACCATCAAAACAATACTTAAGAAATTGGTGGTATGATGAAGGTATGGATGTATGTTGATGAAGCCAAGGCCTTCCAGGGAGAATATTAAAGGCTGTGTCCTAACAAACAACCATGAAATATGAATTAGACACAATATATTTAAACTGAGTTCTGAGTGTAATTTCTCATATAGGTTCTTGTTCATTCTTTTAATACCCTTGCAACATTAAAGTCGGAGGAGATTAGTCACATTAAGTAAAGCCCAATTAACGATGAGTACAAACATGAATGTGGTTGACCCTCGAGCCATTATCAATGAAAGCTCGTCAGATGTCTACATCATTAACCTTTCCAGAAAAATATAAAGGTCTGATACATCCATGTACAACATTTTCTTCATCTTCATTTATAAAAGAAATGACTGCATGACATTTTGCAGGATCATTCTCTATACGATAAACCTCAGCATTAGAAACATCGGATTCAAAGTCTTGATGACTTGACAAAGCCTCAATGAGTGCTTCTTGATGATATTTTGATAAATTCAAAGCATCCAGAATTGATAACATGGATGTTACATGGGAAAATTGATTCAAGACATCATACTTTTGGTCCAAAGGTCTATATTTCCCAGCATGTAGATGCGGTTTTGCAGGTTCTTTAGAAGTTGATGCATATAATGTAGTCGTATTCTATGTTGAAGCAGAAGTGGGAGATATTCCAGATTTTAGGAGATTAAATAGACTAGGACTATTCACTTGTTGATAGGAAGATGGGGTGACTTCTAATAGGTCTTCCAAAATAATTTTGTCAGAACCAGACTTACTTCTCATGGAAGAAACTCATTGTTTTGGTTGGGCCTGCAGAAGGGTGCTTCCACGAGTTTCTGCCTCATATATGGTTAAAGCAGGGGTGAAGTTGAAATGATGATTTCTATAATTCCAACATCTTACCCTATATCGTCGACCTTGACCTATTCCTTGAGTTCCCCAATTAAGTACAAGTAAATCTAGATCATTATAATCAGAATCATCATTATCATATGGATCAGTTAAATGGATAACATTAACAGAACCAAATATAAATTCTTTATCTGATGAAGATTCATCTTGATAGGTTTCTTCTGATTATGCTGTTTGGTGGGTTGGTGCCCATGCCTTTGAAACAGATGGAATAAAATATACCAGGGTGATGGACAACGTTGTCCTTAACACGAGCTCATTTTCTTTTAATTTTTCTTTGTCCTTATGATCACTTTGTTTGATTGAGGAACATCCTTTTTATGAATATGGTTTTAATGTGGCAGGAGTTGCAGAATACATGATCAGTTTTTTCAGATGTGTTCATAAAATAGCATGATCTCGGTTGATCATTTTCTTGATCATCCAATCATCATATTTCTGGACATTTTTAATATTAACCTCTTGTCATTCGCCTTCTTCCCCTTGATCAGTAGCAGTAACACACACTACTTGAGATGATAAACTTTTCAGTTTTACTTTCCCAGAGTCTACTATTTTTTTCGAGAGGTATTTGAAAACAAAACATTCTAGGATAAGATTCCCTAACATTTGGTGAAAGGAAAAATAATTGGGAAGATCTTCATCTACTTCTTTATTTGGTTTCTTCGGCCTTGGAAACTTCACCAAATTGTTTATCAGAGATGAGATGATGTAACCAGGAACTTGTTTATTACGTAAAGAATAAAGATTGTTCTTTAATTCGTCAAACCTTTTCTACCTTTGGTCTCTTTGATCATCTTGATGAGACAGTTGTTTCTGATGATGCTCATGATGCGAAGCCCTTCAGTATTATGAGGGTCTTGAAGTAGAAGTAGGTACAGATGCCTGTTTGAGTGTGACTGTATCAACTTCTACTTTTCCTATCCTCCTCTCTAGAGTTAGTGGAATTACATGAGTTTTAGAATTAGTTTCAATAATAGAATCTTCTATCTATAGATCAATTGATGTAAGGTCTCGAAACCCTTCTGTGTTTTTCATAGGGATCAATGGTGTGGGTAATTCATCATGCGGATCTTCCACACAGATTGGCAGTAACTCTTCTTGAGGAAGTTCTAGACTTAAGGAATATGTTAATCCCTTTCATCGAGAAATGAAATCAAAAACTCTTTAATTTTCCCTTATTTTACAATTTATTAGATCAAAAACTGTCATATTTGGTGGCATTTATCTAAATTGAAGAAGGAATTTCTGATGGAGAACATCCCACCAAGTAATAGATCAAGATTGTAAACTTATGTACCAGACCAAAGCTGGTCCTTGTAATGACTGTACAAAACACATAAGCTTTACTACATCTTATTATTGAGAAGTTACCATCATGGGATCACAACGAGAAACATAATTTGTTATGTGTTGTTATGGATCTCCCAAACAATTAATGATTTGGAATGTACTATTCACAAAATTTGGTGGGGGAGGAATTTAATCCACCCATTCAGGGTAAGCTCTATTTTATGGCTGAACAAGTGCACATCGTTACTCCATAGCTTCCAATCGAGTTGTTAATTCCTCAATTGTGTTCATAACCATTTAGGGAATATATGGACGAGCTGGATTCTATGTAGGTATAGAAACTGGAGCTTGGGATAGTGCAATGACTGACAAAAACAATGATAGTGATGCTTCCATTTTCCTTGGGTATCCCACAGGAACATGCCTATCGGGATGTGTTAGATCCTACCTTGATTGTGTACCCAGTGTAGGGAATTCATTATCTGTATCTGTAGTTATTAAAATCCTCTTTTGTAAGGAGTCCCTATAGGATTTTCAAGTTTAGGACCTAACTATGGAGTACGTCTAGCAGAAATAATATTTTTATGTAACTCTATGTTGAGTATTTTCAACTCTTTCATTTCCTCTTCTTACTTTGTAAATCTCTTTTCAAGTGTTAGAGATTGACCTTCTCTAGTGGAAAAGTGAGATGTGATCTGAGTTTTTCCTTTCCCCTTGTTAGATTCTTTTAGGAGAGGGGGAGTTGGTTATTTGAAGGTATACCAAGATTCTAGGTAAGCCTATGATTTCGGGTATGCACACCTTCTTCATTTGACTCAGTGTGTACCATATTATGGACAAGATCATCATCTTTTAATTCCCTTGAACTGGACTTATTTTTCTAGAAGATATTCTTTAATGTTGTTAATAACATTTACTGATGCATAATGCATCAAGGGAATTTTTTCTATATTATTGCGAGATCTTCTCCCTCTGTATATTTTATAAGTCTCTACTTTCCCATATGATGACTTTTTGGGAACTGTTTTGCGAACAGTAATCTGAAGAGAATCCTCAGATAGTTCAGTTTTATGCTCTTCTTGTGGATTCTTCCCTAATCGGGAGAAAATTGACTTTTTTTAGAAGGGGATTGCAGATGTGAAAAATCCCCCAACCCTGCAAGCTGGGGATATTCCCATTTTTCTTCATCAAATCATTGAATGTTGTCTAATTAATTTTAATGTTTAAATAGATGATCCCCCATCCTTGCAAGATGGGTGGATTCTTGAACTGCTATAGCTGAAATTCGTGCAACTACTCTTCTAATTTTGTAGATTTTGGTTCAGAAATTAGTTGGATGCATCATCCGATAACCACTTAAATCACCTGCTTTGGAAGATCACTATGTTATTTCAAAAATTTGCATTCTCTGATGGTTGACATCCTTTAAACGGGTCACCTTCTCTAGATTCTCAGATTCTTGATGTAAAAGTATCTCGAAAACTTCTTTTCTTTAGGATTGACTCTAATGAGAGCTAGTTGAGGCCTGTTATTTAGCATCTATTCAATTATATACAAAACCTATTAATTGGGGCCGACCGTGGGCAATAAACATGCATGAAACCACTTTTGGTGGAATTTTCTGATTTTGGACTGTAGTGAAATGAAATTCTCCATGTGCATCCCATATTCGGATATGAACACTTGATGGGGAATCATAAATTAATTGGTGTAACCTCTTTAGAGCATTGAGGAATACACGCTAGAGGGGTCTCTACTGTTTTCAACCATTGGATGTTGGGAGACTGAGAGAGATGCCGTGTAAATTTTTCATTACAACTCTATTACTACCTTTACTTGATTTTTATATTCATCATATGGTAATATTTTGGTTTTCAAATGACAAAGATTTTTCCATAAGTTAAAGTGGATATCATGAATGCAATCTTCCACTATCAATTCTGGAATGCTATACTCAGAATTTTCTAAAGGCCAGAACATGACTGGTATTTCTCCTTTAGCTAATTATTTTCTCATGTTTAATATATCTTCATCGTCTTTCGCTAGATATTTATCCACATGGTCTGACCAAAGTGGATGCTCTATATTAGAAGACAAATGGAAGAAGGGAGGTTCGGAGAATGACTGTTCCCTAAAGATGTCTTCCGGTTGAGAAAGTGTTTCACTTTTAAATGACAAGGTATCAGACATGACTAGCCTTGTGTTTGCATGTTCCTCGAGATAGGAGGGATTTATCATCACTACGTTTTCAATTATGGAATTTTTTTGACAATGAAAAATACTACTGCAGAGAGGACTTTTGTAGTGAATTCCATCCCAGGGGGGATCACTATGGTGGATTACAACAAGGGATAAATCTTCTTGCTCCCTGGTCTTCTAGCCACATGGAGGGTTGATGTGGCTCTCATCTGGAGATAGATACTTTGTGTTGACTGAATTTTCATGAAGCAAGACTTCATGATGAAGTGTACAATGAATAACACCATAATTACATCTACCATTCCCAAAATTTATTAATGCGAAGGTAGTATCTTGAGTTGCAATAGATAAATGTCTGAGGGCTTCAGGAACTCTAGAATTAAGAGGAGCTAAATCTTATCTTGACTCTTGATTTTCCAATGGTTCTTAGTGAGAATTATTTTTAGACGTTTTCTTATACATAGTTGGGGTCACTTGCTGGGAGAAGTGGTTATCATGGGAAGGTGTATGTCCATGCCTTGGAGTAGTTACCAGAACAGACCGATTACATCCAATTGTAAAAGTTGTATGTTCCAAATCTTGTTGTCTATATGATATGGGGGAGTATGCCACATGACCCTCCTGGACTAGAACACAGGTTTGTATCTTCTCCAAGATGGAATGTTCATGTGTCATCCCTTGTGTGGGGACAGATTTGTGTGTTTGATTCCCTGATACTGCTGAAGTAGTTGTTATAATATTCTGGCATGCTTCCAGAATATGGACAGGGATTTGCATCTTCCCTTTCCTCACTGGTAAGATGTGTTTGGTGACTTCAACATCTAGAACGGGAATATATGTCCATTCTGTATCTGGAGTAGGTGTATGTCCCTACTCTTGTCATCCTTTTCCTGTCAATGGATACTGACAGTACTCATGCATGGGGGAAGAGAGTTGGTCTGTCAAAAATTTTTCATCAGAGCTTTCTAACTAACTTCTCCCGGTGCTACCAAATGAGAATATTGTAGAGTTGATGAACATTGGTAGGTGTATGTGCATGCTGGATATTTCCCATCAAGTATGGTTAAAGGACTTCCTTCTATAATGACAGACGATACTTCTAATAGAATTGGAGATTGTAAACAGGTGTATGTTCCTATTTACCAGCTTCCACCATAATAGATTGGAGGGATTCTTTACATACAGTCAGATGAGCCTACTGACTAGATAATAACTTGTAAGAAGCCGTATATTCTTGTTCACAGTACTCCACCATGTTTTTTTGGTGGGATTGGTGGGTTGCTTTTAGACGAGCCTACTGAACAAGAAAATTAGGACGGATGGGTGTTTGTTCCCACTTGTTATTTTCCACCTAGTTAGGTTTATGGACTTCTTCAGAAGGGGTAGAGGTAAGAACCTACTCTCTATTAACTGAAGGTTGCCCCTGGAAATTCGTCTTGTGTGATGGGGTATGAGAGACCTATGCCGAACATCCAGAGACAACACCCCCATCATGTTGGGGGTTCACAACCACATGATTCTACTGGCGGTGATTGCTGGTGGGAGTCCTTAGTAAAGACTCTTTTATTCCTAAATTGAGGCCTTGAGTGACCTCTTGATTCACCTACCTGTAGTAAGGGAGGGTCTAGTTGTTGTGTTCTAGGGATAAGGACCCAAAATGGTTGGAGATATTGGTAGGCACTTTCTGCTTCTTAATCATCGGTCGGTGTTGTTCAGATGATTGAAGATTTTTATTGACCAGATGGGCCTATCGGGCAGCCTCCAAAGTCTGGATTGTACAGTGCCAATGATATTCTTTTACTAGCACATTAGAGACCCAACATTGAAGATGATGGGTTGGTGATGAATTCCTTCCTGTGGATGGGAATCCATCTTGAGTAGCGGTTGGTATATTCACAGTTGTTGTCTGGGATAAAGCAATCTTTGGAATGAAGGGAATTCTGGAAAGAAAAACTGGAGACAAAACAAACTCCATTTAAGCAACCTATTTTTAGATGGATACATGAATGATTGGTTTCATTGTCTGGACTTCCATTATAAATTTATAGGGGTCTAAAAGGTTGGTAACATTATTAACATGGTTAATGATTCACGTTGGGTTCACCATTTTTGTTTTGTAGTTCCTTGAAACGTGCCTTCTAGTTTTAAGAATTACTGTTTTCAATTAGTTTCGATTAGATTTATTTAGCGAACTGGAAACATCCAATAGTTCATTATTCAAAGGGGGCCTGCTTTCCAAAGGTAGGTGTTCATTACGTTTGACCTTTACAATACATAATAATGAACATTGTTCGAGAGGATGGGAGGTCAGACTCATCACACCCTTTTGTGAGTAATTTTTTTCTACACTGAGACTCTATTTGTATATTTAATAAATTTTCATGAATCCTTATTAATTAACCAAGTATATCATAAGTTTCCCTTAGAATTCATAATCAATTATTAATATGTGTAAAAATTAGAATCATCAGTATGCATTCAAGGTTCTTCATTAATGGAAATATCTGTATGTATTTGAGATTTTCCATCAATGAAATCCACAAATATACTACTTAGAGATTCTTTTAATCATCATTGTGATGATACTGGTTTTTTAAGCCACTCAGTGGAGCACTATGGAATTTTATTTTCATCCAGGGAGATAAAGGGTTGGTTTGATTTTGTGATCGTTCCCATAAAATGGGATACCTACGTATCCTTGTGAAAGGAATCAGAAACCTTGTAGTTCAGTGCCAATGAATGAGACACATCAATTTTTTTAAGGTCAAGTGGTAAATACCTCTATGTGGAAGAAGATTAGTCCAAAATTAGTGTGGGACTTATGCTAATGTAGCCCAAAGAACTTCGAATGGATATAGGTTTCCAAGTAAGATTAGACCCTATTGGGAATATAGCCCAAAGAGAATAGGGTTGATTTGAAGTGTTGGGTTTGAACCTCAAGTAGGATTCCTACATATCCTATATGGATGGGAATCAAATCTCACATAGTTCAATAAGTCTTATAGGGGATTATGGTCCTCTGAGAGAGAGGATTTTGGGATTACATTCTAAAAAAGGATGCGTTGATGATTTGGGGTTTAATTTGTGGCTTATTCATAATTAGAATGCATAGATTAAAGGAATTAGGGTTGGATTCCGGAGGAGGTTATCTAGTGATCTCGAACTTTGAGAAGGCTTCCTACGTATCCTGGTTTAAACAGGAATCAGAGTTCTTGTAGTTCATTTTTCTATGAAAATACTATGATCATGACAAATCTCTAACCCATGTGAGTCATGCTCGATGTAAAATACAAGATAGTGTCAAAGATTCAACAAAGGAATCCACACATTCAAATTTTTCCTCTTCACTGATGGGAAAGGGCACACCTATGGCGGTGAGGGTGTACAAGGTCGAGTTGACCATGGAAGAGGGTGAGGCAATGAACCTTCCCTCTGTTCTATTTACATTGGAAAAGAGTCCAATGTAAGGGATGATGGTTCGGGGCTTATACCAGGATGGTTACCCATATGATCATAGTTGGTGCTTACTCCTAATGAGGATGTCCATTTGGGATTGATTGGGGCTTACTTCTAAGGAAGATTCCCATTTGATATTGGTTGGGGATTACTCATAAGGAGGATGCCCATTTGATATTGGTTGGGTATTACTCCAAAGGAGGATTCCCATTTTATAAATTACATGGAATTGGAGTTAGGTGATGAGTTTTGAGTAGTTTCTTGAGGAATGTATCAACTCAAGGTACTCGAAAAATCCATCAAGAGAGTCCAAACTTCTAACATATGAAAGGAACCAAGTGGAGTAAGTAGACTCAATGAATATCAGTGAGTGTGGAGTCACATCTCAAATCATGGTATTCTAATGTTGGAAGTTGGTCCCCATAAAGGGCGCAATAGAAAATTTTATTGCCCGGACCAGAAAAGTTCACAGCGCAACTCTCCATTTTTCATGGGGGTCAGTGACGGAAGCGAAGGGACCAGCCCGAAGGGCCGGGATCGTAGATCAGCAGTGATCCCTATTAGGGGTGCAGGGGATGCGCCCCCATGGTATGGACTAGTGAGGTCACGCAAGTGCTCTTCTAAGGTGCCTCGCGTAGGTGCTTCGCATAGGTTCTCTGCGTAGCTCCCTCACGTAGGTGCTTTGCGTAGGTGTTCTGCATAGGTTCTTCTGTTCTAGACACTTGTGGGACTTTGAACAAATTTTCCCCCATTAATTCTCTCTTCTCACAGGTTTTAAAGAGCTACATGAGAAAATTTGGGGGACTTGGGAGAATGAGCTGCGCAATGGGAGCTTTGAGACTTCTTCCAACTTTTTCCATCCATGAAATAAGGATCCCAAGGGTCCTATTTATAGGCAAGGAGAGGACTTGGTCAAAGGAATGTTTTCTGCGCAGGTCCTCCACATAGGTCATCGGCATAGGGGTGTAACACCAGATATTTTATGAGAAATATTTTGTTTTTATGTATAATGTTATATAAAAGAATATTTCACTACACACAACATTGTCTTGGCTTGCGTTATACGCAAGAGCAACCTTCCTCGATAGCGTGTGTTGTACGTAATACTGAGTTTCACTAAACAACGATATCTTATTAAAATATTATATAAACTAGCCGCTATGAATAGTAATAACCAATTTTTGAAATTTTATAAATTTTTTCTTTCGAAATGGACTTCATTTTTTGATTCATAATATCCAAATTAGCTAGGGTGAATTTTTGGTATTTTTCTAAAAACGTTCAATTTTTAATGAATAGTGAAAACACTGGGTTACTATTTAAAAACGGACTGTTTATTTAAATAATTATTTATTTTATTTAAATTTATTCTAGGTAAAAATTGATAGATAATACCTATATATGTTCAATGTAATTCATTGGAATCATTTTATCATAATTTTAGACATATAAAAAGTTTATTAAACTTTTAACTGTCTTTTACCCACCTCCTAGGAGAATTTTCAAATTTACATAAAACTTAATTTTATAACTTCTATGAGTGGAATTTTAAAAATCAGAGAAACAAGGTTGATATCATTAAGTAAAATGTGGTTCAATAAGATAAAAATAATTTTTGGTGAATAGTAACTTTTTAATTTTATTTTCCACGGTTAAAAGTAAATAGGGTAATTAAGGATAACAATGACATTATTATTACCCTAACACATGTCCTAATTCTATTGGATAAGTGTAATTCGACGAAAAACAACCTTAAAGATTAAATATGACCATTTAGGTCCACATGGATTATATTAGGACATTTATTATTATTTTATTTGAAGAAGAGTTTAAATAGTTAAAATCAAAGTTTAATAACTAAAACATTTTTAATATAAGGCTATACATAAGATAAATTCGACTATAAATATTAATTATAAATATAAAACTATTTTCTACATAATAGTATTTTATGTATAATTTTTAGACATTAAATATTTTAATTTATTTATGACACAATAAGGATGCAGTAATTACCTTATTAATGAAATATTAACTTAATTGATATTATAAATACCCAAATAAATATAATTTGAAACTTTTTATGAATTAAAATAATTTTATAGGTTAATATGACATGTTATAATTTATCTAATTAACTTTCTTATAAAAAATCATGCTGTTATGATTTTCACAAAAAACACATACCAAATAGTTTCAAAATTGACATAAAATAGTTCTTAAAACAAATATTATATAATTAATTGATATTTTATTCCTAAAAATCATAGTTTCTGCCAAATAAAATAGATAAGGATATATATATTTATAATGAACCACATGGGGTTCGTTTGTCTTGTTATAGTTAGTTTCTTCACCATATAGTGTAAGAAATCAAGAAGACACGGTAAAAGTTAAATTATTTAACTTAGAGTTAAATCTAAATGATAAGGTTAAAATAGTAACATAAACTTGTCTAAAATCTATTATTTGAGATTATTCAGACCCATCCAAACTTTATCTTCGAATTAAATCAATTTGGAGCTATTATAAACCGAATATGACTTTATTATAAAATAATACTTTAAGTTTTTTCTAAGGTGCCCCTCACCCCTCTTATAAAAGGGCACCTCCTCCCTATACTCTTTACATAACTTTGAGCATTCAAGCTCAGCAAATCCCTGCCCATTTCACATCTCCACTTCCATAGAAACCTACTAGAGGTTCTGGTCTTCTTCAAAGACCAATTTTAGTGCCCTAAGAGTAGGTTATGAAGAGGTGCTTCAAAGAAGAGTTAGTGTCCGTTACCGATTCTTTCAAATTTATTTCTTCTTCTACTTCCTCTTATTTAGTTGTTTCATTATGAAGTAATAAAATCAGTATCACTGATATAATGATATGTTATTATAAATTAGAAACAACCCTATTTCACTTTCTATCCATCCTACGGAAAATGAAATCACCGCATGTACGTACGTACGGAATACCGTGTACACGCCGTGGTGTAATCTGTTTTCCACCACCACCTTACTTGGATGTGTATAATGGTGTAAATAATAACTATATATGATTATTGTAAAGTGATATTGATTCTTAAATAGTATACATACACATAAATACAATTCCAGGATCATGGGAACGTTATCATCACTCGTGCGTACGTACGACCTACCGTCTCCACGTTGTGATGCGACTCTTTCTACATGATCTTCGTTGAATAATGATTATATAAATGAATTGAATAAATAAATATGATATAAGTTAACTAATACCATTCTGTAAATGAGGTATCTATAAAATAAAAAGAAGAATAAGAATTTATTCGACAAGACATGCATAAGAACATAAAGCAATGAACACCCGAATAATAAGTAGAAATCAAATATTACTAATAAGAAGATAGTAATATGACCATATATGATATCATAACAATGAATATGATTCTGTAACAAGTCAATGACATTATTTAAATCATTTTATAGGTTTTTTGGACACATACAAAGCATATCAGACCTAAGGTAAGGGAAAATCTCACAATATCATTTTTATCCGAGATTGTTTATACTTTGGTATTTACTGGGGTGTATTTGTCATCCAAATACATGTTTCCTCAATATGTGATATTATTTCTATCCTCCTAAAATTTTTTAAATCCAATATTACTTGTTGGTGAGTTTTTAGTAAAATATATGAAAGGAATCTTCTGTCATTTTTAGTACGAGTTACTTTTTGACTTTTCCGGCCAAAGTACGAGAAGAATGTTTTTTAACTTATACGGCATGAATGGACTTTTAGAAAATTATTTCTATGACACCTACTTTACAAGTTTTCATGTTTATTTTTAATCAACTTCTTTTAGTTTCAAATTTTATGACATTTTATGAAATTAAATTTTTTTATTGAAGTAGAAAGGATATTTTCCTCAAGAATGGAGTTCAAGTGTTTTATCAAAATTATTTCCATATAAGATAATATGGGGTTCTATTTATATCGCTATTTTTACATTGATTTGTTTATGTTATGATGGAATTATTTTTATGATGTCCTTTTATCTTATATGGACTATGTTATGATGGCATGATGTTTAAGTATCCCATTTTTTTACATGGGTTATGCTATGATGTAAGATTTATGATCTTGTAGCACACATAAGAATGGTATCATTATGAGATGGGTGGGACCTATATAACCCTCCAATTCATTGGGTAAAGATTTATATCTCATGAGATTGACATGGCTGGAACAACAGGTTAATCCAGTTCAGTGATAACGGACTGAAATGAGGAGTGTACTCGGTTCAAAAATGGAATTTGTATGCTAAGATAGTCTTGGAAATGAGTCTTGAATACTAAGAAATGATTCTCTATGATTATGTGTGTATTCCAAAAAGTTTCATGTTTTATGTTATGATTATTGGGATTACATTTCAATACTATGATATTATCCCATGTTATGATATTATGATCTCTTTTGCAGGTTAAGATTTTTTAAATTCTATGTTCTTATGAATATGATATTTCCTTTGTTTACCCTTACTATGAATTTGAGCTCACCCTTTTGTATGTTTTCTTTAAGCAAGTCAGGAAGAAGGTTGCTGTGTAGGATATGCCAAAAGGGACTCTAGATATGATGAAATAAATTGGAGACAATTTAGATTCTTTATGAACCAGTTGTTTATGTTTCCTAGATTCTAAAGACACTATACATATACGGTCCTACCATGGTTTTGTTATATGTTGTAATAATTATGATTCAATTCTGAAGTAATAACAATGTATGTAATGTATGGGTCATTATAGTTGGAATCAGAGGTTGGGTATAGTCAACCTTTGGAAATGATGATGTGAAAGCCTTAGTGAAAACCCTAAGGATATGTCTAAGCATAGGACAAAATCTGAGTGTTTCAGAAATGGCCATGAGTAACCTATGATAAGACATAAAGTGTGAAATTTTATTACTGATTATGTAGTTTTCCTGTTATAATTAGTGTTGCTCACACTATTCTTCTTAGTTTTTTTCAATGGCTGGAACCCGAAGGAACCGTGTCAATACAGAATGTGATGGGCAATGAAATGATTGTCCCCCTGAGAAACCAAACTTTATGGGAGCTAGAATGAAAAATATTGTGGCCATGCTCACACAACTTTCTCAAGCTATGAATCATGCAGGACTTCCAAACGAGAAAAGGAAAGAGCAACACTCTTTTGAATCCTTCATGAGGCAGCGTCTACCCTCATTCAGTGGGTCTAGTGATCCATTAGTGGCAGAACAGTGGATCAGTATCACTAAAAAGATATTTTCAGTTCTACAATGTTCTGAACAAGATAAAGTCATCTTAGCAGTATATCATTTGGAAGGTGAAGCTAATAAATGGTATAATCTTATTAAGAATACGAGTCAAAGGGATGAAATTGAGTCCATGGAATGGGACGAGTTCAAGAACTTATTTTTCAATAAGTACTTCCCTCGTATTCATTGAACAAAGATGGAGAAAGAGTTTCTTGAATTGAAGCAAAATGATGACGAATCTATTGGTACCTACGAAGAAAATTTTACAAGACTTGCAAGGTACACTTCTGGGATTATTATCCAACCTGAGAGTAAGAACGATCGATTCTTTAGTGGCTTAAAACCAAGTATTCGAAGGGCGTTAGACATAAGGGACTTCAGTAGCTATGAGGAAATCATTCGATGTGCTCTCAAGGTTGAGATGTAGATTGGAGTAAACCATCAGTCATATGCCTTTGATAAGAAGAGGAAAATGGAATTCAAAGAAAAATCTAAAGAGCACACTGAAAAAAAGATTATTTTTCCCTTATGCTCAAAGTGTGGAAAGAAATATAGAGAGAGTTGTCTTAAAGGGACAAGTAAATGTTTCAAATGTGGAAAACAAGGTCATCAGGCATTTGAATGCTGCAATGATGGGAAGAAGATGTCTAGTGATGCTAACAAAGAAAAGGCTACACAGAGTGCACCTCCTACACTTCATTGTCACATGTACAAGGGAATGGGGCATTATGCTAATCAATTCCCTAATCCAAGGGTTGTTGATGATGATCGACGTCAACAAACACTTATGCATAAATAAAAAGGAATGTCACATGCAATTTCTATCAGCGATGTGGAGTATGATAAAGAAGTGGTGAAAGGTACACATACCATCCACTCTAAAGTAGAAAATGTTTTATTTGATTCTGGACCCACCCAAACTTTTATTTTTGAAGAATTTTCAAAGGGTATCATCATATTACCTCAACAATTAGATGTTGAGTTATCTGTGACAACCCCTAATAGCACAACATTCACATCAAAAGTTTATAATTCTTCTCTGATTGAAGTTTGTGGGATAGTGCTTCCTGCAAATCTTGTGATCCTTCCTATAGTGGAATTTGATGTGATTGTTGGCATGGATTTTCTTTCTTTATATGGAGCTCATGTTAATTGCCAATGAAGGGAAGTCACATTTCATATTCCAGATCAATCTATGATCGTCTATCGATGCAAGGATGAACATAATCTTCTGGTGGAAATTTCTTTCATCTTATGTGTCTTGATTCCACTAAATGAAGGTTATTTATCTCAAATGGTTGGTGAGAAACTCATGATTAAGAATATTCCCATTGTATGGGAGTTTGATGATGTCTTTCCTGAGGATTTTCCAGGTCTTCCACCAAATCGTGAAGTTGAGTTTTCAGTTGAACTCATACCGGGTGCAATGCCCATTTCAAAGACACCTTATAGAATGGCCCCAATTGAGTTGTAGGAATTGAAGAAGCAACTCCAAGAGAATCTTGATAAGGGATTCATATACCCTCGCTCATCACCTTGGGGAGAACCTGTTCTGTTTGTTAAGAAGAATGATGGATCAATGAGACTCTGCATTGATTATCGAGAACTTAACAAAATCACTATCAAGAAAAAATAACCTCTCCCACGCATTGATGACTTATTTGACCAACTAAATGGAGCTCAATACTTTTCCAAGATTGATCTTCATTCAGGGTATCACCAATTAAGGGTCAAAAGGATGGATATACCAAAGACAGCTTTCCGTACAAGGTATGGACACTATGAATTTATAGTGATTCTATTTGGTCTTACTAATTCCCCTGCTATCTTCATGGATCTGATGAATAGAGTCTTTAGAGACAATCTCGATCAGTTTTTGGTAGTCTTTATATACGATATTCTTGTTTATTCAAAGAGAAAGCAAGAACATGAAGATCACTTGAGAATTGTGTTGATGACCCTAATAAAGGAGAATCTTTTTGCCAAATTTACCAAGTGTGAATTTTGGCATCAAAACATTTCATTTTTGGGTCACATAATCTCAAAAGAGGGGATATCTGTGGATCCAGCAAAAACAGAGGTTATCGAATGATGGTCGAGACCAACAACAGTAACTGAGATCCAAAGTTTTCTTGGTTTGGATGGATATTATCAACGTTTTGTAAATTTTTTTTCATGATTATCTAACCCACTCAACAAATTGACTCGGAAGGGAGTTAAGTTTGTTTGGATAGAGGAATGTGAAGAGAATTTCAAGGAGTTAAGAAGAAGAATATCTAGTGCACCTGTCCTCACATTGCCCTGTAGTAGAGAAAGGTTTGTGATCTACAGTGATGCATACAATAAGGGATTGGGTTGTGTTCTCATGCAAAATGATATGGTGATAGATTATGCCTCATGAAAATTGAAAATCCATGAGGAAAATTACCCAACTCATGATTTTGAGTTAGTTGCATTAATCCTTGCATTAAAAATTGAGAATCATTATCTTTATGGTGAAAGGTGTGATATTTATACTGATCATAAAAGATTAAAGTATATTTTCACACAAAGGGAGAGGAATATGCACCAAAGAAGATGGTTGGAGTTGATTAAGGACTAATACTGCTCAATTCATTGTCACCCTAGGAATGAAAACAAGGTGGAAGACGCATTAAGTCGACAAGACCATGCCAGCTTATCCATGACGAGGATCACAAAAGATCCAATATTTATGGATTTAAAAAGGATGGATCTTGTAAATATAATGGAAGGGGAAAAATCTTATCTTTCACAAATGAATGTTCAACCATATATACATGTGAGGATTAAAGAGGCACAAAAAGAAGATGTAGAGTTACAAAAGAAGGTGAGAAATCTTCCTGAATTCAACCTGGATTGTAATGGGATAATAAGGTTCACGAATCAGGTTTGTGTTCCACCCATCCCAGAATTAAAGAAGGAGCTACTGGATGAGGCTCATAGTTCTTTATTCTCCATTCATCCTGGAAGCACGAAGATGTATAGGTACCTGAAAGAGTACATCTGGTGGGATGGCATGAAAAGAGATGTTGCTGAATATGTCTCTCGACGTATGGTTTGTCAGCAAGTTAAAGCTGAGAGACAGAAGTCTAAGGGGATGTTACAACCATTACCCATACCCAAATGGAAATGGGAAAACATCACTATGGACTTTCTCACTGGACTTTCTAAAACATCGAAAGGCAATAATGCTATCTGTGTTATAGTTGATCATCTTACGAAGTCAGCACACTTCATTGATATTAGAGAAGATTTCTCTCTAGATTAACTTGCCAAGATATATGTGAAGTAAGTGGTAAGATTTCATGGAGTACCACTTTCCATTATATCTGATCAGGATTCGAGGTTTACCTCGATGTTCTGGAAAAGTCTTCAGCATACTCTTGATACAGAGTTGAGTTTCAGCACTGCTTATCATTCTCAGACAGATAGTCAGTCTGAGAGAACAATTCAAACTCTAGAAGATATGTTAAGAGCTTAATCTATGGATTTCAATGGTGGTTGGGATCAACACCTACATTTGGTGAATTTTCTTATAATAATAGCTTTCACTCCAGTATTCAGATGGATCCTTATGAAGATCTCTATGGAAAGAAATGCAGGACTCCAACTTGTTGGGATAAAGTTGGGGAAAGAAAGTTATTAGGACCTGATCTTGTTCATGAGATGGCAGAAAAGGTCAGATCTATTCAACAACACATAAGAGTAGCTCAGAGTTGACAAAACATTTATGCTGATAACCGAATAAAAGACCTAGATTTTGAAGTGGGTGATAAAGTGTTCTTACGAATATCTCCTTGGAAGAGAGTAATGAGATTTGGAAAGAAGGGCAAGCTGAGCCCAAGGTATATTGGTCATTTTGAAATACTGGATCGTGTTGGGAAGGTAGCTTGCCGGTTGGTGCTTCTACTGAATCTCTCTCAAGTTCATGATGTGTTCCACGTATCTCTAATGAGAAAGTACATACCTAATCCTTCTCATGTAATCAGCTCAGATGTTGTACTGCTAGAGCAAGATCTTTCTTACGAAGAACAACCGATAGAGATTTTGGATTGTAGTGAAAAAGTCCTACGGAACATGACCACTCGCTTGGTGAAAGTTTTATGGAGAAACCACCTATTAGAAGAAGCTACATGGGAACTTGAGGAAATGATGAGGGAGATGTATCCTCATCTGTTTGTTTCCAAGTGACGAATTTTGAGGGTAAAATTCATTTTAAGGTGGGTAGAATGTAACACTCGAGATTTTATGAGAAATATTTTGTTTTTATGTATAATTTTATATAAAATAATCTTTCACTACACACAACACTGTCTTTGCTTGAGTTATACGCAATAAGAACCTTCCTTGATAGCTTGTGTTGAACGCAATACCGAGTTTCACTAAACAACAATATGATATTAAAATATTATATAAACTTGCTGTTATGAATAGTAAATACCAATTTTTGAAATATTATAAATTTTATATTTAGAAATGGACTTCATTTTTGGATTCAGAATATCGAAATTATCCTAGGGTGAAGTTTTGGTATTTTTCTAAAAACGTTCCATTTTTTATGAATAGTGAAAACACTGGATTACTATTTAAAAACTGACTTCTTATTTAAATAATCATTTATTTTATTTAAATTTATTCTAGGTCAAAATTGATATATAATACCTATATAAGTTCAGTGTAATTCATTAGAGTCATTTTATAATAATTTTAGATATATAAAATTTTTATTGAACTTTTAACCGTCTTTTACCCACCTCCTAGGAGATTTTGCAAATTTACATAAAACATAATTTTACCACTTCTGTGAGTGGAATATCAAAAATCAGAGAGACACGGTTAATATTAGTAAGTAAAATGTGGTTCAATAAGAAAAAAATAATTTTTTGGGAATAGTAACTTTTTACTTTTATTTACCATGGTTAAAAGTAAATAGGGTAATTATGGGTAAAAATGATATTATTATTACCATACCGCATATCCTAATTCTATTGTATAAGTGTAATTCGACCAAAAACAACCTTAGGGATAAAATATGACCATTTAGGTCCACTTGGATTAGATTAGGACATTTATTATTATTTTATTTAAAGAAGAGTTAAAATAGTTAAAACGAAGTTTTAATAACTACGAAATTTTTAATATAGGGTTATACATAAGATACATTCGACTATAAATATTCATTATAAAGATAAAAAGATTCCCTACATAATGGAATTTTATTTATAATTTTTAGAAAGTAAATATTTTCATTTAATTATGACACAATGATGATGTAGTAATTACCTTATTAATGAAATATTAACATAATTGATATTATAAATACCCATATAAATGAAATTTGAGACTTTTTATGAAATAAAATAATTTTATAGGTTAATATGACATGTTAGTATTGATGTAATTAACTTTTTTAGAACTAATCATTCTATTATAATTTTTACAAAAAATAAATTACCAAATAGTGTCAAAATTGACATAAAATAGTTTTTAAAACAAATATTATATTATTAATTGTTATTTTATTCCTAAAAAACTAAGTTTCTACCACATGACTTAGATAAGGGTATATATATTAATAATGAACCACTTGGGGTTCATTTGGATTGTTATAGTAAGTTTCTTAACCATATAGTGTAAGAAAACAAGAAGACACAGTAAAATTTAAATTATTTAACTTAGAGTTAAATCTAAATGATACAGTATAAATATTAACCTAAACTTGTCTAAAATATATTAGTTTTGAGGATTGCGCCCCATCCCAACTTTATCTTCGAAATAAATCAATTTGGAGCTATTATAAACTGAATGTGACTTTATTATAAATTAATATTTTATGTTTTTCCTAAGGTGCCCCTCACCCCTCTTATAAAAGGGCACCTCCTCCCTCTCCTTTATATACAACTTTGAGCCTTAATGATCAGCCAAAACCTACCAATTTTACTTCAATACTTTCATAGAAACCTACTAGAGGTCCAGGTATTCTTCAAAGACAAATTTTAGTGCCCTAAGAAGAGGTTAAGAAGAGGCACTTCAAAGAAGAGGTAGTGTCTGCTACCGATTCTTTCAAATATATTTATTCTTATACTTCTTCTTATTTAATTGTTTCATTATGAAGTAATGAAAACAGTATCACTCGTATACTGATATGTTATTATAAATATTAAATAACCCTATTTCACCTTCTATCCATCCTACAGAAAATGATATCACCGCCTGTGCGTACGTACAGAATACCGTCTCCATGCCGTGGTGTAATGTTTTTTCCACCACCACCCTACTTGGATGGGTATAATGGTGTAAAGAATAACTATATATGATTATTTTAAATTTATATTGATTCTTAAATAGTATAAATTCACATAAATACAATTCCACAATCATGGGAATGATATCATCACTCGTGCGTATTTAAGGCCTACCGTCTCTACGATGTGACGCGACTCATTCTACATGATCTTCGTTGAATAATGATTATATAATTGATTTTAATGAATAAGTATGATATATTTTACACTAATACCATTCTTTAAATGAGGTATCTATAATCTAAAAATAATAATAAGAATTTATTCGACAAGACATGCATAAGAACATAAAGCAGTGAACACCCGAATAATAAGTATCAATCAAATACTACTAATAAGAAGATAATAATATGACCATATATGATATCATAACAATGAATATGACTCTGTAATAAGTAAATTACATTATTTAAACCATTATACTGGAGATTTGGACACATACAAAGCATATCTGACCTAAGATAAGGGAAAATCTCACAATCTCATTTTTATCTGAGATTGTTTATACTTTAGTATTTACTGGGGTGTATTTATCATCCACATCCATGTTTACTCAATATGTAATATTATTTCTATCATCATACAATTTTTTAAATCCAATATTACTTGTTGGTGAGTTTTTAGTAAAAGATATGAAAGGAATCTTTTGTCATTTTTAGTATGAGGTACTTTATGACTTTTCTGGCCAAATTACGAGAAGAACGTTTTTTAACTTATACGGCCTGAATGGACTTTTAGAACATTATTTCCATGAATCTTCCATTACATGTTTTCATTTTTATTTTTAATAAACTTCTTTTAGTTTATAATTTTATTACATTTTAAGAAACGAAAAATGTTTTTGAAGTAGAAAGGATATTTTCCTCAAGAATGGAGTTAAAGTGTTTTATCAAAATTATTTTCCATCTAAGATAATATGGGGTTCTGTTTCTATCCCTATTTTTAAATTGATTTGTTTATGTTATGATGGAATTATTTTTATGATGTCCTTTTATATTATATGGATTATTTTATGATGTCATGATGTTTAAGAATCCCATTTTTATTACATGGGTTATGCTATGATGTATGATTTATGATCTTGTAGCACACAAAAGAATGGTATAATTATGAGATGGGTGGGACCTATATCTCCATAAAATTAATTGGGTAAATATTTATATCTCATGATATAGACATGGATGGAATGGCAGGTTAATCCATTTCAGTGATACAGGACTGAAACGAGGAGTGAACTCGGTTCAGAAATGGACTTTGTCTACTAATATAGTCTTGGAAATTAGTCTTGACTACTATAAAATGATTCTTTATGATTATGTGTGTATTCCAAAAAGTTTCATGTTATATGGTATGATTATTGGGATTACATTTCCTTACTATGATATTATCCCATTCTATGATATTATGATCTCTTTTACAGGTTAATATTTTTGAAATGCTATGTTCTTATGAATATGATATTTCCTTTGTTTACCCTTATTAAGCATTTGAGCTCACACTTTTGTATGTTTTCTTTTCCCAGGTCAGGAAGAAGGTCAGTAAGTTGGATATTCCCAAAGGGACTCTAGATATGATGAAATAAACTAGAGACACTGTAGATGCTTTAAGAAGCAGTTGTTTATGTTTCCCAGTTTCTAAAGACACTATACCTGTACGGTCCTACCATAGTTTTGTTATATGTTGTAATAAGTGTGAATAAATTCTTATGTAATAACAATGTTTGTAAAGTATGGGTCGTTATAAGGGGTGTAGAAATTATTCTTTCAAGTAGGTCCTCCACATAGGTATTCCGCGTCGGTCCCTCGCGTAGGGCCCTTTTTGAAATTTTATCCGTCTTCCGAGGGCCATAACATTTTCTCTTTAAGCCTGTTTGGGCTCTGCGACAAGTCAAATCGAAGGTCTTGAAGAGATATAAACCTCTTGATATGGTAAATACACTAAGTATTCTCGGATGAAACAAAGAAATTGAATTTAATGTTTTGATGCCTTTTCATCGTCGATTTTAGAAATCCACTACCTACTTCTGGATGGTTGGATCATTCCACTTATTCATCAGGTATGGAGTAGTATTTTGGAACATAGAAATCCATTTTTCATCTTCTTCCTTCATGGTGAAAACAACATTACTCATAATAGACATTTGTTTTCTATGTGAGAATCATATCATCTTTCTATATAAAAGTGTATGAAACCCATTTCATGGTGTCAACACTCACAAATCAGGTCAAGCCACTCAACAACTATTAATCTCACAAATCTCAAAAATCATAACAAAGAATTTCACATCATACAAAAGGTTGATGATTCCCATATTTTAATGTAATTTTTTTTACAATTTGATCATACTGTAAAGACCGGTAAAATCCAAGGGAATTTTTTTTCTTAATTTTCTTTGGGATTTTACAAGAACGCTATTTTTGACGGCACCTGATTCTGAGGCCCGGTGTGCCCGGAATCAATTGCCGAAGTTTAGCTTGGGTACGTTCAGTGAACGAATGAGCGATTTTTCCTAACTTTTTGACCGGTGTTCGGAATCGAAATCCGAAGGCACCAATGAAACCGCATCACCGATAATTACTTAAGACCACCTTTTCCAGAGTAGCGTTTTCTCAGGTGAGGTTATTAATCATATGGGTTAACTAAAGAATAAAATAAAATTTTGTGCTACAAATTTTATTTCTATTCTAAGTAGTTTAAACCTATGCTTGGTGGTTGGAGTGGGACCCACTAATACCCTAACTCCACTAGGTAGGATATTAGTGAAGTGGGGCCCACATGATCCCCACCCCTTCTAATCCCATTTTAACCTCCCTCTCGTGCATTTTTTATGTAACTCACCCGCACGCTTTTTTTAAATGCCATGTCAACACTCAAATTTAATTTGGATATTAAACGCTCTTCAATGATGTCAATTAATTGATTGAGATTTGTTTTTGAATTTGAAATTAATGGCATGAAAGAGTGATAATAAAATAAGACATGAATTATTTTATTGGGGGTTAATTTCATTGTGCAAAAGGAAAGAGAGGACTCTTACACTCTTGAGGATTATCTTCTTCCTCCTTGAAGAACGCGAAGAATGAACCGTCACGGATGAAGAACGCAAGCCTCCAATGAAGGACGACAAATAACTCTGATTCCTCGGAGATCGACGACGCGCCACCGTGTACCGCGACGTCGACAGTCCTCTTCTCCGCGATGCCGTGTACCGCAATGCCGACAATCCCCCTTCAGCGACGCCATCTTCCTTGACGTCCCTTCCCGCAACAAACCTCGTTCGACGACTTCATCGAGGTAGGGGTTTGTTTTTTGGTTCATGAAGCTTTTCTTAACCGTACAGATGTCAATTTCTTAGCCGCTTGATATCGGATTAACGGGAGGAGGCCAGACCTCATGAACATGGCCGACCCTCGTCCCCCTTTGATGAGGTGTTTTTCATGGCACGAACAAAGGTAGCACAGTGCAACGACACTGCACAGAAACAAATAAGAACGGGCAAAGAAGCGTGGCGCCGTCGCGCTGTGCCATTGAGGCCGAACAAGCCACGGTGCTGTCGCGCTGAGCTGGAGAGCCATGAAGAGGCCGTGGCCGAAGCGGGGTCACGGCGGAGGGGCACAACGCTGTCGCGTCGCACCGGTCGGAAAAGGCAGCAGCTCAATGTCGCGGCGGTGCAAGGCGGGGCGGCCGGAACCTCCGGCCCCTGACACCTCGGAGGGGCGGGAACGCGGGGTCCCACGGCGGCAGCACCGGCAGGCTGGACCGGGCCGACCGTTTTGAAGGAAAAATCGAGGGTCGTAACCCCCGGCTGGCAAGGAAGTAGCCCCCATGTGGGTGGGCCGCGGTTTCAATCAGGGGGGCATCGTGCCCCCCCACCCTTCCGCAGCGGCTCGACCAGCGCCGAGCTGGCCACACCGGGCCGCGCCGACGGGGTCGGGCAGCGCCGGATGGTCCAGGCCGCACCCACCAGGCCGGGCCGCGTCCTAATGGGCTGGACCTAGACCTGGTTCGGGTTGTCCTGGTTCGGGCCGACCCAGGGGGGTCTCGAGCCGGGTCGGTCCGGGTCCAAAACCCCCTAAAACCGGACATGTTCGTTCTTTTGCCCATATCTTGGGCTACAGACCTCCGATTGACGCACCATCAGTTGCGATGTGATCCTTGGATCGAGACTGGAGTTTTGGTATATTACCATCAAGGTTTTGGAGAACTTTGGATATGGCCGGGTTGGTTCGAACATGAAACCAACCAGGACCTCGGAGCGGAAATGCTTATAACTTGAGCTCCGGACGTCCGATTGACGTGCCATGAACTTTTTTGGATTTCTCTTAGTGAGACGGACCTTTTGGCTTACTCCGCTCGAGGTTTGGACACAATTGGAGTGCGGTCGGGTTGTTTTTGACTTAAAAACCAACCAGGCCCCTAGAACGAAAAGGCCAATAACTCTCAGAGCGGGCGTCCGATTGACAAGTCGTCTGTCATGTTGAGTTGCTTTTGTTGAGAAGGAACTTTTGGATACATCAACTCTGGACTCTATGTCAGTGAATGTATCGACTCCCTTTGGCTCGTGGAGTGGACCCTCCCACGAGCATGCTGTGTGCGGGAACCCTAGAGCTGGCTGCGACTGCAACGACAATGACGACTGCACTGAAATCCTCCGTGGGTTTGGCAGTGACGATGACTGCACTGAAATCCTCTGTGGATTCAGCAGCGATGAAGAATGCACTGAAATCCTTCGTGGGTTCGGTAGCAATGAAGACCATACTGAAATCCTCCGTGGGTTCGATGACGATGAAGACTCCACTGAAATCCACCATGGGTTCGGTAGCGATGAAGACCGTACTGAAATCCTTCGTGGGTTCGATGGCGATGACTACCGTTCATGTATCCTACATGGGTTTGGCAGTGTTTGACTCTGTTCTTGCTATCCTACATGGGTCTGGCAGAGTAGCTCGTCTGTATCCTATGTGGGTCCGACAGCTTAGCCAGTTTAGTATCCAACGTGAGTCCCAGCTTAGATAAATCAGTGACTACATCTGATCATCTCTATCACCTTACAAAGAAGTATACATGTGTGAGCTGAGTCCTAACTTTCAATCAATATCTTCGATATGATAGACTTGCTTTCCTATATGGATTGTGTTGTGCTTTTTCTCTGTGGATTGGGTTGTACTATCCTGTGTGGATGTGATCGAACTTGGGCTCAGATGTTGGAGCTGAACTAGAATTGATGACTTAGGTATATGTATGGGAATATACCTAAGTATTATTGGATGTTACTTCGTGATTGTATCTTTCCTTGGTGGATTATCCTTTGTGGATTCTGGGAGACCTTAATGGGTTTCGGGGTCCCTACTGAGTAGCGTATACTCACCCCTGCACGGGTTATGCCCGCACTTCGTTGTGTTGGATGCAGACGATGGACATCGCTAATCGTGATTGAAGATTATCGAGCAGGTTGGTACCTTTTGGTGGACCACTAGGCGGGACGTACAGGGAGCGGACGGCTGGACCCGAGGAGCTGAGGAGGCTATCTGTACTCATCCTTCATGTAGCGCCCCGACCCCAATTACCCAGAGTCGGTGCATTATTGCGTAACATTGGCATGATCACAAAAGATAAAGTCTCGAAAGACCGATTAGTTTAGTAGTCTTGGAAACACTAGATACATTCATAAATGTTACATTACATCATAAAGTAAAAAATTAAAATAACAAAGTCTTCATAGTCCACACTCATATCCTCTTCTGACTATCCCAGTAGGTCATTCATAAAATACTTCTTCACATCCTGAAAAATATTAAAACATTGAAAGGGGTGAGCTCAGATGCTCAGTAAGGATAAAAATATAGCGGAAGCTTTCATAAATAAACATAAACATTTAAGGCAATGTGTAACTAAAAAAAAAGCCTTTTAAACATGAACTTCAACATAATATGGCAAAAGTAAAATGAGATAATTCCATCTAATTATTCACATGGATATTCTACTGGTCGAATAATCAGATGCAATATCAATAACCACTTTCATAATGAAGGAATGAATAATGCCAGACTATCACAACCACGTAGGCAAGGCCTCGTGCCAAGACTACAAATAATATTTTGTCAAGGCCTCATGCCAAGACACTAGTTTGTCTCATGAGACCTACCGATGCATCGAGGAGCTATAACGGGCTCTACCCATCACTTATTAAGTCTAATTCATTCTTCATATGAACAGGTTTAAACATATCATAAGCCATAACATAATTGTATCACATAAAACATGCATAAAGGAAACATAAGATTTCCAAAATTCAATCACAATATATCAATGCAACACATTGATATAATAAAAACTTTATCAGAACCATTTTCAATACCAAAATAAAAGAAAAACATGGTATTTATTTTTCTTTTAAAAAAAGTCATGGCTTATAGAGGAAGCCGAAACACAAATAATAGTCACGGCGGCGGAGAAGTCTTTGTCGCCGCATACGTAAGAAAAAAAAATTCCTTTTGTCATTTAGTAAAAATGCTTCATATAAAAAGATTCCTTTTGAATAAAAGTAAAAGTCAAAGGGGTTTATACACCGTATAAAAGAAAGTTGTGTATAAAACAAAATATGCCTCAATGAAAGGAGATTGAGATGAAGTCCCTTAAAAAGATCATTTTTTAAAATAAAATAGATCTATTATGTGTATTTACTATAAGTACACATAATGAAAGTAAAAATACAAGATAGGACATAACAATATCATGGCATAATTTGAAATAAGGAGATTAACCCAAAGAATGGAAATTTGGTTAAGAAGTTCCCTTACCTCGTGTCCGACTTGACTCGACCGCTCTTTAACCTCCTGAATAGTAAACTAGAGTTATTATCTACCTTTTTAAGAACCTTTTTCAAGTTCATTATTACTTTTATATCACTTATTACCATGTTATGAACATTAGGTAATTATTTAAGTTAATAACGGTCGTTTTGTCGATCTTAGGTACTTGAGTCAAAAATAAACTTCTTATAATTACTCTTTGTTCATGTGGTAAAATATCCATTATATACATAATTATATTCATGATGTAGATATCATATACATCATATATATCCAGTATATACATTCATCTATAATATTACATAACATTTAGAGGTAAGAAATGAAATGCACCGTTCATGGAGACGGTAAGCCGTACGTACGCATGAACGCTACTTTCATTTCTATTTCGTATTTAATGGAATGAAGTTATAATTATATAAAGGTATAATATAATTCCAGTATAATATAATGTATAATACTATTTACTCCATCCTTTATACATCCCACATATGGCATTAACAATTCAAATCACTTTGAGGGGGCGGTAGTCCGCACTTCCTAAAATGAAAATATCGCGTTTACCCATAATGGAAACCATATAGGTATGCAATAAATTAAAAATACCGAAGCTTAAGTAAAACATAAACATATTATATATCATATATAAATATAGTGACATCTTAATTTCCACCTTTAAAGGTGTTATATGAGTGTTGAACAATCATCGTTTCGTGAGGCAGAAATTTTCCATCCACAGAAACAGTATGTTCTTTAACCATTAGATGTAGGTGTGTGTAACTGTAGCTCGAATCCTTCTTATAAAAACATCCTAGTATATTGATGATACTGGTGTTGTTACAAAGGAAAATAATAAAAAGAGTTTAGGGGGTTGGAGAAGAAAAATAAAACAAAACAACGTAATAGAAGACATTACCATAAAATCGGGTAACTCTTTTTGATTTGAGCCAAAGGATTCCTTGGGAAGAATTCTGACCAAAGTGAGGCTTCTAGGAGTAAGAGAGGGAAGTTGAGAGAGTATTTTGGTAGATGGTGGACGAGACAAAAGGCTTTGATGGTGTGAATAAGGTGGTAGTGGTGGGGGCCTTTTATAAGAGGAGAGGAGGGGCACTCTTGGAAACTCATGAAATGTTACATTATTATGAAATGATTTTCAGATTGTAAAGGTCCCAGAATGATATATTTCGAGGATAAGGTGATAAGGGTTCTAATTATTCTCATCCAATAGGTTTTTGACAATTTTATGCCTTAGAGTTTACATTATCTTTTCATTTAATTTAAATCGTTAATTAATGAGATAATCGCTGCATCATCATGGTGTCATAAATAATTTAACTTATTTAATGTCTAAAAATTATAATAAAATTACCATGATTTAGGAAATATTTTTATATTTCTAATGAATATTTATTGTAAAAATTATTACTTGTATATCCCCATTTAAAAAATGTTTTAGTAAAATAACTCATGTTTGTGACATTTTTATTTTAACATTAAATAAAAAGTTTTTAATGTCATTTTCCATCCAAAGTGGCTCCATGGGGTCCCCAAGGTGACCCATGGATTTTCTTGGTCGGACATGACTCATCCAATAGGAGTAGGACAAGTTTAAGGGTATTTTCAAATTTTTATAACACCATTTTACCTTAAATTTCACTAATTACCTTTAATCGCGATTAATTAAACTTAAAAGTTTCTATTCACCAAAAAATTATTTTTTTCCCATTGAACCAAATTTTACTTCTTAATGACAACCATGTATGTTGGGTTTTTTAAAATAAAATCACAGAAGTGGTAATGTTTTATTTAAACAAAAAATCGGTTTTTTAACTACCACTAAGTGGTTTAACTATTCATCAAAAATTGATGTTTTTCAGAACAATGCCAAAATCTCACCCTAAGCTATAATTGATATTCCGAATTCAAAAATGATGTCTATTTTACAAAGTTCCAAACATATAAGTTTCATTAATTAATTTTATAATTAATTCCTATTGTCATAATAAATAGCGTGTTTTTAAGAAACAATATATATCAAAACATTGACAATTGTTCATGTCCAATTTCAATGTTAAATTAATTATAATGACCACCATTGGATAAAATGATAAAAATATATTCTAATTATACTTTAAAACGACTAAATAATATAATTTATCACTATAAAGTATTTTGACTAAAAAAGTTGTTTTATGTATTTTTCACTATTCATAAAAAATTTGAAGTTCTCAGAAAGTTACAAAAAAATCAACTTCGGATAATTTTGATATTCCGAATACAAAAAAAAGTCCATTTGGAAAGATAAAATTTATAAAATTTAAAAAATTAGGTATTACTATTCATAATGGCTACTTTGATTGGTTGTGGTGTGTGTTAGAACTCGAACTTGCGTACAATGCAAGCTATTGCATTATTGAAAGAGAAGCGTATCGTGGAAGCTCGGGGTGTTACAATTCAGGTGGGACTTACAGTGGATGGATTTCCGTTGCTTCTTTACTTTCAGTTGCTGTACTTTCTTTCCAGTTGTACTTTACTTTAAGTTTGGGTTTGTATTCTGGCCAATTTACTTTCCGCACTCACTTTTGTACCGACTTTTACTTAGTGTTTACTTCTGCTGGCTTACTCTGTGGTGTTTTTTTACTTTATAAAGGCAATGCCTTCCCCTTTTTGTCGGGATTTACACCATGGTGCTATTCGCCAGCCCCTGGCCTATGGGAGGCGGGCTTGGGGTCGTCACGACACGGGTCCCGAGGACGGGTCGTGAAAAATTATTATCAGAGGAGTTCAGTTCTACTGCAGAACTCAGGACTCTGATCTTTCCTCTATGTGAAGCAATAATGTTAAGGGTGTTGAGTGTGGTTATCAGTCCACGGAGTCTAGTGTTGGTGCGGCGGCCGACGTATACGTACACTAGGACCCTGCCTTCTGATTTCCGACTTAATGCACGAAAACATTGATTGCATGTGTGTTTCAAATGTTTTCATTGTGATTACATTGTATTAGCTCACCTGGTATTCTGTTTTGACTGTGGGGCACCTGTTTCTTTTCAGGATGGCCCCACGACGGAAGCCAGCTAGGGTTCCAGGATTTGTGCGAGACGACAGCCCACCAAGCAACGAGGCCTCGGTGTAGGGACCTTTTTCAGCAGAGGCACCGGCGGTACCACTACCCGCCGAGCCATCGATGCCACCGGCCCCAGCCGCTGAGAGTGCACATCACCTTAGTGAACTGCACGAGTTTTATCATCATAGACCGCTCTGGTTCTGTGGAGAGACAGACCCTCAGGCAGCCGAGGATTGGATGGAGGCAGTTGTATGAGTTTTCAGGTTAGTGGGGACACCAGTTGACCTCATGCTGATCCTCGCAGCGAGCCTCCTACACCCAGCAGCAGGCAGATGGTGGAGCTTGATGCTCCAGGTGCACGACAAGGCATCTCTCCTCTAGACGGACTTTGAGAGCCTCTTCCTCTCGTAGTTCGTCCTAGCCACCCTCCGTGCGGTGCGCATCCAGGAGCTTCTACAGATACGACATGGTAGCATGACGGTCGCCCAGTACTCGGTGAGATTTACCGATCTCTCACGCTATTCAACGAACATGGTACATGACCCATTCTTCTGGGCCTGGTCCTTCGAGTAGGGACTGAGGTATGATATCAGGGCATCGATGATCTCCCTCAGCATTCCGACGTAGGCATGAGTACTGGAGCGAGCCCTTCTCTTTGAGAGCTTTCTTACTAAGCCTAAACCAGCAGCGAGACCCACCGCAGGGCGGCACATAGCAGAGTCGTTTGCAGCTGGCAGTTGACGGATGTCACAGGGGTCCAGGCAGACCGGACCATCAGGAAGACGACCCCAGGACACTGGCTCAGAGGTGCGGGGAACCCGGCGCAGATCCAGCCTTCCGAGGAGCAGACAGTGCTACGCATGTGGCGGACTGGGCCACATGGCTAGTGAATGACTGACCCGCCGTGCAGAGGAGCAGCAGATGGTTGAGGGGCCACCCAGGCAGAGGCAGAGGATCGACCGTGGCGGTCTGTAGGGAGCAGGCGGATGGGAAGAGGAGCTGTCCGAGCAGTAGGTGGTGGGCGAGGCTTTGAGGCCTTACCACCACCACCACCAGGAGGCCCATCCCGACCATAGGGAGTTGGAGGTCAGAGACAGGCTCAGCTTCAGGCAGCAGAGGCCTACGACCACGACGCGCCAGAGATGATTCGAGGTACTATTTGTGTGTACTCCACCCTTGCTGCAGTTCTTATAGACACATGATCGAGTCATTATTTCATTGCCGCTGCCCTTGTTCGGAGCTCAGAGATTCCGACGGAGCCGTTGGCTCGATCCTTACGGCTAGAGACTCTTACGGGAGTAGACTCGATGATTATGCACTGGTGCCGGTAGTGTGAGCTTACTCTAGGAGGAGAGGGTTTCGGCTGAGATCTTCTTGTTGCGGCATCGAGGCCTTATGACGTCATCTTGGGCATGGATTGGTATCTACAGTCCATACTCAGATCGACTATATTAGGCACAAGGTGCGATGTGTTCGCACCGATGGGAGCAGGTTCACCTTCATCGGTGATATGGGATCCTTAGCAGCGCAAGATGGACTCACGTAGAGGAGAGGACAGCCGATCACTCATTAGTTGGATAGCCTCATCCAAGGAGCAGTGGATGTGCGGAGTCCCAGTTTTCCTGCAGTGGTGGATCAGTATGCGGATGTTTTCCCTGATGACGTTCCAGGACTATCTCCTCGCAGAGAGGTAGACTTTTATATTGACCTATACCTCGAGACAACCCCAATATCCACTCCAGCATATCAGAAGGCTCCCTCTAAGCTTTGAGATCTATGGGTACAGCTGGAGGACTTGCAGGGAAAGGGATTCATCCGACCCTGTGTTTCACCCTGGGCTTCCCCGATATTGTTCGCCAAAGAAGGCGGACGGGAGATTGCGACTGTGAGTCGATTATCGTCGCCTAAACTAGGTGACCATGAGGAACAAGTATCTGCTATCAAGGATTAACGACCTCTTCAATCAGCTCAAGGGAGCACGGTGGTTCTCGAAGGTAGACCTTAGATCAGGCTATCATCAGCTCAGAGTTCGGGACAAGGACGTGCAGAAGACGGCCTTTAGATGTCGGTATGGCCACTATGAGTTCATAGTTATGCCTTTCGGCATAACCAATGCTCCAGCAGTGTTCATGGGTCTCATGAACAGGAAATTTCAGCCATACCTTGATCGATTTGTCGTGTTCTTCATCAACGACATATTGATATACTCGACCACTGAGGAGGAGCCCGCCTACCACTTACGGGTTGTACTGGAAACACTCTGGAAGCACCATCTTTATGGAAATATCTCGAAGTGTAATTTTTGGATGCGTGAGGTCCACTTCTTGGGACATGTCATCTCTGAGGTGGGAGTTGTAGTGGATCCTGCGAAGATCTAGGCAGTGCTAGCTTGGGAGCCACCCATGAGCGTGATGGAGGTGCGAAGTTTCTTGGGGCTAGATGGGTACTACCAGAGGTTTGTGCCAGACTTATCCAAAAGTTGCAGCACCACTCTCAGCTTTGACGAAGAAGGGGAAACCCTTCGTTTGGATAGACATATTTTAGCAAGGCTTCTAGGAGATTAGACAGAGATTGACCAATGCACCTATCTTGAAGCTACCGGAGGAGGGAGTAGGGTATGTGGTCTACTGTGATGAATCAGAGACTGCACTCGGATGTGTCCTGATGCAGTAGCGGGCAGTGATCGCCTATGGATCACGTCAATTGAGGCAGCATGAGCAGAACTACTCTACCCATGACCTGGAGTTAGCAGCAGTGGTCTTCGCTCTGAAGATGTGGCGACACTATCTGATGGGCGAGCGCTTTACAGTCTTCTAAGACCACCAGAGTCTCAAGGACATATTCTTGCAGAAGGACCTGAATCTGAGACAGCTGTGATGGCTCAATTTCATCCAGGACTATGAATTTGAGATAGTCTATACTCCTGGAAAGGGGAACATAGTAGCCGATGCTCTCAGTAGGAGGATAGGCATTCAGTTACTCGGGGAGGCGACAAATATCCTTCGTGGATAGATATGGAGCAGCCTTTCTTCAGTCACTCACAATCACTCCTCCAATACTACAGTGGGTCAGAAAGGCACAGTGTGGGGACACTGACTGTGAGACACGGCGTGCACAGATATCCTTAGGATAGGCACCTGATGGATTCTCTATAGGAGGAGAGCGCGATGTCCTTTTAAGAGGACATACCATGGTACCAGATGCTTTATAGGAGGAGGTACTGAGGGAGTTTCACACTTCCCCTTTAGAGGTACATCCATGGGTGGAGAAGATGTACAAGGATCTCAGACGACAGCACTGGTGGCTGGGTATGAAGAAGGCTGTAGCTGAGTTCGTTTCTCGATGCCTCACCTGTCAGTAGGTGAAGGAAGAACACCAGGTACCAGCAGGCTTAGTGCAGCCCTTGGAAGTTTTTGAGTGCAAGTGAGACGGGATATATATGGATTTCGTGACTAGACTTCCACGTAATTCCAGAGGTCATGACTCCATTTGGGTGATTGTCTACCGACTCACCAAGTCGGCTCAATTCTTACCCATCAGAGAGTAGGGATCAGTGGAGAGCTTGGGATGACTCTATGTTCAGGAGATCGTACGACTTCATGGTGTTCCATCATCTATTGTCTCTGATTGATATGGTCTCTTTACGTCCCGGCTTTGGAAGGGGTTGCATGAGGCATTCAGGACGCTACTACATCTGAGCACCGCCTTTCACCCTCAGATGGATGGTCAGACGAGGAGGACCATTCAGACTCTCAAGGACATGATCCATGCATGATTCCTCAACATTGGTCGCAGCTGGGAGGACCACCTACCCTTGGTGGAGTTTGCATACAACAACAGCTACCACTCCACCATCGGGATGGCACCATACGAGGCATTGTACGGCCGACCATGCAGATCACCTCTCAGCTGGACATACCCTGGGGAGCCAGCACTTGTGGGACCATAGATGGTACAAGCCATGACAGAGAAGGTCCAGGTCATCCAGGAGTGGATGAGGATAGCTCAGAGCCAGCAGAAGTCTTATGCTGACAGGAGGTGGAGGCCACTAGAGTTCGAGGATGGCGACCACGTTTTCTTGCGGCTCTCACCTCCACATGGATTACGGAGATTTGGTCGGGGCGGCAAGTTATCTCCGCACTTAATCGGACCATTCCAGGTCCTATGCAGGGTAGGTGAGGTGGCTTACCGCCTGGCTCTACCACCTCAGTTGCACCGGGTGCACGACGTCTTCCACGTATCTCAGCTGAGGAGATACGTGCACGACCTAATGCATATCATCAACCATAGGGAGATAGACCTTGACGATGGGGAGACTTTTGTGGAGGTCCCAGTAGAGATCGAGAATCTACAGGAGCAGGTCCTACGTGGGCGGTTGATTCTTCTAGTGCGCATCAGATGGTAACACGGGAACCTCCAGGAGAGCACTTGGGAGCGAGGGGCTCAGATGCATGCTCAGTACCCTCATTTGTTCCCCTAGTTTGTGATGTATCTTCACGGGGACATAAATCCCTGAGGTGGGAGTAATGTAAAGACCCGTAAAATTCAAGGGAATTTTTTTTTCTTAATTTTTTTTGGGATTTTACAAGAACGCAGTTTCTGACGGCACCTAATTCCGAGGCCTGGTGTGCCCGGAATCAATTTCTGAAGTTTAGCTCCGGTACGTTCAATAAACGAACGAGCGGGTTTTCCTAAATTTTGAACCAGTGCGGGGAATCAAAATCCGAAGGCACCAATGAAACTGCATCACCAGTAATTTCTTAAGAACACCTTTTCTGGAGTTGCTTTTGCTCGGGTGAGGTTATTAATTAAATGGGTTAACTAAAGAATAAAATAAAATTTTGTGCTAAAAATTTTATTTCTATTATAGGTAGTTTAAACCGATGCTTGGTGGTTGAAGTGGGACCCACTAATATCCAAACTCAACTAGGTAGGATATTAGTGAAGTGGGGCCCACACTAGCCCCACCCCTTCTAATCCCTTTTTAACCTCCCTCTCGTTCATTTTTTATGTAACTCACCCGCACACTTTTTTTAAATGCCATGTCAACCCTCAAATTTAATTTGGATATTAAACACTCTTCAATTAAGTCAATTAATTGATTGAGATTTGTTTTGGAATTTGAAATTAATGGAATGCATGAGTTATAATAAAATAAGACATGACTTATTTTATTGGGGGTTAATTTCATTGTGCGAAAGGAAAGAGAGGACTCTTGCGCTCTTAAGGATTATCTTCTTCCTCCTTGAAGAACGCGAAGAACGCACCGTCACCAATGAAGAACACCGGGCTACGACGAAGGACGATGAACAATGCTGATTCCTCAGAGATCAACGACGCGACGCCGTGTACCGCGACGTCGACGATCCTCGTCTCCACGACAGCGGGTACCACGATGCCGACGATCCCCCTTCCGCGATGCCGTCTTCAGCGACATCCCTTCCCGCGACAAAACTCGTTCGACGACTTCATCAAGGTAGGGGTTTGTTTTTTGGTTCATGAATCTTTTATTAGCCATCCAAACATCGATTTCATAGCTTCTTGATATCGGATTAATGGGAGGAGGCCGGACCACATGAACACGGCCGACCCTCCTCACCCTTTGATGATGTGTTTGTTGTGGAATGAACAAAGGTAGCGCGGTGCAACAACACCGCATGGAAACAAAGAAGAATGGGCAAAGAAGCGCGGTGCCATCGCACCACGCCGTTGAGGCCGAACAAGCCGCGACGCCGTCGCGCCACGCCGGAGAGCCACGAAGAGGCCTCAGCCGGAGCAGGGCCACAGAGGATGGTCGTGGTGCCGTTGCACCACGCCGGTCGGATAAGGCTGCAGCTCAAAGCCACTACGGTGCAAGGCGGGATGGCCGGAACCGCCGGCAGCCGGCACCTCAGAGGGGCGGAACTGCGGGGTCCCGTGGTGGCAGCACCTGTCGGCCGGACCGGGCCGACCGTTTCGGAGGGAAAACCAGGGGTCGTAACCCCATCTGGCAAGGGAGAAGCCCCCATGTGGGGGGGGGGGGGTGGGTTTCAATCAGCGGGGCAGTGCCCCCCCCCCTTCTGCGGCGGCTCGGCCAGCGCCGAGCTGGCCCCACCGGGCCGCACCCACGCCAGGCCAACTGGCCACCTAGGCTGAGCCGGGCCGCACCCACTGGGCCGGGCCGCACCCTAATGGGCTGGGCCTGGACCCCATTCGGGTCGACCCGGTTCGGGCCGACCCAGGTGGCTCTCGGGCCGGGTCGGTCCGGGCCCAAAACCCGCTAAAACCGGAGAAGTTCGTTTTTTTGCCCATATCATGGGCTACAGACCTCCGATCAATGGAAATTCTATTGAGATATGATCCTTGGATCGAGATGGGCGTTTTGGTATATTACACTGAAGGTTTGGGAGAACTTTGTGTACGACTGGGTTGGTTCGAACACGAAACCAACCGAGCCCTCAGACCAGAAACCCTTATAACTTGAGCTCCGGACATCCGATTGACGTGCCGTCGACTTTGTTGGATTCCTATTAGTGATACGGACCTTTTGTCTTACTCTGCTCAATTTTTGGATGCAGTTGGAGTGAATTCGGGTTGGTTTTGACTTAAAAACCAACCAGGCCCCTGGAATGAAAAAGCCAATAACTCTCAGACCGGGTGTCCGATTGACGCGCCATCTATCGCGTTGAGTTCCTTTTGTTGAGATGGAACTTTGGGATACATAAACTCAGGACTCCATGTCAATTGATGTATCGAACCCCTTTGGCACGTGGAGCAGACCCTCCCACGACCATGCTGTGTACGGGAACCCTAGAGCTGGCTGCGACTGCGATGACGATGATGACCGCACTGAAATCCTCTGTGGGTTCGGCAGTGATGACGACTGCACTGAAATCCTCCGTGGGTTCGGCAGCGATGAAGACTGCACTGAAATCCTCCATGGGTTCGGCAGTAATGAAGACCGTACTGAAATCCTCCTTGGGTTCGATGGCGATTAAGACTGCACTGAAATCCTCCGTGGGTTCGGCAACGATGAAGACCGTACTGAAATCATCCGTGGGTTCGATGGAGATGACTACTGTTCTTGTATCCTACATGGGTCAGGCAGTGTTTGACTCTGTTCTTGCTATCCTACGTGGGTCTGGTAGAGTAGCTGGTCTGTATCCTATGTGGGTCCGACAGCTTAGCTGGTTTAGTATCCTACGTGGGTCCCAACTTAGATGAATCGGTGACTACATATGATCATCTCTATCACCTTGCAAAGAAGTATACCTGTGTGAGTTGAGTCTTGACTTTCAATCAATATCTTCGAAATGATTGACTTTCATTCTTATGTGGATTGTGTTGTGCTTTTCATATGTGGATTGGGTTGTACTATCCTATGTGGACGTGATCGAACATGGGATCGGATGTTGGAGCCGAACTGGAATTGATGACTTAGGTATATGTATGGGAATATACCTAAGTAGTGTTGGATGTAACTTCATGATTGTATCGTTCCATGGTGGATTATCCTTGGTGGATTTTGGGAGACCTTCGGGGGTCTCGGGCTCCCTACTGAGTAGCATATACCCACCCCTGCACGGGCTATGCTCGCACTTCGTTGTGTTGGATGCAGACGATGGACATCGCTGATCGTGGTTGAAGCTTGTGGAGCAGGTCGGTACCTAGAGGTGGACCACTGGGCAGGACGTACAAAGAGCAGACGGCTAGACCCGAGGAGATGAGGAAGCTATCTGTACTCACCCTTTATGTGGGACTTCTTGTGGATGGATCGACGTAGCTACTTTACTTTCAGTTGTTGTACTTTCTTTCCAGTTTTACTTTACTTTCAGTTTGGGTTTGTATTCTGGCCCATTTACTTTCCGCACTCACTTTTGTACCCATTTTTACTTAGTGTTTACTTCTACTGGCTTACTCTGTGGTGTTTGTTTAATTTATAAAAGCAATGCCTTCCCCTTTTTGTCGGGATTTATGCCTTGGTGCTAGTCCCCAGCCCCTGGCCTATGGGAGGCGGGCTTGGTGTAGTCATGGCACAGGTCCCGAGGACGGGTCATGAAAAATACTTTTTAATGAAATTGATTATTTTTTCCAAATAATTAATTGTTTTATTAAAATGTGGTTAATTTATATTTAATGAATTAATTGGGATAAAAATTAATGAAAATGTTATACTTTAATATTATTTGTTCTAATGAATATTTTCTTCAATTTTAACAGTGTTTATTTTTTTAGAAAAAATATTATCCAACAGTATGGTCGTTGTCAACCCTCAGCAAGTCACATAGCTATCCCTAAGGGCCATCAGAAAAAGAATGGGGGAGGTAAATATTGGACATGGAAGAGGAAAGAAGTTCCATATCCTATGTATAGAGGAACACTAGTGCATGGGAGGATGATCCAAGCTACATTGGGTGGATGGCCTCTCTGGTGCGGGCAGACATGGGAGGTACTACGAGTAAACCATATCTTATCTCACTTAATAAACGATTTCAAGCCATGAGATATATTATAATGGATTGGTATTTCCCCAAAAAAAATTATCTGGGATGCATTAATCCACTATAATATTCATCATTTATAAATACGACACTGAATCACCCAATTTCATGCATCGTTGCCTCAGAAATTTCATTATGGATACCTACACATCTAGATGTCATCGAAACCACATAAAATCCATGAATTCCTCTATGAATTTAACTTCACAAGCTCAATATTGATCAAAATGCCACTGTGAAGGGATAATGTCACCATGGAATCCATTATAAGCTTAGGATATACCCTCTATGATGTAAAATGAAAAAATATAGATCCATGTATGGATTACTACTACCGGACTCCAACCGGTGCTACCTGTTCAATTCATATGTCATTGTACTACCTCCATGTCCTCCTAATTCTAAATTGTTACTGTTAAATTAAATCCGAATCTTGCTACTTTCATGGCCTCCAAACACTTGTTATATGATAATTAAATCCATATTTTTGAGTGCTACCTGTTGTAATACTATAGTTAAGGAACACTACCATTAGCATGTTTCTGCTACCACAACCACCAGACCGTGATGCAACTACTATCACTGTAATACCCCAAATATAATTATATATCCTACTCTTTTCCATGATACCTCCATCCTCTGAATTTCTAAATTTCATGTGGATTGGCTTGTGCTTTTTATTGAATGCCATTGGTGAATTTATAATTTAATATGTATTTCATTATTGAGAGGTTTTATAGACTAATACCTTTTTTTTAAATTATTAGGAATATTTCATGAGTGAACTTGGGGCATGAATCCTAATAAAACATTTATTGTATCTTGTCAATGAAATGAATATGTAGAGTCACATTTAATATTACTGAGTCATTTTTACTGATTTATCACTTATCCTTGAGAATTTTTTTTATAATAATCATTTTTATCAAATATAATCTGCGAATGATCTTTTTAGTAATGAGCGGCATTATAATTTATTTATGTTCATTCTCACATTTCTCTATATTTTTTGGGACATTTGAATTTTGAAATATGGGGGTGAGGTAAGTCATAGTGGAAGGTATGAATTATACATAACGGAATATGAATGAGGGTTATATTTTGGGTATTGGTAATGGTTCAAGTAGATTTATTTCATTTTATGTCTAATCATCTTAACAAAATATAAAATAAAAAAGAAAAAAAATAGAAAAAATGGGTTGTCAAATGGGAGAATAAAAAATCACCATTTTGAGACCAATGATTTTATTATATGGGGTAGGTGTTGGATATGATATTCATGTTAAGAATATCCTTTAAAAATGAAGAAAAATATATGAAAAAATTATATTTAAAAACTGAAAAAGTTAAATGTATAAAAAATTCAAGGGGTGAATTTCTTTCCTCATGATTAGATTATTCATGAACTTTAATTTCTTTATGTGAAGATAATATTGGAATTTTAGAAATGATAATTTCATTGAAGATATTATATTTTAATATCATCCCTTGATATTTATAGATAAACCTCATATATTCTCCTTAATGTTTAAAAAATCATTACCCAACAACCTAAATCCTTAAAGACATTAAAACCTTTACTGAAAAGTAAAGATGATTTCATGTGATTTTTTATAATGTAGATATTATATGTTATTTTCCTGAATATGAGATCATAATGTTTTCAGGGTATATGAATAAGTCTCATTCATATTATTATCATGAGTTAGGGGAAACATGAATTTACATTGAGTTAAGTCATAACATAGCATGATAAATAAAAATATATCATGATATTTGAATTAAGGATATGATAATATTGACAAATTACTAATGGGAGAGTGAAAAATACATGATTTAATTAGTTTTTTTGAAAAGTTTGAAGTTGAATTAATTTATTAAATGGAAATGGAAATTTTTATTTCCAAATAGATAATGGTGGTATTTTATTGCTTTGAAATTTTAATATTTTCAAAAAATTTGCATCTCTATGATTTATATTGAGAAACGAATGATTTAATTATTGGGGGTATTTTATGCCCTTAATTTTTTAATGTGAAAATTATAAAAAATTATAATAAGATTTAGCCGTTTTTATCAGTTTTCACATGTAATTAAAGTTTTTTATTAAAATGTTTTAAATTTATATTTGATGAATGAATTAGGGTAAAAAGGAATGAAAATGATAAATTTGAGTATTATTTATTCTTATAAACATTAGGATTGATTTTTTTAGTGTTTAATTTATTTTTGAGTAAAAAAATGGCCATCAAAAATGCCAACGCTCAACCCCCAACATGTTACATAGTCAGCACAAGGGTCTAAGAGACTAAGAAGGAGGTGATGTCTAGCTCTGAGGTAGCAGAGGATAGAAAATACATATCTTGTGTAGGGTGGTTCAATGATATAAAGGAGGATAGTCAGTGTGATGTCAGGTGGATGGCCTCTTTGGTGCGGATAGAAACATGAGGTAGTACAAGACCACTAGCTTTAATTTGACTCATTTTTTGAGTTGAATCCATGTGATCATTTATAATGGAGTGGGATTACACCAAATTTTTTGATGTGGGACACCATAATCCATATTATTTCTCACCATTTACAAATAATACAGAAACATTTTTATGATCCCATGAACCTACCTTGAAAATCTCCCTATGTCACCTCCACTTCTTGAAGACATTAGACCACTTTGAAAATCACCAACTTCCTTCATGAACATTGCTGCGTGAGATCAAGCTTGATCAAAATTCCACTGAGAAGGTTTCGGATCTCCATGCATTCAACAGGTATATCAGGTGATGCCCTATGTGAAGTTGAAAAAATGATATGAAGACATATATGGATTGTTTCTGCTTGACTCATAATAGTGCTACCAGTGTCATGCTTTTTTGCTTAGGCTATTGCCAAGGTCTCTTACATCCATCTTTCTACCATCAGATTACTTCCAACAATTGATATCACCAAGGCTTATTACCAAACTTATAATACCATCACACCCTTCCATCAGAGTGATATTTTGGGTCATACTAACCTTAAAACATCAGCATTCTGATTGTACCACCACCAGCATCCAGTGTTACTGCTACTGTAATTATGCAACCTCCACTAATTTTGGGGCTCTTACCATCATCCATTCTACACAAGGCTTCGACCATTAGTATTTCTTCAAAAACCTACTTCCACCATCATTTGAACTATCTACCAAAAACAAGATTCGTTTACTACTTTTTCTACAATGAGTTATTTATATAGTCATTGGCCTTCCACCGAGCTTGCATCTGTGGAACCCTACCACTATGCACTGATCCTACCATTGTAATTTCTGTAGTGATGGAATTAATATGTAGTTAAAGTGGGGAATTTTGAGTTAAATACACCTTTATCTATGAATTTTATATGTTCATGGTGAAACTATCAATAGTATAAGATGAAGCCTTGAAACAACCATGATTATGGTATATTGATCATAATAGATATCCTTGAACACATGTACAATGATGAGATTGAACATGAAATGTTTAATCCTCTAGCATTGAAGTGTTCATTTTTTCCTAAGTTGGGAAGGATTCACATGGGATTTTCTCTACCCATGTTGAATCATTTATAGGACAACTTTGGAAGTAAGGACACAAAATGGATTGTGCTACCCATGACCAAATATTAATAATATGGAACAAAATAAATGAGCTGAAGTTTACATACTAAGGTGGATGCGGAGGATAAGTCACCTCCTTTATTATACATGCCAATGTGATCGAAAGAAAATGTTATGTTATATGGCATGTGGAATATGGAATTTATCATAAAATAAAGAATGAAGGAAAACATATATTTTGACCAAACCTAAGGAAATATGGGAATTTCAAATCAAATTTCTTTCTCTTTTAGAGGAGATAATTGAAAAGGATACATTCTTATGAATAAAAACAGGAATATTTTGGCAGATTTAATGATATAAAGATTTCAATATTTGAATAAAATATTTGAGAAATTTAATGTCTCAATATTTGGTTTCCGGTGCATATAAATATAGTGGCAATTATTCTAAGAGGAAAAATTGGATTCTTCACAATGGGATTAGGCTACTAATATATAGAATATTTTTTTCTGTATTTTTTTATTTTTTCAAATTCTTTTGTAACTCATATTCATATTTTAATTAAAGTGTTCCTCCATTTTATCTCTATCCCTTATTTCTCATCATGATGTCTTTTACTCTATATGATAAGTAACTAACCCAAGGAATATCCCCAGAGTTTAATTGAGTGTTAAACCCAATTCCATGATGAGTATCTACTTTTTCTTAATTTTAGGATTATTTGAAGTGTGTGTAATCCTTACTATGGCTATGAAAGGGTTAACTTCCAATTATACAACCATTATCCCTCAGTTAAGGGGTGAATTGTTTGGTACATGGAGACTATTTAGTGGATTTTATTTTCACATTGAGGGTAGAAAAAGGTGATCACACATATGATGGACTGTTTTCATTAAATAGACATAAAATAATAAAATTAAAGTTCTCTATATATTAATATCTTGGGATAATTTTCATTATTATTTAATTTGAAGTCATTCTATTTCATTTCACCTACATGTTTAGTTTATATTTTCATTTCACATTCCCACATTAAATATTATTTGTTAAAATTAAATAATAAAAGAACAAAAATAAAAAAATTTATTTAGGTAAAATTTATGATCAATTAGAACTCTCCTCAAATGTCATGAACTTGACCAGCTACTATGCTGAAATTAAAAAATAAATTATATCTTATGAACCTACCTATGATATGCATATAGGTTGAAAATTATCTCTTATACATGTTTATCACTCTATCATTACCATAATTCATGTGACATCTCGATCATATCATCACCTAACTATATAGACCTAATCTGATGCACTAGTAATATATTGACATAACTTATAACACCTAAGTTATATATGAGTTATTTTTAACCAAATTTTCTCAAAACCTCATGTGTTTTAATTTGTTATGATGTTTTTGGTGTTTTGGTAGTATGTTAGTGGGAATTTCAAGAAAATAAATTGGGTGTTGAGACATGTCTTCCTTTATATATTCTATTGGGAACCAGGTGGATTGATATAAAGTGCCTGCTAGGTGAGGCAGTGGAGCATGCAACTGCCATTGTGTTATCATCCACCTGGTGACCCTATAGAGGGTACCATTATGGGTACCAGGTACCCGATGATGGGTTACTGAGTACCCAATTCCCTCTAATTTTTTTCAAAAATAATTTAAATCTAATTAATTAATTAATTATAATTTCACATAAATGTAATTCTGTTTCTTATTATGTGAATATAAGTGGATCGTCCTCCCCATTATTATCCACTATTCACTTGCTTCCATGTGTTAATTTACCATCACTAATCACCCATTTGAAGTTTTGTCACTCCCAGTGAGTCGCCTAAGTTACTTCTATCAATCCTATTACCATATCTCATCATTTTATTTATTGTCAAAGTTTTCATCAATATTAATGAATAAATTAAATTTTGTTTCTATATTCTAGAAATTAAAACTAGTATAGGGGACTCATCATGTGATACTTGATGAGAATTATTCCATTAGATCAATGTTGATGATTTATAACTAATACCCTTGGTTTTCTATTTTTTATACGATGTGTTGTATGAGACCTTTTTACCCCTGTGTTATTGAACCTAAATCAATTTGATCTTTCCACCTAACCTAATTGATCTAGGATCGAATGTTCATGGAAAATCGGGATCTTTTTATATATTTATCTATTTGACATTGATATTCATGAACCCTAATTAAAGGGAGTATACCTAAATGGTTATGACCCTAATTGAGATTATTTAAGTTGTTTAATTATATAATGGGGCTTAATTTGGTCCCATTATCCCCTTTTGGGATTGGATAATTAATACATTGAATGATCACATTGAGTTTAAACTCCTATTTATATTTTTATTTTTTTTCTATAGACCAAGGCTAGTTGAACTGGACTAGGGTGTGTCATTCTCCCCTGCTAGTTTGTAGAACCAAGTTGGTTACGCATAAGTTTTCTTATGTAGTTTTGTCTTATATGAAGAGAATGAACTAATTATCATTTAAATCATGTAAGAAGTTATGCCATCCTAAAATAACCATGTTGACACAATGATATTAAAATGTTTATTTTTCCATGTTGTGATGATTTAGCTATGTTCACGAGACTGTACTTCCCTTATTCTTATGATGGGTAATGTGGGGATAAAATTCCCACATAGGATGTGTTGTACATGATAAGGGACATTATTCCCTCTAGATTGTATATTTTTTTCTATATTGTTTTTCCATGATGTGGGTATGTAATTCCCACCTATAAACTATTAGATATGTTGAGGGATGTGAAACCCATTTCTATGTGGTTTTTATTAAGGATTGAATACATAATTGACTCTGATGAGGATCAGTATGGGATGTTATAACCATGCATATTTTATTACCTAGGGAAGTTTGAAACATATTCTATATTGATATAATTATATTTAAGGGGATGAGATTCTTGTAAAAATTCTATTTCTTATGGGGAATTATTCCCTTACATTTGTATTATAGTCAGCGTTTACGGATGAATATAGGTTAGATTATTAATGGAAAGAGGGGGTGGAGTGACTTTACTTTTACTAATAAAACGATATATGAAAAATAAAAAATAAAAATAAAACAATATTAAAATAATAAGGTCATTAATTAAATAGAGAAATAAATTGTAATGTTGATTCAAGTTGTAAAATAAATATAAAATATAATTATGTGATTAAGAAGATCATAATGAAGAAGAACTAAATTTATCCACTTTATGTATATGAAATTTTGACTTATGAAATTCATAAATTAAATAAGAAGAAACATAATTTATTAAGGATTTTGGGAATAGATAAATGTGAGTCCTTACAGTACCACCTCTCTACTTGAGAGGTCAATGTATTAGTACATTGATTTTATTGGAGATAAGGAAAATCATCCCTAAAAAATATGTCATGTGATCACCCACTTGATCATCACTGCCAGCAACAAAACTCATCCATAATTTTAAGGGTAGTGACAAACCATATCGATTTTTTTATTGAATGTTGCAAGAAACCAAATGTAGAAGGTATGGTTTGAATAGAAATATCTTCTTATTGTACACACATTTTAATTTTGTTATTCTGTCTCCATGGATACTATTTAGAAGAGTGAGATGTAGTGAAAATTTGAAAGCCTTTCACATGGAGAAATGGATATTTGTTCTTTTAGAAGAGGGCATGGATAATTCTAGATAATTGGTGTTAATTCAATTAGAGAGTTGACTCACAAGGCCATTATATATATCAAAGCACCCAAGGCCTCTATTTATAGTCTTAAAATGATATCAAAACCTTATATAATCTTCTAGGGGAAATGAAGTTGAAGAAGGCCTCCATTTTGTTTTTTAACCACATTAAATGAGGCCTCAGACTAGTAGTGTCGAGTCTACAAAACACTAATTGCTTCCATCAACCAGTCAATGGAACACCTAGAAGTTTTTTCTATTTTAATTCCCCAAAACAATAGTCTGTGAACTTGCAATGGGTATATAGAGGTCTATTATTGGATTAGGGAACATTTTTCTATAGCATAAGATATTTTGTGGTTATTTTACACACTAGAGAATCTACCATCATGGAGCTAGCTGGCTGGTGTAGCATGTAGTGTTCCACCTTCTATAATGGGATTATAAAGTTCCATCAAATGAATTTTATGTTTCTTTCAACATGACTATAGACGCCGAAAAAGTCCGTAACTCCTAGAGGAATTTTTGAAATGATGAAGAGAAGTCATATTCGGACTCGGAGGCCCAGTCTAGTGGTCCTGGAAGTGGTGCGCAAAATTAAGGATGACTTGCACGAAAACATGTTGTTCGCGTGAAGGACACCCGGGATTCACGAAATGAACCGGTGTGCCGCACAGTTTTGCGCAACTGATTCCACGCAGTGAGGCCTTTCACGCCGACATGTCCTGGCATGAAAGATTTCGCGTGCCATCCAGATTCCATGATGGAGAATGCCTATAAATAAAAGGCAACCCTAACCGTTTCGATGTTGAGGAATTCTGACCAGCTCCTGTGCACGCAATTCGGACTCCCGCGCGCGCAATATGACTTCCAGGTACTAACCTTTTTCGTGCAACCTTGCCCCGGGGTTCTCCTTTGCACGCAATCCCACCGACTTAAGTGAATTTTCCAACTCCTTAGGGTTCCTCCTTTGTGCGCAATTCCTTCCCCTTGCGCGCAATCACTTCCCATTGTGCGTAATCCCTTCAAAATTGCACGCAATCCCTTCGTTAGATTTTTTCCATACCTTAGGGATCGGCCATTGCCCCCGCGTGCAATCCAGGCCCGTTGCGGGCAATCTCTCCTAGCCGCGCGCAATCCCTATGCCGCAATTGGGCACCATTCCGGTGTTTTACCCTCAAACCTCCTCTTTGCACGCAAACCCAGGACCCATCACCATGACGCCCTCGGGGTTTCTCTCTACTTCATCACCTGATGTCTTCCATACCGAGCATGCACGCCATGCATTGTTTTTTCGTACGGCTTTCCAGGATCGTACGAAGTAACCTCAAGGTCCCTTGGGTAGTGTTTCCCATTGTGTTGCTTTGCCTCATGATTCTTCGCATAGGCATGCTAACAGCTATTTCTTCTTTGCATAGCCATGCTAACATGGACCCCTCAATGGTTCGCCCTGCGGCCCCCCTTCACCACGGCCTTGCCAATGCCTTCCTTTCCATAAGGGGTAGAGAGTGTTGGGCATGTAATCCCTAGGGGTGCGGAGTGAACCCACCTTGTCCGAGCTGCAGGACGTTAAACTACCGAGCACCTCTTCCTCAACACATGATGTTAAACTGTGATCCGACCCCATGTCTCGCACGCAGGGTCCCCCCGACTCGAACATTATTTACACTACTCGTCTCCATGGGAATGGAATCTTCCTCACATGGAATGATATCCTCCTTTTTGAGTGGCATTTGTCCAAGGGGGAAGGGATGCCTCAGAGCGTAAGCCCCTAGCCTCTCTTGCAGAAGGTTTCACCCATGCACCTTCGTACTTCCCCACTGCCAAGGCCAGTGGATGGTGTGATAGAGAACGAGGCATCTCTTTTCCTCGGTCCCAAATCACTCTCCCTCTGTGCTTTGTCACACCATGGGCCTCCATCATAGAGTAAGTCTCGGCACTAAGGGCTGCTAACCACGCGTAAGCCCATATTTCCTCTTTGATCCACTCAATGTGTAAGCCCCTCTCCGCGTCTCACAGATGCACCCTTCGCGATGTGATCGTCTGGTCCCTGCTGCCTCTTGTTTCTCACACTGAGCATGACTCACGTGGGCTTAGAGCGAGCATCGACCTTGACATCCTCTTTGGGATGCCTCAGAGCTTAAGCCCCATCCCGATGAACTACGAGGACTTTGATCCGTGCTAAAGCATGGTACATAGGTAGCCTCCATGAGGTTCACGCCCACCACCCGATCATTCCGACTTCTTCACGTCGGTTCGCCAACACTTTGGGCCACCTTAGAGCACAAGCCCCAAATTTCCCGTCCCGTATGACGTTAAACTCTATGATCATCCTGCAGGACGTTAAATTGTATCATGTCCCGCACGACGTTAAACTGTATGCCCCGAACTATGTGGACTTTGAGCCGTGCTAATGCATGGTATGTAGGAAGCCTCCAAGAGGTTCAATCCCATCAATCAGTCGTTTCGACCCCTCCGTGTCAGTTCACAACCACCATTATGGGCCGCCTCAGAGTGTAATCCCCATATCCACCATTACGGGCTGCCTCAGAGCGTAAGCCTCCATATAGAACGCCCATGTCTCGCCCTGACCTTTCCCTCAAGCCCATGTGCCTCGGGAAGCTCATGCCCTAGCCCGAAGGTCTTACTTCTTCTAGGCTCCAATCCACACATTCATTCTCACAGGTTGCCTCTTCAAGTGTCCCACCGCATCACCGAACTACGCAGACTTTGATTCCCTACAATGGGGATACGTAGGAAGCCTCCATGAGGTTCAAGCCCCTCATCACTCCATCACCCATCCTGATCCTTACTCGGGCCACCACATCCCGGTGAGATCATGCCACCTTATTCCTCTCCACAGTATCCAGGAAGCCGCCCACGTGCTGGCCCCAATATCGGTGTTCCCCCACCCCCATGGGGTTCTTCAATCTGATCCACTCTCAGTGTTCCGATCAGTTTGATACGTCTCCGCAAGAAGTTAAACCCACAGAATACCGCGTGTTAAACACGAGAAGCTGAGGAAAACCTCAGATGGCACACAACTCCCTGCGTTCGATGTGGGATGACTCGGTCTTCTGCTCCCTCGAGAAGCCCTATAATAAGGGGCAGAAGACAGACATGCCAATCCCATGCCGTCAAGATGCACCAACGACACCCCACTAGGAATGTTCTCCTCACCGAAGGTTGCTGCCCCAACCAGACCCCTTGGAGCGTCCCAACGGAAGCAGCGTAATTAACTGGTGTCCATGAAAATATGGCATTGGGAGCGAGGTTCACGAATACGTCTTAAATCTATAACGGAGACCCGAACTAGGTGACGAGCTCCGAGGAGGAATCCACGGAAGGAAGAACCAACATCCCATCATCCCAGTTTAGATCAAGGAGCAGACTTTCCTGAACAAGGAATGGATGCCGCATGCCTTTGGAAAGTGGGAATGCGGGGCAGCAAGCCGCGCGTCCTCCCCCTGCGTGACGGATGTGCACGCGCCCCTGTGGAAAGCGTCAGAAACAGAAAATGGTGAACCCGACATGAATCTCATCTCCTCAATATGGAGACTGGCAGCGTTCGGGGTGTTTGAAGACTAGCATGTCACCAGGTCCAGGAACCTAGCAATGGGACATGAAACTCGCCAGGGGTTGAGGCAGTCAGGACGTTGAGCACTCCATTCTACGACGTCGTCAGCATGGATCCCTCTTACCGACCACGGAAGACGGAATGAAGATTGGATATTGGTTTTAGATTTCATTTTCTATTAGCACTAATGGGTTCATCTCCCTACTTCCAGGAATCAGATTGCTGCATCCGGAGCTCGATCGCCACCTGCCCACCAGTGCAGGGGTAGGGTCAGTACTGACGCGGCCACCCCACGCGGTCCCGCCTTTTCCACAGTTGCTCTGACCGCCGTGACTGCCGGGCACCCACGCCCACGCCCCCTCTCCCCGTCAGAGATCTTCCAACGATGGGTCATCAATGACCTGGTTCGTAGGTACGAGGAGGAAGGGGTCATCCCCACCAGGGACATGGCTTATTTGGATCTAGAGGTAGCTGCGCCTCACCACCATCACTGCCCCCAGGGGTCGCGCCGGGGGCCGCGCCGGGGGCCGCGCCGGGGGCCGCGCCGGGAGCCCCCACTCCCCAATCCGACGTTCAACCATCTTAGGAGTCTATCCCTGGAATTCCTCGACACTTCCCTTCCCTGCGCCAATGAGGTAGGGGATGTCCGGGTTCACCCGATCGGTGACCTGATTCAAGGGTTCAAGGTAAGGGCTCCCGCCAGGCCGCATCGTCACCACCGTCCGACTCCCCAAGCCGAGGAGTAGGCAACACATGTGCTCGCAACACTGGCTCCAACCCATCTGAACCGACGCCAGCGTCGGGCGCGAGCGAAAGAGGATGCCCGCCCCGGGGCATCATTATCAGCAGCCACTGTGGCCTGAGTCACTGCTGACTTTTGTTATCAGACCCCCGCACACGTTGAGCAGGGGCAGTTACATGCCCGACCCGGATCGAGGCACCGACTGCCCAATAGGTAGGTTTGGTCGACTCTCCCAGTAATTGGCACATGCAATGGCAACCACGGACTAATTCGTGGCAGTACCACCCATTGTGAAGGCCCACTCTGTGACACCAATCCAGAAAGCAGAAGGCTTCCCCGTAATAGCTACGCTCTGGGTATGGCTCTTTCTAGCGCTCACTGCACAGGGTATGGGGCCACTTCCCCTACCACTGGCCGCGAGTTCGGAGCTGTGGCATATCCGGTCACTCACCCACATGGAGGTCCTCCCCATGACCCTTTCGACCTCTGTCCGGATGCTCTTCGCACCCCAACCTTCAATCCACTCGGCCCTAGCACTATTTCTGCCAGAGGAATCCATGATGGAAATTAGCCTTGCCCCGAGGATCCACCCAGGGGCTGGAATGTGGGACGTCGTCGCCACAAGAGGAATGTCAGGGAAGTCTAGATGGAAATCAGACCAGTCCATTTGTCGGACTCTGAGGCGGAGTATGACTCGACGATGGATCCTTCCCCCCAACCCTTTGAGTCAAGGTTAGGGATGGGGACGCGGCGCGTCAGCCTCGTACTCCATAAATGCGAGATCCGTATGATCCCCGCCTCCCTCCGAAGGTATATCGAGGAGGACGAGGGCTTGGCGTACCCCCAGGGATCAAACTTGCAGTTATCATTGGCCTCTCCGGAACACCTTCCACCTCGGTCAGAGAGGGTGGAGAACTTTTCTGGGGACTGACGGAAGAGTCACGACATGACACACCCTCAGCAAGCACCGAAACTATGACAGGAGGCTTGTTCGCCAGCCCATCCTATCGTGACGTGGCATCCAGCACACTACAACCCTTAGAAAATGAGTTAGGATTTGGTGGCCAATCGGCCTACTCTCCGTATTCTCCACCAACCAGCCCACTCGCCCACCGGCCTGCCTCGGCACCGCTTCCATTTCCCCGACCATCCTCGGTTGATGAGAAGGGGCAGCAAGGGCTAGATCCTGAACTAGATTCATGGAGCTTCTGGACCATCCTCGCAGCACGCCACTTCCCTGAGATGTTTTGGCCGGTCGCAGGATCAGATTTTGATATACCAGAATCACCCACCCCAGGAGAGTTTGAATGTTTCCACTAGACTCTTCGGGTGACTCAATCCCGTCTTCACCACCAAAAATTTCCCTATCCCGGGAGTCCAGCACATCTCGAGGATATCGGTGAGCAATGTGTCAGGTCGACCTAGCCGCGCTCCCTGCAGTTTGGCACCCCAAGTCGCTTGGACACCATAGGGCCCTCTAACAATAATGCGTTCAGAGTTTTTAGGTACTCTGAAAAGTTTTTAGGGAAGCCACCCCCCACGCGCACATCCGTGGATGGGGGAAATATCTTGCCCTTAATTTCAGTGCAATTCGCCGATAGCCTGACTCATTGGGTGGCTCTTAGGGAATGCTGCCAAGGGCAGTGGCAGTAAACATGGCCGACCTGTTGGGAGAGGGAAATGGTGTGGAACTCTTCGACGGGGACTCACCCCCTAAGGAAAAACCGCTACTGGATACATCGGGGAGAATTACTCACCAGCAGAGGAACCTCCTGGGCCTCCCCATGCCCACTGAAGCGTTAACACTGATCCAAAACATCGGCAAGGGTAAAGAGCACCTCGGGGCTGTCAAGCTCACCGACCCATCTGCCTCGGTACAGAAGTCAGAGGAAGATCCTGGGAAGGCCACACTGCGCCAACAGCTTGCTGAGCAGAAGAGGCTGGTTGATGAGCTCTTGGCCGAATGCATTGTAGATCGGTGGCCTGACTACGGTGATCCTGGGCCAGGACAACAGGGGAAAGAACAACTACCCATTGACGAGATTATCCCGGGAAACCATGGTCATGTTGTGTTCGCCGATAGAGGAGAGGCCAGTGCCCATGGCAAGAGGGCGCTATATGTTTCTCCGAACCCTCCTGAGTGGCGTGATCATCCAATGGAACCCGCTCAGTTTCCTCCCATAGCCCCAAGAGTCACTCCACCAGCCGCCCCTCTAGCTGCTGAGCTTGACTACCATATTGAAGAGCCCGACAATGCGCTTGTGGTTAGGGATCCCCGTCAGGACAGGAACCGGCATCCGGACGATCCGATGGCGGCACTGTTCGCCTGCTTAGAGGCTCTAGAAACTCGACAGGTGGAAATCCGACCGGATGGAAAGCCATACCCAGCATGGGTGGATGATATGCCGACCTATCCGGGATTTGGGAACCCCACTTTTTCCCACGTCAACTCGAGGTGGGGGCCTATGTTAGGAACTTTAGCGCAGTAGGAGGCTGCCAAGATCCGTTGCTTCGTTCAGACACAAGAAGGACCAACATTTGTCTGGTACAGCCTGCTCCCTGTCGGATCTGTGACTAGCTGGGAGGACCTTCATAGGAAATTCCTCTACCAGTTCAGTTCCACAACCCGAAAGACGAATATCATAGACCTCTTCAGGTGCAAACAAAGGCCCGACAAGCAAGTCGCCGACTTCATTGCCCGGTGGAAGGGACTCACATACTCCTTTGACATGCCGATAACTCAAGATGAATTACTGACAATGTGCATAGGGAATGTCAAGGCAGAGCAGGTTCCTTCTCTGATCACTCAGAATCACCCTGGAGGGTTCCGGGACTTCTCAGACAAGACTCAGCGCCTCGAAGAAGCCCTGCAACAGGCCAGCCAGGCACGCCCACTGCCCCCTATAATCCCTGCAATGAGATCTTCTAGAGCCGAGCCTACTGCTATGGCCTAGATAGAGGCCCCCAAGCAGCTAGAGATGCTATCAGTGAGGCCATTTTCGTAGCCCCATAGGGTTCCACCCCCACGGGCGCAGCCTCCGTCCCAGCAGTGACCGCCTCAAAATCTGTGGGAGCCTCCGCGTAACGCACTGCCACCACCTAGGTGAGATAATAAGGTTCCACCTCCTTGACATGCTCCTCCGTCCCCTCATTAGGGCCAGCCCCCAAGAGCCCCCATTCCAGATAGAAGGAATCAGGCATACTCGTTTGATGAGGCCCAGGTCCCTGGTTACTTCCGTAGTCCCTTGGAGCAGAGAATAGTGCGACTACCCGAGTGCCGGAAGCCGGAAGAGGCACATCTAACGGATCACCCCAACTACTGCCCTTATCACCCAACCCTGGGGCACACCATACAGCGATGCTATGTGTTTAAAGACTGGCTCCAAGACCATATTGACAATAATTTAGTCAGGTTGGGCCCAACCCTAGAATAAGTAGAAGGTGTTTTCTTGAGATCAGATGGAAGTATCGGCGACGAGGATGAGTGGCTGCAGGTTTCTGACTGTGGGTCCCGAACGTATAACTACTGGATGGCCTGCAACACGGTCGCCTACGCCCATGGAATCATCGGTGCCCGCCTGAGTCAGCCAGAGCCCTCAGAATCTACGAGCGCTACCTTGGAATCGTTGTCCCAGCCTACCTATTCCCAGAAGAGAAAGCGGCGATGCAAGAAGAAATAACACGCCCTGCCAATGCCATCGTCATCCCGCACTCTTGGCGTTTTATGCCCCCAGAAATGGGGATCCCTCTGAGACTCTGTCCGGTAGTGGATGACTCCTCAAGTGACATTATGGGGTACGCTTTGGTTAACACCGTAGAGTTGGTAAATCCCTTTTTGACTCCCAAGGACGAGGAACGACAGGTGGACCTTCCCAATGTCCCCAGCCGTCGCCAATGTCAGCGGAGCCGCGACAATGTGAATCGCTGGGGCATGAAAGTTGGCACCTCCAGCCAGGCCATGCATGCCACTGAGACCAGGCAGCAGGCCTAGTACAGAGCTCAGCACACGTGGCCCCTTCATCTGGTGTCGATAGGTCCGCCTGCACCACCGTTTGTGTGGCTGGATCAGGCAGAACCACCTTGGTCATGTTGCGACTAGCTCTACCCTGCCACCAGCCGACCCCAACCGTTCGGTCATAATCTTCAGGTCTCGACTAGTGAACAGCAAGACGTGCCTAGTACCAGTCAGTCACCGGTCCAGCTGGCGGAGCCCATCATGCCTCCAATCGCAAAGCGGCCTCCTATAAGCATAGGCTCACGTTTGGCCTGAAATTATGATGTCCTGAAGCACCTGGACGACATTCCAGAAAGGCTTTATATCCTTGAGGCTCTTCGCCTGTCATTTGAAATTCGTGAGGCACTCGCTGAGGCCCTAATGAGCCCCCTCTAGTTTGAGATGGAGTTAGCCGCTCCAGAAGACTGCCACGCCGAGGCGATTAAGAACGACGAATGTCATGCGGTTATCTCATTCTCCAGTGAAGACGAAGACCCTCCCATATAGGGGAAAATTTGCGCACTGTACTTCACTGGCTAGTTCAATGGCGTGGAAGTCCACCGCTACCTTATTGACACGGGTTCTGGGATTAACCTAATCCCAACTTGAACACTGTAGAAGTTGGGGTTGTCTGAGGATGATTTAACTCCCTCCGACCTAAGGATCTAGAGGTATGACATGACCAAGAAAACTCCAGTTGGAAATATTCTATTGAAGACCCAGTTCGGTGGCCTAATTTCTTGAACAGAATTCATGGTTGTCTCTCAAGACACCGCCTACAATGCGTTGATGGGCAGGCTGTGGCTCCATCTTCACGCGGTGGTCCCGTCATCGTATCACCAATGCCTCAAATACTCTTTTAGTGGTCAATTAGGCATGCTCCAAGGATATGCGTCTCCTTTTTCCTCTTACGAGGCCCGTTATCTGGACACTGGCTACTACAAGAGCAAGGATAAGCAGGTTCTAGAAGGTGAGGTTGAACCTGCCACTGTCACAAGTGATCCCTAGGTAGGATTGGATGACGTATATGTCTTCCCAATCCATCGTTTGTAGGCCACAACCCCCGACATGGGTCAGTGCTTTGTTTTTTTGGGTACTAGAGGAAGGTATATTCCTAGGTCCAAGCGACGGTGGAAAATCTCCTCGTACGCCTACGCCAACCAGGATCAGCTGATTCCTGAACCTCCTACCCCTGTACGGTATCGGGACGTCAGGCTCATGGCAACAGTGGTACATCATACATGTCTCTTCCACTGGGCTGGAATTAACCAGATCAAGACAACGCGCCACTATTGCTTTGATGTCATAAAGTGTTGCCCCTTGGGCCGAAGACCAGATGGGATTGGATCAACCGCCTTTGTTTCCATGGTCTCCGTAGTGCACGGGTCTCCCGATATGATGACCACTACCACCCAAGCCGGCACCAACTTCCCATCAGGGTCTGGTAGCCCCAAAGTAGCTCCCCCATGGATGATAACTCCATAATTGGAAAGGAGGACATAGAAGATGCACCCCCTACCTTTGAGGAGGGCATCTCCACCACGGTCGACAAGTTAGTGCAGGTGAACCTCGGTGGCGAGGCAGACCCGAGACCCACATTGGTCAGTGCCGCTATGCCGCCCGAGGAGCAGCAATAGTATGTGGACTTTCTCAAATAGCACTGTGATGTGTTCTCTTGGAGTTAGGATGAGATGACAGGGCTAGATCCCCAGGTAGCCGTTCACCGCCTTGGCCTTCGAGCAAACCATCGCGGGTTCAAGCAGCCTCCCAGAAAGAGGCACCCTTCTCACGGTGCCATTGTTGAGGCCGAAGTTGACAAGATTATAAAATCCAAATTCATCAAGAATGTTCAGTACCCCCGGTGGCTAGCTAACATTGTGCCAGTCAAGAAGAAGAACGGACATATTAGGGTCTGTATCGACTACCGAGATCTCAACTACCACTGTTCGAAAGATGATTTTCCCTTGCCAGTGACAGAGTTTTTGATTGATGCCTAGGCCAGGTTCCATGCTCTCTCTTTCATGGATGGTTATTCTAGTTACAACCAGACCCAGATGTCCCCCGAGGATGAAGAGTTTACTGCCATTAGGGCCCCACAAGGTACTTTCTATTACCAAGTTATGCCGTTCATCATGAAAATGCGGGTTCCACCTATCAACGGGCCATGCATCGCATATTCAAGCCAATACTCGGCACATTGGTGGAAGGCTATGTGGACGACCTGGTGGTTAAATCTCGCTAGTGCCATGACCATCTCAAAGACCTTGAGAAAGTGTTCGGCTTCCTTAGTACTCGCCACCTAAAGATAAATCTGTTGAAGTGTGCCTTTGAGGTCACCTCTAGAAAGTTTCTTGGATTCGTTGTCAGATACCAAGGCATCGAGATCAACCCAGAGAATATCAAAGCCATCAGCCAGATGCCTCCCCCGAGTAATATTCGGGAGCTCAGAGGCCTCCAAAGACACTTAGCCTATATACGACGATTCATTGAGAATCTGGCCGGCAAGTGTAAGACCTTTTCCCGGCTCATGAAGAAAGGATCCACCTTCGAGTGGGATGAATAGTGTAAGATTTCCTTTGAGGAAATCAACAAGTATCTACTCCAACCTCTGGTCTTGATGCCACCCATTTCCGGAAAGCCTCTGGTCCTTTATGTGACTGCCCCGGAATGGTCACTTGGCGCACTTCTCGCCGAGAAGAACAAAGAGGGAATATAGAATAGCCTATACTACCTCATCCACATGCTCCTCGATATGGAAGTTAGATATTCTCCCATTGAGAAGAGCTTCCTGGCGCTCGTATTTGCCGTACAGAAATTACGGCACCACTTGCAGCACCAAGAGGTATAGCTGGTCTCTCGGGTAGACCCGTTGAAATACATCCTGAACCGACCTATGTTGACAGGAAAACTAGCATTTTGGGCAGTGATCCTCTAGCAGTTCCAGATCAGGTTCATGCCTCAGAAGGCTATCAAAGGACATGCATTGGCAGAATTCGTAGCTACTCATCCTACCTCCGTGGATCAGCCACTGGATCTAGGATTTCCTGATGAGGTAATCCTCTCAGTTGATCATGACACCCCATGCTGGAAGATGCAATTCAATGGTGCCTCCCGGATCCCCATCGGTAGAAGGATGAATGATCCTAGGCTTAACAGAGTGGGCCTGGGTGTCGTCTTCATCACCCCGGAGCAAGCCGTTCAGCCGTATTCATTCCGGTTTTCAGAAGGCTGCACCAACAATGAGGCAGAATATCATGCCCTCATCACTGCCCTCGAGTTGGCTCTCGATATTGACGTGCCCCATTTGTATTTGAAAGGATACTCTTAGCTGGTCATTAGGCAGGTCAATGGTGACTATGTTGTCAGAAAACCAGAACTCGCGCCACTGCTGGAGTGCACCCTCTGTCTAATGGATCAGTTCCGTTCTCGTCCAGAGGTCGTTCATATCCTCCAGTCACAGAACAGTCGAGCAGACTGTTTGGCCAGCCTGGCCGCTTCGCTGGCGGAGCCCGAGCAGGACAACCTGATTATCCACGTGGAACACTAGAGATTCATTTCTCCCGTTATACCTGAGGATGATCGTGGATATCGGGTGAGCCATCTCACCGCTGGTGCCCCTACGTCAGGATCCCTGGGGACTCCAGATGAAGTAATCGAAATAGTTCCTGATTGGAGGACACCCTTGGCTGAATACCTCCAGCATGGAAATATTCCATTGGACCGAGCCGAGCACAGTAATCTTCCACAGGTCATGCAAGAGGTTCATACTTGTTCCTGTGGTTCCCACCAAGCCGGGTCGAAGTTGCCCCACCAGATTCGGAGGCTGGGGTACTTTTGGCCATCCATGATCCAAGACTGCATCGAGTTCTCCAAGAGGTGTCACGCGTGCCAAGTGCATGCTAACTTTTTTTCATCGGCCACCAGAGCCCCTCCACACTACCAAGTATTCTTGGACCTTTATAGTCTGAGGGTTAAATGTCGTAGGACCTTACCCACCGGCGGTGGCTCGCCAATGCCGGTTCATTCTGACCGCTACGGATTTCTTTTCCAAGTTTGTAGAGGTAATTCTGCTCAAGGAAGTCAAAGCCCATTCTATTGCTGACTTCGTGAGTTCCAACATCATCTATCGATTTGGAGTACCTCAAGCTGTCCTCACGGATAACAGAACCAACTTCCGAGCATCCAAGCTGAAGAAACTGTACGCCAAGTACAACATTCGCTCCAACCATACCTCCCACTATCACACGCAGAAGAATGGACAGATCAAGGCATTTAACAAAACCCTCTCTAACATTCTGCAAAAAATGGTTGGTCAGAATAAGAAAAGTTGGCCTGACAAGCTCCCCAATGCCCACTGGGCTTATTGGACGACGACTTGTAATTCCACCCAGGTGACCTCATATTCCCTGGTGTACGGATCTGAGGCCATCTTGTCCATAGAGATTCAGTTTCCCTCATTGTGCATGGTGGTCTAGGACCAGAAAGCACCAGATAGAGTTTCTGAAATCCATCTAGATGAATTGGAAGCGCTAGACGAAAATAGTCTTCGTGCTCTGCACATCATGGAAAGGCATCAGAGCAGGATGGATCAAGCTTTCAATAAGAGGGTTCGGCTCTGCTCTTTCCTGCAAGGAGAACTGGTACTGGCCCTCAGGGTGCCAATGATTCCCGGTAAGAAAACACCCAAGTTGGAGCCCAAGTGGGAGGGGCCTTTCATCATCCATAAGGTCTATCCCAGTTGTGCGTATTCCTTGGTGACTATGGATGGTGAGCGTGTAACACCTCCCACCAACACCATGTTCCTCAAGCAGTACTTTGCTTGAGGTCTGAGGGTCCTTCATGACCCTAAACTACATTTGGTCCTACATTTGGACCCTTAGGGGTCCCCCATGACCTTAAACTAGATAAGGGTCAAGCATGAACTAAAACTACATTTGGACCTGCATTTGGGACCCTTTGGTCTGAGTTCTAAGACCTTAAACTAGGATCCTTACAGTCCAGCATGACCTTAAACTGCATGTTCGTCCTCACTACAAGACGTTAAACTGCAAGCTGGTTAGGCATCCCTGACCGAGGCCTAGCCTCAGGCCCCTTGGCCTTCTCAGGCCCCTTAGCCCATGCCTTCACCTAGAGCGTGCAGTGTGATGTAGGATTATGTCCTCATTCACGACGGGCTATCTGTCACACCGTGCACACTCCCTGGAAGAAATACCCATTATCATCCTACTTGACATTAAACTATGCTTCTAGAAATACATGAGGCTTGATTACCTTCCTTATGGGATATGTAGGACCTCCTGGACACCCAGGTTTTAGGACCGGCCCCATCTCTTATGAGATCCCACGATCTCCCGGTCACCTCAGTCTCATGGCATGTCCCTCCCTGCGGGGGGATATATAGGTGTGATACAGGGTTTTTGGCATCATGCCCCCTTCTCCTGAGAATCCTCCATCTTTTGTCCGCTCTCAAACTGAGCCCTTCGACCCTTTACAGTGGTCTTCTAATGTGCTTAGAGTACTCTGGTCTAGGACTTGGAGTGTCAGATTTGACTTAGGACAGTTTTTTTGTCCACTTGTCAAGCTTCATGCTCCCTTTCATTCGGGCCCCCATTATCTTTCACACCAGGAGGGACCCCCAAGAAAGGCTTGGATACAATCCCTAATGCTCTCCTACTATCACAGTCCAATGCCCCCTAGGGTTTTAGACAAAAAATTGATACAAATCCCGCGTTTCGAACATGGTATGTGGTCGATGGTCATTTTTTTGTCCCCATTTTAGGCTAACGTGACAGGATGCTGTGTTGCGAACATGGTCAGCGGTAGTTCTCCATCGTCACGCCGGCTCCTTCTGTCCCTGAAGGTTGGTTGCATGATTCACATTATGTTCCACCCCATCGTGTCAAGGTGGAATCTCGACACTCCTTGCACTAACCCTCAGTGCACCCCCACACTTCAGATGGAAAAAGCTGCGTAACAGCGTCTCTCGGGGCTCTCATGATCTGAGCACCAAGGTTATGTGCTTGGGTTTTCTCTAGGGATCGTGCACAGCTTGACCCTCATCCCCATGGGAAATGAGGAGTCTCCCAGACATTGCGTCTCGGGCCCTTCTCAGCTGGAAGCTAGTGTCTCCTGCCCCCCTGACTTTTGGACCCTCTTTGGCTCCTTGGCCCGAGGATCATCTCCCAGAATCATGCACGGTGAAGGTATGAGGATATGCCCTTATCCACATCGGGAGAGCCTTATGACATCATGCGTGTTCCCCCAGGTCCAATCCATATGACCTTAAACTGTGCTGTTTGGTCCCACCACATGACCATAAACTGTGATGATATCATCTTGGCCACACGACGCAAAATGGAACTGCATTGTGGTGACCTCCCCATAAGGGACACCACGTCAGGTATTGGTCAATTTCCATACCATTTGTCAACGCCTTTTACAAGTTGATTATTGTGGCAACGTCAAGAATTTATAACCTTGGCCGGTCATTCCATAAAAGAAAAACCACCCACCTTCAAGGAAAAACAAGATATATCAAATAACTCTTCTTTTGGTGTGAGGGATAGACCCGCACACCTCCTTCATCCTTTGCGCAGGCGCCATGTCATGCCATGCCACCCCTCAAGAACTACACATGGCTTGATTCTCATCCTTATGAGATACCTAGGAGTTCCTGGGTAATTCCCCGCAGGCCCAGCCTAACTTTCATGTTCAGTCCCTTGGCCTAAACACATCCCCAAGGAGCACATGGTAAGTAGGATCCCATCCTCATTCATGATGGGTTTCTTCAGGCATGTTACTATACGTCTCCTGCACTTCTTACTGATCCTCGGTCCGAGATCTAAGACCATATAACTAAGATATACTAAGAACTACGTCTGGATTGATTCCCTTCCTAATGGGATACGTAGAAACGCCCAGACCTCCTGTCTTTGGGTCCAGCTCGAGTTCAGCTAGTTCGTCCCTTCGGTCTCGCCTTTGGGACGCCAACCACGGGATTGCGTGGCATAGTGCGGGATTGTGTCCTCATTTATGTCGTGTTTACAATAGCTACACCACGCACACGCCATTCTAAAGAATTATCCCTCATATGTCATGCCCCCTGACATTAAAAGGCACATTAAGAACTACGTGTGGCTTGATTTTCATCCTTATGAGATACGTAGGAACGCCTGGACATTTCGTCTTGGGTCAAGCCCTAGGGATTACCAAATCACATCCCTCCTTACTATCATCCCCTCAGCCTGGCTTCTTGGGGAGTGGTGTAATTGCGACATTTACCCTGAATAAGTTTGGGATGCCCCATAGTGATTTTGGGAAGCAACAGTTCCCTTGCTAGAGAGGTCCTGTTTGAAAATTTAGATGATCTATGACCAGATTAATACCTCTACCTAATGCGCCTATGCCATAGTGGCGCAGTTTTGGGAGTGTTGGACTCTATTCGAACAAAACACCACTCCACTTCCACGCTTTGCATGCCCCTTTATTCGGATATTTATCTTCTTTAATGTTTTATGGGACCCCCTAATAGTATGGATGATAGACTTTGGTCCGCCTAATGCAACAATATGGATGATAGACCTTCGGTACACCTATTGTAGCAATATGGATGACAGTCCTATGGTCCACCTGCTGTCCTAGGCCAACATCCCGAAAGAATGGTCATGTTGGATGGGACCCCCTAACAGTATGGATGATAGACTTTGGTCTGCCTGCTGCAACAATATGGATGATAGACCTTTGGTCTACCTATTGTAGTAATATGGATGATAGACCTGCATTCCGCCTGTTGTCCTGGGCCAATGTTCCGGAAGACTGATCGACGATATTTGAGTTAGGCCCCGTTTTGCGAACATGGTCAGTGGTCATTCGTCATTTATTATCCCCATTTCCGACCAATGAGATATGGATGTTGTGTTTTTTCCATGGTTAACAATTATCCTCCATCGTCTCGTCTTTATAGTGTTCTGGATTTGGGTAACGTGATTCACCTCTTTCACTCCCCATGTTTGGATGGATTTCAATGCCCCTGGCGTTGCCCCGCTCGTGTGTCAGAACACATTGAGAAGATGTTATATCAATTGGTATGAGGTCCTCTCCTAAGAAATCCAGGCTCGATTTCAGATTCCTGAAGCTTGGTTGACGCCCCACAGTTGGACGAAATGATAACATGAGCATCCCTTGTCTCTCACATTGGGTGTGGCCCACATGAGCTTAGGGGTGAGTTGTTACTTGTTTCAGGATTATGGTTGAGAATATTAAACCAAAGGTACTGATAAATAGATTGGTCCGTACATTGGATCAAAATATTGAGCAGTGAAAGAAAAAAAGTTCATGAGATGGCCAAAACAGATTCCTTAAGGATCAGCATACATGATTGATCTTTCCTGCCCCACTACCCTTTGGCTGGTAGCCTCCAGGACTGCTTCTCACTCCTTGAAGACTCTCTCTTCATTAGCAGCCGCAGAGCGCAGCTCGCCAACCCTAGCTTGTGCCTGCGCCCGCTCGTTTTGAAGTACAGTCATCTAGTGACTTGCCTCCATCAGTTGTTCTTGGGTGTTTTCCAGTTGGGCTGTCTGTTGCACCACGAGCTCAGATCATGTTGCAATGAAGACCTCTTTCTCTGCCGCCTACCCTTCGAGGCACCGGACCTCCTGCTCTGCCCTTAGAAATGCTTGGGTGCTAGCCGATCTTTCCCGACACTAGGCAAAGTTGGTGCACCAACTGCTCTCTCATATCTTCTCATCCATGTAATCGTAGACCATTAGATGGATACGTTGAGCATCATCCCCTCCGGCGCACAAGAAGTGCAGCCAGGTCTGGAGTGATCCCATCAGCTTCAGCCAATCCGTCTGAGGCTGCCTGAAAACTGCTAGATACACTTCCACCCTTTGTGTTGTGTCATCCGGCTCTCCTGGGCCACTTCCTATTCTGAGTCATCTAACTCCTCGGGATCAGCGGGCTGATACATAGGAAAGGCAGCCAGTAAGTCAGCAGTAGGATCCGCCTCAGGGATGTCTTCATGAGTAATAGGATCCTCGACGTCCGGGTGACCATCCTCTATCACCCCGATAGCGACGATGCCTCCGTCAGCTTCCGACCCCGCTCCAATAACAACGCCGCAGATGTCCGCTGCCCCCTCCTCACCAATTTATGGGGCCAACTCAGTGCAGGAAGTCTGTTCTGGACAAGGTGGTGTGCCCGCCGCTGGTTCAATCATGGACGGCCCAGGCTCAGTAGCCCGACGAGCCTCCAATGTTGAGATCACTGTGCAAGGGTCACCTTGATTAGTTGGGATCTTTTATATCAAGCGCCATTAGTGAAGCATGGGACATACAGGAACCTAGAGCGTCGGCCTCCACTATTCTGGCCACTACAGGAGCTGTCGTAATAGGCAACCCCTCAGTGCTTGTTAGTTCAATGATGGGCGTTGGAGCCCCATCCTGTCCCACTGGTGCCTCTCCTCCCTCCTCTATTGGGGATTCCTGATCAGCACCTAGGTGCTCCTGAGTGAGATAGAGAGATGGGTTAGAAATTGCAGAAGAGAATGGATGGGGAAGGAAAATGAATAAATATAGAGACAGACCTCGAGTATCTCAGTTATGTCAAGATCAGAGCTGACGATCTCGCCGCTCTCCCGGAGACTCCCCTGGTAGGTTTCCCCATGCGAACCCTCACCTTCGGGTTCTCCTTCTCCTTCTCCTTCATCTTCTCCTTCTCCTTCATCCTCTTCTTTTTCCTCCTCTTCCTCTGGCTCCTCGTCACTATCGCCTTATCCCGGCGACGTCACCTTCGGATCGTGTTCTTAGCCGAGCATCACTTTCACCAGGAAAGGTGGCTCCGCACGCTGACCCCTTTGGCACCCGTATGTGTCCATGGCCGTCAGATAGGCATGCCGATGATAGAAGTTTACTCTGTCGATAACTCAAATGAGCCCAACCACTGGCAGCTGGAACCCATCCTGTATTATCCTATTCCAAATGGCTTCAACACTCACTGATTGTCATAGGGTCATCCAGGCCGACCATAGTGCCGAAAAGATTGCATCATGGGAAGGTTCGAGCAGGTATCTTATCTGCTTCCCGGGCAGCTCCCTGGCCGCCTTGTGTGACCCCCCTCCGGGCAACGAGGTCGCGGTTACACTATGTGATGTCCCCGCTACTGAGGTCCCGACCTGCGCAGGCGTTGCCGCCTGACGCGCCCCTGGTTCTCCCCTTCTAAGAGCACCTTGCCTCCCCCGTCGTCTGGTTTCCACGTGGGTAGTCTCAAGTTTCCAGACTCTCTTGCATAAAATCCCCTCAGGGTATGCAATAGTCCAGTGTTTGGCATACTCGTTCGCTAGGCCATCATCGACCCCGGTGGGAGGAAGGGTGATGACATCATCGGAGCCAAAATTGTTGAACAAAAACAACATATGGCGCTCGTAACAAGGATTCTTCTCCTCCCAGATAGCCGTAAATACCTTCTTCGGCATTCGTTGGCGGCACCCGAATTTCCTGGCGAATTGAGATGGCATGTAAGGCTCGCAGATCACCTTCCAATCGATCTGAGCCACGAGCACCCCGCCTTGGATGCTCTGGAAATACTCTTGCTGCTCTAGTGAGCCTCTCCCATTATCCACCATCTGGACGACCGAGGTGGGGAACGAGCTGAAGTTGAAATTGGTGTGGTTACCGATTTGGATCCTTACGCCCTCCTCATTGAGCGTCATCGATGCCACCCCGATGATGTTCAATAGAGATGGTCATAGGTCGTTTCCTGGAGTACGAGAGGCATTTGGGAAAGTATAACCACCGACATGAGTAGCCACCCAGCCATGAAAGATATGGAAGGGGCCACATACCCTCCCAGGAAACCCCCTTGTGAGATGCATCCCAGAATGGTATACATCTTGGCCAGTATGGGGACCCCTAAATTGAAACTTTTGTTGGCGGCCATGGTGCCCGCCATCACCGGTGTTGCTGGACGGACACCCATCCTCACGTCCCACATCTGCAGGAGCCACCCGCTCAGGAAGGTGGTGGGTAACCCGGTGTACCAGAAGTTTTGGTCCCGGGCCTTAAAGACACAGTAGACCCACGATTGGTATGGCCCTGCCTCAAGGGTCCTCCAGTATGACCCATTCCTGCTTTTCTGGTCTGCGGTTGGGCACCATTTTCCCCGTCCCGACATCTTGAACGTCGGGTCCTTCTCCAAGAACTGGTTGAACCAGTCCTTATATGCAATGTCCTTCTAGATGTCCGTGACCCCCAGCCTCTATTTGGCCAGCTCCAACAGGTGCCATGACAACATGGGAGTCCGTGACCTATCTTCCGATGTGTTCTTTGGAGGAATGAACTCATCGTATTGGTATCCCTCCAATGGGATACCTCCGATACAGTGAACGTCCCAGAGGCTGATTCCAACTTCCCCATGGTGAACGTTGAATGTGTTGGTATCAGGGGACCACCGGGTGAAGAGCTCCGGCCCGAGCTCAGGTTGATGGTGGAAGTGGAATTGCAACGTCCATACCGCCTTGAACATGCCAATATGCCACAGCTCGATCCCAAACTAGTCGCAAGTATGGTGAACCCAGAACGCCCAGGCCCCCTCACTGGTAAAGTTGACCCTGAACCGTAGGTCCCAATCTTTCAGCCAGCCCTTAGTGTCATCCATGATGCTCTGACGGAACGTGCTTGGGTTGAGGGCTGGAGAGTTATCTGCGGCAGGCTCATCCCCGGTAATGGTCATAGTCCTCAGTTTCAGGACATATACGTCCATGTTCCTGGTTTCCCTAGTAGGATGGATGTTGTTGGTAATGTTGTAGCGGGGAAGATCGTCCTCCCGGGTCACCCATGACCGAGGTGTGTCCACCTCGATGCCCGACAGGGGAACCTCCTCCAGGATGTCGAAGTTCCAAAGAATGAGGTTTTCAGACAGAGGATACTCCTTCTGGTTGGGGGTCAGCAGGTTGAACAAGGTCAGGTTATTGGAAACGACCACCTTGCCACCATAAACCTCCTCATTCACCGCCATCTCAGCTCTACGAGCAGCGGCTTCCCCCTCATCAACTTGGTTTTCAGCCATTCCCATTTTTCTTGAGAGTTTCACGAAATCAGGAAGAGGTGCGCAGAATCGGAAAGGGATGCACACAAACTAGACTTGCAGTGTGCAATTCAGGAGTTAGGCGCGCAATCCAAACCGTTGGCATGCAATACCCCGAGTTCGCGCGGAAAGGTGCCCGGAATTCGGAAGGATTTACGCGCTTCTAGAGTGGTTTTTACGCGCATCCGCGGAAGCAATTTCACGCATGAGAGCGTTGAGCCTATCACGCTGAAAAGATTGAGTACGGAACTTGGGACCTAGCGCCCCTTTTATAGGTGAGTCTAGGGTTCCGTGCCCCACGTAAATAGAATTCCGCACAGATAAAGAGTGTTGCACACCTCGTGGGAATTTTTCTTGCAAAGTGACTCGGAGATCCACCACTTCGACGTTTCGGCTTTTCCCTCAGAATCTGATCGTTGTGACCTCTCGGCAATCCAATTCCCAGGGGGGCATTTGTAGGCACCGAAAAAGTATATAACTCTTAGAGGAAGTTTCGAAATGACGATGCGAAGTCAAATTCGGACTCGGAGGCCCGATCCAGTGGGCCTGGAAGTGGTGCGTGAAATTAAGGAGGAATTGAGAAAAAACATGTTGTTCGTGCGAAGGAAACCTAGGATTCCCAAAAAGAACTGGTATGCCACGCAATTTTGTGGGCCTAATTCCGTGCGGTGAGGCCTTTCACATCGGCATTTCCTGGCGCGGAAGATTTCGTGTGCCGCCTGGATTCCGTGACAGTGGATGCCTATAAATAGAAGGCGACCCCAACTGTTTCGTGGTTGAGGAATTCAGACCAGCTCCCGTGTGCACAATTCGAACTCCCGCGCACGCAATATGAGTTCCAGGTAATAACCCTATTCGTGCAACCTTGCCATGAGGTTCACCTTTGTGCACAATCCCACTGACTTCAGTGAATTTTCCAACTCCTCAGGGTTCCTCCTTGGCGTGAAATTCCTTCCCCTTGCACACAATCCCTTCCCATTGCGTGTAATCCCTTCCAAATTGCGCGCAATACCTTCGTTAGGTTTTTCCATACCTTAGGGATCGGCCATTGCCCCCGCACGCAATCCAGACCCATTGCGCACAATCACTCATAGCCGCGCGCAATCCCTCTACCCCAATTGCGCGCCATTCCAGTGTTTTGTGCGGAAACCCAGGTCTCCTCACCTTGACGCCCCCAGGGTTTCTCTTTGCGTCAGCACCCGATGTATTCCATACCGGCCATGCACGCCATGGTTTTTTTCTGTACGGCCATCCAGGCTCGTACTAAGTAACCTCAAAGTCCCTTAGGCGGTGTTTCCCATTGCGTTTCGTTGCCTCATGCTTCTTCGCATAGGCACGCTAACGACTATTGCTTCTTCTCACAACCACACTAACATGGACCCATCGATGGTTCGCCCTGCGGACCCCCTTCACCACGGCCTTGCCGATGCCTTCCATCCCATAAGGTTTAGAGGTTGTTGGGAATGTAAGACCTAGGGGAGTGGAGAGAACCCACCTCGTCCGAGCTGCAAGACATTAAACTGCAGAGCACCTCACCCTCAACACATGACATTAAACTGTGATCCGACCCCGTGCCTCACACGCAGGGTCCCCTCGGCTCGGACATTCTTTACACCGCTCATCTCCAAGAGAATGTAACCTTATTCACATGGAATGATATCCTCCTTTTGGAGTGGCGTTTGTCCATGGGGGAAGGGCTGCCTCAGAGCGTAAGCCCCTAGCCTCTCTTACAGCAGGTTTCACCCATGCACCTCCATACTTCCCCACTGCCAAAGCTAGTGGAGGGTGTGATAGGGAATGAGGAATCTCTTTTTATTGGTCCAAAATCCCTCTCCCTATATGCTTTGTCGCACCATGGGCCTCCATCCTGGAGTAAGTCCTGGCATTAAGGGCTGCTAACCATGCGTAATCCCCTGTTTCCTCTTTGGGCTGCTCAACGCGTAATCCCCTATCTGCTTCTCACGGACGCACCCTTCACGATGTGATCGTCTGGTCCCTGCTACCTCTTGTTTCTCACATCAAGCATGACTCACATGGGCTTAGAGCGAGCATCGACCATGACATCCTCTGTGGTCCGCCTCAAAGTGTAATCCCCATCCCGGTGAACTACGAGGACTTTGATCCGTGCTATGAATGGTACATAGGTAGCCTCCACGAGGTTCAAGCCCACTACCCAGTCATTCCGACTTCTTCACGTCAGTTCGCCAACACTTTGGGCCACCTCAGAGTGCAAGCCCCAAATTTCCCATCCCACATGACGTTAAACTGTATGCTCATCCCACATGATGTTAAACTATATCCTGTCCCTCACAACATTAGACTGTATTCCCCGAACTACATGGACTTTGATCCGTGCTAACACATGGTACATAGGAAGCCTCCATGAGGTTCAAGCCTATCAATCAGTTGTTCTGAACCCTCCTCATCGGTTCACAACCACCATTATGGGCCAACTCAAAGTGTAATCCCCATATCCACCATTACGGGTCACCTCAGAGCATAATCTCCCATATCCAATGCCCACGTCTCACCCTGACCATTCCCTCGAGCCCATGTGCCTCGAGAAGCTCATGCCCTAACCCAGAGGTCTTACTTCCTCCTAGATCCAATCCATGCATTCATTCTCACGGGTCGCCTCTTCAGGTATCCCACCACATCACCGAACTACGCGAAATTTGATTCCCTACCATGGGGATACGTAGGAAGCCTCCATGAGGTTCAAGCCCATCTTCACTCCATCACCAATCCGGATCCTTACTCGGGCCTCCACATCCCAGTGGGATCATGCCAACTCATTCTACTCCACAGTATCTTGGAAGCCGCCCACATGCTAGCCCCAATATCGGTGTTCCCCCCAGGGGGTTCTTCAATCTGATCCACTCCCAGTGTTCCGATCAGTCCGATCCATCTCTACAAGATGTTAAACCCACAGCATACCCCGTGTCAAACACGGGAAGCTGAAGAAAACCTTATATGGCACACAACTCCTCGCATTCGATGTGGGATGCCTCGGGCTTCCGCGCCCTCGAGAAACCCTATAATAAGGGATAGAATACACACATGCCAATCCCCTACCATCAAGATGCACCAATGACACCCCAGCATGACCATTCTCCTCACCGAAGGTTTCTGCCCCGACTAGACCCCTTGAAGCATCCCGACGGAAGCAGCGTAATTAACTGGTGTCCATGAAAATATAGCACCGGGAGAAAGGTTCACAAATAAATCTTAAATCTATGAGGGAGACCCAGACTAGGTGACTAGCTCCGAGGAGGAATCCACGGAAGGAAGAACCAACATCCCATAATCCCGATTTCGATCAAGGAGAAGATGTCCCTGAAAAAGGAACGAATGTCGCCCGCCTTTGGAAAGTGGGAATGCGGGGCAACAAGCCGCGCATCCTCCCCCTACGTGACGGATGTGCGCACACCCCGGCAGAAAGCCTCAGAAACAATGATGTTGTCTACATTAAACAAAGTAAGAGATAAGTTCAATACATTAACAAGACCAGTATTTCACCATTTAATTAAATTTAATATCTTCAAAATAACCATCAAAAGAATAAATTAATGTATGATTGATAATTTTAAAGAAAACCTAAATGAAAACATTACATACATAAGAATTATTTTGGGATTATAAAAACACCATGTGAGAGAGAGTAACAACAACCACAAAATCTATGATGATCACAGACACATAACATAAAAATATAAATTAAGATTAAATAAATAGATAAAGATAAGAATTGAAATAAATTTAAAAATTATATTTAAGAAATTTAATAGGATTAAGACATTAAAAAGATATTAAAAATGGTCTAGATATAATAATATATTCAATATACTCATCAATTAATCTAAATTCTCCGAAAAAACAAGAAACTTATTCCAGCATTTCATAAAATAAAATCTTCCCCCTATGATATAAAAGTCTCTAAAAATAAAAAAAACATGTCCAACTTTGTGATTATCAAAAAACTAAATAAGGAATGTAATATAGAATAGGTGAATAGCTAAGAAAAAAATAAGGAAATTCTTTTTAAATTGACATTTAAAAAACTATTTTAGGAAAATATTATCAAGATAGAACATGCATAAAATAGACAAAACAATAAAAATAAGTGTAATGAAAATATAGGTAACGAACAATAGATGGATTATTATAAAACATAAAATATCGCATTATTTTAATTACAATATATCAAATAAAACACTAAGATAAAAATTCATGAAAATATTTAAAAGATTTTGAAAAAGAATTTTAAAAAAGAAAATAATTTTTTGTTAAGACTATATGAAAAGTATTTTGAAAAACTAATGAAAATAATTTTGAAAAAAATAAAAAATAAATAAAGGGAAAAAATAAATAGGATTATCATTTTGTTAACAATATGGTATCCATTTATCTTTTAAGAATTGTAAAAACATAGATGAGAGGAAGAGATGAAATATCTTGAAAATCAAGAGAAAAATATAACTAATGATATTCAAAAGATTTTTTCCTTGTACATGACAAATAAAATTAACAAAAATGTAAAATTTTATAATTCCCCAAAATTGAAAAATTTAACAATTATCAAATTATGGAAGGATTTGATTGATTTTCTCAAGAGTTGATTTGTGTAAATTTTATGAGAATCCACCATGTGATAGATCAATGAAGATCAATGGTAAATCCATAAATACTGAAAATAATATTCTTCTTTATAACATATATTGTCTAAAAATGTTGGCTAATAAAACATTAGATGGAGAAATAATCTTGGGTCCCCTAATATTGGCTGTTAAGGATTTAGTAACAAAAATTTTGTTTTGAATGGTATTCTATTTTAGAAATTAGAAATGATAGATGAATTGTTTTGGTTCAATGATATCATATATATTTGTAATTGAATTCATAAATTAAATTTTCAATTTTTATCTATAATTCAGAAAATTATTTTTAGAAACACCTTTTATAGATGTATTATTTTTCAAAGATGATGCATTATTTGATAAAAAACTATCATAATTTGTTTTAATTCATTGAGAACCAATGATCATGTTAAGAGTTTTTTCACCTTGAGTGAATTTTGAAAATTATATTTTTATATACTTGATTTCAGATTTGAAAAAAATAAACATATAGTTAATTTTTTCAAATTTAAAACCAAATCTTTATTTTATTTGGAATGAAGATCCTCTTCATTCAAAAATTGATCCTTTTTAATTAAGAAAATGTTTAATTTTTTGAATGATCCTCAAATGTTGAATAATGTAATTAAAAATTCATTTGAATTTTTTGGATAAGAAGGGTAAGAAGAATAGAATGAATTATTGGAAAGTAAGGAATATGGATGAGTGTGAGAACTAAAATATTCACCTGCCTCAATACAAGACATAATTAAATTAGGGCTTGATTTGATTAATTTTTAATTTGGAATAGAATCTGATATATAACTCCATGTTGAAGCATTTAAAATATTATTAACTTGAATCATGTATTTATACTTTTTCTTGATTAGAAATTATATCTTGATGTGGGAATTTTCTTCAACCAATCCAAATCACTTCTTGATAATAATTTTTTTTTTATTTTTTTTATTCAGAATGATTTCTCATTTTATTTATTTTGTTCAATATTATTTTAAAGCATCCAATTTTACTTCATAATCATACATTCTTTCATAAGAATCATCTTTGATTTCTTTAAATTCTCAATTCATCATGGTTTCATTTTGTTTTATAATTTTCCATTTTTAGTGATTTTGTATATCATTAGGGATTTGATGAGTTTTTCAAGAATCATTTTATTTATGTCTTTATCTTCTTGTATCATAGTGACATTGGATTCCCATTAACTTTTTAAAACTATGAAAATATTATGCATTATCATTAATATGGAAAAATCATCACTAAGAAACATTTAACCATTCCAAATGTCAGTAAATCATATAAACATATAGGTAAGAAATTGATTTGAATTAATTTAAAAACATTTAATGGTCTATCAATATAAATCATGTTTAGTGAATTTTAAATTTTTCACCCCTTCATGAGTAATTTCTAACAACTTCCAAATTTTATGTAACATTTTTATAGTATAAATATGATTAAAATAATTTGTCTAAACTACAATGAAAGATATTAATTCCTTTACCATATCATTTAGAAGACATAATATCATGAGGATTATTTTTATCCTTAGGTTATGTTCTAGGGGTATAACCATGAAAAACAATTTTCCAAATAGGATATACAATTCTTCAATAGAAATTAGACATGTGTGTTTCCCAATATGAATAATGAAAATCATCAAAGAATGGATCATATGTATAAAATATAGATTTAATTTTATAATCATACATTTAAATTGAATTAAATGTTTTTAAAATAAAATATCTTTTTGAAACATTTTATTTTTTAGAAAAACATAATGATATTCTTTGATATCAATTATTGATAAATGTTTAAATGGAAAGAGGAGGGGGTAATTTCCCCTTTAAAGATAAAATAATAAATGGAAAATAAAAATTTGGAATAAAAAAATATTTAAAGAATAAAATTCTGAAATCAATAAACAAATAATTTTTTTAAACATGTTGAGGGAAAATCCCACTTTTATTAAGAGAAATACAAAGGGACTCTTTAAAATAATTTGAAAAGAGGAACCCATTAAACAAACAGTGGAAAAAATGAAATTATAAAGGCATAACCAACGGAAATATAAGGCTCACAAGGACAAAGTGGAAAGAAAATGTCAAGATAATAAATGAAAAAGAATTATATCCCCCATGAATGATAATATAGTAGTGAAATTAGTTAACGATTATGTGTCAACCCCTATAATGAAGTTGCATTTTGCTGACAACACAATGAGGAAAATCACCCCTCCCACACAAATTGACATGTAAAGGGAGGGTCAGATGATAAATGCCAACACATATATGTCTCTTTTGAGATGCCCACCCAACAAGCTTGGGAGGAACTCACAACAAGTCAACCTAATGAAACACAACTCAAGACCAAAATGATTATGAATAATCAGATCAAGCAACCCATCCATCCAAAAAGAAGGATATATGGATAAATGATGACTATATTGATTCCTCAATAAAGGCCACCCACCTATAAATACTTTAAAATAGTTGTAACTGCCATCCAAATGCTATGAAACAAGATCCAAAACACATAGAGACACCATCAAACCCATCAGAAAACTATTCCCACAAACATCCAGGACCTAACACAACTGAAAAACAAGTTTCCAAAAAGGCCAAACCCTATACGATTTATTCTCAATCTTGAACTATTTTCCATTAACCAAGGCCACTCTTATAATGTATAAGTTGGAGACAAAGACCGATAGAATTAGCCATGAAATTATTCTACAGAAGCAGCTGGAGAGCCACTTTATTTGCACCGTGACCAATGAGCACTACAATAACCTCTATACACAACCGCTGGAAGGAGACCAACCCACCTCTAGATCTCCAAACATCACTCATTCAGATATATGCTAGATTAACACTTCTCAACGAACTGACCACCACTTGAAAATAAGACAGTCGTTGCGTAAAGATTCTTGAAACCCTTGCATGGGCATCAAATAAAGCCAGGGGTTCCCAAATCTGTGGAGATCAGGGAATGAATAAGTCAAGAATAATGCAATGCATAATAAAAATATTATAGTTGAAATAGTATGATAATAAGATTGATCATATATCTATGTGAGCCCCTATATTTCCACCCCTTGATTTGAGAGGTGATTATATTATTCCCATGATTTTTATAGAGATCAAGAAAATTGTACCATAGAATCATGACATGTTATAATCCTATCGAGGTTCATTTGTATCCATGATAAACAAACCTCACTTTAGTGGTAGTTATCTCCCTTATACCTTTATTTTTTATAGTTGTACCAATAAATATGGAGTATATGGTATGGTTAGAAGAGAAAATTATAATTAGCACAATCCCATTACAACTTCCCTCTTTAATCAATATATATATATGGATATAATTTATAAGAGATATATAGAGAGAAAATATGGGAGTGTTTTAGACCGAGAAATTATTATCGACTCTTTTATAGGAGGGTTTGGTGAATCATAGAGACAGAACAATGATTTTATTGGAGAGATGATGTATAATGGAATTGTATATATCCAAGTTTCCAATTAATTTATTTATAGCCTTAAAAAATGTTTGGAGCCTTCGAAAATTCACCAATTAAAATTAGTCTTAACAATAACACCATTATTGAAATTTTGATCACATTAAAAGAAAACTCATACTATTAGCCCCAACACCAGTATATATCCAATAGCTTACACATGTTAGGTAGTGGATGACCTAGAAGTTGATGATTTTGTAATTCACCCACCGGCTTGCCGGTGCACCTCTATTGGGTATATGGTGGTATCATGGAGGTTCGGGGAGCCCATGCCTTCACCATTGGAAACATATTGGCACACCACTAAATATTAAATGGGCCTTATTCAAACAGAGGAGTCTACCATCATGGAACTAGTTGTCTGGTGCATCCTTCACTTCATTACCTTTAACAAGGGGATCTTCCACTTCATTAAAAGGCATTCAAAGGTTATTTAAATTTAATTCCACAAAAATTAAACAAATAAATATATTTCATCAAGCCTTTAATAATAAAAAAATATCACATTTTAATTGAAAATAAGATCTCCAAATGAACCATCAAATACATGACTTAAAGTCAAACAGTGCTGTATGAAAAATACTTAAATGAAAATAGTCAATATTCTAGATCATGTTTGTGATCATAAAATCACCTTGATAGACACACAAAGATTCCTTTATCAGTGCTAAGTTTACATGGCATGGGATGTTATTACCTCTCTTGATCATGTAGTCATTCAGTGAATCTGAATTTTATCTATTTACTCAAGGTTTGAATGCCCATAGATTTAACTATGTTTTTGAGACATGTTTCACATGTATTAATGGTTATGATACCATGGGGATGATATTTCCTAATCATTGGATATGTTATGGGGACATACATCCCAAGTGTCATTCATTGTATTGTTACGGTATATTACAACCATTAACTACAAAATTGGTAAGGTTTCCTAGTCATTAATTAGGTGATATTTTCATAGAAACTCTAACACAATCCAATATTGTTATGTTTATATCTAATTGGTTTTATTTCACCCCAATCTATGACATATGAGTTTTTACCACTTCTTGTTAATTTTATTTTGAGAATATCACACTATATGTGAACTTTATATTAATGAATATCATTTATGGATTGTATTGGGGGTGGCCAACTATGTTTTACTCACACCCTTATCAGATAACCTTGTACTCGAGCAGAATTTATAGTTCATGATCAAACATGGGGAAAATACCCTACCATTGATGGTTGAAATAGATATCTATAGAAGTTGGGAGTTCGAGATTTAATGTATCCGACCAGGGTTAACATATTAGTGATGGGGCATTCTGATAATTTTATGGAGTTAATATATATTTCTCCATTATCAATTAGTAATAAGGCCACCAGATTTATCAATTTTATGGATACATTGAGACACTCGATTTTTTCTCAAGTGAGTATCATAAGGATTATATCCTTTTCAAAGGATGTGAATTAATCCCTTATCTCAACATGGAACCTATCTAGAGTCCAAAATTCTAGGAAATATGTTTCATATACTTATCTTGGATGGGATATTTAATAATCAATATATTGAATTTCAGTGATTATCATAGGTTGTAAATGGGGAATAACACATGGTCACCACTCTTCTTCTCAACATGGGGTTTCTTTACGCATGTATTGTCAATGTTATAGGTTTTGGAATACTCGACCACAGTGCCACCGACCTCCAGTGGATTTTCATTCATGCGGTAATAAAGAGTGTTTATATCATTTCATCTAGAGTAATTTCTCAGATTCTAGTGTCCATGGTAATGTTTAGTCTTATGGATCAACTATGGGATCAATTATGGTATCATATGCTTGTATTTGGAGTTATCATTTCTAGACATGACATAGAGGTGGTGAAGGTTATCGAGGTTATTATAGGAAGTAAAGTGGTGATCCTCAGTGAGTACTGGGTTTTAGAGGCCATGATTGAGGCTTGGGGTGAGACCAGCTTCATATCATAGAGATGATACTAACTGAACAGTATGAGGGACCATTAAACATTCATGGTATGATCTCAGAAGAATTTTCCTTCACATAAGATTAAGATAATATATTTGGATCACATTCATTTAAATTTTCTTGGTATTATAGTGATATAGGGTTTAAAATTAAGTACATATATAGAGTGATATCTATCAGTATTACCTTAGGGGTGTTATCTAAGGAATTTTTTTGATGTTTGAGTGCACCCTTTTGATTAGTGGATATTAGTGTATCTGGGATTTCATTGTGTAATATATGTGTCGTTTTAATGTGATCCTATGTATAGATTTGTTGAATTGGTATTAATAAAACATCTAATGTTTTCATCAGTGGGTTTCTTTCACAACTATAGAGGATGACATGTATCCCCTTACTTGTGAGTGTGATTTTTAGGTATCCCTTTCAATATGAGACCTCCATAAGATGGGGTTGTTATGAACCTAGTTTTCTGGTAAAATTTTGAATGATGGGGTAATGTGTCCAACAGGTTTTTCTCTTATTATTGACAAGTTCCTATATAGATTTTATAAGGACTCATTATAAATTACTCCTAAGATAATGGTTGAGTATATGATCAATATTATTTCATGTATGAAAACTATATTAATTTATCTTCATTGGATGGATCATGTAGATATTTTTCTGATAAAATACAAAGTATAAGATCTTGAGCTGAATTTATTTATTTCTAAAATCATGTCTCATTATGGGGCTTATTTATTGTTTTATAAAAAGGAGGATGAATAGATCATCTTATCTAGGGATTTTTGGAGGATGAACAAACTAGTAGTAAATTACATATATTCTCTTTCATATATTGATGATCTATTTGACTATTTTATGGGTCCATGTCATTCTATAGGATTTATTTGAGATTTGGTTATCATCACCTAATATTGAGTCCATATAATTTCCCTTTTATAGATTTTAGGATTTGGTACATATTATATGAGTACCATATGATATATATTAGAATAAAAAACACAGTAGCCATGTTTACAGATCTCATGTATATGGACTTCCATCAAAACATGGATTCTTATTTAGTTGTATTCATAGATGAAATTTGGGTATACGTCCCATCAAGGTAAAACCATAAATGTATTTTGGAGACTATTATAAGAACAAAGTGAGATAATCAACATTATTCCATTCATTGGAAGTGTCCGTTATAGACCAGTGAGATCTACTTCATAGGTACCATGATATCTGAAGTAGGTATATCATTGGACCCTTATAAGGTTGAGGTAGTGATTTATAATGATGGGGAGAAGAATTTTTCTGAGATCAGTAGCTTCCTATTATTGGGATTATATTTTAGGGGATTCAATCAAGAATTATTCCAACTTGAAACACTGATAATGACCATGCCGAAGAAGATGGTGGTGTTTATTTGGTATTATACTTATAAGATAGTATTCTAGGAGATGAATGGAATATTGAAAATTGATGTTTTAAAAATATTGTAGTAACCACACTGGGATTTTTTAATCATTTTGGGTGTATTTTCACTAATTAAAACCAATTAATTATACCTTTATATCTATCAGATGAATTGATATCAAAAAATATTCTCACATTTAGTTTTCATACAAGTAATATTAGTAGGAAATAAAAACATGAAAACCATGAAGTTATTAATGAGATTATACTATTATATGGATGACTAAATCTCTAGTGTGTGGTGGTTGTTTTCCCACACACACAATGATTCTATCTTATAATCTAGATGAAGCATTAAAAATGGTGTATCCTTTAACCCATTATCCTATCACCAAAAAGATATAATGGATGAATACAACCAATAAAGTAAGCCCCACTTATTGTGAATTCCGTTTTATATTTTTATATATTCCTAAACCCCTCTTTTTACAATTATTTGGTTCGGTTTTTTTAGGGTGAATCAGGTGATATTTCTTAAAGTTTTGAATGTTCTTCGATATTGCATGGTTGGAACACAGTTTTCCCAAACCGTTCACCCCCTCAAGGAAAATCATATAAACTGAGGTAAGGGGGTTTATCATGGTTGGTGCATGGTTTCTCAAACTGTTCTCCCTCTTATGAGAAACCATGCTACCCATTTAAAGGGGAGCATATCTAGGGCACCCAATTTGTTAAAATCATGCAACTTTGCCTAGGAAAACATGTGTGATTTTTCATTAATCTAAAAATCATGTATTAAAATAATAAAACATTCTATTTAGGTTCTTAATTGACCTAGCATGACCCCCAATAGTTTTTTATTCCTCAGTAGAATCCAAGAGGATTTTTTAGACACTTAGCACCCTCCCAAAAGAGGGTCGAATCTTAGTGAATAGTGTTTGATCTCTACCTGGTAGGCTTCCTCTTTATGTTCTCTATATCCTATCCTCTCCTATATTCTCTACAGGGTTGTATAGATCTTGGTGTGATTATGGAAGATCTAATACCCGATGTTTTTCTCATAAACCTAGGTATGTTTCATGGATCCCATTCTTGATGGTCTTCATTGGTGAATCCCATTTAGGGTTTTGTATTTTGAGGCCTGTAGATTCTGAGGTAGGTGGTTTGGTCATGATGCCCAATTGTTATTAACCCTAAATTTCCTAATTAAAAATAAATTGTTTATTTAAATTAAATAGTTATTTTAATTGAAATTAAAATAAATTTATTGATTAAAGACCAAATTCCATTGAATTGGGGTTTTTGGAAATTAATTTTTTTGCATGAAATTGAGAAAACCCTCAATTCCTTAGATTTTGGTTGTTATTGTGATATTAATGGAAAATTATGGAGATTTATGTTGTTGAATTTAAATTGTGAAATTGATAGAAATTATTAAAACTAATTTTTTTTATTTTGGATATTTGATTTTGAAATTGAATTATTATTTCATTTGAAATTATTATTTTGTAAAAATGGATTAAAATGATTTTGATGGAAGCCTTTGGGTTTTATCTTTGAAATAGGCATGTTTTTGTTATTTTTTTTAAATATAAAATTGTAATTTTGAAATATGAGAATGAAATTTACATTTATTTTATGGTTTCTTAATTAAAATTCCCCATCATTAAATTTTACTAGATAACATGCAAGACTTTTTAGTTAGTGAGTTATTTGGGAGAAACATGCTAGGATGGTAATTCTCTAGCATTAGATTGATGTTTTATAACACCATCAAAACATGATTTTAGCACATTTTATTCCTCATTAAGATATAGATGACTCCAATATTACCATTGTCTAGGGATGTGTGCATACTTCGTGGTTATTATCACATGAGTGTGTGATAATCCCATAACCTAGAACAATCATAACTCTTAGAAGATGACCATGTCACTCACTTTTTATATATGACATATAACTGTATGTCAATGTTTCTAAATTATTTTACATACCTTATAATTTTATATAATATATTTTATATAAACATTTTATTTAATCCATTTTTTTAAATATTTTCATTTCTTAATTATAAATCATGATTTGTTTAAATATGCTATTGAAATATCAAACATATTTATTTTGAAAATTGAAATATATTTATTTGGTTAATAAAATGTCCATGCCTTATTATGGATACCTTGGTGAGACCCTACTGGTATTTTAGCTCACACTATACCTAAGCATTTAGGAGTTTGTGTATTATCTCCTTCCAGGTTTGAGTAAAGATAAAGAACCACTTGGAGGTGGTTCTAGCTATTGATATGTAGACTTGGTGACGTGAATCCTTTGGGACATGGGTTTTTTTCATGTTTTTTGGTACATTTTTGTAGTACATTGGATTGTTATACCTGCTTGACTTTTTGTACACTTCTCTCTATGGAGTTTTATTTGTATGCATACTGACTTGTTTGTCATTACTTTTGCAATTCTAGTGGAAACATCATTCCCACTTTTATATTGTATGATTCTAGGTGCTAGTCTCTAACCCACAAGGATTAGGAATTCCCTTGGGCCCATTTCAGTGCTGCATCGGTAATCGGGTTACCAGGGTACCTAGGATAGTTCATGACAAAGTGGTATTAGAGGTCTATGTCTAGATTCTTATCTTGAAGTTAGTATGCATTGTGTAATATTGGCAGGACATAGGAGGTGTTTATGATTGAGTTTTTGGCCAGCACTCATAAAAATGAACTATAAGTCACTAGGGATGGTTTGGGAATGGTGCCTTGAGGAATAGTACTAATTTTTCCCTACATTTTGTTTCAGGAGGATGAAATCCATATATTTTTTTTACCTTTTTTGGGATTTATTTCCCATGTTGCTCTATTTTTTAATAATATGTATTCCTTGTTGATTACTAATGTTGTGTAGTATCATGACTCTAAGAAGAGTGTCAATCAGATCGAGGAGGAATCTATTGTTGAACCTCAGGGAAAAAATACTCTTGTGGACCCAAACCTAGTTGAGGTGATTTTTTGTATTGTCTATGGATTCGGATAGGCACCACCACTGGTCCCCATTCAATCTCTAACTGTGAAACCATTGAAGGATGTAACCTATAAATTATCTCAAGAGTTACTTTTCTAGAAGACGCCATCATTAAAAAGCTCAAATGATCCTCAATATTCTGAGGAATGGTTGAGAAGGATTGAATTTTTGATTAATTTATTAGAGACACCTAAGGAAATAAAGGTGAAGTGTTATCCTTCATGATGGAATGGATATGTAGGTGATGGAGGGACACTATGGTGATGGTGAAGAAGAATGAGGGAATATAGTGGGAATAATTCAATGTTCTTTTCGCCAACTAGTTCTATCCATAGTTGATGTTTCTGGTCATGGGTACAGAGTTTTTCAAAAAAGAGTAGGCTGATATGACTGAGAAAGTGTATGAAATATGTTTTTCCAAGGCCTTTCATTCAACACATGATATAATATCAAATGAGAATATGAAGGCTTAAATGATTGACTTGGTATATTGACGGGATATTCATTCTCATGTTTTCTTGCAGAAGCTGCCTTCTTTTGCTGATGTTCTGGATAGAGTGATGATGGGTTTAATTAGACCTGGATGGAATGTCAAGGTTTTCAGGAGTTTCTTTCTCTCCTAGTGGCATTGAAAGTTCATTAAAAGTAAAGCAGATGTGTGATGATTCTCATGGTGGTTCTTGCCAGCATGATCATTCTAGATCTCCTATAGTGCCTGAAAGAGGACTGATGATTTGTTACTAGTGTTTAATGCTAAGGAATTCAATTATGGCTTGAACTAAGGCACCCAATATATGTGGATCATGTATATTCTAAGGTTAATTACAAGAAAATATTCCATATTTAGTACACTCTGCGTAATTTAATAGGATCATCATGTCCTCCTAAATCTGAGGGAAAATTGGATGCTTCAATGATATAATGGTTCATTCCATAGGTATTCAGATGGAATATTATTCATGAATTAGAAGATTCTCTAGAGGAAATGAATTTGGGTCTAGTGATAGTGAGAGGTACCATCACAAAAGTATCATCGTTAGTGACTATTTTATTTGATACTGGTGCATCTTATTCGCTTATTTCAACCCATATTTTTAATATTCTAAATCAAACTACAGATCTTTTATCTTATATAGTGGATATTACTATGCCCAATAGTATGAAGTAAGAAAAGGTTATCCATTATTCCACTATTGTTTTCACTCTATCATATGTCAATATTTCTTAGAGTTTTTTGGTTCTTACTAAGAAACTACTTGACGTCGTTTCTTGGATGCATTGGCTCATTGTAAATAAATCCAGAATTTATTGTTATCTTCAATGGGTCTCTTTTAAAAAACCCAACGGTGTGTTTCGTGGCTTTGAAGGAGAATTGGACCCGTAGTTGAGTGGAGCCCAACCATCTTATCTAGAAGTGGGGAATGTAATATCAGTTATTTCTTTTAATCTGGTGTTGGATTCTTTGAGTGGTGATATCCCTCCAGTAGTCATTGAGTTTCCTGGCATGTTTTCTTCTAACATCAATAGTTTTCCAACCTAAATAGAGGTAAAGTTCTCTAGTAATTTATTAAATGGTACTAAACCAGTGTTAATTCCTTCTTACCGCATTGAACTAGATGAAATTAAAGAGTTAAAGACTCAATTTTATGATATTTTAGAGAAAGGATTTATATGCCCAAGAGAGTAACCTTGGGTGGAACGTGTTCTCTTTTTTATTAAGGCTGATGGTTCTCTTCAACATTACATTTATTACTAAAAAATCAATTGAGTTATAATAAAGAAAATTATCCATTTTTCATAGAATGATGATATTTGTAAACACTCGAAAGAGGGAAAGTGGCTCTCAAATATAAAAAATTGATCTGGTTACCATCAGTTGAGGATATAAGAATCTAACATCCATAAAAAAGCCTTTTAGAGTAAGTACGACCATTATGAACACCTTTTCCATCGAATGTTTCTAACAAATTCTCTTTTAGTTTTAATTTTAGTAATGAAAAATAATTTCGCATGATTATCTTTAAACTATTAAGGTAGTCTTTTTGTATGAAACCCAAGATTACTGTAAGTATATGAAGCTTCATGCGCATCATCTGAGAGTAGTTTTCGAATTGTTGAGAAATAACCAAAATTATGGCATGATATCAAAATCTGATTCCTGGATTCATGAAGTGAAGTTCTTGGGACCTGTGGTGTTATAACGTGGGATATCAGTTGATCCTAATAATTTAAAATATGTTATGAAATAGTAACAACCACAATTTTTTTATACTTGGATTTTCTTAGGTCTAGCCGGATATTATCATCGGTTAATTAAAGACTTCTCAAATTTTGATTCTCTGATGACTGATCCATCTAAGAAGGGATTAATGATTTATTAGGATTGACAATTTCAGAATTCATTTGTTGAGATAAAATATGTTTTTTCTACTACTCTATCACTGACTCTTCCAAAGGCTGGGTAGGGACATGCGGTCTGTTTTGATGCATTGGGTTCGGGTTTGGGTTGAGTTATTATATTGGGTGATCATGTTGTTTCATATGGATTTCTTCGTCTTAAGAAACATTATACGAATTATGTGATCCATGACCTTGAATTTGAATCTGTGATGAATGCGTTCAAGAGTTGGTGACATGACCTTTACGAAAAATGGTTTACCAATTTTTCAAACCACAAGAGATTGAGTAATATCTTCTAACAAAAAATTGGAATCTCCACCAAAGCCATTGGGTGGAATTCCTCATATATTTTGACTTTTACATCTCCTATAACATAAGGAAATGGAATGTCATCGCATATGATTTGAGAAGGATAATTCTGACCTAGGTTGTGAAAGAATCTTCAAAATAGTGGACCTTGATGGATCTATTTTCACAGATTCATATTGCATTCCAAGAATCAGGGACCGAGGTTTCCTTGTCTAGTGCTCAGTTGATATACACACTTATTGAGATGATTCATTATGAACAATATCTTGATGATGAGTTCTGTATCATTAGAGAATCTCTTTATATCAGGGATACTATTGAAGATTGGTCGTTCTTGAAGGAGGACATTCTAGGATATCTGAATTGATTTGTTGTGATATCAGCAATAAGGAAAGTCATAATGAATGATTTCCATAATTCTTAATGGTGAGTTCACCCAGGAGTGATGAAGATTTTCTATGACATTAGGTGTCAATTCTGGTGTCTAGGTATGATATAGGGCATAGCTGATTTTGTATCTTGTTATTACACGTGCTAACATGTCAATGTCAAAAACCAAAAACCCTAGAATTTTCTTCAACCACTTATAGTTCCTACTTGGAAGTGGGATGATATCTCTATGGACCTTCTGGTTGGGTTTTTTCATACCTAGACAAAGAAGAATGAAATATGGGTTGTGATCAATGGGCTGACAAAATCAGCTCACATTATACCCATTTATGATACAACCAATGTTGAGGAGTTGGGAAATATCTATATAAAAGTGGTTGTTCATTTTCATAGAATTCCATCATCTATAGTCTTAGATAAGGATCCTCAATTCACTTCACATTTTTAAAGAGTCCATCAGGAGACATTGGGATCTCATGTCCGTTTGAGCAATGCCTATCATTCGTAGTCGGATGGACAAACACAAAGAGCCATACATAATCTGGAGGATATTTTCCACGCTTGGGATCTTAACTTTGGTGGGGTATGGGATGATCATTTGAGGCTAGTTGAGTTTTCATATAATAATATCTAATATTTCACGATCAGAATGGATCCTTTTGATGCCTTGTATGACCAGATTTACAAATCTCTATTGTGTTGGTCATAGATTTGTGAATGTTCCATGGTTAGACTGAGCATGTTTCAATAGTTGAAAAAACGATTTAGTTGATTCACTAGAGAATGTTGGAAGTTTAGGTTTGGTATGAGTATTATGCTGACTCTCATCAAATATATTTTTAATTATCAATTGGGGATGGGGTGTTCTAGAAAGATTCAACCTAGTTAGTTTATCGATAGCTTGAGAGGAAAATAAAGCTTTCTTGTCGCTTTGTGGGGCCTTTTGAGGTTGTTGAGAAGTTGAGGAAATTTTATTATAATTTATAAATTCTACCATAACTAACATTAATACAAAACATGTTCCATGTATCTCTGTTATGAAAGTACCTATCTGATCATTCTCATGTTCTGAGATTGAATGATCTTGATGTTGAACCGGATTTATCTGTGACTAAATGGCTAGTCAAGATAGTTGATTTTGAAATCAATGTACATCATGGGAGGAAATACCTTTTTTTCATATGATATGGTAGCATATTTCTGAAAATCCTAATATGTGGGAAAGGGAGTCACCGATGAGAGAGCATGGGCCTTATCTATTTTGGATTGGAAGCTTATTCATAGGATTTCAAGAGAAAAATTTTTCTATGATGGGAAGATTATAACATCCTATTACTATTTTTAGGTATTCCAAAACTTTTAATGTTACCAATATTTGGATGGGGTTTTAAGGGTGAATTGGGTGAAATTTTTAAATGTTTTGAATGTTTTGGGCTAGTGCACGATTGATGCATGGTTTTCACAACCCATCCACCCTCTGAAGGAAACCCGTGAAAACCCAAGTAGGGGGGCTTTTCATGGTTGATTTTTTTTCAAACCATACTCCCTCTTAAGAGAAAATATGAAACTAATTTAAAGTAGAACCAATCTAGGGCCCACGTTTTTTCAATCCTTTGGAATATGCATAGGAAACCATTCATATCATTTAATTGATACGAAAAATAAAATTTTAAAATCCTAAAACCTCTTATTTAGGTGCCTGATGAACCTAGAAACCCCCTTATGGTTTATTCTTCTCTTGTAGAACCAAATAGTAATTTTTATCCCCTATAAACCCTCCTCGAAGTAGATCAAATCTTGGTGAACAACATTAAATCTCCACACAGTAGGTTTCCTCTTCTCGTTCTTCATCTCCCATTCACTACACCTTTCCCCTAGGTTTTTTGGATATCCATGGGATGTTAGAGGAACTAATACCTAATTATTTGGACCTTAATCCAAGGTTTGTTTCTTAGATCACATTCTTGATGTTTTTCACTGGCTAATTCCATTTAGGGTTTTATGTTTTGAGATCCATTGATCCTGGGTTAGGTGGTTCCATCATGATGCCGAATTTTTAATAACAATACATTGATTGACATAAATTAAATTATTGTTATAAATGAAATTTATTTTAGTTGATATATTAAAAATCCAATTCCATTTAATTTGGGTAATGAAAATTTAATTTTTCTCATGAAACTGGGAAAAACTCCAATTTCATCGAATTTGGGTGTGATTGGGAAATAAATGGAAGATTATGGTGATTTAAATTGTTAAATTTAAATTGAGAAATTTTTGGGAATTGATAAAATTATATAGATAAATTTAATTATGGATATTGAATTTTTAATTTTGAATTTTTAATTTATTTCAAATTCTTATTTGGGAAAGATGACTTAAAATGGTTTTGATTGAAACCTTTGGGGTTTATCTTTGAAAAAAGGCATGTTTTCCTTAAAAACCTGTTTTGGGTTTTAAATGTAAATTTTGAATTTTAAAATTGGAGAGTGGGATTTAATTGTATTTAATGTTTTCTTGAAATAAATTTTCCCTTAGTAATTTGTATTAGATCTCCGGAAATTTTAGGTTGTTAATGAGTTATTTGAGATAAAGACACTGGGATAGGAATTCCCTAACATCGAATTGACGTTTTATAACACCATAAAATGTTATTTTAGCACATATTATTCCTGAGTAGAAAATACATGAGTCCAATATTGCATGTGTCAAGGTACATGTATACACATTTTCATGTTTATCAAATGAGCGTGTGAGTATCCCATAACCTAGAACTATCGTACATATTGGCAGATGGCCATGTTTTTCAATTATTTATATATGAGCTATAAATGTATGCCAATTTTTTTGAACTGTTTTACATGCCTTGTGAATTTATATAAACTCTTTTATATAAAATTTTTATTTAAGACATTTGTATAATGTACTTCCATCATTTCAAATGTAAATCTTGTTTTGTTTATTTTTTTCAAATAATAAATTTCATTGATTTTAAAATTGAAATCTATTTACTTGGTAAATTAAATATTGTAATCTTATAATGAAATCCTTGGTGAGACCCTACTATGATTTTATATCACACCCTACTTGTGCCTTTGAGTGTTTTTATATTACCTCCAAATTAGTTTAAGAAGGTGTAAATCACCACTTGGAGGTGGTTCTTGTTGATTATACATGGAATTGGCGAGTTTCATCGATTATGAATTGGGAAGTTTTCATATTTAATGATACATTATTATAGTGTATAGAGTTTTTATACCGATTTGACATCTGGCACACTTCTCCCTATGGAGTTTCTTTTGTATTCATATTTACATGATTGTATTAATTTCCTAAATTCTTGTGGAAAAATCATTACCACTGTCATTTTGTGTGAACGATGTTAGTAGTGTCCAACTCATGGGGATTGGGAATTCCCTTTGGGCCATTTTTATGTTAGCTTAGTTATTGGGTTATCAGGGTACCCAAGCTAGTTTGTGACACTTATTGTCTTTATACTATATCACCAACCCATAATTCATCTTCAAATTCCATATTTGACTAGATCCTATTAAAGATTGACCAGTAGGAATAAAAAATTAATTTCTAGAAAATATAATATATGTTCACCTCCCTCGGTATGAATTAATCATACAGATGCCTCTATTTATACAACAATGATAAATATTTATCTCAATATTCTCTAGTCCGTAATATATATATATATATATATAGACATATATTCTAGGATTGGATTCTAAAAAATTTGGCATGTAGAACCTTCAGCAGTCTGTATGCACATTAGTCTATCTCTCTTATTTCGTCTTCTTTAACACAGAAGGATGAAATGTTAATTATAGAATTAGTATATGTGTTATTTCTAATACATAAAGGATCCATGTATTTATAGATCATCAGACCATCCTCACTCTAACAAGGTATTCATTTTCATCATCTATGTACAAATAACTAGTAAAAATATCACATGTATAATAATTACATAATTCAAATATTTCATTATGAAAACATAATAATTTTAAAAGAATGAACTTCATTTTCAATTATCATTCATTGATCCATAATTTTGTGTATACCTTCTCATTAACATTCTCCAATATTAAATACACAGATTATTATATCCTTGATTATCAACATTTATGAATTGAAATATAGATATATAATAATAAAAAATAACTTCCTTTATGCTTATATCACTATCTTCCACAAACTTTCAATGACTTACTCATATCTTACTCATATCTTACTCATTCTTCCCCTTCTTTTATTGGTCAATTAAAAACTATATACACTTTCATCATCACATCTACTTGAAAAACTAGCATTCTTGTCCATTGTGGTTCTGAAATATTCTTACCAAAAAAATATATTCTCCATTTTAAATAATTAACATTTAATCCTTTATCTTGAATTGGGATTATTATAGTAACTATGATATTTAAAAAACCGACTAACACATAAAGAATCATATAAGCTGATACATCATAATTCTCACATTTTTTAGTGAATTTGTTTTACTTGAAAAATATCACACATCATTCTTATAATTTTTTGTATCACATAACATTTATAGAATATTAAATTTGAACTTCATGATCTTTAATATCAAAAAATTTGAAAATTATTACATTTGATCTATAAATCATATATATATATACATATGAAACCAAAACATTTTCATTCATCCACTACACATGTTTTCAAAATGTATTATATAATTTATGATGTTCATAGGTGATCTTAAAAATCATCTCCAGTTAATCTAATATGGGTTCAATTTTTGGATGATAATAATCACACATACATTTGGATCTTCTGAAATTAGTGGGATTTTGCCTTATATCATTCATCCTTATTATCTGAGGACATTCATCCATAAAACCATACAATTCTTAAAATATTCATTTGGTTATTATTTAATCCTAAGAGAGACGGTTTACATTGGTTTAATCTCATATATGATAGAATAAATTCATACATATATGTCTCATTAGGGTATGATTCATACATAGCTTTAGAAAATCATAGTTACTCATACATGAACACTGAAACCTCATATTTTTCTCACAAAGTATTTATATAATGAACCGACCCAGGTCAACCCAACATTTCACCGAAGCTAGCGCACCACATATACTGAAGTGTGTTTTTATCACCAAATTCTAGTGAAAATCACTGAAAATAACAAACTCTTGGGAATTCTTTCATCCTAGAAGAACTGGCATGACACATAAATAAAATGTGACGACCACACCAACCACATTAGATTCAAAAACATATTATATACATATATCAAAAACAATTACAAGAAAGATAACATATCCTTTAATAACTAAACACACACACACACACATATATATATATAGTATCTAAAAACCAAAAATCAATCGAATGGGTAAAAAGATAAAAAGGCCTAATTTACATGACAAAGGATGAAAAATATCAAAACGACTCCACATGAGATGATCCATATGAGACTATATTTCATCCAAAAAACACAGGACAATGGTAACAATGAAGATCCACCTTGGAATATAATGACCTTTCTTTTACACTATTTATGAAAAATTAAATCAATAAATTCCAAAAGGCCAAAGTTGGTTGTAAGGCATGAAGCCCAGTAGGATACCACCATGGATCTATTTTTTCACATGAAAACCAATAAACTAGATTGAATTGTTTCAAATCTAAACTACTTAAAAAACATACCATTTTCAAATACGCCATTAATATCTGGTTGTGTTTTCTATTAAAAAAGTAATTTTTAAAAAGAAATTTCCAACATAGATAAAAACATAAACATTTACAAAAGTCATAACATGATCAATATAATAAAAAAGTATAAGCAAGGGTGAGAATAACATCAACAACAGGTTACCATATAAATGAAAATGGGCATAATACATCTCATTAAATAAAAATGCCACTAATCAAATACGTAAAGAATATAAATAAAACTAGCATGAGTAAATTCCAACTAGAGCATTAGTCAGCAGTCCTGTCATGAGTGAGTAATGATCTATGAATGATATTTACGTTAATGGAATCTCTCATCGTCTTCCTTGGGACCAAAACAACTTCTATCATGGTATTCCAACCCAAATGCTCTCATAGTCCCTTGGAGGACAAATTGGAGTCTTTCATGGTTCTTCCTATGATATCTCACATGGCCACTCTGAAAAACAAATTTGGAAGCTCACATGGTCTTCCATCTAAATTCTCACATTATCCCTCAATAAAACCTCTTACACATACACCGACTAATCCATGCATTACTCCATGCCAACACATCCATAAGAAAGCTCCCATAACAAATAAGATATAAGACAATACATTAACTAAAATGCCCAATATTATCAAAACATTATTTCTATGGTAAAGTAATTCATAAAACTGAATTAAAAATCATTTTAAGCCCATAAAACCCTTTGATCCATTTAAACAAACCATCGGTGTTCAAAGAAGCCTGACCCATATGTAAAACCCCACATTAAGCACCCAATTTTCAAATCATTCAATGAATCAAATAAAAAATGGAATACACATCAAGATTAAATCATTTAGATGTGTAATTATAAAAAAATATTAAAGTAAAGTAGAAACTTAAAGGTATTCCATGGAAAACACCCTTAAATAGAGACATCTTCCTCAGATTTGGTCTGAAGCTCATTGGCCTTGATGATGACCACCTCGAAGTGGATAAAACAACACCTCACATACTAAAGAAACAAGAAAAAAAATAATTTTATCTATAAAACCCTAGGTTCATCCAAAACCCCCTTATATTGTTACACATGTCGAGTAAAATGGAATTATATGGTGAATAAAGAGGAAATGAAGAAGAAAAATCAAAGAAATAAACATACCTCATGCTAAAACACCATGATCTCTAAGAGACATTCACAAAGGAAGAGGTGGAAGAATATATAAACCATGGGAGAGGGGTTTTACATGAGGGGAAGGAAAAATAGGTTCAAACCTCTTAAAATTAATATGGTAAGAATATAAAAAAAAACGTTTTTAGTAACCTAGATAGCCTATACAGTTTTACCACACAATTAGTAAAATCTAGTGCCCACCATGATAGTGTTATTTTCCACCCGAAATAGGCCACATATATTCCCATGTGTTTCACATTGTTTGAAAAACCATGAAATTAATAACTATCACACACTAAAAAACCCTCGCATGATTAGACTCATGGTTAGAAAAATGATTCACTAGCCAGGCACTATGATATATCTCCCAAAAAACTATCATTTTCTACTCCTCACACCCGATAACTCCGAGAATTCATTGAAGGATTAATAAAACTCAAAAATAAACAAATTAGTGACCTATTGGGTTTTAAACACTCTCTTCCATGCAACTTTCTACCCCCAGAATGTCCTCAGGAATCACTAGCTGAAAAATGGTGAGGCCACTTATCCCTCACCCACCCTTCATAATCCAATGTCTCGTGACTATTTCTAGAGAACTCAGACCAATAAGATCGATTTACTATAGATAACTTTGTTCTAAAATCCAAGATGTGAACATGCTACCCTATAATGGTGGAATCGGGCTCATACACTTAATATTACCATTCCAACACATGATATAGATTGTGATGGTATCTCATTAGTTGGGAAACTAAAAAGAAGTCATGTATTCAGATCATTTGCGGTGGGAAATCCAATTGGTAATCACCTTCTCAAGACTCTCCGTAACAAAAAAATGTTCTAACAAAACATGGCTCCAATTTACCATGATTTTCCAAAAAAAGATGAACTAACTCATATAATATATTTAGGAACACATGATCACAACCTGAAAGTCCAATATTGGACAATGATTTTCAAAAAATTACTTCTGGTAACTTTGAGTTATTTCTAACCATTTCAAAATCAGATTAATTTTCTCGGTAATCTCCTCGATAAGTCTAGGTCCATCCAAATAACACACTAATACCTCAACTAAATACAATAAGGATCATCATGGATACCCGTACAATGATTCAAATGGGACCATCCATAACGAGGCCTGATAAAATTCATTTTAACAAAACTCAAAAAAAGCAACGTGCCTTTCCCATGAACCAACAAAACCAAGAAAACACACCCATAATGTATTCTAGAGAGTTAAGATGGTCCACTCAGACAGACTATCCATATGAAGAAATCTCATCCTTAGTGGTGTTTATAAATTTTATTGAATAACCTTCATAAAATGTGTTGTGAAATGGGAATACCAATCTAAAACTATTGATGAGTTACCTCTGTGAATATAAATAACTTCTTGAACATAAATTTATCATAGTCCATCTACTTTTTTAACTTCTTGATGGGAATAATGGGGGATCATTTCCTAAAAAATTTGATAATCACTCATTTGACATTTACCCCACTTAGTATACAAGATTCCCTGATCAATAAATCTGGATGGGTCTTTTCCCACATCCACACAAGCAGAGGAAGTTTTGGAAAAATAATTGTTGGTATCTAATAGTCATCATTGATCACATGTATGTTCAAGCATCATGAATTTCTTCCATTGCACATATCATTTTGAGCTACCAATACTGACAAATCATGGTATAAAAAATCATCATTTCACTTGAGTGAATATACCAAATAGAATGATGAACCTCATGAATTTCCTCTTGCATCAAGATCAAAATAGAAACCAACCACTTCCTTAAGGGAGGAGATCCATCAGAATAAGGAGACCAAATACCTGAGGACTCCCCACCTTGTAAGGAACTAGTAATTTTCTAGCACTCCATATTGGATGAATTATAAATTATCACATGCACGATGAGAGTGTGTGTAATCTGAAATCTTTCCTAGAATACTATTACTCTATAATATTGAATATCAACTTTAGATCTTCAGATGAAAATCATCAGACTCTACTCTTCCAATGATTCATGAACTGCATGGACTAGAATCTTTCTAATTAATGCATTGATAACCACACTCCCCTTCATAAGTATATATGAAACATCAAAATATAAAGTCTGAAGGGACTCCACCTAATATATCTATGTTAGATTCATGTACCTCCAAGTGAAAATATACATCCCGATATTATGGTATGAATACACTGTAAATTAGTCCCTAGAGAGGTAGTGTTTCCATGCCTTTAATGCACGCATCACAACTGATAATTCTAGATACAAGGTGGGAAGGTTTATCCTATGTGGTTGTAGCTACAGTGAGTCAAAAAACACCATATAATCATCCTGCACCATTGATGTTATTAATATTTTCATGAATTATTATATACTCCCTTTACTGATTTTATATGAAATGTGCATAATTTGTGTGAAATATTAATGTTTTAATATTAAGTATAATTTTAGAGCATTTTTAGAAGTATTCCAATTGAGTCAGTTTACTATTTTAATAATAACAATCACTATACTGATAGAAATTATGTGGTTCCTGTTTTGTAGGATTCTCCTTTAAATATAAAACATTTCATTAGAAGGTACCATGAGCCTGTTCTACCATTTTAAGGGTCATATGGTCCTCACATACAAGACCAAAGAATCTATGAAGAAACTGGACTATTCATGAAGATTGATTTACTGGGCTAAATACAGAAGTCCAAATTCCATTATTCTCCACCATAGTTCAGGAGACATTATAAAGAGTCCAGGATAAACATTTCAAGGCCTAATAATAACAACAAAGGGCCCACAATATGCATTGAATTCCAGTCCACCATTCTGGCTGAGAAATAAAAGCAGCACACAAATATTGACATTTATCCTAAAGTGGAAATCCATTCAAGCTGAGAATTTTCATTGTGAAAGAGGAGATATGTCCAGAAAACTATTTTTAAGAAATTATTTTTATTTGTGGGCATTTTACTATGCAACAACCCATTCACATTTAGGCCATTGGAAAGTTTGGATTGAAATAGACAGAATGACATTATTTATTAAAACCGCCATAACTTTGTCTACAAAAGTCTATTGGAGGAAACATTTTGAGGTTGGAAAGAAGACACCAATATCTACATCTTTCAAGAAGACACCAGCTCGTGATTCATCTTTCTAGATTTGTAAATCTGCAGTTCAAGTGGAGGGATAGTTTTGAAATGCAAACAGTCCACTCCTTGGGCTATAAATACTCTCCCCTTCTCTCCTTGAGAGGGGTTGGCATTTCAGAAGAGAAGAGATCATATGGGAACGACCAAAGCCTTGAAAAAGGTTTTAGAGGATCTTACATACTCATGTTTTCACTTGAGAGACCATTCCTCTTCTATTTGTTTTTACTTACTTTCATGTTCTTCGTTTTGGTAATTTTCTAAGTCCTTTCTTTTGTAATTCTATATTAATGCAAGTTTATTCTTCAATATCTCTTATTCTCATCCCCCTTATGTAGTTTCATTTTAATGTTCTTAAAATATTTTAAATTCTGTTGAATCCCCTTCCCTTCTTTTGCTTCCTCATTCAATCGAAAATCTGTTTTTAATTATCATCATTGTTCATGTGTGTGTGTTCGACGTACCACTATTTTATAATACCTTTCTTTTTCTTCTCTTTATAATTCATCACCATAAACTTATATTACCAGATTAATAACCATATTAATTGCTGAGTAAATCTCTCATTTGGGTGAGTTTTAATTTATGCATGTTAAGCGATTGAGAGCTTTTGCTCGATGAGTATTCGTTGAATTAACATTGTGTATGTTGGATTAGCATGTCATGGATTAATGACTTTTTTTGTTTAATGTGTGGTTTCCATGGATTATTAGAACCATAAATACACTACCATAAACAAGAAATGATCAATATTAGAACCTTATGTTAAGTTAATGCTTGGATTAAAGCCTTAACACTTGGGAATTCAAATCAACGTCAACTTGTGACATGGGTGTTAATTTAAATGCAATATGAAGCCAAGCTCAAGGATATCACAAGATTAACTCCCCAATAATGAACTCATCCCAATAATTATCAATTTGTTCAATCAATCATAATATATTATTCATTTCAATTAAGCTCTGCAAACAAACCCCCCAATCAGAATACAATCAACTAAAAACAAATGACTATTACAAAGTATCATCGTCGAGGATTCGAACCGAGTGCTGTTACACACATCAGTAGAGCACCAGAACTTTGACCTGTCGATAGGTGACAATCGGTCATGTGTTCTAAATGGCACAGTTTCCGGGGATGGTTCTTTAAGTGTTCATTTTTTTCTGGTTATTGTAAAAAAACACACAAAAAAATAAATTTTAAAAAAATTGAAAAAAAAAACGAAAAACCCATCATCTCATAAAAATCATAAACTGAAAAAATACACAGAAAAAACCATCTTCCTCTTTCTTCTAACATCTCTCTGAATGCCCCGTAGCCTCCCAAACAATCCCTCAGATTTGTTTGACCCTGAAATTGAGCGAACACTTCGCCAACTTAAGAGGAACATAAGAGATAATCAACTAATTCACGAACTAGTCCTCATCTAACTAGTTGAATTTGAAATGTCCAATCCTAGGGAACAAACCATTAAATAACTTTCTGCCCCTGATATGAATTACTAAACTCTTGGTATTCAATATCCAAACATATAAGATTACTTCGAACTCAAATTGGGTTTGATTCATCTTCTTCCTCATTTCCACAGGCTAGCTGGTGAGGATCCACATCTCCACCTTAAAGATTCCATGTGGTGTGCTCTACCATGAAGCCTCAAGGGATTTCTGAGGAACAAATCAAACATTGAGCATTCCCTTTCTCCTTAGCTAAAACTTCTAAGTCATGGCTCTACTACCTTCCTCCAGGTTTCATAACCACATGGAATGACATGAAGCAACTTTTCTTAGAGAAATTCTTTCCTGCTTCTCGTACTACTTCTATTCGAAAGGAAATAAGTGGAATCTGTCAGTTCCCAAGTGAATCACTCCAGGAATATTTGGAGAGGTTCAAAAATCTTATTGCAACCTGCCCACAACACCAAATCCCTGACCAACTCTTGATCCAATACTTCTATGAGGGGTTATTGGCTACGGAGAGAACTCTCATTGATGCTGCAAGTAGCGGTGTTCTTGTTGATAAAACTCCTACAGCTGCACGAGATATCATAAGTAACATGGCTGAAAACACACAACAATTACATACTCGAGCACATGATCAAGTAAAAAAATCCCAAGATAATCAATCAATTGAGCCGAACAAGATGACTGAGTGGATGAGTTAACTTATAGGTCTTGTGCAACAACTAGCTGTGGCTACAAAATCCCCAACCTTATCTTCTTCGTAATCAATGATTCCTGGACCTGTCAAAAACTGTGGAATCTGCAACTCTCCATCTCATCCAACTGACACATGTTAACAGCTTCAAGAGGATCAATCTGATTCATCTGGACCAATGGAGCTCAATTGAGCATATTCTCAGCGGAACCCCAATCCTCAACTATGAGGTCAATTTGTTAGAAATTTCAACCAACCTCACTCTGAGCCCTTATCTTATTCCTATAACCAAGGCCATAGGTATGGTAATCCTATATCTCATCCTCCTCAATTCCCTCCTCAAAACCCAAACTAGTTTCAGTATGGTCAAGGTGTTGGTAACTTCCAACAACCTTATCCTTTTATAACTCAACCTCAAAGGAACAATCGTCTTCCTGGATTCCATTATCCTAGTGAGCCTTCCCAATTCCAAAACCAATACAATCATTTTCCCAAAAACCAAAATCTAGGTAATCCCAATCTGGGACATGCCTCTTCTTCCAAGCAACCATTGGAAAGTGCTATTGAAGATCTTGCCTCTTTCACCTGTTCTAGTCTCAAGAACATTGAAACCCAAATTGGTCAACTTGCATCCCACCTTAGTCAGCAACAACTATCCAATTCTTCCCAACTCCCAGGTCAACCATTACCCAACCCCAAGGGTAATGTAAGTTCAATTGCACTTAGATCAGGAAAGAAAATTGCTATGCCTCAAGATAAGTCCTACAAACCTCCTTTTAATGTTGACCTAGAAAATGAAATGAAAAAGAAACTTGAAAAGGAACCTGAATCCATTCCCTCACCTCCTTAAATTCCACTTAGGAACCCAATTCCTTTTCCTCAAGCTGTTTCTAAGCCAAATAAGTCCTTTGAACCCAATCCTAAAATGATAGACATGTTTATACATGTTGAAGTCAACATTCCTCTCTTAGATTTCATCAAAAATTTCTTAAGTATACAAAGTTTCTTAAGGAATTGTGCACCCACAAGAGGCAACTTAGGACCTTTTAAAATGTTTCCACCCAACAGTCTAATCCTATAAAGTGCAAAGATCTAGGGATCTTTACGGTTCCATGCCAAATTGGATGTTCCAACTTTGATGATGCACTTATAGACCTAGGAGCCTCAATTAACGTCACGCCCAAATCTATATTATCCAACCATGGTCAGGTCCCTTACATCGTACGGGTGTTTTCATTCATTTAGCCAATCGAAGCACAACCAGTCCTGAGGGAACAATTGAGGATGTCCTTGTCCGAGTCAATGATCTTATCTTATCTGCTGATTTCTATGTCCTTGACATGGAAGGTGAGATGAACTCTTCCCGATCTCCCCTAATTCTAGGAATACCATTCCTCATGACTATGAGAACAAAGATTAATGTCCATACAAGAATCTTATCCAAGGAATTTGGTTACCAATAGGTTGAGTTCAATATTTTCCAATCCATGCGATACCCATCAGAGAATGAATCTGCATTCTCTATACATTCTTCTGAAACTCCCTCTGAGAGTGTGTTCAATATCAATCTATCATGTTCTTCTAGTTCTGATAATAGAGGAGTTTGTGAATACTGCATCCTCATTAACCAAGTTATAAATGGAGAAATTAATGTAGACCTTAAAAATGCATACTCCATTGATCTAAAGGATCTTGAAAACTCTTTGGAATCACATCTCACCTCTGACCTCCAATGCTTCAACATGGATGGTAATAATGAAAATGAACTAGAATGCTCATTTGTTGATTCAAATCTGATTATCCCACATTCATCATTTCCTATCCTAGATTCCAAAAATTCTGTTATATGTGAAGCCCCAAACCAATTTGTTTATATTGTCCTGATGGGAGAGAAGGCTATGACATTTGTTCACTAATTAATAAAGTGATCACTGGTGAGGTTGAAATTGACAATTCATTGGAAAACAACATTGATATAATGGAAATTGAAAATTTTATTAAGTATTATGACTCCACTAATCCTCATTACTCTACATAAGTAAGTGATGTAATAAATTAGTCAAAAACAATTGGGATCTCATACTGTGGTTCTATGTTATCTGATCCTTACAAAAATGAACCATCAGAATTGAGCCATCTTCCTGAATTTCCAAGCATAGAAAACCATCACTTTGTGGATAACATCATTCCTCAGGTTGAAGACCAATGTGAGGATAGAAATATTCTCTTTCCAACCCCATTGAATTGCAAGCACAACAACAAGGATGGAAAAAATTATCCAATGAATCATCAAGCCTCCCAGAGAAAAAGTTTTTTTGGAAGCTCACTAGAGTTGATAAAATACGTTGGGCACCATCAGACTATGGGTAGTCCACTGTAACTGTCCAGCTGTAGACAAATAAATGCAGCACTTCTTGGGAGGCAACCCTTGTTTTCTTTTAATTTTATGAAATTTTTATTACTTTTTAGTTTTTCATTAGATTAATAGTGATTTTTCTTTTTCAGGTAACATCCCACAATCCTTAATCTACATTGACTTCCACTAGATCCCCAACTTTTCCAGTCAACCTACCACTAGATGGATATGGAAACCCACCAAATCCAAACTAGGGGCACCTCTTTTCCTTTAACTCTCTCTCTTCTCTCTCCCTATATATCTTTCTTCTTCTTCCCCTCTCTTTTATTTTATTTCTTTACCTCTTTCTTCATAAACCCCTTTTATTTACTCGTTCTCTTTTGTGTGGGTGTGACTTTATAAAAAAAATCTAAAAAGAACCTAAAAAACTAAAAAACCAAAAAAAAAACAAAAGAAAAGAAAAGTCAAGAGTCATGATTACTCAACTTACAATTTTCTAATTTTTTCCAACCATTTTGGGGAGTCAACAAGAATGTTTCCATCTCAAAAATTTTGTATTTTCATTATGAATTTGGATAAAGAATTTTGTGTCAAAACAAACACATTTTAATGCCCAATTTTTGATTTGGAAAATTATTTTCCCCAACCGTGAGAACCAACATTAGCTTTCATGCCAATGCCACCTATGTCCATCTTTCCAAAATGTGTGTTTTCACTCCCATTTGTGAGTCTTGAGTTTATAGACCTTTGAGCTGAATTTCATACCTTAGAGTGTATTAATATGACAGAGGCATTCTCTGAACCACACGAGAATCACAATAGCCAAAAAGCCTCCCATTTCCCTTACATTAATCCTCCTTTTGAAAGCCCCTTAGAGCCTATGAAAACCTTTTCTTTGATAGCCACATTACAAGCCCAATACCTTTTCCCACCCAATATCAACATGGATTTTCAATGCATAATTTATTGAAATTTATGTGTGGGGGGAATAGATTTCATTGTTTGGGTACCCTATTTTTTATTTTCAACGAGTTATCATTTACTTGATGGAAAGCATCCATTTCAGTGTGGGGGAGAGGTTGTTATTCGGTGTGTTTTGGGGAATGTAATGTACTTCCATTTATGGAATTTTGTAAATGTTATTGAGAAGTGTTTCCAAAAAAAATCAAAAATGATGAAAAGAAAGTCAACAATAATGAAAAAAAGGGTTGTGTCTTGGGTAGGTCAAAAATCACTCATCCAAAAACATTGATATTGTTATAAATATTAAAATTAGTGTCACGAGGAGATCAAACATGGGTTAGGATATGAGTGTGAGATCTGTTTGAAGGTCAAATTTTGAAAAAAAAGAGAACAAAAGAAAAAAAAAGTACACTTGCATTATATTCTTATTGGGAGAAGTTTTTTGGTCTGTAAATATTTCATCTTCTCATCCCCTTCATATTTTCACCCTCTATTTTTTCTTTCTTCACACAATCATTCCCTTATAAATACGTGTTTTCATTCCCTTCCATGTTTTATTTCAAAAAAACTGTGCATTGTTTTTCTATGTTGGTGTTTTACCCCTCTTCTCTTTCTTGGACATTATATTCCTACCGTCCCATAGCCACAGAAAAACCCCTTAAAAAGACTTCTTGATTCTTGTGCACTTTGGGTAGGGATTTTAAGCTGAGAGCTCTTTCAAACTCTAAGATTTTTACTTTTGGTTGGTGAAAGAGTGAACCTCCACAAATGATTTTTATCATCTTGAGAGGTATGTGTTTTGAGTGTCCACAATTTCCATTTCTAAATTTGAACATAAAAAATGAATTAGTTTTGAAACATTGTTTCTGTAACAAATTTTGGTGGAATTCAAAATGGATGAGTGAAATAGTCTAAACCTCCCCTGATTAGAGAAAACAAAATTTTAATATTTGTTGGTGAGTGAAAATGATTTTGTTATGTTTTTATATTTGTTGCACGTGAGGACATGCACAAAACTAAGTGTGGGGGAGTTGATGTTATTAATATTTTCAAGAATTATTATATACCCCCCTTACTGATTTTATATTAAATGTGCATAATTTGTGTGAAATATTAATGTTTTAATATTATGTATAATTTTTGAGCATTTTTAGAATTAGTCCAATAGATTCAGTTTACTTTTTTAATAATAACAATCACTGTACTGATCCAAATTGGGTAGTTCTTATTTTTTAGGATTATCCTTTCCATATACAACATTTCATTTGAAGGTACCATGATCCAGTTCTACCATTTGAAGGGTCATATGGTCCTCACAAACCAGACGAAACAATCTGTGAAGAAACTGGACTATTCATGAAGATTGACTTACAGGTCTAAATACAGAATTCCAAATTCCATTATTCTCCACCATTGTTCGGGGGATGATTTAGGGAGTCCCTAATAAAAATTTCAAGGCCTAATAATAAAAGAAGTGCCCAAAATATGCATTGAAGTCCAGCCCACCATTCTGGCCGAGAAATACAAGCAGCACACAAATATTGACATTTTTCCTGATGTGTACATCCATTCGAGCTGATAATTTTCATTGTGAAGGAGGGTATATGGACGGAGAACTCATTTGAAGAAATGATTTTTATTTGAGGGCATCTTACTATGAAAAATCCCATTCACATTTCGGCCATTTGAAAGTCTGGATTGAAATAGGTAGAATGACATTATTTATTAAAACTGTCATAAAATTGGCTACAAAAGTCTATTGGCGTCCATATTTTGAGGGTGGACAGAAGATATAAATATCCAAATCTCTTAAGAAGACACCAGCTCGTGATTTATCAGTCTAGATTGGTAAATCTGCGGTTCAAGTGGAGGGACAGTTTTGGAATGCAAATAGTCCACTCCTTGGGCTATAAATACTCTCCCCTTCTCTCCATGAGAGGGTTTGGCATTAAAAAGAGAGGGGATAATATTGGCATGAAAAAATACTTTCAAAAGGCTTGGTAGGATCTTCCATACTCACGTTTTCACTTTAGAGACCTTTCCTCTTCTCTTTGTTTTCACTTACTTTCGTGTTCTTCGTTTTTGTAATTTGGTAAGTCCTTTCTTTTGTAATTCTGTTTTAATGCAAGTTTCTTCTTCAATATCACTTATTCTCATCCAAATTCTGTAGTTTCATTTTAATGTTCTTAATATATTTTAAATTCAGTTGAATCACCTTCCCTTCTTTTGCTTCCTCATTCAATCAAAAATCCGTTTTTAATTATCATCATTGTTCGTGTCTGTGTGTTCGACGTACCACAATTTTCTAATCCCTTTCTTTTTATTCTCTTTATAATTCATCACTATAAAAATATATTACCATATTAATAACCATATTAATGGATGATTAAATATCTCATTTTTTTGAGTTTTAATTTAGGTATGTTAAGCGATTTAGAGCTTTTGCTCGATAAGTATTCGTTGAATTAACATTGTGTATGTTGGACTTAGAATGTCATGGATTAATGACTTGTTTTGTTTAATGTGTGGTTTCCATGGATTATTGGAACCATAAATATACTACCATAAACAAGATATGATCAATATTAGAACCTTATGTTATGTTAAGTCTTGGATTAAAGGCTTAACACTTGGGAATTAAAATCAACGTCAACTTGTGACATGAGTGTTAATTTAAATGCAATATAAAGCCAAGATCAAGGATATCACAAGCTTAAATCTCCAATAATGAACTCATCCCAATCATTATCAATTTTCAAAATCAATCATAATCTATTAGTCATTTCAATTAAGCTCTGCAAACAAACCCCCCAATCAGAATACAATCAACTAAAAACAAACGACTATTAAAAAAAGTATCACCGCTGAAGATTTGAACCGAGTGCTGCTATACACATTATCGTAGCACCGGAACATTGACCAGTCGATAGGTGACAATTGGCCGGGCGTTTCAACCATCACACACCCCAAACCCACACTAAAACCATCACAATATACTATGCAATCTCTCCTAGGATTAGGAAACAACAAAGTATGTGTGGATATTAATCGGGTTTCTAACTTCTCAAAAGTACTCTAGAAATTCCCATACCTCTCAAATTTCACAAATTTATTATTTAAAGCTATAAAGGGAGTAGATATTATGGATATGTCCTTGAAAGCATTTCTATATTACCTATACAAACCTAAAAAAATATAGATCTTGAACACATTCTTTGGCAGCTCTCAAGACATGACTGCTTGAAGTTTCTCTTGATCCACTGTAAATCGAGCCACATAAATGAAGTTTCCCATTAATTTATAATTTTAAATAAAAAATTGGAACTTATAAATCTTGAAATATATTCAATTCTCTCTCAAAACACCCAAAACAACCTACAATTGGTTAACATGTTCCTCCTTCATCCCGAATTACTCCAAGATGTAATCTAAAAACACAAAAAGGAGTCCAAAAGTGGTGGAAGATCTAGTTCAACAACAACATGACTTCTTTGTTATCATTGGTAGTCTAAAATTACATTAACAAATACACAAAACATCCATACCATCTTCAAAAAGTGTTCTTTGAAACATTTTATTCTTGGGATCTAAATTGGTGAAACCGAGACCTCATATTGATCTTCGAAAACCAATGATCCACTCAAATATAATCAAATAGGTCATCAACTCTTGTAAATGGTTATTTACTCATTATTGGCAACTTGTTAATCTTATAATCTTTTTTACAAATTTAGAGGCTCCCATCAATCATGCTTTTAAAAAAGACATGTAAATTACTGTGGGTAAATGATAGGATAAATAAAAACCTTAAACTCTATATCATATATATGAACATTAACATACTTCATCATGATCATATCCATCTAATACGATATAATGGAGATTGGGCTCATCTCGGGAATCATATCAATAGTGAACTCGACCTCATGCTGGGGTGAAAATCTAAAAAAATCCTCTAGAAACAATTCTGGGTACATGCACATGACCTCTGAGAGATCACCCAATAAACAAAACTCAAAATCCTAAAGAAACAACCTAGATAACATGGATGATACCAACCCCAAATCTGAAGATACCTATCTTTCCCTTCCTAACCAGAAATCCCTCTCACTCTAAAAAATGTTATTTCTCTCACCAGGCATAAAGAAATAGGCTCTATAGTGATAATATTCAATGAAATCCATTATGGTGATCAACCTATTCATGTACATAATTTGGTTGAAAATGTATAGGTCAAAAATAAGAATGTCCTAAATGACTTCTTTGCTATCTACAACAACATAGCATTATGGGAACTTGAAACTTTTCTCTTTCATTATACCTAATGGGGTTATAAAATATATAACATATGGAATAAACACATCAAATATAAATAATGAAACAATTATACTTTGTAAAATTAATGAATGGGATGAGTGTGTATAAAACAAAACTAATTCCATGGAAGAAGCAATATGCACTACACATTGAATGGTAGCCGACATCTAATCTGATTGCTCTAGTATAACCTATGTTGTATAGAGACACCCCATCTCAAACCCAACATGATAATACTTACCCTGGTGATAATATACCTTACTAAGTGGTTTAGATTATCTACCTATGGATGCTTCAGAATTCACCAATGAACCCATTGAAAAAATGGAGCCCACGCTGCTCCCAAACAATGCTAACTAAGAGAAGAATGAAATAACCCCTAACTATCCACACTGGTGGAATGTCCTCAAAGTCTCTGAAAAATTCATCTTGGCATATCCTTCATTCCCACACCGGTAAAAAATGATAGTCTTACACCCCAAATAATCCATAGGAACTAAACATTACGATTGTTGGATAATCCTTGCACAACCACTATGAGAACCACCCCACTTCAGCTTCAGCCCTGATGAAGAAATCTAGATACCACCCACTAAAGGAACCACATTGAGATAGTTTTTATAGAAAAATCTTCTTACGACATAGATTCCATGTAGACCACCTCAGAATAGTTCATTATAAAAATAATAATGGTTATATATATTATATATATCCTTAATCCCATCTCAAATAATTGATACATTAGGTAATCCTTTGTGAGGAGATTAGAGAGACATGAACTTACTCTATAAATCTACTAGAATACTCCATCACTGAATAATCACCTAGATCTATCTTTAAGAACCCATGGGATATTTCCAAAATCAATTTATATATGTTAAACTATTAATTGAAAGACACCATTAATGTGGTACATATGGGATCCTCATGCTTCCACAAAATAACCATTTATTCCCATGACATTCTACCTGGTCCTTCCAGCACATATGTGAAAAATTCCAATTTAGAGGCCTAAAGGGGCTTTAAGAACACAATGATGAACTTTATCTGATCCATTAGATCCTCAGGCCCATTAGGTCCCTTATCACTATATAACAATGGGGGGTTTTTCCTTAAAAACTCTTGAGAAGGGTCCATCATCCGTGTCTTCTTAGACAATAAAATTAACCCAAGGGTTGGATTATACAAATCACTCACATCACCAAATATGGATTAATAGGAGGGTTCACCTATTTGTTACTCTATACTACACCCTCTCCATACTTAGATGATTTCTTCCTCAGATGAATTTTCTACATGACATAGAAAACAATATTCATTAAGAATAATTCAATATCAATCCATGCTAAAAAAACAAAAGAAAACATCAACATGGCTATCAAAATGAATCATAAACATGAAAAAAACACCAAAAAAAAGTTGGAAAAAAGAGAAAAAAATCCAATAGTTTCCCACATTGTATGTTTTGGAAATATCTGTGCCACCTATGTTAGTGTTAATAGAGATAGAGTAAAGGACGTACATGTTTCACATAGTTACTACCAAACATGCACAATAACCATGAACCTCCTCCCAAACTCCATATTTCTCCCCTAAATATCTTGGAGACCATGCAGATCATCTCATGACTCAATAATATCTAAGAATAACTTCAAAGTCACATAAAAACAACCCATAAATAAGATCAATGAATAACCAAAATCCTGGATCAACCATGGAAAATCGAGGTTCGACATGAAGAAGTGATGCATATAACTCCCATATTCTTGCCTCCCAATTCCCTATGGTCCTTGATATAGTTTACCAATGACGCCCAAATAACAAAAGGGCTGATACCATTTTGTAACAAACCAACCCATCTCGACCCAACATTTCACCCAATATTTCCTACATGAACTGAAGTGTGTTCCCGATCACCATAGGCTAGTGTAAGCACCGCGTATAACCAAATAATGTGTGGGAAAGGTTTCACCACAGTTAAACAAAAAAGGCACATCAGGATAAATAAATCAACAACATCAGATTCATCAATATAAAATATTAAAATTCCATAAATAATGAAATAATTAAAAAAATATTATAGAATAATTGAACATATGTATACATGGTATCTAAAAAACAAAACCCAAAACCCAAAATAATTGGTCTACGTAAAAAACGGGCCATAGTACATCAGAATGAGTACCAAATAAAAAAATTACTCCATGTGAATTGATCATTATGATACCATGTATCCTACAAAAAACATTGGAAAACAATAATCAAGAAGAGACACCCTATAACATGTTTCATTTTCTTTTACTTGTGTCCTTCAAAATGAAATATTCCAACAGATAAAAGCCTAATCAGGGTGTGAGTAATGAAGCTCAATAAGAAATCTCCATTAATCTATTTAAGGATTTTACAAGGAAAAAAATTAAACTAGTTTGAAAAAAACTACACTACTTGAAAACATACCATTTTCAAATACACCATTAAATAGCTTTTGTTTTTCCATTTCAAATAAAATTGGTTTTCCAAAACAATTTCAAACAAGGATAAAAATTTAAACATATCCACAAGGTATAACATTATAAATATAACAAAATAGCATAACCAAGGGTGAACATAACATCCATAATAGTAAACCAAATAAATATAAATGGGTATAATACATATCATTACATCAAAATGGAACTAATCAATTGAAAAAAACATATATGTGAAGCAATAATGAGTAAAGTAAAACTTATGATCTAAATATTAGCAGTATAACGAGTGAGTAAAAAAGTATTATATCAGGCTAATATGATGGATGGTTTCATGGTCTTCCATTGTAAAAACATATATGATCTCATGGTTTTCCCACACAAAGGCTCACCTGGTCCATTGAAAATCATGCTGGTGGCTCACATGGTACTCCCTCTAAAGAATCATTCGCATCATCTTCCCTATAAAGGATCACATGATCCCTCGAACAAACACCTCACTCACACATGAGTGAACCCACGTCACACTCTATTTCAACACCTCTCGAATCATGTTACCATAACAAACAAGCTATGACATAATCCATTTTAAAAACAAAAATTCCCAATTTTATCAAAACAACTATTACAAGGTAAATCCATTTATAATACAACTTTTGAAATCATTTGAAAAAAATAAAACCATTTGAGACATTTTAATAAACACCATGTGTGGAAAAAAGCCACATATATACTCAAAACCACAATATAAATACATATTTTACTAATAAATAAATGAAACAAATAAAACATGGAAATCACATAAATAATAAATCATTTAAATAAACATTTCAATAAACAAACCAAATTTGATTATAGATTTTAATGAATTCCATGAAAAAGTTCTTTAAATAGAGACACCTTACTCATATTTATTCCAAGAATCATTTCCCTAGATAATGACCACCCATAAGGGGGTAGAATAAATTCCCACACACCTAATCCATAAGAAAGATAACCATTTACTATAACAACCTAGGTTATTATAACACCCATTTCTATTGTAACACACGTTCATGAAGATGGAAGAAAATGGGTAAAGTGAAGGATTTTAATAAGAAAACACAAATAAATAAACTTACGACATGCTAAAATATCAAGGTCTCTAAGGGAAATCCACCAAGAAAGATAGGAATAATATCTAAGCAAAGGGATAGGGGCATCACATTAGGGGAGAAGGAAATGTGGGTATAAATCCATTAAAATTGATAATGTAAAAAGTTAAAAATACACTATTTATGTGATGTATCCATGCCACATGGTTTGGAAAAGGTGTCTGGAAAACCATGCACTAACCATACAGGTACCATTTTCCATTAAAAACCGGCTACACAATTTATCATGGATGTCACATGGCTTGAAAAACATTTCTCCAACACTGGAAATCCCCAAATTTACACACTATAACGCCATTAAAAGATTATCTACATAGTTAAAAAATCTTTATGTCTTGTTATGTCTTCCCAAAAAATCATGGTTCCCACACTCAGTGCCTAGGAACTCCATGAAATCATCAATAGAAAAATAAAACTCAGAAATATTCCAGTGACCGAGATAGTGTTACAAATTAATCTATATTGAATAATTTTTTATAATTTTAGATTGACTCCAAACATTTGGAACTCAACTCCAATATTTCAAAACACATAAAATTACATTTATTAACTTCAAGACAATAAGATTCATCACATGAATAATTATAAAGCATATGTATTGTATAGACAAAACCTAGTGTATTGAAATGGATCTTTCATTTCCTATTTAATATTCACAGTCTTCTAACTGGTAATTCTATAAATGGTAGTAGCCATTAAGAAGCATAATCATAATGATGGTTCTTCATCAAAATAAAATCCAAATTATCATCTTTTTTATATTGACAAAAAATCCATAACTATAAATTTATAGCAAACTCTTCATATAAAAAGTATCCTCTCAAACAGTGTGTGGATATAAAATAATATATCTATTAGAAACATATCATATCTATATTTTTTCCATTATTTATAATTTATAACAACAACTCAAATCAAAATTCATGCTCCATGATGTTCATTATTTATCATATAACATTCACAACTCAAAAAATATTAACCAATTACATGTTTACTTCATTATTTGTCAAATGAACGTATATTCATGGATACTTAACTCTCCTTCCATGATTATCTTCTCAAAAAATATTAGAATGATGAATTCTTGACAATGAATAAATCTAAATACCAATGGTTTCAAAAATCTCTCCCTTTGTATTTGTCATTAATAACCATATAGAAAAATTATTTTCATAAATTTTAGTCACCCCCCCATTTAATAATATATATAAATAATCATGGGATATAGAGTGTTTAAATTTCACTAAAATCCTTGTTTTTATATTATTCTAGTACATGTTTATGTGAGAAATGTTTGATGTTGGTAACAAGAGGGACAAATTTAAGTAAAATATATTTCAATGAATAGACCAAAATCAAATACCAACTCAAAATTTCATTCCCATGTACTATTGAAATAGATTTTCAAGATGACATTAAAATTTTAATATTTTATTATTAAATTTTCATCCTGAATTCCTACACACTTTTAAATAATATATTGAAAATTCAAAAACAACTACCATTTTTTGTTTTATAAATAAAACCTTGAATATCTTAAATTTTTTTTTCTCAATACATTTATCATAAAAATAGATCCTCCTCAAAAAATGAATAACGACTTCCAATATAAGATTGAGAGAATCTGTAAACATACCTTTTTAGTGAAAATATCAATTTATTTTTTAAAAAATAAATATTCACATGAAATTATAGATTCTAGAATATTTCTCATATTACTCCCCCTTAATTGAAGCACACTATAATCTTCTTCATCTAGTATGTTAAATTTTTTAAATAAGTTTCAAGAAAACCAAATTTGGGATCACATCCAAAATCAAAACATAAAGATAGTAATATAACGGTCATAAAAATTAATGTCCCAGATCTCCCCTTCATTCATCTACTTTAATTTACTACACAAAAAACATAAATAATAGAGAATAAGTTTTTTCTCTAATGTTATTTAAAGGGAGTAACATGTTCGAGAGTTTCTTCTCAAAAAAGATACTCTTGTTATTTTAAACTTCATTATTAAGAGAAATTATTGTTCTTTATTTTCCATTTTTTCAACTTTCACTCCCCTTTAATGGTATGATTATCTTACCTTTTTCAACCACTTCTTTGTGAGGGAATTTCATACTTACATCAACCAATAAAGAACAGGCATCTCTTGGAAATTATTTCAACTTATTTAGTATCTTCTCCTAAGATAGAAGCATGATCATAAAATATGTGTAATTGAAATTATCCTACTCACACCTCCAAAATGGATTATTAAGAGACCTAGGGTCATAATATTTTGACAACATCTCAAGAAATTTCTATTATTCATCATGTAACATTTTCTTCTTCCCTATTTAACTTGAATGCACTTGTAATTTATCCATTTTACATTCCATTTCTAATTGAGATAGAAAAATAATCATGCAAAACTTTAGAAATATGAAAATCTTACATGTGTAATCTACATGGTTTCTCATGAATCATTAGGTTTCCAATTTTTGGAAACATCCTATGAGATTTAATATTTTTTTCATTTTATAATTTTCAATCCACTATATTGATCCTTTTATTTCTTTCTTAAACTGATTTTCTCTTTTCCTATAGCTTTCCTCTCTTAATAAAATCAATAAAGGTCTTCTTTCAATGATCTATGATATTTATTCATCGTCCACAATATAATAAAGTCATCTTCCATGATGTATCATTTTTCATGATCTTCTTGGGTATTATTTTTTAATTATTTTATTTTTCTTAGAGAAACACACTATCCCAACTTATTTGGTCACATATTATTTCCTCAACATTTATAATATTATTTCATAAAATGACTTTGGTGAACTATTTATTGATTTATATTAAAATTCATCTTCACAAAGGTCACAATGATTGTAAATACCATAGATATTTCAAAGGCTCTAATTGTTTCTTGAGATAGTTATATTTTAAAAAATTTCATGAACTTTGAATTAAATTTCCATTACTCTCTCATGATAAATGATTTAATTATATTTAATGGGTAAAAATATAATACTAATAGTTAATTACCATGATTCCAAACAATATGTACTATCGTAAATGTCCAACAAACCATATTCTTCTTCTTTGAAACAAATTATTTCCAGATTATATATGTTGTTGTTGTTATATAATATCACAATTAATGTGTGCCTTTTTTGGAAAAAATACAATTTAAATTTTCTATATCCACCTATGATTAATGTTCAGTAACAAAATAAAATATTATCCAATATTTTCTCAGAATTTTATATTAAAAATGAACTATTTAAATAAATAACATTAGAAAAAATATCATTTTCTTGAAAAAATTTGTTTTGTTTTATTAGAGATTACATTCATTAAAAATTGGGATGATTCCAAGATAATCATACCATATGATATAGTTTTATTAGCATAAAAATACTTACTTAAATAATGTATGGATCAAACATTTCTCTCAATATATTTGAATAATTGGCTTGATTTACATCAATAATATATAATTTGATATCAAGCTTCAGACACTTCATATTGAGGAAACTTTTCTCATTATCCATTTCCATAGTCATGTTGTTAGACTCATTCTTAATCATCTCAACATATCTTTCATGATATTCATGTATTTTAATTTTCTATTAAAATTAATTTTCAAAATCCTTAATCCTTTTTTCTTTGACTTATAATCATGCATCACTGAAATTAATTCTACACTTCTAATTTTTTACCTAACTCATGGTACATCCCTAAAATCACATTTTTTCTTTATCTTTCTCTTGGAGTTATTTTATAAAATCCCTATCATATCTATAGGATTTTTTATTATTCTCTTTGTTACTACAGATTTGGTCCTCTCCCTATTTGTTTGGATTTTGGAACACCATTTAATTTTATTCTATCGACTTTTCCTTCATCTCAAATTCCTCTTCAAGGTGGGTGACCTCTTGATTAGATCTTTGAAATACCCACAAATTAAAGTTTCTATATCATTGGGATGCTCAAATTGGGTTTCCTCCAAGAAATTACATAAACCATCATATAATTTTTTAAAATTATTCTACATAAACGTGAAATTTTACATATATAATTTCTTCTGTAGAAGGAAAACATTAAAAAGATTTTACAGTTACCCCATCTCCATGTGATTTCTTTAAATTGTATAAGATATAATTGGTTTTCACAATATTTTATGTGTATCTTCCCACCACATTTTTAGTATCCATTCTAGATTAGATATTAGCATGATTGAATCACATAGAAGTTTGATTTTATTAACCTTTTAAAAACATGGATTTTTTCTTCATCATTCTCATTTAATTATTTTTTCTATTTTGTAGGGTATTTGAAGAGATATATTTCTAATTAGAAATGAATACACGTTATCCAATTCTATGATTCTTTATTACTTTATAATATAATTTCAAATATTTACATATTTTTAATTATTTATAATCCAATCTAATGTGGGATTATAACCTTGATAACAATTGATGTTCCACTAGGATAATGAAACTAAACTAGAGGAGGGAAATAAATGGGGTTTGATTTTAAAAAATTTAAATCAATTCATTTTTACCTTTTTTATTATTCTACTAATGGACTAGACACACTATTCTCACCTTTGGTTTTCATAAATTCAGTATAAGTAGTAAAGGGAAAAAAAGGAAAATAATTTGTTTAAATTTTTTTACATCCAAGATGGATGATTATGTACATAGTGTATGGTGGTTGTTATACAAAACACACTAATCTATCTTATTATCAAGATTAATCATAGGAAATGATATATCCTTGATGCAATTATCTTGGAACCAACCAGGTATAAGTTTTGACACCAACCAAAAATGAAACAACCCACCTGTATTACTCAGACTCTAGAACAAACTAGGTATTCCTCAACAAATACCATAACAAGAAACCTTTTCTTGAATAATTATCTGTAGGAAGACATAATTATCTAGTGAAATAAATATCATTTGTGTTATTACATTGAAGAAAACAATCATAATGATGCTCTTTTTTATAGAGCAATCACAAATGTGTGTCTCATTATTCATTATTAAATATAATCAAAAAACATTTTAATCTATTTTTCTTACAACTTTGACCAAAATAATCTTCAAAATTCAATATGTACGATGGAATCTCTCTTTATTTTTTATTCTTCTTCTTTAATGCCAAAAGGGTGATCATTCAGTGGAATCAGTGTTGGATCTATTTTTTGGTCAGCATAAAGGATATATGATATTATAATAGCATCATATATCCATAAACATAAAACTATTTTTGTTCTTATCATTAATAAGTAATAACTACATGCAATATCACCTGAATAATAATTCTATAATTAAGAAATTTGAATATATAAATCTCATAATTTCAGCAGTATTTTTTTAATTGTTAAATGTCATTCAAACGTTTATAATTCTCATTTTAACTTGTCAATAAATTTCTTTAACATTAAATGAAGGGATGAATAAATATAATGTTCACATAACAATATCCATGACTTTGACTTTAAAAATTAAAATATATCAATAGAATAATAATAACCATGACTATTTTATTTAGGATTAGATATATATCATCCTAAAATTCTATTCTTCTGTAAGTCAAACTAATTAATATTTTTGTTTATTTAATTATATAAAAAAAACAATCAAACCTTAAACACCATTTCTAAATGGAAATCATTAAATGAAGCTAAATGTGGTCTGTAAATCATTAATATTCATCAATATTCATCACCAAATCCATTTTATTGAATCATGATTATAATTATAATCATGATATTTAAATAACTAATGAAAAAAATCAAGAATCCTATGAATTAATTGTGTATAATTATTTTATTAATTATTTTTAAAGTGAAAAACCTTATATCATGTCATGAATATCACATATAATTTACATAATAATATGTATCACATAAAACTAACAAAATCGTATGTTTTATCTATACGATCTTATGTGTCATGTGACATCTTAAAAAATTTATTTTCATCTAAGAAATCATACACATCTTTGTGACATTCAATACTCTCCCATTTTTTAACAATTCTTGTTTTGAAAATATATTATATGAAATATAGCATATCGTATATGTGATTTGTATGTTTTTCCAATTATTATGATCTGGGCTCTATTCTTGAAATAAATTAATCACATGTATCCATAGATATAGTGAAATCAATTTGATAGGAGATCAGATCAATAAGTCATAGTACCTGAGGTCATTCATACATAGTGCCTCATTAATTATTTATAGCTCAAATTTGAAATGTTTAATCCTCCATGATCCAATTTCAATTGGTTTAATCCCACACATACAATATTAAATTATTATATAGATCTTTCATTATGGAATGAATCATTCTTAGTTCGATAAAATCAAATTTATTCATATGTGAACTACAGAACTTATTATTTATTCTTATATATGAGTCAAAAGTTCCATTATCCATTTCTATAATTCATAGATCTACTCAAAATCTTTTTAACTCAACTCCAATATCTAAAAAAAATAAAATTAATTTGTAATGACATAAAAATAACATTAACCATTAAAAAAATAATTTAGAGGCTTATATAATATTTATATACCCCATATAGTATTTAAATAGGTCTTACACTTATACTTTAATCTTCTCTATAATCCAAGTGATGTTTCTATAAATTAATACACCATTACAAATGACAACCACAAAGAATGTTCTTTATTAAAATACCAGAAAAATTCTCACTTTTTCCATAGAGTAAGAATATCCAACAATATACTCCATGGAACTATTTACATCGGAAGTAATCTTTCAAAATATGAATGAATATCCACTATAATATCAAATAACAAAATATTATACATTTATATTTCACATTATATATAAAAGATACATGTCACTCAGTTCAAACTCCTAAATATATGGTGTTCATGAATATCCATTCAAAATTGAAATCTAAAGATATATTGAAACCTTACTTGGGTACATTATTATTCATCAATCCAATAGATATGATTAGATAGCTAACTATAATTCAATGCATCTATTTTCAATGCATATTGACATCATTACTCATTGAAAAATGATACAACTCAACACCAATGGATTAGAAAACATGTCTTCTAGTTTTGACCACACATGAGTCCAGTAAGATGTAAACCATTTATTGTTATTCATCAAGGGTTGGTCAGGGAGTCGTTCTAATGCAAGAAATGTTTTTTTCCTTATGTATCTAGGAAATCGATTCCACGTGAGTGGAATGAGAAGATTTATGATCTAGAGTATTCAACAATAGTACATGCTATGAGAAGTTGAAATCGTTATATTATGGGAGACATATTCATCATATAGATAAACTATAATAGACTCGAATATATATTTTCTTAAAGATACTAGAACCTTAAACATAGTAGGTGGGTTTATTACCTTAATTATTTTGAAGTTAAGGTGTCATATATCCCTATGAAAGGGAACATTCTTGTTGATACACTAAGAAAAAAGGCTTATGTGTAGGTAGGGTGGTTAGCTACAAGTGAGTGAAGATAATAATAAACTTTAATGAGATAAACCATGATGTTTATGAGTATCAATTTAGGGATATCATAAAATCAATGTGCATGACATCCTCACTCTTTTAGGAAGTAATAGAGAGTCATTTATCTGACTCAGACTTCTTGGTATGAGGGATATTATATGTAGTAGGAAGACACCACAATTTTGGTAACTTGATGTTGATGATGTTCTTTAATTTTGATTTCATGTTGTGGTATCTATGATTGTTAAGGGGATACAATGTGGGATTTATATATCTTGAGATAGGCTATTCAACAAAGTCTTACCAAGAAATACCAAGATATTCCCAAGCAGTACTAGTGGAATGTGATCAAGAAAGAAATAATACTGTTCGATTCATGATACATTACCTATCAATGGGTAAAGAATAAGAATTATTTACTCCCGGGTTTTCTCTATTCAATATTAATTCCTTAGTCTACGTGGGATCAAGTGATTATAGATTTTTTGAAGGGGTTATCAAGGTTTCAATAGGACAACATTTTGGTGCGTGTCAATATGGATCTGTTAAACAAGGTTGTACACTTCCAACCGATTGGGAAGACCCCGTTTTTTGATGATCTGGGAAGGTTTCATGTATGGTTATAGTATTACTTCATAGTGTACCAATGAGTATCATTTTTATAGAGGTTATCAATTCATGTATCACTTTGTGAAGGGTCTACCGAAGGATCAAGAATCATTGTTTCACTTGTTCATAACTTACCAACCTCACACTAATGGGTTGTATTAGTATACCTTGGAGTTATAGTGGATATATTGTGAGCATGTGTCTAAGAAATAAGTAGTTCATGGGAGATTCATAATTATTATTTTAAGTTTGTTTCTGATAATTATTATTATACATATATTAAAATTGTTACTTTTGTTGATTTATATAGAAGGTTGTATTAATCACCTATATAATGGATATAGGATATAGATTCTAGTATTATCAATATGAGCCTTTTGAAAGAGAAAATTTATCATATTAAACTAATCAGGAATTAGTGAGAGACCACTTGAAGTAAGGTGATATCGTATGTCGACTAATGGTATTTCCCTATGGAGTTTGAGGTGGGTAACAATGTATTTCAACATGTGTATCCTCATTTACGACACCATATTATTCATATGTTGAGGGAAATATTTCTCATATTTATGGGGTCTTTTAAGATCATGTATTATATCAGTATAACGGAATACTAATAATTGTGTCTTCAGTGGTATGGTTTTATACAAATTGTGTTCCATGTATTTCAACTTTAGAGGTATCGTCCAAATCAATCTTCTGTGATTAATGTCTATGAGGTCAAGATGGGTCTAAATTCATCATTTGAGGGATGACCAGTTTTTATAGTAGATCAATGTGAGATACATATTCATGGAATGATAGTTATTATAGTGTGATTTTTAATGGTATCATAGGTGTATTCAAAAGGATATGTGTGAGATGAAGTCTTTTATAGTGGTTAGAGTTGTTTGCTAATGAGGATCAATGTTTTTCAATGATATACCTTTAGGATTAGATTCCCTATGGTGGGGGGGGGGGGTTAACACCCCACATATAGATCAGGTATGTTTACAACCTCATTTTCACCAATCCTTATGTTTCTTGATGAATTAAGGTTCTTTTGGTAGGTTCTTGGGGACCCATTTTGGAAAAACTAGTTCAAGAGTTGAGACATATATCCATTAAAAGATCCAATGAGTACATGATATACTAATATCAGTTTACTGGTTGGTGAGTTAATGGAACCTATAGATATAGGTTGGACATTGACCAATTGGTAACCATGTTGTGAGTATAGATTGGGTATCACATTCCCAATGTTGGGTGACCAGGGACTCAGGAGCCACCTTTTTTTATTTTGAATTAATTAATTTTGTAATTATAATTTTTTGTAAATGACTTTTTTATAATATTGAGTCTATCTGTGGCTTCTAATCCCACTTTTTCTCCTCTCCACTCATGCTTCCATGTGTCAATTTACCTTTTTCCATCGCTTAATTCAACTGTTATCCATCCCAACAAGTCACATTCAGTAATGTTGAGACTCCCCATCCTTTAACTCACCATTTATTTCTCTTTTATAGTGTTTACCTCTATTTATCCAAAAATTAATCATTTTTTCTAGATTTTGGTAATTTCACTTATTGTAACAACTTTTTCTGGTGATACTAAATGAACAATATTCCAATAGACTGATGTAGGTTCTCTTTAAAAAATCCATATGATCTTTACTAATTTCATGTGGCTTTTTATTCACATTATCACTTCCTTGATGTGATTGACCTTATATTAATGTGAATTTTCCTCCATGAACCCAATTGAGCTAAGTAGAGATATTTAGGTCCACCATATACCCTTCCATTATTATACCCTATTTTGGTGGACACTGATGTTCACGAACCTAATTTAAAGAGACTTGAATAAAATTTCTAGGACTGAAACTAGGAACCCCAGACTTTTATAATCTTATAATGGGACATAAATGGTTAAATTTAGCCCCTTTTTATATAGGGAAAGTGATACGTAGTATTTTATAATTAATATTTGAACCATAAGGATATTTATACTTTCCCGACAGCCTATGGATAGTTAAACTAGACTTGGGTGAGTTTTACTCCCCCACTATATTATGAAACCATATTTTTACACCATAATTTTCATATGTAATTGGATCTTGTTTATAGAGACCACATTAATTATTATTTAAATATTGTAGGTCATTATTACAACCTTGAATAAAAATATCAACCTATTAATATTAAATTGTTCATTATGGAATGTTGTGATGTTTTGAATATGTTTATGTGATGGTATTCCCTTGGTGATTATAATGGATAAATTGGGGATGATATTCCCACTTATGATATTCTACAATCGACAAGGGGTGTTATTCCCTTTAACTTCGTATATTTGTGGAAAAGATTCTATGTCTATGATTTTGTGATATAATTATTATCTATATCTTATTTTATATGTTGAGTGGCGTGATGGCCATTATGATGTGGTTTGTTTTCGAGAAATTATACCCATAGGAATGGGATGGAATACACATGTGGCCCTGATGATGATGTTGATGGGACAATATTCCCTAGTATATATTATTACCAGTTGAAATGGGATGTAGTAACCATGTAGATATACATTTATAGAAGGGGTTGTGATGCCAGTATAAGTGTCAATGGTTTTTGGACCTGATTCCCATACATTCATGTTATGGCCTGGGACTAAGGATGGATTTCCTACCTATGAGTTGATATAGATAGGGGCATTATTCCATAATATTATTATACAGTCTGGACAGATTGTCTACTTCTATTAGTTGACTTGGGTTCTTTATTCCCATAGATGTGACCATGGTCTTGGGATGTGTTTCTCATATATTCATGTTTATGCTACCATATGGATGATATTCCTTTGGAATTGGATATGATATTGTCATATAATACTCACATTTTAGTAATTATCATATGATGGGATGTTATTCCCAATAAATATTCCTTGGGATGGGTTACATAGTTGATACATATCTTATATGTTTAGAGACACCATATAACCATCTGATGTAGGTATGGCCACACTCGAGAATCTGTGTTGTGAACATATCTAAGAAATATGTATTATTATTATCATTTCCCATTTAATTTTATTTTTAACATATCATATTTTATATACACTTTCTATTATAGGATATTATTAATGCACACCATTGGTGGTAGTCTACTAATATGTAAACATATCCTACTAGGGTTTCTTGGTACTTTTGTAGACATTGTAGTTTTTATCTTGGTTGGAACAGGGGACCAACAATCGATGATTGGTCTAGATCTTTGTAGCAGTTATAAGTAAAGTACTAGGTATACACTCAGGACTAGTTCTTTTCCTTTACATATTTTTATTTACTTTTAGGATATCTGTATATAACCAATCTATGGGTGGTGTTTTTATATTCTATGTGACTTCTTAATGTTAAAGATATTCATATTGTTATTCAATGGGGTTTATTATTAGTTTTTATGAAACTTATTTGTGGATTCTTTTCTTTCTAATTAATTTATTTAAAGAATGTTAATATATTTGTTTCACTGTGATTTATTGTTATATGAACCTTTAAGGGTATAGTCTCCCAAAATTAGTCATAGACTATCACCATTAGTCAGCAACCATTGGCATATGGGGAGGTTTAATTAAGGTTTGTAGAACTTGGTTTTGTAACAATAAAGTTTAATCAGATCATAGATTTAACATATTGATGGTCACTAGTCCATCAAAACTAACCATATTTAAGAAACATCTTCTCTGAAAAATGCATTACATAGAATTCAGGTCCAAGAAGCTTATCCTATTTATTGATTAATCAATGTTATTTTCACCTTTATACAATAGTAATATGTCTGAATCACTTCTCAACATGATCTTTCATCCAATAAAACCATCATCCCTAAAATTATATTTGATATGTAGAGGGAATAAAGAGTCTAAGAGCCCATAACAACACATGGGAACATCTCAAGGTCCTACACCCTTTAAGGGTCACAAAATAACAAAACATGCAACCAAAATCATACCACCCTATGCATGAGGAAGGATCTCATAAAACCATCATATATCAACAATTTCATCAATAATTATTCTAAAAAATCATCAGAATTATATATTAGAATCTCTCTCTCCTAAATATTTTTCAAATAAAATTTCAACTAGTATTCCCTATTGGCCATCAAGGGATAATCATTCCTAACTAGTCACTAAAATAACCATCCATGTCTGAGCTTAATCTATGTTATCCCACACATTATGTGGATAGTATCAAAAGACACTCTTTTTTTCTTAATAATTGAGAAATAACAAAAATACTATTTCAAAGTTATATATATTTCATCATTTTTATAATGACCATTGCAAATGGTAAACCTATTTAAAATTATATGTAATTATTTTTTGAGTTATTTTTATGTGTTGAGATATAGGTCCATTTATGATCTTGGATATGGAGAGGGTCCTTTTTTGTTTTGTGAAATTTCCATCAATTCTGTAGTTTGATGAATTATTTCAGACTATAGTTTTTCACGAATTAATGGTTCATTAGAGGACTATAAGATTAGGTCAAGGATTATAGGTTTTTGGGAGTGAAAATCAATTGTGGGTGGTAGTATCAAACAAAAAGAGTTCTTATGGGTCCCACTAAAAATATGATGGACTATCAAGTTAAATATTGTGTTACCATTCGATTTATAGGGGATCCAACTGGTGTTCTAGTGGGTTCTAAATACAATCTATAAAATGTAGGGGAAATTTATTCTTTCACACCTTTATTTAAAACCCCCAAAGGGTAACTCAAATCTCATTTCACCCCTTTCACAATAATGAGAACCATAGAGACATATTATTCTCCTTCTTCATTCCTTTGATTCATGGTTGATTCAAGATAGTTTCTTCCACTGATTATAGGGAGGATCCCACTACAACATCTCCTCCTCCCTTAGTCCTCCTTCTACTTTGTTTCCATATACCCTCATTAACAATTTTATATTTTTTAGTAATTAATTATGAAATTAAATCTTTATTTAAGGAATCTTATCCTAATGGTTTAAGGAAGCTCCTATGGGTAATTCACTTACTATTCATCACTGTTTTGATAAAGAGAAATTTATGTGTGATCTATTTTATGGTTTTTGGTTTTATGCTAAATTATGAAGATGTTATGTGGGATTTAATTATAGATTTTGGTTATGATAAAATTTGGAAAAAAATTGAGTTATCATTCAGTGTTTTCTTCAAGTTTAAACATCTTATCCTTTTCATGATTATGTTTTTTGGTTCTGTAGTTATGGAATTATGGTTTGGTGGCTATTAAGTGTTTCCCTGGTGATTTAGAAAGTATGGTAAATTTCTCCTATGTTTTTGGATTTTGTTATCAACCCTTTAATTTATTAATGTTATATTCATGTGATATGGCAACCTTATGTTTTCTAAAACATTAAAAAAATTGAACTCATATTTTATTAAATATTAAAAATGCAGTATTGAATGATATTTTATAGTAAAAATTTAATAATTATTAATTGTTTTATATGAAACTATATAGAGACCTTTGATTCATTTTTTATTATTTTAAAGATTTTTATATTGAATTATTTAATGTTGATCCATTTCATGATCTATTATTTTGTATTTAAATGTTTCATTGGTAGATTTTGTTAAGTGTCTCTAATATTTTTTGTGGATGATTCTCTCATGTACCCCATGGTCTCCGTGATTTTTGAAAATCATATACCCTATTTTTGAGCTAAAACATTTTTTAGAAATTGTATTTTAGTTTAAAATATATTTTCTTAGGTTTCACTCATGTGTTAAAAAATAACATCACTCCTTCCCCATTTCCCAAATGACGTATAAGTAAAAAAACCGAAAAGAACCTTCAATAAAGTGGGTGATTTGGATAGGATACAATGGATGGGTTACAAGGGTAAAAAAATTATTTTTTTCTTAATCATATTTAAAATTACTGAAATTAATATTTTCTGAAGTAAAAATGGTTTTGTTTTCAAACTATAATTTCACACAGTTTTGGATTAGGTAAGGAATCAACACTATAATAGTCTTTCTTTAAAACCTATTTTTTGAGAGATTCATTTGTAACGTAAAATACACCACCTAGGAGCTTTCTTTACCTATTTAATGTATATAAATACAACACTACTTACATTTTTAAACTCATATTGTTTAAACATGTTACATATATTATTTATTAATAAGAAGTAACTTAGACTAATTTCTCATTATTTTAAACTACACTCAGTATCCATGAAAATTATTAAAAAGGGGCCGAATTGGGAAGGGGTGAACCCTGTTTCTTTTTTCAAAATGTATCACTAGGAAAATTAATTGAAAACACACACTTACTATATTTTAAATATTTAATATAATAAGTTTTAGTTATACTTGTTTTAATAAAAAAAATTCTGTGTTGAATGAATCTTAACATACTTAAAGGGTATTAATAACATGGGTTGTAATGTTTTTCATTGTGTTATATTTCCAAATGGATATTAGTTAAACCTTATGTTAGGTAAATGGTAACTGATGCCTAATCTAGTGAAGAATTATTATAAAATGGTTATTGAACCAAAGTCTAAATTCATAATATAGTAATCCTTAATACATGTCTCCATTTTTTGATTGATTATGAAATCATTATACTCCACACATACTATTATTGGCATACTTTGTGGATAGTGCCTCATTTGGCTTAGTAAGATGTCACTATAAAATTTCCTATGACAAGCATGCTATGATTTTAAATGATAATAATATATTTTCTTGTAACATGTTAATATTGAAACTAGGACGTTATTATTGATATATTCAGGTTTAAAACTTGGTTATAATAATTTTTACTATCGATCTTGTCCATTTTTTAATATAGAACATGTTTATTTCTATGATATAGGGCTTTTTTATTATTATTTTTATATAAATTGTGTGTGTTGTTGTTATTATTATGTATTACTATGAATATTATTCTTATAGGTCTCATTGTATAGTGTTACATATATATATAGCCCAAGATTTTCTATATATCTTATATACTAAAATTTAAATATTGTTTTGAATGTTCCAACCTGATACATGTGTGATATATATATATATAATATCTACCTTATAAGGAGTAGGAGTACTACTAGGTGTGAATCCATTATTTACAGTTCCTACTTGGAAGGATTAATAAAGATATATTTATATATGTGCATCTGTACACATTAATTCCAATGAGAAGATAGCCTCCCATGTGAGGATGATTAATATAAAGTATCTCTTTGAGAGGGGAAAAGTTATCGCCCAGGTTAGGGTGATTTATATATAGTTCCCCATTCAGAATATGATTATATATACATTGAAAATTCAATATATATATATATACATTACCTTCGATATAGGAGGGATTCAGTTAGATATTTCAATTGGATATGTACCTTATGGATGTCTGGTACCTTATATATATTCCAAGATATGATCAAAGAATGTTTTTCTGATGCTACTTAGAATTATTAGATCTCTACAAAAAATGATCTTCATTTTGTTTTATATAAAAACCATATGCATTTTCTTAATCTAGATCATAATTTTTTGTTTACATGATTATCTATTGGTCAATTTATTATTTTGTAAATTTATGAAACGTTTTGTATGATTTAAATTTAAATTAACAAATGTGTTCCTAGATATAGCTATTTATAACTATGTGTATTGAGACAATGTTTGAAGTTCCCTATTTAGTATTTATTCTCACACTCTATAAGGACACCATAGTGGACATGCAGTTTCTTCATTTCTTGACATTAGGTATGAATAGTTACATTGGTATCTATTGAATATATATGGCATTGTTGTGAGTGTCATAGGTGCAGGTTCGACCTCCACACTGATGTTGGAGATGATTGTTGGATAGTCAAGGGACAATCATAGTTCATACACTTTCCTTCCCATGGTATTCAACCCCTAGGACTTTTTCAGTTGTGATATTGTTTAGATACTATATGTATATCATGGTTCACATATGGATTTTTATAATGTACATTAATAAAGATATTCTTAGACTATTATACTTCTGTTCACCCATTTTATGACATGTTTAGTATCAAGTTTTATTTTGGGAATGTCAAACATATAAACAGGTAATGTTAGATCTCATGTAGGATTAACTTATGAATTTTATTCAATTCTATTGTCGGTAAATCATTCCACATGAGAATATTAAGTCTATTAGAGTCTTTAACTAAGCCCTATGGATTAGGGAAATCCATTAGGGTCAGTATCTCTTTAATTTTGGTATGATTATGGAATAGATGTCTATATTACTACAATTTTATACAAAAATCTCATACATGTGTGGGCGTACACCCCACTTCTACCCCACTACATAAAACAAATCATGAAATCATTATTTTCATTCCATAGATCCTATGTTCACATACCAAACTAAATATATGACTATACATCAAATGTCTTTCATTTTCATATCATGCATGGAACACCTTCAATGATAACATTTTGAAAATCATACAAAATCATCATTCAATTTCTTAAATCATGAACTCAATTTCACATATCAAGAATGAATTCTCTAATACGAAGAATATAACCTTGATCCCATCTCCATATAATTGAATTTTTTGTTCCAACCATTAACACTCTTTGGATAGCATAATAATTCATAATTCAACCATATATTAATATTAAATTCCCTTATAATCAACTATTACTCTCATCTCACCAATATACCAAGTCAAATATAACTGATAGTAGGATCTACAACCTAGTTTATAGACCACATTAATCATAGGAATCATCCCATAAAGTAGCTTCAATGCGTTAATTTTTGAATCATTGAGTAAAATCATGTCCAATAATCTATCTCATGGATGCCATTAATATTGAGAATATTTGTACCCACTAAGTCACTTAATATAGGGTCATAATCACACACAAAATAACATAAAAATGTTACCCCTGTGAAAATAATCTCAACACACTACATGAACCCAATGATATAAAGGTATCACAACACACGAGCTTCAATATTCCCATTATATTTCATGACTTGTACAATATTGGAAGTTATTTTTGGTATTTCACTTCTTGAAAAAACATGGATTAGATCAATTTGTAAACTAACACCTTTACATTGGTATTATGAGAGGGGTTCATCCTCTGAGCTACTTACTTGAAGCCTTGATGGTCATTGGGTAAGTCTAGATGGTGGATAGCCTCATATATACTCAATCCTGGAATTTTTATATAGATGAAAATGAAAACATATCAATGTTTCCTTAGAAATGTGATTTAAATATCTTTCTCCTTGAGTGTTATGGTACCACTAATTAGTTTAGGTTGTGGGTCTTCCTCTGTTCCCAGATTTCAAAGCATGAGCTCAACGATGGTGGTGGATACACCTTCCTTGAATGTGGGAGGGTTGCTCCTAAGGTCATCCTCTTCTTCTTCCACCACTAAGTATATTGAGGCATTCTCAAACAGAGTCAAATATCTACGGTAATATCATTCACTATCAAGGTGAGAGAGGCCATGATAAAATAAACTATAATACCCTACTTCTATATTCATTGCAGGGTGATGCTAGAGCATTTTTTATATTGTGATATCACTAGGGATATAAGGTGATTGGGCCTCTAGGACCAGGTCAATTATCTCAACTAGATTTATGGGTAGCATATAGTCGTTGCTGAGAATAATCTAGGGATTTTAAGGGGAGGTCCCCAAGCCGCTGGGAAGTGAACCTATATATCATAATCCATCATTGGTTGTTTCCACCCTTTTTATAAACCAAATTTAGCATATGTTGCTTCACAAGTCTCAAAGGGTTTCACTGTGACCATGTACTATGCCGAATTATCCATTGATGGTGTATTTTAGACAGTGATGGAATGTTGAAGGTACCGCCCCATATATATGGAACTAAAGTCTTATATGTAAGAAATTTTATGTGGTGTATTTCTATAAAAATTTATACTAAGTTTTAGGTGTGACATCCCCAAAATGAACTTTGAGATTGATCATCCCAGGAGGTCTATTCTCATGCTTACAAACCCTTTAATGAACTTCTTTGTGGGAGACAAATCGATTTCACTATAACAAAAACATCATCGGGTTCAAATTCAGGTGAGGCTAATCCCAGAATCATTTTCAATTAGATCCATTATGATATCAAAATTTTTGAGTCCACATGAAACATATAAGGGTCTGATGTGTCCTTGGATGACCACTTCCAGATATTGTTTTCTAAAAAAGGTGAAGACATGACATTCGACTATATTAGAATTCATTAGATATACCTATGATATAGTGACTTTTATCTCAAATTTCTACGGGCTTTAGAGGTATTGAACGAGTATATATATGAGTTATTTTGAAAGGTGGTTCACATCCAGGATTGGGATCTTTGGTTGTACAATTTCCAGCTAGTCCAGAATGTTGTACATTTGTTACAAAGGTTGACACTACCTGAGTTTGGATTTATCATCGACATGTGGCTCATGAGATAATGAATTTGAGGTTGATGGTCCTAGTTCTTTTAAATAGGTTGAGGAGGAATCCTTTTCCAGTGGTGTGGTATGTGTCTGACTTCCATTTTTCCTCAGATGATCAGGTAATAGAACCCCCTGGTATGTGTTCATGTAGGAAAAAAGGATGAGGATGACCGTAGGAGGGTTTTGAGACAACTCTATGTATTTTATGGAATTTATAGAGTTTTTAACCATGGGTCTCAGTTGTAAATATTTTGTTTATGGGGATGTGAATAAAAAATTATTTCTGACCATGCCAGTGATGTCCCCTATATACTCAGTTCCTATACATGTGGCCTCCCATTCCTCAGTTTGGGGTGGGGAACTCATAAATAGAGGCATATTAATCATCAATGAAGTGTTATTCTTTGTGTATCATGTAGAAATAACTATAGACAAGCTCCTTGTTCAATGATTTTTTTGTTTGGTGTGGTGGTTACCATGTTCCAGATGTTGTTCGGAAGAAATCATTGAGGGTCAGAGATTTGTTTGAAGTATAATATCACTCGTCTTCATCCATCTCTTCTTATACATGATGGTTTCATCAACCTTCATGATACTTATATGATGTAATCATCTTAGTTGGTGGAGATTTGTTTTCTATACGTAGCTATGATCTCATGGTGTCATGAACTCAAGACACTATTTTATTAGTCATCCATTTGTTGAAATCCATTGCTCTCCAGAACATTATTCCAATCTCCGACTTCTTCTAACTGTGAAATAATTATACAGACCACATGCTCTTAGGAGTTATTAGACAACACCTATCTAGAATCGATCATTACATGAAGGATATATTTGAAGAAAAATGTATTCTTATATATTAATACCCAACCTTATATGGAAATGGCAGTAGTCCAGATAATTAGTGAGTTCGACCTCATTTGGATTCCAAGGCTCTAGTAGCTTGGGTAGGTTATTATCCATGGATTCATGTAAATAATCTGGGACATGTTCATTTAGGAATTTGTAGGATTCATTCATCCACTCATCAAATCCAGGGGACCATGAATTATTTGAACTTCTATAAGGGAGAAATTTTGTGGTTGTTTCTCCTCAATAGGATCCACTAGGGGTTCAGGACCTACATAGGTTCTTTAATGGGAATATATACTAGAAGGAGAATAATAGTAGAAACTTTTTCCTTGACAAGATTCTTCCCAAATGTCGAGGGAACGAGTTAGTATTTAGAAAGGGTTCACTAAATGGCGTCTTCCAATAGTTGTTCCGTTCTGTGAACTCACAGAACCCACCTGGATACTTTATTAGGGTCAAATGTGTCTATAACTCATCTCATATATTTTCAACAAAGATTTCCAAAAATTGTTCCTTCAATAGTGGGATATCGACTGAATAGGTTAAACCCTTCCATTAGGATATGAAGTCAAAAAAACAATAATTTTTTCATTTCTTATAGTTCGTTAGGTCAAATATTTTCATTTTATTTTGCCATGGAGATGAACTGATAAAGGAATTGAAGTAAAAGGTATTCCCATCCTACAAGTGATCCTAATGGAAATCTACTATACCAAACAAAGGTTGTCCCTAATAGAGTTTGTACAAAAAATCTCATCTTAGTTAACTTTTATTGATTTCTAGGACCCATTATCGGACCAAATCAAGATACCATGTGATCGAGATGTTGTTCAATATATCCCACACCATATAAGGTAGAAAATGTAGGAATTTCTAAATTCGGAGGAAGAAATGTATTAAACACCCATTCAGTACATACCTTCTTCTTAGGCTGCACAGGTGCATGCATCCCCTCCATGGATTCCATTTGGGTATCTAGGTACTCAAAGACACTAAGTAATTACACAGGCACTTCTATTTGAAATAACTCCCATCTACATGGATTTTTTTGGTCCTAACGAGGTGGCCCTCTTTTTGTATCTCACTGATTATAGACCCATGTGTAGACTTTGTGATTACACTAGTGAGGGAGAGGCTGTCACCATAATGGAGGTAAGTCATGATAATTTTTACCTTCCCCATTTATATAGACTGACTAATTTGATCCTGATCTATTCTAGCACTCAGATGCCGCTCTTACTAGTAGATCAACTCTTATAAATGGGGGAATAATTTATTTGACCTCAAGATGAAACCCAATATAAATATTTCCCTTGAGTAGCTACACATTGAGTTGTATGAGTGTTTTAATCTCATTCTTATATTATTACAACTATTACTCCATGGAATGTATTTACACTCATATGGATGGGGATTAGGATGTACCCCACACATTCTCCTTTATCTTAGCTAGTGTTTTGTTGGAGAGGTGGTAACTCTATATTTGAAGGTGAAATATTTTGGATCATTATTTTTTTCTGAGTGCCTAAAGACTTAGTTGGGGCATCAAAATCAACATCCTCTGAGGGTATGTTTTTTATATTATGACCCTCTTCATCTTCATCTTGATCCACCATATTTACTGTGTTCAAAATTATGAAATTTAAAGAAGAATATTGGGTGATGATTGTTCTCCCATTAATTTAAATACAACATGATGATTCTACACTACTTGCATTAGGTTCATTTCTTAGAACCTTGTCTATATTGGGCCATTTCTTCTCACAACCCTAGGGGTATGATTACCTACATCATATGATTCTCCTATCTTGTCATGTGATTAATGACCTAAGGTTGTTTCTAGTCATGATTTCCAAATAGCCCGCAAATAGTAGAGGTTTGTCTTGCGGTGGGAGGAATGGATGGGATGTCGGTTGTCAATTTTTACCTCCCAACATGGTGAATACTGATTCTCACCATGGTGATGATGATGAATAAGATTCCACCATTCCTATGGGTCTGGGATTATCTAGGGACGTGGTTGGAATTTATTTATCCTTTTGCTGAGGATCTAATACTTCTATATGACAATTTGATGATTCTGAGGATAGAAACTAATATATAAATTCCCCATCCCAGAAGGATGAAGATGATCTAGAACCACCATTGATATCCTTAGGACCTTGTTAGAGGATTCTCATCCTGCTTATAAATATTGATATATAAATTCCATTAGCCCAGTGGGCCAGTGTTTGTCTGTATCCTCTGTAGACATGTCCTAGATCCTATCAAGAATTAACAATCCAAGTGGTGGAGATGGTGGTAGATATTCCCCCAACCCCGAGAGAAGGGTTCTATATCAAAATTCAGTTATGGCAGCTGATATTGTAGCCTATTTTATGTGTTGTATTTGTGCTCTTGTAGGAGCTAGGTGTAATGAAATCCAATTAAAAGAGTCATTTTCTACAAGATGTGGCTGGGTTGATTGTCACATCGGATTTTGTGTCCAAAATGAATTCTCATTGGTTTGAGGCTCCCAGTTCAAAGACTTTTTTGTTATCCTCTTCCTCTTATCATGATTTCTCATAATCATTGAAAAATGATGTTTTTGTTATAGTGATGAGTAGGCCTAGGCTTTACCTAGTACATCTATTTCACTGGAGGCTATGACATTATAGGATGATGCATTAGAGGGGTTATTTTTTTATAGGGGATCATCAATCTATAACACAATATACCTTACCCATAATTGAATATGGATATATTAGGTGGATTTAGCTATCAATTTCCCAAGCATTAGGATTCAATGGTTTCAATCATGTTGTAGATTTGCAATGTGCTTTTCCGGTTTTAGAAACCGCTCCATGGAAATAGTAGGTAGGTCTCAATGAAAACAGAGTATCTTGATGTTTTGTAGGTGACCCTCATATATTAGATAAAGTATGTGTATAGTATTCAGTCACTATGGATTTGACCATATATTTTGATATAGATATGGCATGCAGTCCTTCCCTAACTCGTTTGGGATCTTATAGTTAGATGTAAAAAGAGCAAAGAACATGATGTGGATGTTTTTTATGGATAAATCTCTCATAGATAAATGTTATCTTTCTCTTGATCATAAATACATTCCCCCATCCATGAAAAATAACGAAGGTGATCCTAGGTGTCACCTGCTGACTAGAATTGAGTGCTCTCTTAAGATGATGGGGAACTACATACAGTTTACCCCAATATTTTGATCACCTCTGCATATGATGGAATCTATGTTTTGAACACCTCTCTATACAGAGGTGTCTTGCTAAGGGGAATATTTACTTATTTAGGAGATATATTATTGTGGGGATGTTGACCATGACGGATGTTAGGAAAAGTGTCCATGTGATATATCACCACACTACCATGAGAATGATTATCATGGTAATGATCATATTCTACTTCAATTAATCACTTTATAGACCCTTGGGGTGTTGATAATGTGTCTTGAAAAAACTCAAGGAAAATATATTTCAACAAAATAGTGATACATGCATCATTCTTCATCATTTCCATAATATTTTGACCTTCCTTTTGGAATTCTGTAGTGATATGGTACTATTGTATGATGATTTATAGACCATGTTTATAACAGTATGGTGTTGCGTGTGTATGAGCCCACTACTAAGAAGCTAGTAGAAAATGCCAATGATCTTCCTCATTATTGATAGTAATATTAACCTATCCCAGGGCATTTTCCATTCTCACTGGGTGAGCCTCAATTATAATGGGAGTATGAGCCAGATCATGAAAATTTGGAATACTCCACTAGTCTTTATAGTAGGAATATGAGCCTTCCTTGAGAAATATCCTACTCTGACATAGTTATCCCCTATTGGGACAAGAATATGAACCTAGTAAGAATATGTATTCACCACCATAATATTACGAAGGAACTTTATAATTGGATAAGGTATATGATACTCTTCTTTTATTATCTCGAAAGGATGATGGTGTAGTCATTCCTCGACGAAAGTAGGAATATACACCTAGATTTCGTGATCTATTGGAATATTCTAGTAAAATTCAATAATATGAATATGATCCTATCCTAAGGAATATTCCATTACCATATGGATATCCCTGACTAAAATAGGGATATATGACCGATCCTAGGACTTTTAAGCATACTATTGTTCTTCTTAGATAGGAATATGAGCCTATCTTAAGGCATGTGCTCCTCTCATTTCATGATAATCATCTAGAACAAGGAAATTAGCCTAATCCTAGGACTTTGAAGTTTTCTTCCAGAGTTTTTTGATTAACATGTGACCCTGTCCTAAGGTATGTGATGCTCTCACCTTGTGATCCCAGATTGGAATGAGAAAATGATCCTAGTCTGACTCCTCATCCATTACTGAAATATACTTATAATCTTCTTGGATGGTAAAAATCATGTGTTCTTTCTCTAGAGAAACCAATTTTGTATAATGATAAGAGTTTTGAGATTCCCTGGCCATAGGGATATTAATATGCTCATATCCTTGTATCAGTACCCATGCTGGTATATGGCAGCAAAGTTATTTACTTATTCCTAAGATGTAATGGAATTTTAGAAAAGTGTTTGTAGGGATATAAGGCTACACATTTTTCATATCCACTATATACGGGTATATGTTTTTGATTGAAGTGAGGATACTGGCCTAATTATTCCCCCTAGTGCCACTAGAATATGTCCATGGAATTCATGCACGAGGAATGGGATATGTGCCTCCCCTAGGCCTATTGCATGAATATACCCAAATTTGTTTTTCAAGAGTCCAAGGATATGAGAGAGTTCAAAGTCTGTTGACTAAATATGTTGTTATAATTCATCACTGGGAGAAGGTATATGATCCCACTCGTGATTATCTATAAGCTTATGCACCCTATGTGTCCTCCTGGTTTCTCATGAATTGGTGTTATAAGTGGAAGTGTCTCGGGTGGTACCTTCATCATATGATTGATGGGTACTGATTGTATACTGCTTCAATGGTGATTGATATGAGCCCTTGTCACCATCCCCTAAATCAGAATGTATCCATAGATGGATCCTTGATATACATTTATTAGATACTGAAGTTTTTGAGTGTCACACTCGAGGAAAAAACTTTTGAAGCGGGTTTGTGTGGAAATGAGGGACACTATCATTACTATAACTTTATTTGGATGATGTTGACTCATCAGTTTAAGATGTTGAATACCCATAAAAGAATCCTCAATGGATGATATTATTCCATTTCATTTTTATTCCCAAATCATTGCATTTTCTACCATACACAAAAGGTGTCGAGTGGGTGAGGTCATTCAACAACACATAGGGGTTATAGTTTCAACTAATTCTCCAGAAACGGTCACTAGATGAAGTGATTATCTTAGATCAGGGTGTTTTTAGTGAGAGCAATATCTGCAGGCATGTAGAAAACAAGGAACATGATCGACGATAAGTGCACCATTGTAGGCATGATATGTGATCTATCATATATGCATGGGTAACCAAATTTTGATTTTATTCCCGATCTGAATATTATACTCATGTGGATATTTCAATGAAATGATGAACTTATTTCATGATAACCCCATCTAATATGGATTAGCTATGAGATATTTGTCATGGTCAACCTACCATCATTTTAGTTGTGAGTTTCACATTGGGTTCACTTTTTTTTCGAAAATGTAAATAGAATGGTCTGACAGACAATAACAGAATCATTTTTTATTTTATAGATTCATGTTGGTTTCACCATTTTTTTCTCAAAAAAATGTGAATTGATTTTTTTTCTAGTGGTGTGATTGAGGGGGCTTCAATGTTCTTTATAATCATTCGAATTTGGTTCATCATTTTTTAATCTTTCAAAGAAACTCCCAACTATTCCCACATACCTAACTGGGTATATACATGCTTTCCAAAGATATGCAGATATTTAGGGTATCTAAACCAATTAAACTTAGGAACTCATGTTGGTCAAGAGGATGAGAGGTCAGGCTCATGACACCCTTTTAGAGGGATTTCTTTCTTACTCTATGAATCTCTTATATATTAATGATTTTATTGAGAATCTATTCCTAATCCCAATACAGGACTAGTTACCCTAACAAAACTATCATAGTTTATGTCTCTTTATATATAAAGTGGAGGGTTATTTTTGGTGAATCCATATATATATATACATATATATGAGGTTCTTAATTTTCGTTACTTTTCTAGGTAGATTTTTATATATTGTATCCATATAAACAAGAACTTCAGAGTTTGTTGTTATCTAGAGAAAAAGTTAATATTTCACGGATGGGATTATGCCATTATGAGGTGTCATATGTACCATATTTTAAAATAGCAATCAATATCATTATAGTTAGTTAAAACCCTTTAGTTTAACATCTTATTTAAAGGAAATATATGGAAACTAGGGAATCAAATATTTCAACTCAAAAATCAAAGAGGCATCCTATGATTCCTAATTCTGGAAGGAATTAGAGTTATAATAGTTCATTCACACCCTTGGGACCTACCCCAAGGTAGATTCCATTATATGGTGGGTAATTGTATCGTACCACTGAACGGGGCATACGCACTGATGTTTCCATGGCTAGTGGAGATTCATAATGACAATGCGATCATTGTGAATCTTTAAGACCACATGACCTATGATCAGTGTATGAAAAAAGGGATATCATGTAATCATCATCATTGCAGATGGATGTGGGGATTACATGATGGGACAACCCCTTGGATGCTTAATGTGGGGATCAGGCCTTTATAAGTCATTCTACATATCCTAGTTATGGAATGAATCAGAGTCATTTTAGTTCAATGATTTTTCAATTTGTTAGTGGATGAGAAGGATCATCATCCCATGGGGGAGATTGAGACCTGATAGTCAGAATGTCCAATACATGGAAAGGATTACACTAAAGTGGGTTCCAATTTAAACTTGGGCCTTATGAATTATTCCAACATATCCTGGTTATGGAATGAATTAGAGACCTTTTAGTTTAAATATTCATGGATTACACACTGACGTTTCCCTTATACGAAGAAAATATCACCTTATGCTAGTGACCATTGATTACTTTCTGAGATTACCCTTGTTTGGATAGAGGATTATAACATGAATGATATTCTCATTACAAATCCCTAATGATGTGAGCTTTTCTTAGTGTGAGAAACAAGGGATATAAAATAACAAGCCTCATAATTAATGGATTCTTGACTTATGCAATAGAAAATCACTTTGCAGTTTTGAAATTGAGATCTGGCCTTAGGAAGGTGTCCTATGTTTCCTAGTTATATCTGGAATTAGATTCACCATATCTAAGTTAAAATAGTGCTTACACACTAAGATATACCCTTATGATGGTTGAAAAGTTATCATGTCCTTCGATTCCTACTATGACCTAGCTCACTTGACTGCCATAAATACACAAATTGCCTACTAAACATTCCTTGATTATCTCATTGACATGAGGGAGGATGGATTCCTAAAATGAACAAGGAAAATCCCATGATATATAAGACTTTTAGGAGGGACATTACATAATCTTGATGGAATTCCTAAATGTCATCTCATGACCAAGGCTGACATGTCTAGAAGACATCGTAGGACCGGGATGATTGATCCTAGAATCCATGGCATGATATTGAATGACATGCTTGGAGGAGGTTTCATGATATAGACGACTTACTCTAGTTTCATCGCAAGAGAAGGATTACAGGCTTGGAGGGTGTAATCAGAGTCAGTTTGACATGTCTAGGACACTGTTGTATGTCCTAGCTGAATTGTCTGAGTGTCATCATAAAATCTTGTTGAAATGTACAAAGAATGTTTCATGATCGACAAGACATTAATTGTTTTCATTGAGGGAGATGGATGACTTTCTTGGATGGTGTCTCGAGAGTCATTTAGATGTCTTTAATAAGGTGATTCATATTGGATGACTTGTCTGGGAGTCATCGTGGAAGCTCACTGACATGTCTGGAGGATATCGTAAGGTCTAGCCGACATACCTAGAGGGCATCATGATATCTAGATTACATGTCTTGGGGATTTCACAAGGGGAAGTTGACATGCCATTATTCCACCATCATGCTTACTTGAAATGTATGATTCTATTGTATGATCTATGTGACACCTCTAAAATACTTCTCATGGTCTAGATGGTGAGCCTGAAGGGTTTTGTGAGACTTGGGTGGCATGCCTGGGGGGCTCCATGTGACATTCTATGACATTTCTAAGGGACTTCACATGATTCAAATAGTATACCAAAATGAGAAACAAATAATCTAGGTGAAATGTACATGTGTTTTTTGCATGACATGGGTTGTTCATGCGAAGGCTATGAGGATTATTGTATATTCCCTTCTCATAATTCTCCCTTCATTTTAGTCTTGGTTCTATTTTTTTAATTTATATTCCTTATATTTTTTTAATCGTAGATTTTTATGTCTCACATGATTCAAAATATATGTGGGATGTCTTTCGAACAACCCATCAATATTCCTTCATGAGATGTATAAGTGACCACACAAATTGCGTATGCATGTTCCATGATCCTCTCAGGTGGTTCAACATATTTAACCAAATGGATAAAATTTATAGTCATGAGATCATCAAATCCATGAAATATCCTATGATTCCTTGGAGTGATAGTGTGAGGATCCGATGATGTATATTTTTATTCTCATGTTGGGGGATTTATAGGCCTCACCACCCCAATTATTTATGGCTTTTCGCTGCATGTATCATGAAAATCCCAGCTTGAGTCAGCAGAGGGATTTGATGGAATGCATGTTATGAGATCCTTATGTAGGTCATCTGGGTGGGAATTGCATGATTTTAAGTATCTGAAAGTCCATCCAGTCAATGAACCCATTTATTAGATTATTGTTAATTAACGGGGTCTATCCTAGTAATATGGGAATTACAAGGGACTTTTACACTGTATGGACAACATATCCAAGTGCCTTCGCAAGATCAAGATTCCTGTTGAAAATATTTCATGTTATCTAAGGTGACATTTCTGGGATCTTCCAAGATATAAAGAGGACTAGTTAGGGGGCCTTCATGATATCAGGTTGTCATGCTGAAGGGATTTTGAGAGGTATTTTAGAGTGTATGGGTGCATCACATGAAGTTCATGACCACAATAGGCTCCTACCATTTTCCATTTTTATTTATATGTTTATTTAACAAGGGAACGAGGTCTCGTGAGTTTGTTCGAGTGTTGTCAAACAAAATAATCCCCCCCCCCATCGGTGATGCATCACATGAACAAAAAAATCTCTTATGATGATTCACAAGAATTACCCTAGATAAGAACTTCTACTTGTTTTTTGAGCCAAAGGGGGGAACTGGACCACTTACACATGTCTGGATCTCTTCACATGGAATGGGTGACATGCTAGAGGGATCTCCCACAGTGAGGTGGACATGTCGCCAGGGAATTTTTGTGTCTCATAAACAGTATGGGGTGTGTTGCATGATGTATATAACCACAAGAGTTTCCATAATTTTTGATTTTTTCCTCCTCTCCTCCATGCATTTTTGGATGTATTGGTGGGTGTCTACCAAATGACAAATTCGTGGGAATTTGGGGTTCTCATCTGGCAGATGCCTCGTGGTAATAGAGTTTCTAGGATTCTTTCCCAAGAGAAGGACTTGTCAAAGGGGCTCTACAGGATCATTTGTGGGTTATGAACTACACATGGATCCTTCTTGTGAACTTATGAAGGTCTCGAAGTCAACTATCTCCTGGGGGATTATGTGATCCGTGAGTTATGGACACCTTGTATTCCTTTTTCTTTTAGGGATACAAATATTCTTCTTCAGGTATTTATTACTTTTTGGATTTTCAAATTCTCATTTGGTGGGAATCAATAATATTGTTAGAAATATATGAATATATATTTTTATCAATAGATTTTAATGAGAAACCACTTTTAGTATCCATGAATTCTTTACATTTACTTCGTCATAATCCACATAAACACCTATTGAATGATCTTGATAATTCAAAATTTTGAAATATTTGGAAGCAAATTTTTCTTTTGATAATATGGTAGAATTATAAGAAACTATTTAGTGATTTTTATAGGTTAATCACACCTCCCATAGGTCACCTCAAGCGAATCAATAGAATTTTTCAATTTTACCATCTTTTTTTTGTCTTAACTTGAATTTAGGAATTTCATAATTACCACCCACCCTATTCAATTACTCTCTTCAATTAAGATAGAAAAGTATTATATTATCATTCTTATCTATTTTTCATATTATTTTCATCACCAAAATCTTTTATCAAAGTGAAATCTCATCAAATAGAAAACCAAATCTAAAAAATTTTCTAATCAAGTTTCCTTCTAAATTGAAATTTGCTGATACTTTTTAATGAACTAATGCTTAGGATTATTCTCCTTTGAATTTACTTTGGAATCAATCTTATAATTATAACTCTTCAATTTCCATACCTATTTACCCTTGGAATTTACCATACCATTATCAAACATGATAATAGGTGTTTCCATACTACTTAAGTGATGTAATCCACTTCTTATTTAACTTTTCATTTCTTACACTTCAGAAATTGAAAATATGGGTGTCTGTATCAATTATTCTAGATACTATAAGATAATATTTACGATTACTAGAATAATAATTATCCTTCTCAATTATTTTATATATTTCACCAATTCCATTAATTGAATTTTTGAACTCCAACACTTTTGAATTTCAAAAAATAAATTTCAAATTCAACTAGTTTTCCATAAAGATCAATCACCACCTCATTCTATGAAATTTAATTTCTAGTGGTTAAATCAATCATTTTATATCTTACATCAGGAATTTCATTGAGATATCCCATTATTCATTAGAAATCACTTCCCATATATGCAATTTCTTTTTATTTTGACTCATCATGTGTTTTCCATAGTGAACCATTCAACGAATTCAATTATTTTTGGCTCTTTTGATTATTTTTTTCATGAACACCATGAGCTCCATTATAAGTTGAAAAAATTTGTGTTGTCCTCTTTACTAATTTATTCTTTATTACTCCCAGGTTAGCCTTCCTCAATTAATGAATATTTATGATATTTGTATTTTCCCATGACGGCTACTTTCCCTTTATTCCTTGTGTCATCTTAGTCTCTTCCACATCCCTCATCACATGATGTTGAATCACATTAGGAGAATGTATTTTTATATATTTGTGTTTTTAACTTCCAATTTACATTTTATAATTTCCTTTTAGTACATCCATTATTCATCATGCTCATCATTGATGAACATTGGGACTAATAACCTATATTATCTTATTATTTATTCCATGGTAAACTTATTAAAATGTTTCCAATAATTATGCAATTAATAAATTTAAATTTTGTATTTATTTTGTATTAGAATTTACCAAACTCCATTCCTTTTGAAAGTAATTATTTTAATTCTTCAAAATCCATGGAATTGCCTTTTTCATCATTTTATCCCTAAAATAAATTCTATGAGTCAACATTATTTTATCATTTTAAAGCATTTAATGTATTATCGTTATATATTTATAATTTTTTGTTTTAAATAAAACCTTTTATAAACAAGTATGTAAAAAAATATTTTTGAGTTTATCTAACGTATACTCAGCCATGTCTTGATCATTAAGGGATAAAATATTCAGGTTGAATTTATCTACAAGGATTCTCATTAGCTTCTTCTGGAAAATATAATCATCACAAATTTCACCTTAGCGTCAAATCAATCTTGTAATTATATTCATTTGAATGAATAAATCATCAACCAATTCATAACCTGTCATTAAACTATCATTGAACTGATAGTAGAAGGTTTGTAATCATTAAATTTTGACATTATTTTACCCTTCAAGGATATCATTGATTTTACTTGGGTTTTCATTTTTCGTTTCCATTCCCATGATAAGAGTTAAGTATTTATAAATAATTTATTAAAATAACACATTATTTTTTTCACCCATCTAGCTTCGATGTTATTCTTATCATACAATGTGTTTCCCATTCTATCTTTAAGGAGATGAACACCATTATGGTGATATTAATAATTTCTAGGATGATTGACAGAAGATGTATAACCATTATCTAATCCTATATATGGAACCCCTTACTATCAAACAAGGGGACACCCATGTTGTTGGTGATGTTCATTCACCTCACAGATATCATAAATAAATGATATAATCAATTGAAATAGAAAATATATTTTGAAATAATACCTAAAATAGTTTCTTGGATACTTGGAAACCAATCGATTGGCCCATGACAGATCATAACACATCTAATAGGGGTGAATATGTGGTTATTAAAAGCACTAAATCTATAAATATGTGACTCCCCATTTTTGATGGAGAAAATATATATTGATGGTAATGATGCGATGGAAATTGATTGATTGTGAATGAACACCAAAAAACTCTATGGTTTTTACAAGGTTCACTCACCCTTATTATCCATTGGATAATACATAGTGTTAAGTGGTTTAAATCCCTACACACTTGTTCCAATGGATTATCAAAATAATAAGGAATCGAGTTAGGGTATTTTCATGAACTATAATTACAAGTTAAATAATGAGAATCAATAAATTGAATTTCTTCTCTTTTCATACATTATGTGCATCCGGAATTTAGACTTGTCATGACACCTTATTCTTCTCCTTAATATCCTACCTTATATTTATTGGAATATTGGTTGAGTATCTCAGAGTCTCTTCTTTATATTGACTATCCTTATATCTATTAAGGTTACTAGATATTTATAGACATAACCTATAATTCAATGTGACTCAATTGGGTTTTATTATGAAACATATTTTCTCTTTAATTCTTTGGATTTTTTTCAATTAAATTTTATAGAAGATTAACTTTGTGAAAGCTAATGAAGAAAACATCACATTCACCATAGATTTATAGTTCAGGCTAAAGGAAGTTAGTTAATTGGAAGTAGTTGAATTAATTTTTTTAATATAAATAATCCATGTAACTTAGTGAAAGTTATATTATAGTAAAAAATATTAAAATCATGGTGAACAGGTGTGGGAGTAAATTCGGTGGAATTTCGGTGACAAATACCCGGTGGAAACCTTCATGTATCAATGGAATAAGTTATGGAACCAAAAAAGACTTTATGGACAGCGTATGGAGTTTCATATAAGTATTTGGTTGTGTTGACATTAGGGTATAGGGGATGGATTTTAATGAAGACATGTAAAGTTATTTAATTATAGTTTATTTGAAAAATAAATTATATAAAAAATTCATAAATGTAGAATATAAAGGTAAATATCCTTATTCACTAGAAATCAGTATTCAAGGAATAGACTGATTCATGAATTTAGTGGTATTTATTCCAAATAATTAGTCCCCTAAAAAATTTTTAAGGCGATGAAACGCATTTACTATCTTGAACCCACTATAAATAGTAATGTGAAACCACCTATTCCTGGTATAAAATGGTACAATATCAATGTTTTGTGTTCCCAATAATAAAATGCAGGAATCTATTTTCCAAAAAGATAGAAGACTCAAAAGAGAATAAATAGAAAATTGAGATGTTGGAGGGATCGTATCCCCTCATTCAAGGTAATTCACAGTGTAATAAGTTGGGATGGGACTTTTTCCTTGGATTTTTTGTTAGAAATGTTCTATCAATATGGGTTGGGTGTTAGTAGATAGTTTATCCTTGTAACTGAAATGATTTTTTTTCATTGACTAAATATGAACACTTGTTCTTCCATGGATATAGGACTGAGGACTAAACTGTGTAATATCATTTGTGTTTTTCATGAGTTTATCTAGTAAATTTTTTTCATATCCAATTATAACTAAATGAATCCATCATGTAACCAAATCCTTAAGAACTTTGGATCACCATGGTAGCTAGGGTTCCTGGATATCCCAGTTATGAAAAATGAATATGTATTGGTTCCACTTGAAAAGTAAATTCCTAACATTGTCTCATACCTCAGGTTTGGGGTAACTTCTAGTGACTAGAATTATGTGATCTGGAATCATAGTTTCATGAATTCATCACATTTGGATGGTGTAATGGATAAATATCTGAAACAAGTGTTATAATATACATGTTGATGACATTATGTTGAGTTGTTTATCATGAACCAGTCATAGAAAATATTTTGAGAGTTTTGGGTTCCTCTAGTAAAAAATCATACTATGTATTCATAAGGATGCACATTGGGAATATAGTATTAGTGTGAGGCTGTTTTGGGTATATCGAAAATTCTCTATGATAGTTGTGTTTGGTGGCGTGTTATGTTTGTCGAATTGGGTTTAGAACACGGTTGGAGGAAAACTAAATACATTGAGAAGATAACCATTGATCCATTATATATTTTCTTATTCAATAGGTGTTATTTTTATATAGGATAGTGGTGTAATGGATTTGGCTCAGATTAATGTTTCAAGAATGGATGATACATACTTTAGACGGTTCTAGATAAATACTCATGTACAATTTTTATATCCTGATTATTGGTTAGATTACATGAATAGAGATGTTTGTAGAATGTAATTTCTATCAATATAAGAATAGGGGTTGTTATCGATGGTTTAATCATGTAAAATGATGGTTGAAATGGAAGGATGATTCTGTGGTAAAGTCCATGTGAATCAGTGGTTCATATTTAATTTGGTCAACGTTCAAATATGTGAAATTCAACCAGTTCCCCTATTTAATATCTGGTATTATGGAAGGAAAAAATAGGATATTATACTAGGATTATTAGGACTAGAATATTTTTTCATAGAATATTTATGTTCTAGAGGTTCCTAAAGACTTATAAGATAAATGGGTAGAGTTTTCTTAGCTACCAAGTATTTTTTTACCCTCTTGAGTCGGGTCAGTTTACTCATGGGGTTCTCATCACTAAAAATATTAGAACTTATTAAGTGAATGATTTGGAAGACACATGTTTGTTTGAAAAGTGGGGATCTCATCCAAATAATTAATGGAAGAAGGTATTATTACATGGTAATGGTATATGAAAATATAGCTTCGATGATTAGCTACAGAAATGTAAGAAGATTTTAGAATTGTTTGTTATTCACATTCATGGTGCTCATAACTTTTTATAGTATTATCAATGAATCATAGTTTCTAGAGGATTTCATTTAGAAGGGGAATTATTGGTCAAATAAATTGATAATAAAACTATAGATATGTTGGTATGAGAGTCTGAACTACATGGATAAGATAAATAAGGGTAAACCCATTAGTCTCAAGAAAAAACTTATATGCAAGAGTATTTAGATGTAGTGGGTGGTTTTCTTATTTTAGAAGGAGGTGAATTTGGTGAATCAAAACATGTTTAGTTTTGTTTTTTTTATCTAAATTCCATTGTACAATGTACCTTAATCAATGAAGTGTTGTATTATTTTTGGTTGTTTCTCCCTCAAACCAAAAATCCACAGAGTTTTGGAAGTATTGTCAAGAATAATCATTGTGTATTGATGTATACCAGAGTATGGATTGGTGGATGAGAGTTCATGTAATCTAGTGGAAATTTTTTAATAAATGTTGGGTTGTCTTCCATCTATTAGAGGATTCTCTATATGGGATACCATAAGGCTAATCGTAGTGGGTGTTTAGAAATGATTGAGAAGTTCATAAGAATTTTATGGATCTTTGAAGAATTTATTATTAAAAAATTCTTCATAATGATATTTTATGGGGAATGTTTTAGAAAAGGTGGTATATGATATTTGGGTGCAGTTTGACATACAAATTATCTTGTTGTTCTGAGATGTTCCATTTTGTTTAGTTCAACATCTTATAGAGATAATCTACATGTAGTAAAATGATAGTGGTTTTTTTCATATGAAATGTATTCAGTTAAATCAATTATGAACATGTTAATGTTTAAAGAGGGATAACCCCATGTCCAAGGAATATTTTATTTGAACATGAATAAAGATGATGGATATTGAATTTCCAAGTCTATGGAATTGACTTTTAGAAAATATTAAGATTATTTATTATTTATTTGGAAATGAGAGGTATCTAGGAAGGATTAGAACAATGATATATTTTAGTGGTATTGGAGGACCAACATGATTACGATGCTCCATGTAATTTATTATGTGATATTTATACAATCCATTAGTATCATCCTTTCTAGAAGATAAAAGCCTTGATAAAGGATGATTATGATGGTATCATTGTAGTTTGGTGTACTAAAAAACTCTCAAACTGTAGAGATGTCAATAATTATAGTTTCCAAAGTGAATGTTCTAGAATGAGTAGGTCCATAGACATAGTTCAAAGAATATCGTATTATTGGTACCTCAACCACAATTTAGATATTGATCCACCACACATGTTTTGGAGAGTTTATTGTTTATTAAATTTGAGTGTTTCATGGATATGGATATGATTGATCCTGGATTTGAAATATAATATTACATTTCTTTAGTGGGATTATAGATGGTAGGAAGAGTCATGATGGAGACATGTGTGGTAAATATAGAAATTTAATTCTAGATTAGGTAAGCGTGCTTCCTGATCTATGTGATATTAGAGGCATTCATATCAATAGATCCTAAGAAGAATATGGTTGTGGTCTCATAGTACTAAGGAAAGAACACTTTTCAAATCCATTGAATCCTAGGTCTAAACGGATACTACTATTATTTCATTCAAAACATTTCCTAATTGGTAGTTCCAATGGTGACCTAGAATAAACAGATTGAGAAAAGATGAAGAATCTTGAGGGGCTAGACTATTGTGAGAGTAACTTCTAGATGTTGAAAAATAGGATTATATCCATGATTATACATACAATATATAATCAAGGTAATAAGTATACAATATATTGGAATACATTAAGAGTTATTATTAGTGCTGTTTTGATGATGAACAGTTGACTAGTCTATTATGGGTCCTAGAAGCCCAGACTGCATTAACAGAACTACCAAAAACACGGTCAAGAGGTAAATGTAGTTCTTCCCCCATTGAGGGATTGGTTTTGATATCAATTTTTATAGGTTTGTGGTATATTATCACAATAATATACTAAATTATATCTTTATATATCATGCATTGAACCATTGGTAGTGGATTTGGGTTCAGTACATGTAGACTTTAAACATTTTGATAGAATATACCATTAGTAAGGGAATGAAATCATTGAAATGTTAAGTAAAATAAATTTGATGTGGTTGGTTTTGGTGTATGGTAGTTAGTATTATGTAATTATCCCTCTGTGATGAACCTTTATGTTTAGAAGTATCAAGGTAGGGTGACCCATTAATCCAAAGTTATTAGATCCACACACTACGAGAGAGTGAAAGAGAGAATTTTTTTTGACTCTGATTGTCTAGTTATGAGGGAAAATATATATGGTGGGGATCCTCTACCCATTTTTACCCTAGTGAATGATGAGATACTTTATATTCAGGGTTCTATAACAGTCCCATAAAGCATGCATTGAAAGTTGATGTGGGACTCTAATTCCGTGAGATGGGATTTTCACCTTGGGTTTACCAAGATGTACCACAACAGTCATAGATAGTATTAGTGGAATATAATAAAAAGGATATAGATAGGTTCATTTAGAAGTTCCTTATCTATCATTGGCGGACGGTTGAGCATTTGTGAACCACAAGCCTTCTTCTTCCTTTACAACATTCATAGTGCAAGTGAGATGAATTGACTATGGAATTCAAGGATGTATTAGAGAGATCACCATATAGAAATTATTAAATTTGGGTTATCAAGGTATAGTAAATAAATGTTATGTATTTTATATTTATCTATGAGACCAGAACTATTATTTATATAGGAATTATAAATGATTTAGAAAAATTACACCTTTATCAGGAGACTTGATGCATTTTATCTAGTTGAGATGCTAGTTTTAAACTTTTCTTATGATAATAATTGTAAAATGAGCTTTATATGAATGTATATTTGAGCAGTTACTATCATACATATACAAATATAACATTTTAACATACCATCTCAGTGTTAGAGGATATTCTGTAGGCTTGTGACCTTGATTCTGGTGGTTCATAATAGAACTATATCATACTTTTCAGATCTCTCCTATAAAAAAGTTATTAGGTTTCAATTAATGTGAAACACTTCAAGGACTTATATTGTAGGTCATGTTGATTACCTTTATTATTATTAGAATAAGGGGTTTCTTCTATTATCAAATTGAGTCCCATATAAGAGACTTCTAAGAATATATAATTGATCAATAAGTAGTTAAAAACTACTCATATTAGACAACAATATTATGAAAACTATTTTCATTGACCTATATTGATTATGGTGGGTAGTAGAGTATTTTTGGAGGAGCCTCCTTACTTGAGGAATCATTGGAATTTAATGTTTGGGAAGTTATACCCTTGGTTTGGGATACCATTATTTGTTGTTGAGAGTCTAAGTATTGTGTCATGTCGTTTAGTGCTTCATATAAGATTCAATGTTATTTATGTTGTCTTCAATGTATTTAAAATTTAGAGATATCATCCTAAACCTCCATATATAAATAGTACTAATGGATTCTAGTAGGAGTAAGATACATTATTCCAACAATGACCAATTCATATCATGGATCAGATTGATTAGATTCTCAGAGGGAAGATGGTCATTCTAGTACATGTATAGTGGTATCATGACTATATATAGGAGGATACAAAGGGTGGGGGGATGATATGTGTTAATATTTGCTGGAGATATTCATTGATGTGGCGTGATGACATTCGATGTCATTTTTCAAGGATGAACTGTTATATGTTGGGGATTTTGTAATATAACACATGTTTTTTGATGTAAGATTTTCATCTAATTTTTTCCAAACTTTGGTTATATTGTTTGTTTTTTACTCTTGGAAGTGCTTGTAGGAGACAGTGTTTCTGTCTTTACAATGTGAGAATGGGTTCATAATTTTTCCATTTTGTGATGTACTCTATCATGTACCCAGTTCTCTAGAATCGAGGTCCCAATGGACTCCCAGGTGTTGTGGTTTTTTGTGGGATAACTGGGTGGAAAAACCCCTAGGAATAAGAATTTGGTGGCTACCGAGTACCCGATGGAGTCTGGATGGGGTACATTATGGATACATAGAGACTTTATAAAAACATTTATTTAATTAATTAAATTATTATAAATATATAATATTTTAGAACACTTACACCATCATTTATTCCATTAAATATGTCCATCACCCCTTCCTCTTAATTATATCCTCCTCTAAGTGGGATTCATCTGTGTTATTTTTGAGATTTGACTTGTATACATCACCAAATATCACCTTACGAAAGGCTTACACTCAACTTTAGCCATTTCTTTTTTCCCATTATCTTGTCATGTTTCATTTGTTATGCCCTAATTTTTTGTTTTTTAATATATACTAATTTCTATGATTTAAATCCAAATTAGTTGGTGATATTCAATGGGGAGGACATTTCTAAGATAAGGTAGGTGGTCCCTATATTTTTCATTAGTTTTTACTAGCTTGGTATATGTTATATGGAATGTGTGTAGATATAACCATTCGGTTTATCTCTATATTTAATTCAAAATCATTCTTCCATTATCTAAAGTTTATGTGAGGTTGGTTAAATTAGGAGTTGTCCTATGAAAGATGTGTGTTGATTATGTGGTCATCCATGACCATTTTTCTTATGTGTGGTGTTATGGTACTATGATTTTAGATCCCTTATGGGTGACATATGATTTATATATGTCCTTAGGATCATCATGGAGCATCCTTGTCTATTCATTAGTAAGAAATAGTATTTGTATGCAATGGGATAACAATGTACTAGCCAAATCATTAGGATTTAACTAGGTTATTATCCATTTGAGAGAAACCCTTGAATAGTTAACATTAATGGAATCAAGACCTTTTTGTAGAGTGTGATACATCATTCACTATAATGATTATTTTTAGTGGTGCATCATCCACCTCATGATTGGTTAAAATGGTATATCATCACCTGAGTTGTTTTTATTAGTGGCTCATCAACCACCTAAGGATTGTTATTGTATTTTATCATCCACATGTGGATATTGATATCAATGGTTCATTTTCCACCTCATGGATTTATCTCAACTATGCATCATCTACCATGAGGCAGATATTAGTGGAACATTAATCACCTAATGATTGGTTCATCATCTAAATTATAGTTGATATTGAAGGTATATCAATGACCTAGAGGGTTATTTCATTTTAATATCTCCCACCCATGTATTTTTATGGTGATACATCATTTAAAAAAGGATATTAATATTGGGGGTGCATCATACACTTATATAAGTTGTCTCAATATTGAATCATCCACCTGGGGACTAGTATTGGTGGTATATCATCCACCGTGAATTGGTGAAACCTATTTTACTAGGGGATAAATCATTAACCAATGTTCTATGAATGACGATGGACCATTCAACTTGATATTATTTGATGGTGATACATCATTCACAGAGTGTTACATGATGGTGATTGGTCATTCAATGTGATTTTGAAACAAGGGTGATATATTGATCATCCTCAATGATTTTTCATACTATTGTTATATTATCCCATTTCAGAATTGGATATAGAAGATATGATCATTTGTGGTTTGGATTCCAAATATTCAACGATGTGGATTGTTATTTATTTAAATTCATTATTATCATTTTTATATCGATCATGAACTTGTATTTACCAAACTAATTGGGAACACCATTGGTGGTATCCTACTCAGTTTTACATTACCTGATCGGGATCTCTAGTTCCCTATAAGACTTCATCATTTATTTTTTAGGTAAGGGAATAGGCCCTCTCTTTGATGGGTGAGCATGGATGTTGGTTTGGACTTTGGAGATGGTATTGATCCAATAATCATGAATAGTTTCTTTAAGGTATTCATGTTTTTTGGATAAATATGTATATTATATTAACATTGGATATCCTTCTTACTCTTATCTGACTCATGCCCCAAATTTCCCAAAGGCATTATATTTTTATTCATTTGTGATAATCCTTATTTTAAGGGATGAAGGGGAACCCTTACATGGCCTGCAGGCTTTTTGAGATGTTACATGACACAAAGGTCTTAAAGGAATTCAACAAGACTATAACTACATGAAACAAACCCCCCAGTATCTACCTCAAGTGTAATCTATCTAATTTTACATGGGTTTTCTACAAGAAATCTTGTGTAGAGATTCACCAGCTTGTCTCGACAGAAATTTTCATACTCTCTCATTCTTACAAATCCATTAGCTTCTGCTCTGGTGAATGTGTCTTACTTGGAATCGCCATCTAGAGATGCTTATTATAGTGTTTTGGAGTACATAGTGTGGAATAAAGGCCTTGAGGTGGCCCAATGTCCTTGAGATGGCCCAATAGCCATGAGGTAGCCCGTATGCCTTAATGACTTGAAGGCATGTGTGGCTTGAATCCTTGAAGGACTTGAGGACCAAACAGGTGGCCCAAGAGCTAAAATAGATGAATAGTTATAGCTGTTATAGTACCAAAACAACACCTACTATAGTACCTACAATATTTCTTGTAAAATAATGGTATACTACCTATTACAGTACATGCTATAGTACTCATAAATATGCCTCTACCCGGAATTGATCCTTGGTCTCATGGATGCACATGGAGAGTCCAAAACAACAGGGCTAATGCTCATTTGTTGTGACTCGTGAAATATTTAAAATGGTTCATTTTGTTATAATATGGAGGTTTTAATTTAAATTTGACTAGAACCATTAATAATAATATTTATACTGATGTTATATAATCATGGTAGATATTTATGTCAATTTTGTTATTATTTATGGTTACATCTACCTTAGAAGGTAGATACTCTTCATTAAATACATATACCCTTTCTAATAGTCAAAAAACATTATAATATCGTTAGGAACTTATTATTAACTATGAACCTTTTTCTCTCATAGTGGGGTTGAAGTGGGTCGATGATACTACATTTCTTATACATAAAATAATGAAGATTATATAATTATGGATTTTGAAGATAATTGTATTTTTAAATTTAGATATTTACACTTTCTTATTATATATTTTATAAGGATTCCATTGAGGAAGATATTTCTCATATATCATTCTAAAATGATCAATTTTGATTATATATCATAGAACATAATATAGACAATTATATTGTTAAACTAAAACAAGGTACACGACCTAAAAATGAAAAAAACATACATCCAAATTTCATATTTAAAAATCATTTTATTTTCATTTATAAGGGGATAAAAATAATAATCATACAACTAAATATCCAATGGTAATAATTCTAAAAGATGGTCTCATATCATAAAAAATATAATATCTTACAATGATGTTGTTTTTCTTTGAATAAACAATTAATGATTAAATAAATTCTATTATGGGGAATAATTCATGGAATGTGAAACCACATAATCAAATTTTTTTATATTATATATTATTTTTTGGAAATTTAAATTTTTTAGGTTTAGGGTTTAATTTTTTTAGAAAAGCAGTAAATTCCCCCATCTTTCATGGTTAGGTTGTATGATTTAGGGGAAACCATGTGATACCCCTTACCAAAAAACTTTTATAGTTTATTTTTTATAGCATGTATAATACTCATGGGTAACATTTGGTTTGGTCCAAATCATGATAGTTCTAGTTGTAAGAGTGAAAGTGTTTTGGGGATTTGGTTGTTGGCACATGGTTTGTGGATGGTTATGAGAAACTATGTGACTAATCATGCAGTAATTCTTCATTTCTTAAAAGTGATGTTTTTCATGGTTGTTGCACAATTTATTAAACTCTTAAGGGTTTAATTGGAATCCATGAAACTCAGTTAGTGTGGGGGGTGTCCCGCCCAGCTGAAATTTGATTAGTGAATACATTGAGGCTAGGGAATAAAAGGTTTGGTGGAATTACCCAGCATATAATGAATTTTTAGTGCATGATTTTAAAAATTGTAGGCATGTGAGAAACCGGTTCACTTAAAATGATTAATTTCCTTCACCACCTCTTTATTATAAATGATTTTCCCTCCCTTTTCTCCAATTCCATTCTCCCATGGCTAGGAACCTGATATAGATCCCCTCCCATTCCATCTTCTTTAATTTATGTCTTTCCACATCTGATTTCAAGTGTTTTATACAAGGTATATCCATTATATCCTCTAATTATTTCTTTCCTCCTCCCATCCACCTATATACTCTTGTCTCGAAATCAACTTGTTAACTCTATAGGATGTTATGGTCGGAATTTGGGTTTAAAATGACACTAAATTAGGGTGTTTCGTTTTTCTAGATTTTCTTGGGTGTCACTTTTCATACAATATTGTTCTCCAATGAATGTGATGTGTTACATCTTGTAAAGAGGGATTCAATCTTAGATATTGGTAGTTATTTTTCATTTCCTTTAAATTAAATATCTTTTGACACATAATTTTTTTAAAAAGGAAGTCAAAAGGATTACGAAGAAAATTTTTTTTATATTAAGGCATCAATGAAGTATAAAGGATGTAAAGATATATAGTTTAAGGTACCTACACATTACACCTACACATCAAGTGGTCAATGTAAGCCCTATCGATGTAGCCGAATTCACATCCCCTACATTACAGGCTTACGTGGAAGTATAATTTTTTTCATCCCTACGTGGAAGAGCTACGATGTAGAGCTATTCTGATGACCTATGAGGAAAAACATCATTCAACCAATTCCCCTCCTTTCTTATAAATATGACCCCATTCTCCCAATTTAAAAACTGAAAAAGTTGGAAGAACTCCTAAAGCCCCCATTGCATAGATCCTTCGCCTAGGTCCCCTAAATTTTATTAGGTAGCCTTCTAAAACATGAGAGAAGAGATAATTTGAAAGGATAATCAATTCCAGGTTACTTTCAATGTTTTAAAAAACAAAAAATCTTATTAATGACCCTCCCTCCTTAAGAAGTAACCTATTAAAGGTCATTTCCTTAAGAAAATACATGCACAGGATTCTTCCAAGGACATCAATGGACACCCAGGGTACTTAAGTTATAACCTCACCTAAGTTTTGTTATCCCGATAGTCTATTTCCCAAGTCATATCAATCTTTCACAAGCTTATCCATCTGGTGTTAAGCAATTTTCAGTTCCTCTTAGGACCTTTGTGGTACACATATATGACAAACTTATGTGGCATACCTACGCATACAACCTATGTGAGTTATCCTTAAAAAAATCTTCTAAGACACCTATTGAAGGGCCTCTCCATCCTTCGATCCCTTGTCTTAAGGAGACCAAATTGAAACCTCCACCAAGACCTCCTGATCTACAAAACCTGAGGGAAAGTCACACTAGTGTTTCTCCCAAATGGATTTGTATTTATATGGTCTAAGGTTCCTCACAATTGACCTATTGGGGGGGGGGGTAATGTTATAATGATGTTTATGGATTTGAATTTCCTTGTTCATAATTAATATTCTCTGAGTAATAGTGTCAAGGAGTTCATGGTCCCCAATAAGAAGTGTGAGGATCATACATTATTTTCCATTCTAAAAGGAATGATATCCTCCTTCCAGTACGAGACCCATTATAAGGAAATACCTCATGGTGTAAGACCCTAGTTACTCAGGCCGGACCTAATGACTTTAAAATTTATTTCACATTAAAGAGTTTGTTTCTCTATACCCTCATCCGCTATCACCACGTCTTCTTTCACCGTATGCCCAACCTCTTCTATCAACAGAATATAAAGATTGTGGTTTTTTGAATCATTCACAATCTCTTCTTTCTCACAGAAAGCATGAATCATGTGGGCTTATATATTTTTGATGATCACACATCTGAAGAATCCACCACATATCTTGAACTATAAGAACTCTGATTCCCATGATAATTAGGATATGTTGTAAGCCTTCCCCCATAGCTCGAGCTAAATGGACATCCACTTTAGGAGTCTAAACCTATTTCTCTTAATTCAAGCATCCTCCATAGGACTATGCCTCGAATTAAATCCTACTAAAATATCCATGAGTTAAGACATCTCTCGTGGACCCTGTTATAAGGGAATCATATATTGGATTAATCCCCAACACTTTTTTCTTAAAGGATCATACTACCCGGTGAGACTTATCAAACTATGTGGGATTTGATTCCCATCAAAATAGGATACATTGGAAACCTCCCTAAAGTTCAAAACCAACAATCCAAATCAACCCTAATCTCTCTGGACCACATTTCCAACAGGTTCTAATCCATCTTGGAAACTCATATCCCTTCCAAATTTATTATGGGACTAAGGTACAAGTTCCACACAAAACATTTACAATGCATCTTCCACCTAGATATCCTTTCCACAAGACACTAAACAGTATTGTTGGGTCATTATCACACACCCTTAAAAGGTATGATGTGTCCTATTAAGTGGCACTGAACTACATGGGTTATGATTTAATACACAAGGATATATAGTGATCCCATTTATGGGTTCAATCCAAATATAAAAACAACCTTTTATCTCCTTGGATGATGATAAAATCTAGAGTAATTTTTTATACCGAGATGACAACAAATTACAGAGTTCCCCACTGAGTGGGATAAAAACCAGCATTATCGTAATAACGAAAAAAGAACCTCTAGGTAGTATATGAGGGGATGATCTTGATGGAGAACCTCTAATACATATAGATATCTCCATTGATGATTAACCTTAAATACCTATAGATGATTCTAATTTCCATACATGGTAATAATTGATTGAAAATTTCTAGGGAAACATAAATTATTCTTGGTAAATTAATAAGGATTCATGAGCAAATCACAAATCTATAAGAGAGTCCCATAGTAGGAAATAATACCCATTTAAAGGGTGTGATGAACCTGACCTCTCATCCTCTTGACCAATACGAGTTCTTAATTGTCATAGGTCAAAATACCTAATGAATGCCTACCTTTGGAAAGCAGGTCCCTTTGGATACAGAACTATTGGGTGTTTTTAGTTGAATAAACAAATCTCTTGGAAACTATTCAGAAATATTTATTCCTAACTAGAACACACATTCCGAGGGAAAAAACAATGGTGAACCAGATGAGAATCCATAACTAAGATGATAGTTCTACCTAACTATTAGGCCCCTATCAGTTGATAAAATAGATCCAGAAAAGGGAATCAATCAAGCATGTGTTCATCTAAAATATGCTTCTTTTCTAGAGTTCATTGTTTTTATTTTTTATATATTTATGCAATTTCTTTCCAAGAACTCCCCTCATTCCAAATGGCTTCCTTCAAATTTTGAACCATAACTGCCTCGACTGCTACTCAAGATGGATCCTCATCCGCTTAAAGGATGTCATCACCGACTCAACATCTTCAACATTGGGTCTCCAATACGTTGGTCTGAGAATGCCTTCAACAAAGTGGAATACCAACCTTATATTCTCCCTGACAGACCTAAAAATAAAGAATAACCCCAGTTCATTTGGCCGATGATGATCAGTGGTCCAAAAGAATACGGTGTCAACTATTGTCTTCAACTGTTTTGGGTGTTTATCTCTAGAACGAAATCACCAATCCCTCCCTTATTCTTGGTATGTTGACCAAGGGGCCACCCATGGCCTTGTCCTGAAGACACAAGGGTCCTTCCCAAGGGCTCCTTCCAATAATCACTTCCTCCAACACCGCATGATAGTAAACCCTCAATATGTTGAGGGTTCTATTTTCAGCTATTTGGCCTAGGTCCCTTATGACTAGTCACAAAAGATGAACCATCAAGGAAAAAAAATGGATGATATGGAGTGGGTTCCTAACTTTTACCCTTTAGAATAACCCCAACCCTATTTGGTGTCAAATATTAACCAGGAACATACACCTATCTACCCTAATTTCACCAGGCAGCAGACTATTTTGGTGGTACCCAACCAATCCTTTCGTTCAAATCTGGTGGATTTCCATGACCAGAATCATACACCTAATTACAATACTTCATCGAGCCAATAGTTTTGTCTTGCTACACCCAAATAATCCCGCCGTCAAAATCTGGTGGAGTTATGTGAGTTTGCACATACACCTACTTACATTAATCAAGTCAGCTAGCAGTCTCATCTTGTAGCACTTAAATAAGTCTGCCGACCACAATTGGCAGCAAACAGAAAGCATTCACATAGCTTCCAATGCTCATCAATCCTATCAACAAAATAACTTGTTATCACATGGAGATGTTAGATAGAATGTCCTAAAAAATAACCTAGGATGGACTCAACCCTCTGCCCCAATACATGATTATTGTCAGAACCCACTGATAGGAAAGGGAGTACATGAGTAGGTACATAAAACTACACAAGATAGGGAATGGATGTATATTCTTGTTTCTTCCAATGATGTCACTGATCACATTATGGAAATGGTTAAAGGGTAGATGAAAATCCCTACCCATATTCTTGATACTTTCTTGAATATCATAACGATGGCTTTAGTAGTACTAGAGGGAAAACAAATAATTTTGTCCCCATACCTGGGATACCTCATCAACATGCCATTCCAAAGCAAATACACACCTCTGTTCTAATCAAATAGGGTTATGGGGAACACATTCCCATATCATATGGAAAACTATATCAAGAACATACACCTGATCTAATTAGAGATAATCAGCCTATTCTAATAGACACTATATGGTAAACACATACACTTTCCCATGGTAGCTATTTTTTTCCCGCAAGTAGTCCCAACTACATTTAATAGACCATCCAATAATAAGTCTCACCAAGAACAATTGGGAAATGAAAATTCAATCAGTGATCTATATCCTCTTAATGATAGAGTTCTTGAAGCCCAGAGACATTTATATATTGAATCCCAAGATTATACCCTCTGATTACCAAATTATGAGAGTGGTAGCAGTAATTTTGAGGTTCCTCATTGGACAATTCATTATGAAATATTACGTCAAAACAATTCAGTCAATCTAATGATGCTTTCTCTGGATGAGAGGCACGACAACCTTCTATGTGGCTAGAATACCAAGGTGCAAGAGGATTTAATCCTTTCTTTAATCTACCATAGTGGTCCTCCCCATGATGGCATTCACTGTGAGTGTTCTCTTAATAGTAGTGTTTATCATTATCAATAAAAGTCTCTAAATTACAATGAAGAGGTGATAAAGACCTCTTATCTTAAGCCACATGCAAACATAAGGCCAGACATGTTTGATTCCTTGTTATTGGAAGGTGACATACTTTCTCATTGAAAAGACAACCCATGGTTATAGTCAGTCTCCAAACCACCACTAGGTCACTTAACTTATAATATTGTAGAGGAAACACCAAATAATCTCATCGCTTGTGATAAAGAAATCAAGAGGTATCCACCCTAGTCATACCAAGTTGAGAAACCTCTGAAAAAAGATGAAGTGGATATGTTGAATATTAGAAAACAAATAGATAAGGCTGAAATAACCGCCAGGTTATGGCCTTCAGAAACCTCTCAATACAACATTCCATAGATGTTTGAGGAATATTGTATTCATGATATTTTCCTCAACATATGGAATAATGTTCATCATCTTATAGCCAAAGTATTACCATTTGATGAATACCAAAGTAAACTCAAGGTAATAGAAGGGTTACAATGCCAAATTGACATAACATCTCTCTAGGTTTCCCACATCCAAATATTTAGAAAAAATAAGTGTCCCTTTAATTTTAATGCCTCGATGCATTAAATAGGTTATAGAAATTGATCACGTAAACCTTATCTTGTGTTCATATCATAGAATAGATTTCACATGGAGAATTTCATTTCACTACATTCCAAAACCCGCAATGCCCTCCAAATATGGTCTCACGAAATGTTATTGTCCCATTACATCTACAATAAACAAATTTTGTTCATGACCAAAGAGATGTTCAATAAGAATAGTCCTTTAATGAATTTTACCAAAGTCAAGACTAAATAGTGTAATCTTTTGAGATGCTTCTACATCAAGCATATGAAAAATGAGAAGGATTCTCATTTAGAAGATGTTATCCATTAGATCACACAAATGTCAAAAATAACACAACGGTGTCCTGAAACATGAAATTTTAGTTGCTGTAAGATATTGAACCCAACCAATGTTTGGATGAGAATTCGCAGAATCAGAAGATCAGCTACACTAATATTTTCCATAATATTTTAGGAACCACCCCAACCCATAGGGATGGGATATTTTTTAACCCAACCCCTGTAGCCAACAAAACAGAGCCTAAAGGATTGAGAAAGAATAACATGAATATTCCCAGCCCGCAGGTCTATGGGATTTTCCACATTTATAATCCCCTCCTCAATGGAATTCAATTTTCTCCAAATTAGGGTTGAAGCCATAAAATGAGCACACAATGAAAATGTTTGAGGATTCTCTTCAGATTACAATCTGTTAAGTAGTTCATGGGGAACCAATAAATTGGATAACAACGTCTCATTGAGGAAATAAAAGTAATTCTCCAAAATATATATATAGAATACAATCAATTCATTATGCGTCTCTAAATTTCATTAATACCATCATGGAAGATCCTCCAAAAATGAGTCCAGTTTGGGGGAGATAGATGATGAAGTTTTTATTCATAATTCAGTACACACATATGAAAATGATGGAGGTGTGTGCACCTGAGATCATAAGTATACTCAAAGTATAGTTATTCCCTCTAATAATCAACTTCCACCTATTCAAAGAGAACCTAACAGGGATATTGATAGAAGTAAAACTATGTGTCACTTTCCCCAAGGAGAAGGTCAATCCCATTTTCTTGAAGAAAAATTTTCCCAGTAAGAAGAGGAGCTGAAGGAATTGAGAAGACTCACTATAGAGTTACTCTGAAGCAGCATTTCTATAAGGCTTCCTCAATAAGAAGATCCTCATCTTTAACATCAAGTAATATCCCCTCAGCAAAGAGGGTTTATTACAACTACTAATACAATTAATGAATTCCCTCCATTGGGTAAACAACCAGAACTGTTCAGCACATACTTGTAGGCTTCTCCCCGTGGGTTATCCAAGAAAAATACCAACAACATAACCACCAGTGGTCCTAACCATTGTATCACTAGTTTAGGTTCATGAAGTTATAACAACACACGTCCCAACTCAATAAGATTTTCCTAAAATTACTATGAAAATAATTGACTCATTGATGAGTTTATTGGTAGCTATGGAAGGATGGAATATAATAATACAACAAGAAACGAAGGCTTATCTTGAATGGGTAGATCTGATTCCTCCCCCACCAAACTTTTTGAATACCACATTTCCAATCATTAACTATTTGGGAGATTCGGAGCCGCACTTGATGCATTTCATTTCTCACAATGATCCCATGATGGGATCCCCTAAAAAAGCAATAAAGCTCATATGTTTTTTACAATCACTATATGAGCCAGAATTTGTATACTATATGATTTTATAGTCTTGATCAATTACTATATGGGAATACCTCCATCAGAAATTCTTTTTCCAATTCATAAAAATTATTTAGAAGACAATGTTATTTAATATTATAAACTATAAACAATGATAGAATGAATGATTTTCAGATTTCATTGATTTAGGGAAAGGATTAACATACTCATTGAATATAACACCCCCTTAAAAATAATTTATATCCATTTGTGTAGATAACCTCCATGATGAGTTGCAAAAACCTTTAATCCATGTGAAATACACATGTGGTTTTCAAGATTTGGCTTTGATTTCTATATAAGTTCAAACTACATAATAGTGACTAGAGAAAATTCCTGAGTAATCCCATCAGATTAGGGAAGGGGAAAAGGAAAAGAAGAGGATGCTACAGTTACACTCAAGTGAGAACCTATACTTACTTCTAAATCAAAGCCTTCATCATACCCTATGGATCCTCTTCCTACGCGTCAGCAACAATTACCAACTCATCAAGAAGATCAAAAATATTGAAGGAGAAGATAATTTAATTTGTTAAAAAACAAAGTATATTATTTTTTGAATGAGCAAGTTACCAACTACATCATTTTCTCCTTGGAAAATTACTTAGTCCAGCTTCCAAGGCCTAAGAAACAGAACAAAGAGAGAGATGGGAACTTCCCACACTATTCCCCTTACATCAAATGTTAGGGAACCCATCTAGGAGTGTTTTATTTTCAAAGATATATTAAAAAAGGAGGATTCTAGGAAAGTGAAAGTAAGATTTTCATCCGCCCATGTAGCATGTGTTACTATTACCAGTCTAGAGGAAGAAAGAAAATTGCAGAATGTTAAAAGAAGGAATGTGTAGAAGTTTGACCATTGGATGGTCATGAAAATAATCATTCAAACTCATGCCATTTTATAAACTTAGTTGGAACAACAGATTTTTTCTCTAGCCACTTCCAATGTAACCAATATATCTTCATCAAAAGATCAATCCTTCAATGGTCAATCCTCAAGGAATGGTAAGAATGATAATAATTGGTAAGAGGTATATGACTTATTTTTAAGACCAAATATTTCCTTAAATTTGGCATATATTATTCCATTTGTCTCAATAGTATGGGAACTACCTCCCTAAAAGGATACAATAAGAATCAACATGTCAAGAAGAATATTTATCAGATGAGGAGTTGATCTTCAGTTCTGTTAACATCATCCACTTAATGGACCACTACATAAATGATGATTCTGAATATGAACCTGAATTCCATGTACTTGATTAGGGAACTTGGGGAAAAAGATGTCAAGGTTGAGGATACAGGGGAATATGCGGATATTCCATATGCCACTATTTTAATTACACCCCTCCTTGAACCATCTATGCAGTAGAAACTCAGGAGAGAACCCTTCAGTGGGATCAACAAGAGCATGGAAATTATCCCACACTTGATAAGGTGGGACCTAACATGATCATCTTGGATGATCTATTAGAGGTGATACCACTACTTTCTTGGTGGTTGGGAAGACCTAGTCAGCCTAATCCACCAAGAGTGGATGTATTTCCATCTTTTCCCCCAACACATGGTCCATATATGTTTGGAGCATCATCATTTATGGAACCTGCAAAACTACATCTCCATGATGGAAAACACAGACCTTTGTACTAGATGTATAATGTATTGAAGAAACTAGAAAATTTATTAGACATGTTATCAATTCTAGATACTCTGAATCTATCAAAAGATCTCTAGGAACAACTTATTGAGGCCTTATTGAGTCCTCAGGAGTTTGAAACTGAGCTTTCTCTTGCTGAGGTTTATCGTATAAATAATGATCTTGTAGAATGTCATGCATATATATTTTTCATAGATGAAGATGATGATGATGTTGTACATGGACACAACAGACCCTTGTATTTATCTATAGAGGATAATGATATGAACATCTGGTGAGACTTCATTGATAATGGCTCAAGATTCAACCTCATTCCCATCTGTACACTTCGTCGGTTGGGTCTCATTGAATCTGGAATATCTTCCTCCACTCTAATGTTTCAAGGTTATGAAAAGAATGGACATGAAACTCTTAAAAATATTATACCCAGAATTCATTTTTGGGATCTTTTATATAATTCATATTTCATGGTTTTTTGGCAAGACACAGATTTAAATATTCTATATAGAAGGCCTCATATACATTAACATGCATCCATTCCTTCTCTATACCACCAATGTCTCATGTATCACTACAATGGTCATATCGGGAAACTTTAATGTGATAATGCCCTGTTCAAAACTTGTGATTATCAGTATATTGAGGTAGAGTTCTATTATACAAAATGAACACCGTTAGTCAAAAAATATGTAACAAGAATAAATGCTCTTAATGGTCTAGAAAGTTTCCTATCTAACCCATTAAAGCATCTCAGTGTAGATTACATACTTACCATCAATCAAAATTAAAGGGTAGACCCAAATACATGATGTCATTCAGTGGGTTCCATAATGTTAGTTGTAGAAATTGAGCCTGGAAGCACAGGAGAAATCATTGATTTACCAAACATTGATAGAAGCCTAGATAAAGATGTTTTCATTCCATCTAATTAATGCCATTGAGTCTCTACTTAATTATCAAAGCTTGAAGAAGTTGATGTGTTGATAGAGTAATAAAAGGATGCTAATTCACAACCCATCATTTTCTCTTAAATATTCTATGAATACCCTTGATCATCAGTAGGGTCATAAATGGTTGCCTCTTCTTCATGATTTCCAAATACTGAATACTCCCCTAGAATTGAAATTCATTTTTAACCACATACCATTGAAGTAGAGATAGAATAAGAAACATTTGGAGAAGATGAAGAAGAGGAAAACCTCAAGGACGCCCCACCAACATTTTAGGAAGGGTTCTCCACGATTTTGGATAAGCTTAGAGAAACAAATTTTGGTACATAGAAAGATCCATGCCTCACTTTGTTTAGTGTGACCATGAATTTAGATGAGACAGAGCTATATAAATCATTTATATGGATATACTAAGATGTGTATGAATGGAACTATGAAGAAATTTTAGGCTTTGACCCTGACATGGCCACCCATAATTTGGGGTTTCTAGAAGAGCATCAGGTATTTAAGCAAATAGCATGAAGAACACAGACAACTCATGCCACAAAAATTGAGGTTGAAGTCAAAAAGATTCTTAATGATGACTTTTTCAAGCAGGTGAAATATGCTAAATGGATGTCCAATATTGTCCCGGTGAAATATAAGAATGGTAAAATCAGTGTCTTCATTGATTTTAGGGATCTCATATGGCATTTTCACAAATATGTCTTTTTGATTCCAATCACAGAACTTTTGATCGATGTAATAGATTTCTATGAAGCTCTCTACTTCAGGGATAGCTAGTCTCGGTATAAAAAATCCAAAATTCCCAATAATATGAGGAATCTATAGCTTTTATATCCCCTCAAGGCATATATTTCCATCAGGTAATTCCCTTTGGCTTAAAGAATGATCGTGCGAAATATCAATGTGCAATGCATCACATTTTCAAAACTTTCAAGGGGAAATTCATTGAATGATATGTGGATGATTCAGTGGTTATGTCCTGACAAAAATTTGATCCCTTGGAGGATCTCGATACCATATTCAAAACGATTTAGCAACAAAATTTGTAGATGAATCCCTTGAAATATGATTTCGAGGTAACCACGGAAAATTTATCGGTTTTGTTGTATTCTATTAGGGCATCAAAGTCGATCCTGATATGACTAAGGATATTCTTATCATGTCAACTCATCAAAACATGAATGATTTGAGAGGAATTCAAATACACATGGGCTATATCCAACACTTTATGGCCAAATTGGAAGTAAAGTTTATTCCCTTCACCAAATTGATGAAGAAGGCGGTCACATATCAATGGATCAATGATTTACAAGTTGAATTTGATACCCTCAAGAAATAAAACTTGATCCCACTGATATTGATGCCACCTGTTGAAATAAAACAACACAGTATTTAGGTGACAACCTTTTAGTGATCACTAAGTTCATTACTCGCATAAAAGAATGATGATGGGAATGAAAAAAACCTTGATTATCTCAGTAAAACCATGCTTGATGCAGTGACTTGATATTCAGATATTGAGAAAATATACCAAAAAATTAATCTTTACAGTCTAGAAATTGAGACTATATTTATTGCATCATAAGGTCCACTTGGTATCTCACAATAACCCGATCATATTTATCCTCAATCTTTTTATGCTTATAGGTTGTCTGACATGGTGGGAGATTATTCTACAATAATTTTAATATATATTGTGTGCCTCAGAAAATAGTAAAATGCCTTGATTTAACATAATTAACTACTGAGCACCCATCCATGAAAGAGAAATCATTGAATACATAATTTTTTGATAAAGAAATATTATCTATTCAAGAAATTCCCTGAACATGTGAAATTTACTTTGATGGTTCTTCTATAAGTCCAATGGCGAAGAGAATGGAAGACCCTATTCTCATAAACTTTTGGTTAAGAATTGTTCTTATCTCCCCAGAGAAGATAGTGTTGACATATACATTTCTATTATCAGAAGGTGGTACCAACACGGAGGTAGAAAATCATGCTCTCATTGCAGGTCTAGAATTATCACTTCAAGTACGAGTAGATTACCTACAGGGGAAAGGTGATTTATAATTGGCGATCAAACAAATCAATGGGGATTACACTATTATAAAATATGAACTAATTCCCTTGCATGATTATGTCTGAGGGTTAATGGCATAATTTACCTCATATCCAACATTGTATTGCATCCCACAGTCACAAAATTCCCCAGTTGATGCATTGGAAAATATAGCCACAACCTTATCATATCCAAATCGGGATGAGACTATAATTAGCACTGATCATCGTTGTGTAGTTTCACCTTTTACCCAAATTAGAATAAAATAAATAAATGAAATAAGTCCCATTTCGGGAACATATTGTTATTAAATGGGATTAATGACACCCATCAAAGAATATCTCCAAAATGGGGTACTTAAACCAAATAGAATTAAAAGATAACATATCTGACAATGATCTTTTAATTTCACTCTTTATAATGGCCCAGATCAATAGAATATCCTTTATAGATGAGGGTTTGATAGAATTATTCTCACATTCATTGAGGGAGATGAAATATAGGATGTCATGAAATTGTACATGTAGGATCCTATGGTGTCCACTAGTTTGAGAGTAGGCTTTCTGATAAAATATGAATGCTTGGATACTTTTGGAATTTGATGACATAATATAGCACAAATTTCAATAAGTAATTTCATCCTTGACTAGTGTATGCCAACATCATTTGGGAACCCCCAGAGTTGCTACATACATATAAATATTCTTATCCATATTCTATATAGGGAATGGTTATAGTGGGACTTTATTCTCCAACAAAAGACAAACAGGTGAATTACATTCTTACTACTACTCATTTCTTCTCCAAATAGATTGAGTAAATACCTCTTAAATAAATGGGTTTCAAATGAATTGTTATCTTTGTCAAAGATAATATCGTAACCACATTTGGTGTCCCTCATTCCGTATCAATAGACAATGAGACTAATTTCAATTCTACTGAGTTAAGGAAGTTATATCAGGAACACAATACCAAATCCAACCTTTCATCCCACTACTATGAAGCGACCAATGGATAGATAGATGATTTCAAAAAGACCCAATCAAATACACTTTATAATATTGTCGATAAAGATAAGAAATATTGTCCTGATAAACTCTTTCATGCTTTGTGATCTTATTAGACTACTACTCATACAACAACATGGTCAACCCCATAATCATTGGCATTCGATATATATGTAGTCCTATATATTGATGTTCAATTACCTTTACTTCAAGTTGTCGTCTATGCCCAGTTATCTACATATGAGAAGTCCCAGAACATACTATATGAGCTAGAGGGATAAGAAGAAAAGAGATTTCATACCTTGAATCACCTTGAAGTCTATCAGAATAGAATAACATGATCTCTTAACAAGAAAGTTCACCATCATTCATTTCGTCAAGTAGAATTTGTATTAGTCTTCAAGACTATGATGATACCAGGAATGAAACCTATAAAGCTTGAGCCAAATTGGGAATGACCTTATTTCATTTATAAGGTCTACTTTAATGGATCTTATTCCCAAATATAAATAGATGGAGAACTCATTAAAAATCCAAAAAATGAAAGGTTCTTAATGAAATACACTTTATAATCTCTAGGACCAATATCCTAGTTGCATGATGCTAAACTGAATAGAAACCCCTTCCTAGTTGAATGATGTTAAACATCATATAAATCATGTCCTAGTTGCATGAAGTTAAAATGAATTTCAACCACATCTTAGTTGCATGACGTTAAACTGTATAACAACCAATGTCTTAGTTTCATGATGTTAAAATTAATTGTAACCAACATCCTAGTTGCATGACATTAAACTGTATAGAGACCATCTTCCTAGTTTCATGACATTAAGGGAACAACACCTTTTTCCTCTATAAATGACATTAAACTACATGATTAACATCTCTATTATTTTATGTTAAGAGACCCCCATGATAACAAAAATTGACATTCCATGTGGTGATTTAAAGGATGAGTAGATCCCACGTCCATGTATTACTCACATCATTACTAATCATTAGTGGAACTTGAGTCCCATTTCTCTCTATGTCTGAATATGATCTATATAGGAACCCATCATCATGGACTAAGTGTGTCTTGATTCTCATTTCAATGAGATACATAGTGACACCAAAATCTCCAATCTCGGGCCCAGCCGTAACCATAAAGAAATTTATTTCCCATTTTTTATACATGATACACACTTATAAAGTGTACATTTCAAGAATATATGGTTTGATTCTAATTCCATCATGTGTCTTGAGCTTAATTATTATTCTAGAATGTATCAAAATCCCTCGTCTCTACCATAAAACTCAATAAGTGTGGTGAATGTTATTATGAATAAATACATTTTGATTGATTCTCATTCCAATGAGATATGCAGTGACACACAGATCTCCAATATAGGGTCCAACCATGAAAAAATTACACTTCATTCCCTATATGTATGAATCAAACCTGTATAAGGAACAATTTAAGAACTATGTGTAGCTTTATTCTTGTTCTAGAAAGATATATAGTCACGTCTAGGTTCTATCCCTAGCCCATCCATAATATTTTTGTATTTTCACATTAGTTCATCTTAACCCTTACCTCATGATCTAAAAATACATGGAATTTTTTTCAAACTATGTATGGTTTGATTCTTTCCCCTATAAGATATGTATTGACACACACATATTATATATTGGGTCGATCCATAATTTTGAATAGTCCCACAACCATTTTATATATAAAAACAACACGGTGAGTGATTTTATGAACTATGTGTGGCTTGATTCTCATCCCTATGAGATATGTAGTGACATCTTGATTTCTAATCCTTGGCACAGCTACAACATGATATGGTAAAGCATATATTCTACCATGTATGAGTTAGATCTACATGAGGATATCCAATACAAGTTTTCACCTTATACATGAACTTTTATCTGATGTGGACTGCATGTGGTTTGATTATTGATTTGAAAAGATACGTAGTGACACTTAGGCCCTATACAATAGTCCATCCACAACATTCAATTTCTCTTCATATCAAAGTCCCTAATTTCCTTGCTGCATGACTTAAACTGCACAACCTAATGTCCTTGTTGCATGATTCTAAGCTGCACAGTACCCAGAGAACTATGTATGTCTTGATTCTCATCCTTATGAGATATGTTTTGATTTCCAAATCTCTTATTTGGGCCCTCTCCTTAGATAATCCACCAGGGAAACAAAATGTGTCCACATCATACATTTCAGTCAGATCCATGTAAGAGACTCTGAACTCGTGGAAAATATCGTCCCAAACACTTCCCTTATGCATTGTAAAATACCTATTTTATATTTCATACTCCAAATATTTAATAATTTTAGATCATAATAATATTTTTTCACCTTTTAGTGATAGAATTTATGATACCTAAGATCTCTTTTTCCTGACTATGTTGTACGTGTCCCTTAGTAGCCTTGCATAATTCATCAATATAATGAGTTTGTTAGCCAAAAGATTCTACTTTATGGCTATACAACATATTCCTTAGCATACCCTGCATAATACAACTCCCATAATGAGTTTTTTCCAATATCGATTACTTCATTATTTGGATAATCCTCTTATTTTCCCTTTAATCTTTGATAATGGTATACATGAACCTTTATTTTAAAGCAATCATCCATTCAATATTTTTCCCATATCCTTTATATAGATCTGAAAGAATTCAAGATGGTGTTTTACTTATTTCCCATTCAATATGTTCAAATCATATTGCAATGGATTTGGGATATTCAAAAACATATAAACCATTGTTTCTACAATATATGGGTCCTAGTCATATGACCGAAAATAAGGGGCACCATTCTTCCTTCATTTGGGTTAAACCTTTACAGAAATCCTATTCCTCAAGTTGTTTAGAAATAATGTCTTGAAATACTCCTTCTGTATACGTGTACGTTTCTCCATAAAACAGACTCTGTACTTGAGAATATCCAAATCTACTTAAAAATTCATCGAATTTTAGAAAATATAATGATAGAATTCTAGAGAGATCCTTTAACTGACAATGTAGTATGTGCACCAGTTGTCCTTGCATAAAATTAACTGATATTATAGGCATGTCATCATAAAGATTCCATTGTTTGTATATGCAGTACATTCCCTAGTTTTCACTACATAATACAACCCTCATAATTGTTTTTGTTAGGTAATGGTAACTTCATTCTTGGAAGAGAATTCCTCAAATTCAATTAACCCTTTTCCCATATCACTCTTCCAATTTGAAAAACCCATGTAATAGCTGAAAATTATCCCATTCCTTACCTGAATATGATAGAACATTTCTATAAAAATTACATAGAATTGGAGAAACATAAAATATTTTGTTATGGAGAAAGACCATAAGTTATAAGCCCCCTACTATCCTTGCTGCATGCCTTGAAACTGAACTACATTATATCAGAAATCCCTATTTTCAAAAATGTACCTTCCATCACACATACAATTCATGTAGGAGTGACTTCTCCTTTATGGACTATGTTGGTACAAATGGACACTTTTATTCTTAGACATCATTCCTTGGCAAAGCTACCCACTATGGTCTTGAGACATCCAAATGTTAAACCCCTTTGTTTATCAGTAATATAATATTATAATTTATTATTATTTTTTTGACTATGTAGTATAGTCCCCAATTGGAATTACATAAAATTCTCCAACATAATGGGTCTCTCATCCTAAGGATTCCACAAATTTTCTATGCAACATTTACCCTAGTTGGCCTTGCATAATACATCCCACATAATGGGTTTGTCAAATTCTGATATCATTGTTATTAGAAGAGACCTCCTCTATTCTCATACTTCAAATTTTAGATTTGGTGAACATAAATCAATCATGACCCAATATTCCTCTAGTATATATCTATGAAAATATCGGGACATTCCTAACCATCACATTTTGTTTGACTTCTAATTTCAAAATTCATGGTCAAAGTTGTCTGACCTTAAAAATTAGCCTTATTAGTTCAACATGCATGACATAAAACATCTCAAAAAAGAGACATATTACTCACCAAATTATAAACCCATAAAGGTAACTTTGTACAAAAGTCAAGTCTCATATTGGTAGACCTATACTTTTTATGGTTTAGTCAATATCAAGCAATAACAAGTCTAAAGACACAATGTCTTTAGAATTGTCCATATGAACCTAAAAATAGTTAAACTATACTTAGTAAGCTCTTTCTAGTAGGTAAAAAATATAAAACATCCATCCTTATCATTTTAATTGTGATTTATCTAATATAATTATGCAATGTTATGAAAATGAACTTTGACATTGCAATTACAGAAAAAAATAAGGGATAAAGACACATATATGATTGGAGACAAAATCCATTTCATTTATGTAGTAAAATAAGAACAATATGCACGTAATGGAGCCTATATATCATATATTACAAGAATCTTTCAACATCACACTTCATTTGTTGGACAACGTCATAATCTCTATCAACTGCTTGTTGACGCTCAACAAGTTGACCGACTTCAGTCTCTTTGGATTTATGAAGTGCCTCGATGCAATCCCTAATTTTAGTTACCCATTCATGTTGGTATTATCCTAATGATTTATGGAGTTGAAAAAGTCCCTTTTGAGTAGTATACAACTCCTTTTGAAGGCTCAACACCTCCTGATGAAGGTGTGTGATGTCCCGGATTTGATTGCCACCGAAGGGTTCCCCGAACCTGGTTGGTCACATGACCTCAAGAACATTTCCAAAAATTACAAAGGATACCAACTAGCAGTGAGGTCTATGGTATAAAAATGTGGAAACTATTCCATTATTGGTAGAGTAGATAGAGTGGAGTTATTAATAAAACAATAGTGGAAGAATTAATACCATACAACAGATGTAAATAGTGGAAGACTTATAGCAATAAAAAACAAAACAAAATATATAGATAAATGATTCATGTCATATGTATCTAGGAAAGAATCCAAAACAGGTCAAAATGTTTTAAATACAATACAATCCAATTCATGAAAATAGTAAGTAAACTGTAACAGCATCACAAGCCTTAGTTTGGTCCCATGCTCTACATCTCCAACAAAAATCAAGTACCTGATGAATAAGGGCACCTTCCCTTATGTATAGACAAAATAATATAATCTAATTGGATCCAAAAGCATGACCCAAATAGGGTGTGAGACGAATCCTAGTAGGAAACCACCAAAATATTTGTTCCTATATGTCATAGAATATATAAAGCAGGTAATATGAAAAATATGAAGCAATAAACATGGATGTACTCAAAAGTAAGCAATCCTACAATTTTCACTATATATCCTTTAACAATTATTATATATCTGTTGAATCATGTAACCCTAGGATCAATCATATGCTCTGTATCCCCTGTGTGTAGTAATCAAAACAAACCTCTCATAAGACCACCTAAATAATCAAGTAATACAAAATCCAAGCTTGTTCTTTAGCTTCAGTGATGTGTCACAATTATTTAACTATTCTCAAACTACCCTCTAGAAAATCTCTCACATTCTAACACCATTTGTACCATATATCATCACTTCAATAAATAATGACTCTCTGGTAAAGCTATCACGGTCTAACCCCTTTGGTCAAGGTTTTACACCAAGGTTCTCACAGTCCTGTGTAAATAACCTAGAAGTCCCATCAGTATACATAGTCAACGGTTCTCATGGTCCATTGGAACAGAACTACCATGAATATCAAATCAATGAAAAAAATCTATAAGTCCCCTTAATCGTTATGGTCTAAGTCTCTCTCGGTCCATTGGAAAACAATAGTGTACATAACATCTCACAGAATCTCATGTATTCTATAACTACTACGTGGATGAATATTTATAAGGCATGTCACATGAATTACATATAAAACGAATCATCAAAATCAAACAAGCATGGAAAACAAGGTTTTCCTCAAAGGAAACCTAGACCAAACGGCCTTAAATAGACAAACAAGGGAAACACACCCATGGGGTGTCCTTTAGAAAATGTATATAACCTTACGCATAAGTAACATCCCTTTATTAACCAATCAAACCCTAAAAGGTAATAATAGGTTTAAATTCCAGTTCATGAAATACCAAAAACATCATCATGAAACACTTTTAGCATATATAATCCAAAGACAAACAACGAAAAGCACAAACCACCTACCTCGATGTTATACAATTGATATACTTAAATGTCGTACCATGAATCAGACTAGATCGGTGTAGAACTAAAAATTGGTGAAAAACTCCCAATCATGAATAACTCACAAGAGAGGATGAATCCATAAAAATGTATCAAGAGGGTTTGAGAACATACTAGTGGGATTCTAACGCACCAAACGGTGTCTTGGTAAGATCTTTGATGGAGAATCATGAGATCAATCTTCGTCCATCATTCCAGAGCGCTCCTGTACGAAACACGGTAAGAAGTAGGTATTTCTGGACATGAGATGTGACCCCACATCAATATATCAAATAAAAAGAAAATTACCTGGTATGTTTATTAACACTGCACACTCTGTAGTAGTCTCAACTAGCCCTCTAACTTTAAAGGGTCTGATAGGTCACCACACGGCCATGTACTTTGCCATTACATGGCCATGTACTGAGCAGTTACACAATAAAAATGTGGTTGTTCACGGTAATCTCAGTACACAATGTGTACTCCAAAGTACATAGCGTTTACATAAAAAATCATCTATTATTAATTGTTACTCAAAACAACCCAAAAGAAAGATCCATAACTAATAGGATGATTTGGGTTCCTACAAAGTTCCTCCCTTAAAGCAGTTCATCCCATAATTTCCCTTACTATGGTGGTGATGAATATTCTACGAACAACTCTGGCCACTGCGATCGCACGTCAACCTCCCTCTCCAAGTATCATCCTACACTCACCTTTTCATCCATAGCACCCTTACTAGAGTAACAAATAGTCCATATAGAACATTCATGTTGTGATCCGCAATCAGAATAGGGTTCTCCTCAAAGGATGAATCCACCTCCAAGTCGAACTCCTCATGTTGGAAAACATTAGAAGGGTATTAAAAGTTATGTTGTTGCTAAAAAACATGAAGGATGTCATACATAGCCTTGTATATATGAGGTAAATACAATTGATAGGAAACTGAACCAACTCTCTCCAAAACCAAAAATACCAAGACATACCATGGTGAAAGCTTCTCCTATCTCCTAATCCTCCTGTATACCAACCTCGGTGTGACACGTAGGAAAACTTGATCTCCAATCTCAAACTCTATAGGGTTTCTCCCCTGATTTTCATAAGATTTATGGCAAGACTATGTAATAGCTATCCTCTTCTAAATAAACACCACCTGATCAGTGGTCTCTTAGACAGGATGAGTTTATAGAACATATGCCACTCCTGCCTCCATCCAACATTGGGGTGATCGGCATGGCTTATCGTACGAAGCCTCATAAGGTTCCATATTAATCGTTGACTGAAGTCTATTATTGTAGGAAAAATCAACAAGGGGTATGTGTTTCTTCCAAGATCTCCCAAAATCTAGGATGTATATATGCTCGATGCATGTCCTCTAAAACCATAATAGTGAACTTGGACTAACCATATGTCTTGGGGTGGTAAGTTGTACTCATTAATACCTATGTAACGAATGCCCTCTATAGTCCCTCAGAGACATGAGAAGTAAATCGAGAATCCCTATATGAAATGATAGTGTGCAGAACCCCGTGAAATCATATTATCCCTTGGATGTAAAACTTTCCAAGCATATCAACACTGAATCTTTCCTTGATCAGTAGTAAATTTTCAACCTTTGTGAGTCTGTCAACAACAACCCATAAAATATCATTTACTCGAGGATACCTTGGTAAACCCATCATGAAATCCATCGTTACATCATTCAACTTCCACATGGAAATGGGTAACTTTTATAATATTCATGTCGGTCACCGATGCTCCAACTTCGCCTACTAACAGGTGGAACACCGCATAAAAAACTAGCTATATCCCTCTTCATACCTGGACACCATTACGGATGATGTAGATCTCGATACATCTTGGGGACACAAGGATGAGCTTCCCATACTGAGGCATGAAAATATTGGAACATATCCTCGTGTATGTCTGCTGACACCCATACGTTCCCATGAAGATGAAAAATATCATCCTCACCTATGGTCCACCTAGGAGTAGGGTCCTCACCTGCCATACTCTCACGTAGAACTAGACCTTTAGAATATGATAGCTACCTCATCCTCACTCTGTCCAGTAGGGTATAGGTAACATCCAAATATTAAATAAAAGTTTATCCTGGCCTTTCATGCACCTCTAGATGCATCTCAAAGAAGAGAGCCATAAGTTTCCACTCACTACTAGCCTCTTGAACCGCCCACACCTATGTCCTCTTGCATACTGAATCAGCCACTACGTTTCCATTCCCAAGAGTGTAGCCAAGCTCAATTTCAGAATACTGAAGGTACTCAACCCACATTCACTATCTCAATTTTTGATAATCCTAAGTAAAGATATACTTGAGGAAATTTTGTTCAGTATGTACCACAAAATGAACTCCTAAAAGATAATTTCTCCAACAGCACAAGGCCTGAACAACCGTGGATAACATGAGATCATGCATAGGGTATTTCCTCTCATGTGGCCTCAATTATCTAGACCCATACAAAATGACTCCTTCCCCCTTCATAAGCACCAATCCCTGCCCAAGACCTTATGCATGGTAATAAATGGTGTAACTTTTACCCGATTCCGTAAAAATCAGTATTAGTGATAATTTAAAAATCACTTTCATCTCCTAAAAGGATGAATTGTAGGAATTCTTCCACACGTACTTCACACCCTTCTTAGTCTAGACTGTCAGTGGTGATGCTAAGTGTGAGAAGTCATGAATAAAGTATCTGTAGAAACCATCCATCCCCCAAAAACTCCATACCTTAAATACATTCTTCGTTTGATCCCAGGAAACAACCTCTCTTACTTCCTTTAGGTCTACTAATACTTCTATCTATGAGATTAAATTACCCAATAGATGAATATGGTCCATGAAAAAGTTTCACTTTGAGAGCTTAGAATATAACTAATTCTCTCCCGGTGTACTCAATACAATCTCAAGATGGATGGCATGGTTATGTCGAGTGAGAGAGTACACCAAGATAACATCCACTTAAAAAACCACAATGTAATCCCTGTAAGGATGGAACACTAAGTTCATCAGTTCAATGAAAACTATCAGTGCATTCGTGAGACCGAATGACATAACAAAATACTCGTATAGACCATACCTCCTCTGAAAGACTGTAAGAGGTATAGGTGATGGTCTAACAGATAATTGATGATAACTGAATCTCAATTCAATATTTGAGAACACCTGAGCTCCTCAAAGATGATAAAAGAGATCACAAATCCTTAGTAATGGATATCAATTCCTAACAGTCAACTGGTCCAACTTCCGATAATTCACACAATGTATGAGGGTACCATCCTATTTTTTTGCAAAAAATAATGGATATCCCCAAGGACAATTACTATGTTAGATGGAAAATTATTCCTAAAACTCCTTTAACTACTTCTTGAGCACCTGTAATTCTAGTGTATTCATCCTATAATGAGGAATGAACACCTATGCCACTACAGATACAAGCCCAATAAACAAATCTCCCTCTCACTTTGGAGGTAAACCTGAAATGTTGTCTGGAAAGACATCTCAGAAATGATCCAGCATTGGAAGAAATTCTATATATGAAGTCCTTTGGTCATATAGATATAAACTAGCAATCTGGTTGATGATTCATCCCAAACCCTAATTCTTGGTTCCATCTCTACTCGATTGAACATCCCATTCTCCCTTGTGTAGAAAATATCCTCGTTTTGGTGACATGAAAATCACCCTACAGTTATAGTAGTCAAAAAGGCCTGAATGGAGACCAACCAGTCAATTTCAATAACGACATCAAATCCTGTCATCTCTAATACATAAAGGTCCCATAAGAAGTGACACCCACCAACCTCAAGTGGGAACTCCTTGCACTGACGTACACTAGTTGTCCTAATCACCAATAGATTGTCTAGTGTCATAACATCATCAGAAGTAATGATACAAAGCCCAAGGCTCTCCACAAAGGAAATAGATATAAAACTACGGGAATCCACTGTATAAAGAAGGGCATAATCTAAAACCAACACAACTAGTATCGTACCTCTAACTGTAGAGGGTTTGAAATCCTACTCCATCTAGGTCTGCTCTGTAACGACCCGAAATTTTGAATAAATCTTGTTTCCTAATTTTATGTGTTATTTTTATTTTATTTTTATACTCAACAAAAATGTTTCATTTGATAACATGAGTATAATTAAAATGATATCATTGGTTTTTGACTGTTATATGACCATTGGTCAATATGACCGCTGGAAACTAAACGTTTTGATTATTGTCTCTAAATACAAGTAATCTTGGTTAATTAATATAGAAAAAAGATTCGATGGCCTCACCCAGTAGTCTTGGACTGATCGAATCCCATCTAACAGAACTTGGGAAGGAGGTAGCACCACTGGGCTTTGCTCTGGACCAAACCGAAGCTGAACTTCATCGTGTGAAGCTAGAACGGGATCGCCTTCGCGAGAAGTTCAAACTGATAGAAATTACTACTCGTGCGATGTTGGCCGAGCCTCCCTCAGATTCTCTAACCTTAGCACACCTTACACTTAGTTCCTATCCTGGTGTGATAAGGGGCTATATAAGGAGACCATAACTGCCTTGTGTAATCCTTTGTTTCAAATAAAAATTGGAATTTCTTCTTATGATGAAGTTTATGAATTTTCAAATGACCAGATAAATATAGTATGCATTTTTTTGATGAATTTTAGAGAAAGGATATTTTAAAAATGTTTATGTAAACCTTAAATAAATAAAAATGTGTAATTATTTTCAAAAAATGGTCTTCTACAAATATGTTCAGTACGGAATTTAGAGTCTAATAAGATCAACTTAATTTTTGATGAATAGTAAATTATGAATAGTGATTTTATGCTTAGGATTAGTAATGTGACCAAATGGATTAGTAATCTCACTTAAAGAAAGTATTAATATAATCTAGGCACCTTGATTTAAGTAATGTGATTCAATAAAATGGTTAAAAAACGGTTTCATAAATTATTATTCAAGTATTAGTTTTTTTGGGTGAATAGTGTTTTTTAATTACAATTTAAATTAAAAATATTTAGAAAAATATTTTTATAAAATGGATTTCATTTTTGAACTCAGAGCACCGATATTATGTTAAGGTAATTTTTGAGGTTTTTTCTAAAAATAATGAATTTTCGGTGAATAGTGTATTTATTTAAAAAATAAATTAAAAATATTTAGAAATTTTTTTTTATAAAATGGAGTTCATTTTTGAAATCAGAGCATTGATATTTGGTTAAGGTGAAATTTTGGGATTTTTCTGAGAAAGTTGAATTTTCCGTGAATAGTAAAAATACAGTTTTAGGGTTTCGGTATGTTTAACGACATCATAACTGTGTCATGATGATGTCATGAGATATTTTAAAGGATGTTCGACTAAAGAGGATGAATTATTGTGTAGGGGTCCCCATGTGGCCTAACTTGATGGGAAGTGCCATGGGAGGGCCCATGCTTTTGAGAAAACCACTTTTGAGGTGTCCCTTGGCCATTAATGCCTTGTCCCCTCACTATCCCTATAAATATCAAGCCCTCCTCTCATCTTTTCGACTCCAAAACCATCCTAAACGAAGTTCTGGTCTCCTTACCTCCCAAGGAGTCCTCCCAAGGTGCCCCCAAGCCCTCAAGGTCCCAACCTTTGAGTTTTAAGAGTTACGTTTTGAGGTAAGGGATCCGACCTCTCTCTTTCATTTCAAGTAATCTCTTTTATGTCATTCCTTTTATGATCCATGTTCTTATGTTGAAGGATGTTATTTTATACTCCTATTACTGCCCTTTTCATGCTAATATAATGAGATATCCCCTCTTACTCTCATTATTTCATTTTGTGATGTTTTAAGTGGCGCCGTTAGGCTGCTGAAAGTTTTGTAACGGATTCTTTCTCCCTTCTCATTTTTCAAGATCTATTTTCATGTAAAGTATTTCAAGTTACTTTTTATTATGTTGGGGTATGATCTCTAAATTTATCATAATGATATATTATGATCATATGATGAGAGACCCCATTTTATCTCTTCAATTCATTATTTTGAAGTTTTAAGTGGCGCCGTTAGGCTGCCGAATTTTTAAGTGGTTTTCACCCTTCTCGTTTTGAAGTTCTACTTTCATGTCAATTCTTTCAAGTTCCTTTTTGTTATGTTGGGGTATTATCTCTATATCTATCATACTGGACTCTTATGTTCATATGATGAGAGACCCCATTTGATCTCTTCAATTCAGTATTTTGATGTTTTAAGTGGCGCCGTTAGGCTGCCGAATTTTTAAGTGGTTCTTCACCCTTCTCGTTTTGAAGTTCTACTTTCATGTCAATTCTTTCAAGTTCTTTTTTGTTATGTTGGGGTATGATCTCTATATCTATCATACTGGACTCTTATGTTCATATGATGAGAGACCCCATTTTATCTCTTCAATTCAGTATTTTGAAGTTTTAAGTGGCGCCGTTAGGCTGCCGAATTTTTAGGGGATTATTTCACCCTTCTCATTCTTTTCAAAGTTCTACTTTCATGTCAAGTCTTTCAAGTTCCTTTTTAATTATGTTGGGGAATTATCTCTATATCTATCATACTGAACTCTTATGTTCACATGATGAGAGACCCTATGTGGTCTTTTCAAATCATTTTTGTTGAAGTTTAAGTAACGCCGTTAGGCTGCCAAACTTTCATAAGAGAAATCTAAATTTTTTCTTCCTTCAATGTTTTTCATTTCAAATGGTATGTACTTGAAATTTCATTACCATGATCATGTATCCTTCTTATTATGTACATATACTATATTATGGGTCATTTATGAATGTTTGACCCATTTTCCCTCTCTTTTTAATGTCTTCTAAAACCTCGTAACATAGCTGTTATGCTGCAGAATTTCCGTCTCAAAATGTCTCTCCCTTTTTCTAAAGTTCTTTTATATTATTAAGTGAATACTAAAAACTCTTTCTTCTAAAGGGGTGTTCACATATATACCAAAATTTTATATTTTAAATTCTGGGATTTACATACATGAGACCCACCTTCCTTTTCTGTGGGTTTTAAAGTGACATAAAGATCATGTCTTTAAAGCAGTTTTTAAAACGTTATGATTATGAAATGAAACCCATTTATTTTATGATATATGGGTTATTTATGAAATGTTTGATGATGATATATGTGGCTCACATGATAACAAAGGCAAATTTAAGGGTGCGCCCTGATAGCGCTCCAATGCATTGGGTAATGATGTAACCACTAGAGATTACAATTTTCACGATACCTTGGTGAATAACCTTGGTAATTTTCAAATGAAACCTTGGGGATGGACCTTGGTGACATGTTCATGATTGTCTATGTTAAATGATGTAGCCACATCTTCACGTTATGAAAGAGTTTTATTTTTATTATGATATGTCTCATGATTTCATTTTCATGCCTTAAAGTTATTTTCAGGACTTTATTGATGTATCTCAAGTTCATATGTAAAATGTTTCACTTGTTTCCCTTGCTGGGCCTTCTGCTCACCCTTTCTTTTGATGTATGTCCCCAGGTTATGAGATGCAGTAATGAGCCTAGGGTGAACATGAGGAGAATCCTTTCAAGTGTTTAAGAAGAATGTTTTATGTTTTCATGTTTTATGTTCCTAGTTTCCAAGACACTAGACCTTAAAGATCCTCAGTTTTGTAAAATGTAATGAAAGTTTATGTGATAAAAAGGCAGGATGCTATAGTTGGTATCAAAGGATGGTTTAGTTATTTGTGGAAATTAGGATATGAAAACTCTAGGAAGAACCCTATAGAAAAGTTTAAATATAGGAAATCTTCCTCGTATTTTGGTGAGTATTGAGTAAGGGGTTTCCAAGAAAATACATCCCTGTCTGGATACGAGTAGGTAGAGGTGGCTCTGGCACAGATGTACATAGGGGTAAAACCTGAAGACACCGCTTTGAGCTAGACTCGAACGGGAACTGGTACACGACAACGGGCCTTGCTGCACTCTTGGTTACGACACTCCCGGGGGATATGCTTTGGTAAATTCATAAGCTTAGTATGAACCATTGTTAAAGGAATAAAGAGAAAATAAAATAAAGGTTCACATAAGAATATATGATCATGGATAACCTAGATGGGAACCTAGGGGATCACAAGTTAGGGTATACTTTTCAACTACAAGTTATCCTTATATGCTTTAAGTTTCTTTTCATGATTATTGGCTAAGTATTTAAGCCCCTATTTATAGTTTCTTTTCTTAGTTAATGGCGGGAAATGGAAGAACATGTCCCAACAACTAATGTGATAGGAAATGCTACGATTTCCGTATTAATACAACAGAGATGATTAGGGGATTAAAAGATGATTATTATTTTGGAAGACGTTCACTATTTTGAGGACCCTATATGATCGAGGTAAATAGATTACTACGGTATTTTCATTGAGGAGTAAGGTTGACTTATATTTTGAAGAATCAATGAACTTAAGGTGGACTTATAGTAATTTAGGTTACTTATGGGAATGATTAACCTATCTTGGGTAAAATATGTTTAGGTTAGCTACGTTTGTTATAAGATGTTAGGTGTGGTTGATGTTGTTTGGAGATGAACAATGAAGTTTATTTTGGAAGACTATGTTATCAAATCCCTCTTGTATTTGGGTTTCAATCTTAGTTTGGTTTATTTTGAGTAATTTTAAGGACCGTTATTTATGGGATGGTCTATGATGAACTTTGGGTAGTACCATGGAACTTTGAAGATTTAAAAATAGTTTCCCTTCCTATGGGATTCTTTCTTTTTGAAGAGTTGTTTTACCTTACCCTTTCTGTTTTGGGATAATGTTTAAAGATAGAAGAAATAGATAGTTAATATTTTGTGGATTATGTGATTCCCTAGAAGATGATTCTTGTGTTTTGATGAGACCAACTAGTTTTGAATGCTCATCATTGGGAGAAAAGATTAGTTTCGGTAGAAACTTATTAAAGTATGAAACTCTACATGAAGGTAGGTATATTTTCTTATGTTTTTGATCTATGTAGTAAATGAATTCCTCGAAATTATGAAAAGGAACGTAAAACAAAAACATTGTTGGTTTACATTTCCTACTAGGTAATCAATGACCGTTTACACACATCATAAGTTTGGGATTTTCTTATGGTTAACTTTCTCCTAATCATGTTCTCTATCACTCTCCCTTAGAACTTGACCCTTTGTTTTTCTTCCATGTCCATGTTTTCCTACATGGAATCCCAGTGTGAGCTAACTCGGGTGACCTTCATACATCACTTTCATTCTTTTAAAGTAATAGTTTTACTGAATCCTTTTCTGATGTGGGACTTTCAATGAAATTTCAAAACCTTATTTTAAAAATTGCGAGGACGCAATTTCTTAAGGGGGGAAGATTGTAACGACCCGAAATTTTGAATAAATCTTGTTTCCTAATTTTATGTGTTATTTTTATTTTGTTTTTATACTCAAAAAAAATGATTCATTTGATAACATGAGTATAATTAAAATGATATCATTGGTTTTTGACTATTATATAACCATTGGTCAATATGACCTCTGGAAACTAAACGTTTTGATTATTGTCTCTAAATACAAGTAATCTTGGTTAATTAATATAGAAAGAAGATTCGATGGCCTCACCCAGTAGTCTTGGACCGATCGAAGCCCATCTAACAGAACTTGGGAAGGAGGTAGCACCACTGGGCTTTGCTCTGGACAAAACCGAAGCTGAACTTCATCGTGTGAAGCTAGAACGGGATCGCCTTCACGAGAAGTTCAAACTGATAGAAATTACTACTCGTGCGATGTTGGCCGAGCCTCCCTCAGATTCTCTAACCTTAGCACACCTTACACTTAGGTCCTATGCTGGTGTGATAAGGGGCTATATAAGGAGACCATAACTGCCTTGTGTAATCCTTTGTTTTAAATAAAAATTGGAATTTCTTCTTATGATGAAGTTTATGAATTTTCAAATGACCAGATAAATATAGTATGAATATTTTAGATGAATTTTAGAGAAAGAATATTTTAAAAATGTTTATGTAAACCTTAAATAAATAAAAATGTGTAATGATTTTCAAAAAATGGTCTTCTACAAATATGTTCAGTACGGAATTTAGAGTCTAATAAGATCAAATTAATTTTTGATGAATAGTAAATTATGAATAGTGATTTTATGCTTAGGATTAGTAATGTGACCAAATGGATTAGTAATCTCACTTAAAGAAAGTATTAATATAATCTAGGCACCTTGATTTAAGTAATGTGATTCAATAAAATGGTTAAAAAACGGTTTCATAAATTATTATTCAAGTATTAGTTTTTTTGGGTGAATAGTGTTTTTTAATTAAAATTTAAATTAAAAATATTTAGAAAATTATTTTTATAAAATGGATTTCATTTTTGAACTCAGAGCACCGATATTATATTAAGGTAATTTTTGGGGTTTTTTCTAAAAATAATGAATTTTTGGTGAATAGTGTATCTATTTAAAAAATAAATTAAAAATATTTAGAAATTTATTTTTATAAAATGGAGTTCATTTTTGAAATCAGAGCATTGATATTTGGTTAAGGTGAAATTTTGGGATTTTTCTGAGAAAGTTGAATTTTCAGTGAATAGTAAAAATACAGTTTTAGGGTTTCGGTATGTTTAACGACATCATAACTGTGTCATGATGATGTCATGAGATATTTTAAAGGATGTTCGACTAAAGAGGATGAATTATTGTGTGGGGGTCCCCATGTGGCCTAACTTGATGGGAAGTACCATGGGAGGTCCCATGCTTTTGAGAAAACCACTTTTGAGGTGTCCCTTGGCCATTAATGCCTTGTCCCCTCACTTTCCCTATAAATATCAACCCCTCCTCTCATATTTTAGACTCCAAAACCATCCTCAACGAAGTTATGGTCTCCTTACCTCCCAAGGAGTCCTCCCATGGTGCCCCCAAGCCCTCAGGGTCCCAACCTTTGAGTTTTAAGAGTTACGTTTTAAGGTAAGGGATCCGACCTCTCTCTTTCATTTCAAGTATTCTCTTTTATGTCATTCCTTTTATGCTCCATGTTATTATGTTGAAGGATGTTCTTTTATACTCCTCTTACTGTCCTTTTCATGTTAATATAATGAGAGATCCCCTCTTACTCTCATTATTTCATTTTGTGATGTTTTAAGTGGCGCCGTTAGGCTGCCAAAATTTTTGTAACGGATTCTTTCTCCCTTCTCATTTTTCAAGATCTATTTTCATGTAAAGTATTTCAAGTTCCTTTTTATTATGTTGGGGTATGATCTCTAAATTTATCATAATGATATTTTATGATCATATGATGAGAGACCCCATTTGATCTCTTCAATTCAGTATTTTGAAGTTTTAAGTGGCGCCATTAGGCTACCGAATTTTTAAGTGGTTCTTCACCCTTCTCGTTTTGAAGTTCTACTTTCATGTCAATTCTTTCAAGTTCCTTTTTTTTATGTTGGGGTATTATCTCTATATCTATCATACTGTACTCTTATGTTCATATGATGAGAGACCCCATTTGATCTCTTCAATTCAGTATTTTGAAGTTTTAAGTGGCGCCGTTAGGCTGCCGAATTTTTAAGTGGTTCTTCACCTTTCTCGTTTTGAAGTTCTACTTTCATGTCAATTCTTTCATGTTCCTTTTTGTTATGTTGGGGTATGATCTCTATATCTATCATACTGGACTCTTATTTTCATATTATGAGAGACCCCATTTGATCTCTTCAATTCAGTATTTTAAAGTTTTAAGTGGCGCCGTTAGGCTGCCGAATTTTTAGGGCATTCTTTTACCCTTCTCATTCTTTTCAAAGTTCTACTTTCATGTCAAGTTTTTCAAGTTCCTTTTTAATTATGTTGGGGCATTATCTCTATATCTATCATACTTAACTCTTATGTTCACATGATGAGAGACCCTATTTGATCTTTTCAAATCATTTTTGTTGAAGTTTAAGTAACGCCATTAGGCTGCCGAACTTTCATAAGAGAAATCTAAATATTTTCTTCCTTAAATGTTTTTCATTTCAAATGGTATGTACTTGAAATTTCATTACCATGATCATGTATCCTTCTTATTCTGTCCATCTACTGTTTTATGGGTCATTTATGAATGTTTGACCCATTTTCCCTCTCTTTTTAATGTCTTCTAAAACCTCGTAACTTAGCTATTATGCTGCAGAATTTCTGTCTCAAAATGTCTCTCCCTTTTTCTAAAGTTCTTTTATATTATTAAGTGAATAATCAAAGCACTTTCTTCTAAGGGGGTATTCACATATATACCAAAATGTTCTATTTTAAATTCTGGGATTTACAGACATGAGACCCACCTTCCTTTTCTGTGGGTTTTAAAGTGACGTAAAGATCATGTCTTTAAAGCAGTTTTTAAAATGTTATGATTATGAAATGAAACCGATTTATTTTATGATATATGGGTTATTAATGAAATGTTTGATGATGATATATGTGACTCACATGATAACAAATGCAAATTTAAGGGTGCGCCCTGATAGCGCTCCAATGCATTGGGTAATGATGTAACCACTAGAGATTACAATTTTCACGATACCTTGGTGAATAACCTTGGTAATTTTCAAATGACACCTTGGGGATGGACCTTGGTGATATGTTCATGATTGTCTATGTTAAATTATGTGGCCACATCTTCAAGTTATGAAAATGTTTTATTTTTATTATGATATGCCTCATGATTTCATTTTCATGCCTTAATGTTCTTTTCATGACTTTATTGATGTATCTCAAGTTCATATGTAAAATGTTTCACTTGTTTCCCTTGCTGGGCCTTATTCTCACCCTTTCTTTTGATGTATGTCCCCATGTTATGAGATGCAGTAATGAGCCTAGGGTGAACATGAGGAGAAACCTTTCAAGTTTTTAAGAAGAATGTTTTATGTTTTCATGTTTTAAGTTCCTAGTTTCCAAGACACTAAACCTTAAAGATCCTCAGTTTTGTAAAATGTAATGAAAGTTTATGTGATAAATAGGCAGGATGCTATATGCTCCGTTGAAAAATTCATACCTACACTGCAGTCCTGTGACCCATTCTGGCTACCATGAGCTAATCCACCCTACTGTCACTAAAAACATATCATCTCGCTACCATGACCATGAATATCTCCTTGGCCTGAATGGACTAAAAAACTCTTCTTCGCCAACTGACGAGGATATGGTATCCCCACTTCTATATGTTGAGTCATTACAAGTTCCCTCTCACTAGCCTCTTGTGATAACATCCTAAAAAAACACTGAAGATGATCCATATTGCCGCAATATTGGAACTCAACTGGTTCTCTCGGGCACTACAGTCTCATGTTCCTACTATTCCCACACTAGTATAACCTCACCTAGCTACTTGAGTATACATCCCTACTATTGGAATCACTGTGCAAAGTCTCCCTATGGTACTTCCTCCTATCAGTTGAAAGAGTACTATCCCTGGATGATGAACTTCCCTAGCTCACCACTCCAAACTCCCATAGATATTTCACTCAGTAATCAGTGCCTGGTTTACTGTAGCAGTCACTATAGTTAGCATGAAAACATTCATCTTTGATCAGATTGAATACTTGATACCATCATTAAGTCACCTATCCATTGATAACTCATCACCCCCAAGAACAGGTGCAAAGCACTGAAGCTCTATAAATTGAAAAAAATAATCTATCACTAAAAGAGAACCATTCTCTAAATGCATGAAATCTAGGGATCGATCAACCCTCAATGTCTCGAGGTAGAAGTAATCATAGAAACTCCTCTGAAACTCTTTCTAATAAATATCATGATGGAATCCCGCCATTGAAAAAACATCCCACCATATCTTAGAGGAATCATGTATAATGTAAGTTGAAAGCTTCACCCTCCTCTTAGGATGCTTCTGCAAATTCTCAAAGATAGAAATCATGGCATCCAACTAGGTCTCTATAGCCTGTGGTCCTCTATCCCTTAAAAAAGTAGGATGATGCGGCTGGTGTAACACCCATGTCAACATTTCCATACTCACGACAGGATGTGGTGCTCACAGAAAGGTCTGAATCATCCTTATAAATAATTCAAAAAACTATGAATCTGCACTTATGTTATGTATAAAAAGTGGTGAAAAGGAGAGAAAAATTGGAGGATCTAATGGCAGTCCTGGATCTACCATTTCCGGTGTCTGTTCATCACCTTGTACCAGGTTTTCAATCGTAGGATGTCTTGGTGGAATGACTCTGCTCTATCTCAGGTGCCACCCAAGGAAGACTAAGGGGACTTCCAGATTGTTTTTATTGATTTTATATTCTCTCTATTTCTTTTTCTTGTAGACCATGAGATCCTTGGACCTGGATAACTGAGGGAAAAACCTGATTATTTACACAGGACCATGAGAGCCTTGGTGTAGAACTTTGACCAAAGGGGTTACACCATGAGATCTCTCCTAGAGGTTTTTTATTTATTAAATTGATGTTATGTGGGACCAAGGGGGTTATACTATGAGATCATTCCCAAGGGGTCATTTATGAATAGTTCAATGATTGTGACGTGTCTACAAACCAAAGCATAAAATTGGATTCAGAATTACTAAATTATTTAGGTGGTCTTATGAGACATCTGTTTTGGTTAATTTATATGGGGGATATAAATCTTAGGCTATATCCCAGGGTTACATGATTCAAAGGATTTATAATAAATGTTAAATAAATGTAATTGAAAACTATAGGATTTCGTACTTTTGAGTACTTCCTAGTTTATTACTTGATTTTTTCAAAATAACTTCTATATATATTCACTGAGAAATTCATAGATCTTTTGGTGGTTTCCTAATGTGATTCCTCTCACACCCAGTTTGGGTCATGCTTTTGGACTCAAAAAGATTATATGATTTCTGGTATAGATAAGGGAAATCAGCCTTCTTCATCAGGTAGTAGATTGTTGTTGGAGCTGGAGAGCATGACACTAAGCTTAGGCTTGCGATGCTATTATAGTTTACATTTTATTTACTTATATTTAATTGTATTATATTTCCTTATTTGTGAGATATTTTTGTTTCTTTACTTGATATATATGACATGCATAATTAATCTATTTATTTGATCTATTTTTTCTTATTATTATATACCATCCACTGTTTACTTCTATTGAATGGTATTACAACTTCTGCTATTGTTTTATTATTAATTCCACACTCAATAAATGAGGGGTTAGTTTCCTCATTTTCAATCTTTGGACCTCTCTTCTAGTAGGAAGCCTTTGGAATTTGTGGAAATGCACTTGAGGTCATGTGACCAAAGTGGTTTGGGGCACCCTTGGGTGGAAACCAAGGGTTCCCCAAACCTGGTTCATCACATGACCTCAAACACATTTCCCCAACCCCTTGAGGTAGCTAACTAGCAGGGAGGGACAAGGTCTAAAAATGGGAAATTATTCCTGCATTAGAATAGTATACATATGAGAATTAATAATGAAACAATAGGTGATGTAGTAATAGCATACAACAGAAGTGAACATTATATGACTGATAGTAATAGAAAAACTAGATAAAATATATAGAAAAATTATACATGTCATATGTATCTAGAAAAGAATAAAAAATAGGTCACAAATATTGAAATAAAATTCAATCCAATATAAGGAAATATCAAGTATACTCCAACAGCATCACAAGCCTCAACTTGGTCCCATGCTCTCCAACTCCAACAGTAATCAAGTACCTAATGAAAAAGGGTGATTTCCCTTATCTATACCTATAATCATATAATCCACTTCGATCCAAAGCATGACCCAAATAGGGTGAGAGATGAATCCCAGTAGGAAATAACCAAAATATCTATGTCTATCTGTTAGTGAATATATATAGGTGGTAATATACAATAAATAAAGCAATCAACTAAGAAGTACCCAAAAGTATGAAATCTTACAATTTTCAACGACATTAATATAACATTTAGTACACATTTATTGGATCATGTAACCCTAGGATCTATCCTATTCTTTGTATCCCTCGTGTAAGTAACCAAAACAAACATCAAATAATACCACAAAAACAATCATGTAAGAACGAATCCACGCTTCTGCATTTACATGGAAAATGCGTCACAATCATTCAAAAATTCACAAAAGACCCTCTGGGAATGCTCCATAGTCTAACCCCCTTGGTCCCATATAGAGTCAATTCAATAAATAATGACCCTCTAGGGAATCTCTCATGGTCTAGCCCCTTTGTTCAAAGTTCTAGACCAAGGATCTCATGACCCTGTGTAAATAATACGGATGTCCCCCTAGTCTTCCTAGTCCAAGGATATCACAGTCCATTGGAAAAGAAATAGCGGGCATATCAAATCAACGAAAATAATTTGGAAGTCCCCTCAGCATTCATGGTCTAAGGATCTCATGTTCCATTGGAAGAAAATAGTGTTCATAAGATATCAGAGTAGATCATGTAATCTATAACTACTACATTACTGAAAATTAGTAAGACCTATCACAAGAATTTCATATAACCAAACTTCATCATAATCATAAATGAATGGAAAATAAGCTATGCCTCAAAAGCCACCTACAAAAAATATCCATAAATAATCAAACAAGGTAAACACACCTATAGGGTGTCCCTTAGACGTGGTATATAACGGTATCCATAAGTAATTCCCCTTTATTGATCAACAAAACCATTGCAGGTAATAATAGGGTGAAATTACAGTTCAAGAAATACACAAAATATGGGAATCTAGTAGTTTTAGCACATATAATGAAAAGAAAAACCAAGATATGAAAAAAACACCTACCATGTTTCCATATGATTGATATACTTGAACATCTTCACTTGAATCGCCCTAGATCAGAATAGATCAGTGGAGTCCAATGCACCTAACAGTTTCTTGATCGAAGCGCGGATGGAGAATCATGAGATTGAACTTCATATATCATTCTAGAGTGAACCTGTACAAAACATGGGAAGAATATGGTGTTTCCGAACATGATACGCAACCCCGCTGTGATCTATCAAATAAAAAGAAAAGTACATGGTGTGTTCATTTACACTACATGAAATGTAGTAGTCTCAACTAGCCCCCAATATAGCAGGGTTTGACAGGTCACCACACAGCCATGTACTCAACCGTTACATGGTCAAAACATGGTTGTATGTGACAATTTTGGTACATGATGTGTACTCAAAAGTACACAACCTGTACTTAGAAAATCCTCTTTTCATCTTTTTCTTCAAAACAAAATGAAAACAAGATCGTTATCTAAAAAGAAGATCTAGGATCTTATAAACAACCCCCATTAATGAAATTCATCCATGAATTTCCCTTCCAAGGGTAGTGAAGAATAATCTGTGAAGAACTCCATCCACTGTGATCGCACATCGTCCTCCCTCTCCCAAGTATCATCATGTACTCCCTCGTGCTGCCAAAACACCTGTACCATAGAAAAATACCATCCATAGAGAACCTATGTGTTTTGATCCAAAATATGAATAGGGTTCTCATCAAAGGATTCATCAACCTCCAACTCGACCTCCTCAGGTTGAAAAACATTAAATGATTATGAAAAGTAATGATGTAGCTAAGAAACATGAAAGACATCGTGCATAGCTTGGTACCTCTGAGGTAACTTAATCTGATAGGCAATCAGACTGACTCTCTCCAAAACCTCAAACAACCCAACGTACATCAGTGAAAGATTCCACTATCTCTTAATCCTCATTTGTCCTATCCTTGGTGTAACACAGAAGAAAAACTAATCTCTGACCTCAAAGTCTAAAGGCCGTCTTCATCAATCCGAATACGATTTCTGGTGAGACCATGTTGTAGCCTTCCTCTTCTGAATCAACACCACTAACTCAGTGGTCTCTTGGAAAAGATGAGGTCCCAGCGTAGCCACCTCTTCTTCCTCCAGCCAACATAGGGGTGATTAGCATGGCCTACCATACAAATCATCATAAGGTTCCATCTAAATCATTTCATGAAAAATATTATTGTAGGCAAAGTCCACCAGGGGTATGTGTCACTCCCAAGAGCCCTTGAAATCTAGGACGCATGCTCGAAGCATGTCCTCCAAAACCGAAATTGTGTGCTTGGATTAGACATTTTTATGTGGATGGTAAGCTATACTTAGAAGTACCTTTGTACCCAATTCCCTCCTTAGTCCTTGCTTGGCAGGAGAAGTAAACCGAGCATACCTATATGAAATTATATAGCATTGAACCACATGAAAATGTACTATATCATAAGTTTACAAATTTCCAAGCTCATCAACATTAAAGGTTTCCCTGATCGGAAGGAAATGTGAAACCCTTGTGAGTTTATCAATGACATCCCATACATTATCATTTCTTTGAGGTGAAATTTGTAAACCCATCCCAAAATCCATCGTGATATCACTGCACTTCCACTCAGGAATGGGTAACTACTGTAAAAGCCATTCTAGTCACTGATGCTCCGCCTCCACCTATTGATAGGTGGAACGTCTCATAACAAAACTAGCTACATACCTCTTCATACATCGCCAGAAATACTAACGATGTAGATCTAGATACGTCTTGGGGAAACTAGGGTGAACTTCCCATACTGAGGCATGAATGTATTGTAACAGCTCCTCACGTATGTCCACTAACTCCCATATGAGTCCATGAAAATTAAAAATTCCATCCTCGCCTATGGTCCACCCAGGAGTAGGTCCTAACCTTCCATACACTCTCATAAAATTATTCCTTCAGAATATGATAGTTTCCTCATACTCACTCTATCCAGTAGAGTATATGTAATATCCCAAGCTAAAAGAAATGTATGTCCTTTTCTTTCATTCAAATCTATATGCATCTCAGATAATAGATCCATAAGCTTCCACTCACTGCTGGCCTCTTGAACCGCCTACACCCAAGTCCTTATGCTCAATGCATCAACCACTATGTTTCTATTCCCATGCATGTTGGAATGCTCAAATTCAAAAAAATAAAGGTACCCAACCCACCATTATAGTCTCAAATTCAGATCACACTGAGGAAATATATACTCAAACCTTTTTTGTCTACTGTATACCACAAAATTCTCTCCTAAAAGATAATGTCTCCAAAAGTGCAAGGCCTAAACAACCTTAACTAACTTAAGATCATGCGTAGTGTAGTTCCTCTAATTTGGTCTCAATTTATTAGACCCATATACGACAAATCCTTCTCCCTTCATCAGCACCGATCTCAGGTTGATACCTGTTGCATCATAGTAAATGTTGTAACTCATACCTGGTTCTATAAAAATCAGTATTGGTGCTGAATCCAACCACTTTTTAACTCTTGAAAGGCTGAATCATTTGAATTTATCCACAACTACTTCACACTATTCTGATTCAGTCCCATAAATGGAATTGTTAAGCATGGTGAGTCCTAAATAAAGCGTTTGTAATAAGTAGTTATCCCCAGAAAACATTGTACCTCAATGAAATTATATTGATGCTCCCAAGAAACTACCGCTCTCACCTTCATTGGGTCTACTAATACTCTTATATATAAGATGACAAGACTGAATAAATGAATTTGGTCAATCCAAAAGTTTCACTTTGAGAGCTTTTCATATAACTGAAGCTATTTCAGTGTACTCAATACAGTCTCCAGATTAATGGAATGGTCTTGTCGAGTGTGAGAGTGAACCAATATATCATCCACAAAGACGACCAAAAAATAATTCAATTAAGGATGGAACACTCAGTTCATCAGATCAATAAAAACTACCTGCATGTCCTTGAGACTGAAATTCATAACCAAATACTCGTATAGACCACACCTACTCTGAAAAGATTTAAGAGTTATATATTATGGTATAAAGTGCAACTGATGATAATCCGATCTCATGTCAATCTTTGAGAACACCTGGGATCCTCAAATATAATTAAATAGATCATCAATACTCGGCAAGAGATATCAATTCTTGAATGTCAGCTAGTTCTGCTTTTGATAATCCACACAATTGTTTGGACCACTTTGAGTGTGAATATTGTTTTTGTTGTCAATAGTTGTCAATAATTGTCAAAAAGAAGAAGGAGACAAAGAAAGACACCAAAGTTAATGGAGATCGGCTGAAGTGAGGATGTTTGGATAATTATTATGAAATCATAGCATTAAATGTGATACTTGAGTAATTCTCTAAGAAGAAAAATTCAGACGATTGTTGAACTGATCCTAAGTTCAAAGAACTTGTGTCAAAGGCGACACATTGTTTACAACAATGAAGAATGGATAAGTATCATCCATTTGGGGATTATTGGAGAAGAATTGTGAAGTATCTTCTATCTAAGGATGGTTGAAGAAGAATGAGGATTTGAAGAAGATAATACAATGCTTCATGATTGCATGAGAACCATGTAAGAGCTTACATGAAGAAAATAATCATATTATTTTCATGGAGTAGAGAATGATGGCTGAAGAAGAAGAGAGAGTATGGAAGGGCTTTGCATTCTAAGAAGGTCATGAATTACACATTGCCTTGAAATCAAATGATTGTTGCACTGGTCTTAAAGTTCTAAATACATGTATCAATGGCGATACATTGTCTGCAACATTGAAGGTGTTTGAAGAAGCCTCATGCCTCCACTTTTGGATGAAGAGAGATGATTGGAGTCCATCGAAATTAACACTCCAAAATGATTTTAGGATTTGGAGTGAGGATGAAGAAGTACATTGGAATTCATATTCCAAAAGGAAAGGACTTTTAAAACAAGATGATGCTTTGCAGATTTGTATTTCACAAATATCATAAGTTTGGAGAACTTGTGATGCAAGCCTTATGAAGGAAAGGGAGTGACAAAGAAGTGTTTTTGGAAAAGTGATATCACAAATATCATCAGATCAGAAATATGGCAAAGGAAATAAAGTGGAGCGCAAGTCAAGAATGGCTCCAAAGTATTTGGCGCACAAGTATGCAGTATGCGCGCAAGTATGTAGAGGCGCGCAAGTAATATTTCAAAAGAGAATTATTTCATAAATATGGAAAAGGAAATAAAGTGGCGCGCAAGTCAAGAATAGCGCGCAAGTATTTGGCGCGCAAGTATTGGCGCGTAAGTGTGTCGCGCAAGTGGTAGTGCGCAAGTGGTGGCGCGCAAGTGGTGGCGCGCAAGTCTAGGTCACGCAAGTCTTAGAGCGCAAGTCTTGGTGCGCAAGTCTTGGCGCGCAAGTCTTGGTGTGCAATTCTTGGCGCGCAAGTGTATGGGTGCGCAAGTCACCAAATTGCCTATAAATAGACGACTCGCCTCCTCATTTGTTAAGGCTCAACACTTAAGAGAAAAATTTGAGCTCTGAACGTGCAAGTGTAGAAAGCGGCGCGCAAACTGAGGTGGCACGCAAGCTGAGTGTTATTTATACGGCACGCAAGTATTGTCGCGCAAGTGTTGCCACACAAGTCTACCATGAATGTGTTGCCACGCAAGTCTGCTGTGCAAGTGTTGCCACGCAAGTCTGCCGTGCAAGTGTTTCCGCGCAATTCTGTCGTGCAAGTGTTCCCGCGCAAGTCTTTTGGGCAAGTCTCGTCACTCAAGTAGTGGTGCGCAAGTAGCAGCATGCTTGAAGAGGCGTGCAAGTTATAGGCGCGCAAGTATAGGGCGCGCAAGTGGAAGTGGGCACGGAAGCTTTTTTGTTCCAGGATTTCCTTCCATCTTCTGGAGAGGAATGAAGAACAAGGAAAATATGTCAACTACATTTCATATGCATGATCACATGCATTTATGAACAAGAGGAGAACTCACTCTGATGATGCCAAGTAAGCTGGTCTTCATTTCCTAATTAATCACATTGGTATATGTGATTCTTGCTAAGAAATAAGGAGTCCTAGTGCATTCTGTGACTGCACTAAAGAAGAAGAATAAGTCCTAGTGCAGCTGGTTTTGCACTAGTGAAGAAGAAAAGAAGAAGACACAAAGAATTTCTTGCCTACTGCTTTGCAGGTAATCAAGTGAAGAGCACTGAAGTAGATCAAGAGCAGAACCTACCTTTTGAAGAAGGAAAAAGACTATCTCCAAAGGCAGTATAAAGAACCATCTAGACGCTGCAAGTTGGGCTAGGTCATCACCAGTCCAGGGAAGAGGATTGTTTCCCACCACCCTCTAAAGTGTAGGGACTCACACAGGCTAGAGTATTGCTTTCCTATCCACTCCATTGTAAAATATTATCAAATCATAATGGAGAATCCATGCAGTGGTCATACCCATGCATGGAAAGGATGTAGCTACTCTTATTGAGAGGTGAACCTTGTAAAAATATCGTGTGCATATTTTTACTACTTTCTATTATTGCATGCGACAGGGAAAATAGAATTAGAGAATCAAGATCCTAACAGGTCATGAGGTACAGGGATAAAAGTTGTAATTTGTTTAAAAAAAGTCCCCAATACTGATTCACCCCCCTCTTAGTGTTTGACATATCCCAAACTGGTCATCTCAACAATGTTTGAGGGTAGCGTCCACCTTCATCGTAAATGGATAGGCGAACCCCAAGGAGAATTACTGGTTTGGATGAAAACCTTTTTCTTGAAACTCTTCTAAATGCTTCTTTTTCTCCTTTAATTCATGTATATCCATACTATAATGAGGGATGGACAGCGGTTCCACTCCGGGAACAAGATAAATAGAGAAATACACCTCTTTCTCCATAGGTAAACCTAAAAATTCATTTGGAAAGACATCTATTAAATGATCCACCACTAATGAAAGTACATCTGTGAAGTCCCATGGTCATCCAGATATAAACTAGCAAACTAGTATATGATATCTCCCAACCTATGATGCTTGGGTCCATCTTTTCTTTCCTAGACATCCCATTATCCCTTTTGTAGAAAAGATCTTCCCTCTAGTGAGGCGAAACTCACCCTACGAAGATAGCATTCAAAAAAGGCCTAAAAGGATACCAACAAGTCCATTCCATGGATGACATAGAAGCCTGTCATCTCTAATACATAATGGTCCCATAAGAAGTAATACCCACCAACCTAAAGAGGGAAATCGTTTCACTGACATACACTAGCCTCCCTAATCGCCAATAGAGTGTCTAATGTCATACTGTCATCATATGTAAAGATACAGAGCCCAAGGCTATCCGCAATGACAACATATATAAAACTATGGGAAGCCCGTGTATCAAATAGTGCAGAAGCTAAAACGAGGAAACTAGAAATGTACATCTAACCGTAGAGGGTATGGGATCCTTCTCATACTGGGTCTGGTCTATCACAAATGTATGACGTTCATTGCAGTATTTAGACACTACCTAGATACCCTAAGCTGATTCACCATACTATAGTTGAAGACCTATTGTTTGGATACCATAGCCACATTCACCTCCTAGGCCTGAATGGCTTGATGAAGTCTAGTTCCCCGACTGATGAGGAACCGATGGCCTCACTCTTATACATGGAGTCATAATAGATTCCCTCTCACTAGATGCTAGTGATAACATCATACACAAATAATGAAGATGAACCATATTACTACAATATCGGCACTGAAATAGCTCTCTTTAGCACTACGGTATCATGTCAACACTCTTCCCGTATTGGCATAACCTCACATAACAACCAGAAGATACATTTCTATGACTGGAATCATAGTGAAAAGGCTCCTTGTGGTTATTCCTGCTATTATTCAAAGGATTACTAGCCCTGGATGTTGAAGAACACTGGCTCACTAATCCAAACAACCTCAGATTATGCTCCGTAATCAGCACCGGGTTTACTATAAAAGTCACCAAATTCAACCATAAAATATTCACCTGCGGTAATGTCATACCTGAGACCATCCTCAAATATTATATCCAGTGATAACTCGTCACTCCCCAGAACAGGTGAGAATCGATGAAGCTCTATAATGCGAGAAGAGTAATCCATGCCTGAAAGTGTGCCCTGCTCCAAATACATGAACTCCTAGGCTAGTTCAGGCCTCAACATCTCGGGTTAGAAGTAATCATAGAAGGTCCTCTGAAACTCTTTCCAATCAATATCCTGAGGATTTCCTACCTATGAAACAACATCCCACCATCTCATAGAGAAATCACGATGCATGTAAGTCATGAGCTTCAACCTCCTCTCAGGAGGTGTCTCCATATTCTTGAAGATAGAAAGCATTGTCTCTAACCATGTCTATGTATCATGTGCTCCTCCATCCCCTGAAAAGGTGGGAGGATGCTATTTCTAGAACATTCATGTCAACTCTTCCATAGACAGGGCAAGATGTGGTTCTCTCTAAAAGGTCAGAATCATCCTGATAAAGCCTTCATTAAACTGTGAAACCGCACTTGCATCCATTATATAAACTGGCTCCAAGAATGGAATGACGAGAGGAACTGTTGGTAGTCCCTAATCTACCATTTCTAGTTTCTGATCATCACATTGTACCTGGTGTACAACTGGAGGACATCTTGGTGGCATGATTCTATAAGTTCAAGTGCACACCTCAATACAAGATTAACAGAACATCAACTCAAAAGTTGAAGAACGAAATAGGTGAAGGAAAGCATTCATTTTTTTTTTCAGAAAAGGGTTACATGACTTGTTACCTTAAGCCTTAAAATTGGCATGTACCTCTACCATCCTGGTCATGTAACACCCCATACAGATGGCATGTTCTTCCTAAGACAAAACGTGTACATGAATATTTCATCCTACCCAGGTACTTCTATATGGCTTGAACTACATGGTTCTGCTAGTGTAACACAACACAGTGTAGAAACACTAAACACAATGTTTACAAAAAAAATTCCATCCCCCCATGTTGTTTGTCACATGACCGGATACACGGTCGATTACAACACAACATATACTCCAAGTACACGGCATGTTCGACCAAGAGTTTACCAACCCCATGTCTCTTCTCACACAGTCAGTAACATAGTCTATAACTACTTGGCATGTTTATACAGTTCATGACATGTACTTAAGAAAATCCGTTTCTTCTAGAATAGAAGAAAACATGACGTGTGTTCATAACATCACATGTCGTGTGTTTTAGGTTTTTTGGATAGTGAGCCTATGGAAATTCTCTAAAACCACCAAAATAACAAAACAATCGGCCTAGGCATGCCATGTTCTAATGTGTTAGAGCCCATACTCTATTCAAATTAAATTTTGGAATCGTTATTCATATCATATGTTAACATAATTGAATTAATGTTCATACATGATCCACCAAATTTGGATCCAATAGGACCCATAACACCTTAAGAACCAAATCTTGACATCCATCCAAATGAAACATTACAAATACCAATTCCCAATAAAAATAAAAGGCTTTTATACCATGAAATCTATCCCAAAAACATACATATCAAGAAAAATATCTATCAAAATAACATGCAACCAGTAATTCTCTCTAAATGACATGGCAAGAATGCATGACATGTGATTTCCAAGAAGTTATTATATGATGCATGATATGGAATACCCTCATCTCATCGATTTGAAACAAAATAGAACCACAATTATATCAATACAATAGCAAAAAGAAATTGTTTTACCAAATGGTGAAATTGAACATCTATAATAGTTTAAAATGAAAAAATTACAATTCCATTCGAGGTAATTTGGATTTTTATTTTAAAATTCATTTCAATTCAATTCAATTCAATGTATATACTCTCGGGCACCGGTAATTACCAAAATCTATTTCCTTGATATCCCATTCTAATTTCTCTTAATAGTAAGACAAACTTGAAAAGAAAACCTCCCCTGATACAACTTTGTAACATCCTGGATTCAGGTTTCACCCAAGGGTGCCCCGAAACTAGTTGTTCATATGACCTCAAACACATTTCCTCAAATGCCAGAGGCTGCTGACTAGAAGCAATGGCCATGTTCTTAATATAGGGAAACTATGCTCTCATTGGTAGAGTATATATTATGGAATTAATAATAAGACCATTTCATAAGCATTAATACCATACAGAAAAGTAAATATAAGAAGAATGATAGTAGTAAAAAAACTATAGAAAATATATAAATGAATTATGGATGTCATATATATCCAGAAAAGTATCCAAAACATGTCACAATGGTTGAAATGTAATACATTCTAGTAAAATGAAATAAAAGGTTCAATTTAACATCATTGCAAGATTCAGCTGGGTCCCATGCTCTCCTGCTCCAACTTCAATCATGTTCCTAATGAAGAAGGGATACTTCCCTTATCTATACTTGAAATCATATAATATTCTTGGTTATAAAAGCATTACCCAAACTAGGTGTGATTTTAATCCTAGTAGGAAAACACCAAAAGATCTATTTCAATCTATTGTTGAATATATATAGCAGGTAATATAAAAAATGAAGAAATAAAGTAGCAAGTACTCATAAAGAAGTAATCCTATAGTTTCCAATTACATTAATTTAACATTTATTATACATTCTTTGAATCATGTAACCCTAAGATGTATTCTAATCTCTGTATCCCCTAGGTAATGTAACCAAAATATAAATCTCATAAGACCACTTAAACAATCAAGTAATACTGAATGCAAGATTGTGCATTGGCTTGGCAGACACGTCAAAACTGTTCAAATATTCACCAACGACCCTCCGGGAAAGATCTCACAGTAAAACCCCCTTGGTCTCACATTGCACAAATTCAATAAATAAAGACCATGTGAGAAAGCTCTCACGGTCTAACCCCTTTGGTTAAAGTCCTACACCAAGGCTCTCACGGTCATGTGTAAAGAATCCAAAAGTCCCCTCAGTCTTCTTGGTACAAGGATCTCATTGTCCATTAGAAAAGAAAATGAACACATACCAAATCAAAGAAAATAATATGGGAGTCCCCTCAGTCTTCTAGGTTAAAGGCTCTCATGGCCCGTTGGGAAAAAATAGTGTGCATAACATATCAAAGAAACTCATGAAATATATAACTACTACAAGGATGAACATTACCAAGGCAGATCATAGGCATTTCACATATTCAAACGTCATCCTAATCCAACAAGCATGGAAAACAATGTACGCCTCAAAGGAAACCTAGACTAAACATCCATTAATAATCAAACAAGGGAAACAAACCCATGGGGTCCCCCTTAGACAATGTATCTAACCTTACACATAAGTTTAAACCCTTTATTAATCAATAAAATCATAGAAGGTAATAACATGGTTAAATTCCAATTCAAGAAATACCCCAAACGTGGGCATGTGGAAATTTCAGCATATATAATCCAAATATAAATAATAAAAGGCACAAACCACCTACGTCATTGTCGTACAATTCATATACTTGAACTCCGATCCTTGAATCACCGTAGATTGGAATAGATCTACAAAAATGTGAAAAAAACCCAACCATGAATAACTCATAAGATATGATGAATCATAAAGAATGGCTAAAGGCGGTTTGAGAACTCACCTGTGGGATTCTAATGCACCTGACATTGTCTCGTTCAGTGCATGGACGTATAATTAGGAGATCAAACTTCTTATTTCATTCTAGAGCACGCATGTACCAAACATGGGAAGAGGAAGGTGTTTCCGAACATGAGGCACAACCCCACTACGATATATCAAATTAAAAGAAAATTACATGATGTGTTCATTAACAATACATGTTGTGTAGTAGCCTCAACCGGCCCTCAAATTATGTGGGTATGTCAAGTCACCACACGACCATGGACTCATCCATTACATGTTCAAAGCGTGGTTGCATGTGGAAATCTAGGTACACAATGTTTGCTAATAAGTACACGTTATGTACTAAGAAAATCAAATTTCCTTCCTTTTTCCTAAAAAAAACCTGAAAACAAGATCCATACCAGAAAATAAAAATGGGGTTCTTACAAGGGTACCCACATTAACTGATTGTTCCTTCATTTTTTGATCGATATTTTCCAACTTTACACTATGGTCAGCCTCGTTTTGGGATATTGAAACCCAAAAACCCTCAATTTTATTGAGTCATTTCCCTTTATAGTGCATTGTCATAGTTTTTATTCATTATCTGATAGGTGACCAATTTCTTTTACCTCATTATAAATTAGGCGATAATAATATTTACAAAATCCCAGTATATTAAACAGTGATTGAAGTTTTTCAAAATGTGTGGGCATCTCATCCAATGGATAATCAAAGATTATATTCCAAATGATTCACCATGTCTTTTTATATGTGATACCAATAGAAACCTAGAGTTCTATGTCTGAATTAGAATCACTATCATGAGGTGGAACATATTCCAAGAATTATATTACTCAAAGAGGTTCTTGGCTCTGCTTCTTTCAAAGAATTAGATGCTTTATATTTTATTATTGATTGAGAAAATACATAGGATTCACCTTTATACCAAACTTTGGAAGTTGATGGCCTTAAATGGTGAGTCAGAATGATTGTTAGATTTAAATGTGTAGAAACAACCACAGAATGTTCAAGATGATCAAATGAAATTTACCCAACAATAAATTAGTTGTTTGAATAGATTCCTCCATGGTATTCTCGAATTTAGTAGTTTTATTATGTAATTATTAGGGAGGGGAATCCTCTTGATCTTGCCCAGTCACCATAACCATAGGCTCTGGAGCATCTCCCAACATTGGATTTTTAGTTGGTATTTCTCTAACCCCAATGAAAGTAGGATTCTTTGGGATTCCCTGTTCTTGAAGGGTCTCCACAACATTCTCTGTAAAAAAGCTACATAAATTGAGTTTTGATATGAAATATCAAGGAACAATTTTGTATGAAAAATGATATAATGAGAAACATATTTCCTTTTAGTTTTTCAGTGAAATCCCAAATTTTTTTGATCGAACCCAGAATATCAATGTATGGATTAAGAGTATCCATAATTTTTAGTTTATATGGATTTATATTGTATAGAATCCTCACCATTTAAGGTATCCATTAAACATTGATCAATTCCCAAAATGGATCAATACATGCTTTATATTTCTTAAGATCCTCACTCCTTTATGGAAAAACAAGGATATCAGTTTTTATTATTGTAGAATCCTTCGGCACATGCAACAGATCTAAAATATTATGGTGAAATGAATGTTAGAAACAACATGTGATACCTGATAGAAATGCATCTGATATTACTTTTACCATTTTCACTCACTGTAGAAATACAATCATATGCAACCAGATCCCCTAATACTTCCTATATTAAGTTAATAAAATCATCATGAAGAATTGGTTCACCTATTGGATTTTCCATCTTATTCCTTAATTTTTAATCCCTTAAGAGAATAAAGGGATTCAAATCCCATGAAAATATAAAAATAGTCACCATGGTGTATCAACCAAGTCGTAACACTAGAGGACATTGCAAATACTCAATATTTTTTGGTACAATTTGGATAAATGTAACTATTTTCTTGTGTTTCTTTTCATAAGAAAGTGGAGTGATTGTACTACTCCACTTGGAAGTAGATACCTGAGGTAAAGGTGTATGATTTTCTATTTCCATTACCCCCATCATCGTTCTCTATCATGGAGAAATTTATGGATACTCAGGGGTTTCATTCAATGTGTCAATGGGGGTGCTCATAGGTCCGTATTTTGGGGACTCAAGCACATTTACTGATGTTAAATGTCTAATTTCATGCTTCAAATTGAAATCCCATTGAGATTAATGATGGTGTATAATTTAGCATAATTGAAACACGAGAAAAGGGAAATTCTTTCTTAGTATTAACATAAATATCCCATTTCTATTTTGGGTGAACAATTTCCCCTTCATGTATCCCTCAATCCATCGTGTTAATAACTTTATTGAGGCTAGTACTGGGTTATCAGTTGCATATATGAAGGTCTCCAACTCCATGATATGATCTTTTACTATAGCTAGATTACTATCTAAATGACAATTAAAAGTTTATCTAATATCACCCACATTCGGTATTCAAAGGACAGATTGGAGAAATGCCTATGCATCCCTTATTTCATGAGTCATACTTTCCTAGTACTTGATTTCCAAATGTCAAACACAATTTGGCTTTGATTTGGTTGGATGTGAAAAAAACTCAATACCCCTTGATTGGAAGGCCTCTTCAAGACTCACTTCTTCTTCAGAGGAATCAACGGATGGGATGGTAACCACCTTTTTCTGACGGTGAATGGCTCACCTAGGTGATGGTGGTATTATATCCCTAGCCTTGTTCTTCTATTGTACTTTCTGAAAGAACGTTTTTAAGGTTCTAAAGATTCTATAGTTTTTTCATCATCTAGGATTTTATATTTTTTTACATGATTTCTACAAACAACAGTTTTTGTATCATCTACCTGATGTATTTTGTTTGTCAAAACCCCTAGAGGGTATAGAGTAACCCAAGCTTCAGCATATCCATCCTCTAATTCAGTTGATGCATCTGATGGAGGTTTCCTTATCAATATTTTGAAGGTTTATAATGCCATCATAATCCATAATTATTGAGATACCATTGAGTGTTTCTCAAGGCTAACATATGTTGGAGAAAAGATGATCGATTTTTGAATACATTTGAACTGGAGAGAAAACCTATAGGGGATATAAGACTCACAAATGATTTCTCCTACAATCATGGTTGATAGTACGCTATCCCTGAATGACATCATAGAAGCCCTAATATTATAATGTTCTTCATTACCATCATTATAAAATGTTCCAGGTGGTGGGTTACCAAAAAGAAATAAGTTTAATTCTCCTGATATATTCAGTGACCTCGTCACATCATTAAGATTCAGGTTCAAAGGTTGAATTAATTTTTTTTGGAAAGAATGGAGTAAATTGTCTCCTGGGTACTCTAACTAAATTCAATACTGAATATGAACAAAAAGGTTCCACAATCTATCCCTAAAATACATGAAATAGTCTTGACAGTCTAAATAAGTCCTTCCCATTATACAAATGAATCATGTACTGATAGATTCGTGCTAAAACAAGGGTATCTATCCAAATATATTTCTCCTATACCAGATCGGATGCAATAACAAATGTCCCTAGTCTTACACTGCCAACAGACTCATGGACAAGAAGAAAATAAATTCTTAGCTATATGGAAAGGAGGTCGACTAAGCTTAGTTTTTCATCAATCTCAAACACAACCTTATAACCCCAAAGTTTGTAATCACCTCTCTCCAATGTGGTCCAGTACATGCTAGAAGCATCCCGATTATCCACAGTTGGGAAAATGGTAGGACGTCCACAAGTAGGACCCTTATCTTTCGATGGTTCTAAAAAACTTCCATCCATGCTCTTGCATGAATATCATCGCTAGTGCGATAATATTTCTTTCATTTGGAAATTTATATGCGATTTTGAATTTTGTGTGTGCCAATGATTGTGTCCTCTTAGTATCACCCCATGTTGTTATTTTGGGAAGAAATTCATCATATATCTCCCCAAGAATGGGAGCCCAAGATATCATGTAGATTTCCCATAAACTGATGCCAACCTCATCGTGCATCATGTGGAATGATTTTTTTGTGGACTCCATGTAAAATGTATGTAAGAAATGAATTCATTTTTTCAAACATAAGTTTGTCCTATCCAGGCATCTTCATAAATAAGAATATCCATCCTCCCTTTCATGAACTTTACAAAAGTATGGAGTATCCAAAACACCCACCTCCATTCAGGCTTGATTCCTCCTCTAGAATGAAGGTCACAATCATCCTTCCATCCATTAGATTGATCTCTTTTTGATGCATGAATGTTTGAATCATAGAAATGAAACCATGCCTCTATAAAACGATCCTTCCCATCAAGAGTAAAACCACTACGAATTTGGATGCATCTAATAGGGATTGTTCCCTCATGAATAGGCATACCCATCACAATAATATTCAAACAATGATAGTTGGGGTGTGGAAAAAACCAAGTATTCGGAAAATATTTCTTATAAGTGGAAATGTGGGAATACTAAAAAATCTCATTCTCATAAAAATGAAGATAGTGGCATCACATATATTTACGTTGGTATGAAATCAAGCCTTCAACAAAATCAGGAAGGGTACTCTAAAAAATTTCAAACCGTCTGGTCCATTAGTTCTCATCATTTCAGTTTGGTGAAGTATAGCCTACTTAGCTGAAGTAATCAAGTGATCCATTTCCTACAAGATAATTAAAAAAATTTCATTATTAAATTGGAATATTTACTTAAGGAAATCAAATTTTAACTTAACTGAATTTAAGTAATTGGAAAAAGAAAATTTCTTCATAGATCCTTCAACGAGGTCACCCGCGTAAGTCCTTCAACAAGGTACCCATAGTTGGTCATTCTACAAAGTCATTATATATATAACCTTTGATAAATTAACTCCATGTAGCTCAATCACTAAAATGGATATACCTAGAGAAATTTTTGGGGGACCTATGCTAGAGAATTACACGATAGAGTTTGATGAATGAGCTTTGAAACAACAACAAAAATATAAGAATACGGGTGAAGAAAATGATAATGTAACAGGGGTATTTATAGGTAATCCTAGCCTATGCTGCTGTACTTTGCGACATAGCTACACTGAAGACCTGTGAGGTCCATAATTAATTCTCCATAATATTTTTCCCCATAATCTTTCCTCAAGACTAGTCCCTCTTTCTAGTCATATCTAATCTTGAGGGGGGGGGGATTTTATGACACTTTCTTTTTTAATAAATAAAGGAAAACGAATAATAAAGAAACTCTTTGGATATTATAACATTTCAAAGAAATATTATGCAAGTAAAGAAATATACTTTGCGGGACCTACACGACACACCTAAGCATAAAGCTTCGAGTACAAGTCCTTCTTATACAACACAATGCATAGCCCCCTACACCATAGGCATACGAGGTAGTATTTATTTTTCACCCCTATGTAGAAGAGATACAATAACGTGCTATGCTGAATACCTATGTGGAAAAACTACATTTGACCAGGTCCCCTCCTTGCCTATAAATAAGACCCTTGGTCACCCCATTTAAAAACAAATTTTTTTAAGAACTATAGAAGATCCCATTATGTTTATCCTTCTCATGTGTCCCACAAATTTTCTTAGGTATCATTCTAAAACACAAGAAAATAGATAATTATAAGGGATAATCATGGAAGAGGTCCTTTCAGAGTTTTAAATATAAAACATTTGATTAAGGACCCTCCTTCTATAAGAAGTAACCTATAGGAGGTCATTTTCGAAAGAAAAGTCATGCACGAGGTTCTTCAAATGACATCAAGGGACACCAAGGGTGATTAAGTTAAAACCTCACCTATGTTTTTTTCATAATGGTAGTCCATTTAAAAATGAATATAAATCATTTAATGGTTTATTATTCTAGTGTTATGAAATTTTAACTTCCTCTTAGGAACTGTGTTGTACACCTACATGGAAAACCAACATTGAATACTTGCACAGACCCCCTACATGAGCCATCCTTAAATTACACTTCTAATCCACCAATTGAAAGGCCTCTATATCCATACCTCAATTTTCTAAAATGGATACCATTGAATCCTCCACCAATACCTCCTGATTAATAAAAAAATAGGTAATAGAACTATAATGTATCTCCGATTTGGATTTGTATTTCTATGGTCTAAGGTTACCAACATTTTTCTTATTAGGGGGTTGGGTTCTAATGATGTATATGGATTTGTATTTACATGTTCATAAGGAATATTATCCCTATAATAGTGTCAAGGATTTCACAGTCTCCAATAGGAAGAGTGATGATCATACTTGCTTTTTCCTTACACTGGGAATGATATCCTCCCCCCACTATTGGACCCTTTTTTTGAAAATACCCCTTAGTGTAAGCCCATAGCCTTTCAGGCTAGACCTAATGACTATTACCTTCATTTTACATTAAAGGGTTCACTTGTTTTCACCAACATACACTGTTGCCTTGGATTATTCCGCCGTAGCCCTGACCTCATTCATTAGTAGAAGATAAAGTATTTGGTTTGTGGAATATTTCACATTCTCTTATTTCTCACACATATTTTGACTCATGTGGGATTAGTGATTTTTTAGGATCACAAATACAATCCATCCACCTCATATCATAAACTATAATAACTCTGATTCCCCAGATAATTTGGATATATAAGAATCCTTCACATGGGGTCCGAGCTCAATAGACATCCTCCCAAGGAGTCCAGCCCGACTTACCTTAGTCTAGGAATCCTCCTTAGAAGTAACACCTAAATTGAGTATACTTATAAGCTCTATGTGTTAAGACATCTCTCATGGACCATGTTAAAAGGGAATCCTATTTAGGAGTAAGCCCCAACCTATTTATCTTAAAGGGTCATAGTCCCCTGCGAGACATACCAAACTACATGGGCTTTGATTGCCATCCAACTAGGATACGTAGGAATCATCCCTAAAGTTCAAACCCAACACTCCAAATAAACATTATTCTCTCCAGACCATATTCCTAATTGGGTCTAATCCAACTTGGAAACTTATATCCCTTCCAAATTCCTTGGGCCACTTTGGTATACGTTCCACTCCAAACATTTATTAGGAATCTTCTGCCTAGATTACCCTCCCACATATCATTAAACTGTACGGTTGGGTCCTTATCATACGACCTTAAAATGTATGATGTGTCCCATTGAGTGGCACATAACTACATGGATACTTTTTTGTTTCATAAGGATATGTAGGAATCTCATTTATGGATTTGATCCCAACATCAAAACAACCTTCTATCTCCATAGATGACGACAAAATCCATATATTCTTTTGTGTACCTAGATGATAATAAATTACAGAGTGCCCCACTAGGTGGCTTAAAAACTAGAATTGTCGTAATAACTACCAATTAATCTATAAGTAAATATGAGAGGATAATATTTATAGATAACCTATAATACATATAAATATCTCCGTTAATGAAACCTAGAATACATATAGATGATTCTGATTTCCATACATGCTAGTAACTGATTGCAAATTTCCATAGAAACCTACATTATTCTTAGTAAATTACTAGGGATTCATGAACAAATATTAAATCTATAAGAGTGTCTCAGAGTAGGATATAATTCTCCCCAAATGAATGTGATGAGCCTGAACTATCATCCTCTCGACCATTGTGAGTTTTTTACGTGTCGTAGGTCAAAATGCCTAATGAACATGTACCTTTGGAAAACAGACCCCTTTAGATTCAAAACCATTGGGTGTCTCTGGTTCTATAAATAAATCCATTAGAAACTGTTTTCAAATAGTGATTCCTAACTAGAACACACATTCTGAGAGAAAAATTATCATTTAATTATTTTTGTTTTATAGTGTTTCATTTGGTAAAAGTAAACATGTACGAGATAGATATTGAGGATTTCAAAAATGTTAAAAGGTTTTATATCTTTTAATAAATATGTTTAAAGTATTTATTAAATTTTAAAAGTATTATTTTGAATTCAATGTGTTCTAAAAATTCCTAGAATCCTTATTCAAATTGAATTTGACGATTTAATGTATTTTACCATATTTGGGTTGAGAATAAACTAAAATTTTGTTTTTACGTTGAATTACCTAAATGTTATGGTTTGATTGGATATAGTCAGTGAATTTTAAAAGAATAAACTAGGATTTATCTTTAAATTGTTATATATATGGTTAACCATTCGTTAAAATCAATTAACTTCTCTAGTGTTTTCAAGGGATTTGGAAAATGGGATTTCTGGATGCGTGAAATAGCTTGTCTCCCAAGTTTATTCTAAATAAAAGAACGATTTATAATCATTAAATAAATGATTTTAAAAACATGTGATACCCTCTATTGACCCCGAATGGTTTTAGTTTCCAGTTTGTATTGTTCCCCCTTAGGGAATGTTTTATATTTTTATACCTTTATGTGATTATCTATATATAAAAAGGGATATTTTCATTGAGGATTTTTGTGGTGATGTGTAGGGTTAATTGATTGTGCTTTATTAATGATCATGTGATGAACCATATTATTTCCTGTTTGATCACATATTCTTTAAATAATCATGGGAACCTTGGAAGCTATTATAAGCTCTTGATTCATGTTATCCTAATGTGGTGTGTGCACACTAACTAGTTCCTAAAATATTTTGGACTTTTTAGATGTATTTTAGTACTAATTTACTGAAAAGGGTCCTGAGAGAAATGTTCCAAATTCACATGGATGTGACCTAAAGAGAAGTGAACCAACGAAATCTGGTCCAATATCATTCTTGAGAGAGCCTAGGGTCTCCCACATGATAATATGTTATGTTTTAGGATCACATAATCGATTTCAGAGTATACCTTATTTGTATTCCCCTAACTAATGATTTTATTTCATGGAACCATTAATGGTTGTTTATTTTTCCATTGATATCATGGTTTATATTTCTAGTTACCATTTATTTCGGCCACGGTTCTAGTTTACATTGAAATCAATTTTTAAAATGGTGTCAAAATATAGTTTTATAATAAAATTGGGGTTAATATCATAAAAAGGTGTCTCATAATTTTTTCTAAAATAGTTATGGGTTCATGGGATTTCATTCTATAAATATTATAAGTGATATTTTTTTAATGGTATAAAAGTTTTCACATAGAATATTAGGTTCTAACCTTCTATTTTAGAAGAAGGTTTAATTCTATAATTTCAATTTTGGTAGAATATTTTGTTTCATCACACATGTTTGATAAAAAATATTTTTTATGATATGTTTCATAATAGAATTAATTAAAATTATTATAAAATGAAATAACTCAAAATATTTGGAGAAATCCTTCTAGATGAGTTATATTAAACCATAAATACACCACTTGGTCTATGAAGCTCCCATGTTTCCATTCAGCTTCCTAATCCTTGATCCTCTTTGGGAATAATATTTTCTTTGGGGATCATGTGTGGGTTTGAGCATTGATGGATCTTTCGAGTGTTGGATTTGGTTCCCCAAAACTATCTAATGTATAACATTGATTATAAAAAATATTCATGGTGTTTAATATTAATTAATAATTTATTACATGATGTTTGGTATTAGATGATACCTCTATGTGAAAATATTTTATGGGTACTGGTCACTCTGAAAGGTTATAGTAGTTATCCGCTATAATGAGAACATTGAAGTGCTGTGAAAATTTTCATAAATATATATCCTATTACTAGATGATATTATTTTATGGTACATATATAATATAATCTATTAGGGGTAGGGGCTCATATGATATTGAGACTTCTTATCATGTTGTTCACCCTTGGTAATCTATTGAAAGGTTTTTATGAGAACGTGAACTGCTAGTAGGAAATCCACATTTATATGTTTCATTGGATGTTTATTAATATAGATGTATGTAATGGTCCTTATAAATTATATTTATTATTATTTCATAACACATTTCATGTGATTTGGCTTGTTGGATAAACACTGAATTCATATGTTTGTGGTGATGTTTTGTGTGTTGGGTATATTGGGTGTGTCCTGAATGACATCAAATTAATGAATAATGTGAGAAAATATTTTCTCATTTTTTTCAGAAATGGATTTTAATATCTCAAGAAAGTTGATGAGAATGTTAATTCTTTTTTATTTCCATGTACATGGAGTTTTTTCAACAATTTAAATTTTAGAGAATCAATGAAGGATACTTTAAGAGAATATATTGATGAAACTAGTATCTAACTTTATTTATCAAAGATATCATGATAATAAAAAGATATTAAATAGAGATAATTAATAGGTGTTTTTATGTCATTGTTATAGTAACTCATTTTTCTTTGGGTTATTTGACATTTTGTTAGATTCTAAACTTGGGTTTTTAAAGTTGTAACCAAATACCACAATTAATGAGGCATAGAGAGTCACACACCTTTTTTATCCATATCCTAGATTAAATTCAATATGAATTTAACATGTTAGATAAATATTATTCCCATTCATGTTTCAATAATGATTCCTGTTTAGATTGATCATAGATATTCACTCACTAGTTTTTTGAGAAAATAAATAATAATTGAATATTTAATACATAATTATTTTTTATTTTAGTAAATATAATATTTATTTATTTTATGGTGAATAATGTAGCTATATTAATTCATGTATATAAAAATTAATTATTCAACACCAGATAAATAATGAGGGGGTTTATCTAATTGAGGTTGATGGTCTAGTGAAAATTAATATATTAAATATTATTTTAAAAAATGTTAGTTTATTTATTGTATAAAAAAAATTTATTTATTATTTATTCCATAACTTCTCATATATTTTATATTATGATTAATATTTTATAGACATAGGGTTCATGGGGATTTAAAATAATAATGGAGTATGTGTAATTAGTATTCGGTCAACCTTGATATTCTCAAATCTAATTATAAAATTCTAAGACCCAAAGATCATTGTGAACAACCTAAGTATTGATAGACTTCTCTAAAATGCCATATATCCCTTCTCCTATAACAATTTGAAGATTAGGAAGCAATCCCCCTCCTCAACACTCAAAAATTTATATAGAAAAATAATAATACATAACGAATAATCAATTCTTGTGGTGATATTCATTGAAGAATGCATGCTTAAGAATATTCCAGGCTGGAACCCAAAGATTTTTACAACAATAATTAAAGGTTTGTGGGGAATATGTTGATACCCACTATAGGTATTATGAACTTCAATCTTATCACTATAATGAAAAAATGGTAAGAAATAGTCTATCAAATCATTAATGAGTAATAAATTCCAACTAAAGGTAATTCTTAATATGTATAGATTAATTATAGATTATATGTGATCATCCTATCTTCTTGGTTTTGATATTTATGTATATTAATATTCGAATTAATTTTTTTCTCATGATGTTCTTCATCATGTATATATCATATTATTCAATAATTATAAAAAAATTCTATATCCCAATAGGAATTCCTTCTATGCATATAAACATCAAGTAAAATTAGAGAAGTCATATAATAATTCATAATCATTTATTTGTCATGGATTTTATTTACTTAGTTACTTATAGTTTTAATTTCTAATTTAATCATTCTATAAATATAAATGTGGATATATTCTCCTATAATTCTCTTTTCTCACTCATATATTAAAAATAAATTATTTAAAAATGAAAAAAATAAAAAAGGCCTATCCATAGATGTTTAGGATTCTGGCCACATAACACACGATTACATGACATGTAGTGTGAAGGTATTGAATGTGAACCCATGTTTACTACACTAGAATGATCAATGGGAAATATAGATCATTATGTACTTATTAACAAGTTGAGTGGAAAAAATATGCACTACATGTTGAGAAATCTAGGCTTGTAGAAGTTCTTATAGATTACACCTCTTGTTTCTCATGTGTTTTCAAAGTTGAAAAAACGTCACAAAATTGGCGTCATAATTTTTTTACAAAATTTATGTGACTGAAACCCATGTAATTTGTAGATCACATTGTGTGCAACTCCAAAACAGGTCATATTCCAACTAAATATATATATTCAGCATGCACACCCAGTATAGAGTAGTGTCATATAGATAAATTGTACATGGTTATACATGACACATAGCTAACTTGTAAACACATTGTACCCTATGAGTTTGTGCATAAATTAAAATTAATTAATTAATCAATATAACCCAAATCAACATGTGTATATTTTTAATTTATTTATAGTACATGAAATGTTTTATTTTGTATATATATATATATATATTAAATTCTTAATTATTTTCTTAATAATGTTCTGAACTGCATTATGTGCATTGTCAACTATATTGACTAGTCCACATGCATTAAAATCATTACATGAAACATAAATTCTACTTGACTATCTATCATTTATTTATAGTGCATTCCATATAATTTCACGACAATACATGTATCCTATATTTCATAAGAGTTCATGGTATATGAACACAACACATGATAGGTAGTTTAGATAGGTGCTTTTCATGTTTCCTCAATGTACATGTTTTATGCTAAATCAATTTTAAATAGAATAAAATAATTTAATTTTTTGAAATTATAATGAATGGGAATCTCAAGAATAATTTAGACAGTAAATAAAAAAAATTAAATGACTAATTAATGAGGAAAAATTAATTTATTCGGTCACATTTTATCTTAATTAAGATTGATTGAAATGAATGATAGTTTAATAAATGAATTATCATTCCATTTGTGTGAATGGTAATGATCTTAGACTAACCCATGTATGTGATTATCATCTTTTAATTTATTATTATTGTATAGTTTTTTTAATTTTAAATGTAAATTGATGGTATATGTTCCATCACTCTTTATAATTATGTAAAGTACTTCATCTCCATAGTTTATTTTATGTAAAACCTCAACTAAAACTTTGGTTCCCCTCACCATCATGTGAGTAATTTTTAATTAATATATAGATATACCATGTTAGAGGAGGTATTTTAAACTTATAAGAAATTGAAAATAAATCAAGGAGTAACAAATAAAGATAAATGGAATTATATAAACAAAATATAGTTATAAGAGATTATTCCCTGGAGTGAATTGTTGTAGAATCATATTTTATATAATCCAATCAATAGGGAATATCATGACCATAAAAATTTTATTATTTTATTTATAATAGTTTTTTGTTTAATTATTTAGGTATACTTTATTGAAATTACTTCATAAGAGAATAAAAAATCCTGGAATATGGAGTTAAAATAAAATTACATTATGTAAAAACATTATATAGACATGTTTAATACCTAATATAAAATTCTTTTAATATTACCAATAGTGTAATAAATATAAAATGAAAATTTTATAAAATACCCCAAAAGAACCCCTCAATCGAATATTATTTCAGAAAAGACATCTATTACTTGAATAAGAATGCGGTTATAAAACTGATTTTTTAATCGTCGAAAAATAAAGGCGTACTTTAATCAAATAATTAATATAAGGGTTTTGGATCATCATAACCAAATTAGTATTTAGTGTAATGGAAAATTTTTTTTCAATACATTTTGGAGGAAAGTGTTGTGGAAATATAACTCTATGATTTTAGGATTGGGGATTCTAATTAGCTAATCAAAGAGCTGTGATGTAATGTGGTTTTAATGTTATGTCTAATTAACCTCATTTGAATAATAATTATAACCAAATTATGGATTATGATAACTAAATAAACTCTTTACACTAGAAAATCAAAGCAATGGGATACTCTAAAACCATTGGTGAGGATTTTAGGGTTTTGATAAAATAGTGGGAGACTAATAAATTAATAAATGAAATTTACTACATCATATATTTTGGGAATCAAGATAAAAATGAAAATGTATTTCTAATTCATGTAAAATAAGGCAAGGTAAATATCTATAACACTATGATCATTTAGACCAAGACCATTTAATCACTAGTATATAATTACAACGGTTCTTTCGTTGTTTATCCTATGAACTACAACAAGAAAATTTATGATATGTGATGGAATACCCTATATATGTCCAACCACTACACTAAGAAAGAGAAGGTGAGAAGGATGCCTACATGAGGTACATTGATATTCTCATATTGATTATAGCATTGGGATGATAGTTATATCTGGATAAAAAATAATGAAACATAAGTAATGTTTTGGTTATACCATTATATCTCATCTCTTATCTATTCATAAAGAGAATGAGTGGATTTAAATAAATTAAATTTTCACTACACAATAATAGTGTAAACAAGAAGAGGGCAATCAATTATTTTATCTTCAATATTCTCATTTACATTGTTTATTTAGTGATTTTGGGAGTTTATAAGGATATGAAATTATCCATCGATCTAATATTATCATCATTTCTATATAGTGTCTCCTCATTCATCAACGTTTTATGATAAATAGTGTGAATGAATGGCTCAATAATATTTTGATGAAGCTTCCTTAGGGAGATAAGTGTTGTGGGGAACTTTTATCCATATCCCTTTTTGTTAATAACATGCAAATTAAGGTTCCCATGATTATTTTTTGGTTAATGGTTCCATTGAAATTCCTTTCAATGTGAAAAAATATTTACAGGTAGTGTAGTGAGCATATGGTTTTTTATTTCTCATGTGAAAAAATGGTCATTTTAAAAATATTTCTAATATATTTATAAAAATATAATATGATACATATATTACATATCGGGACGGGAAACAGAAGCCGATGGGTGGGAAATTTAAAAAAAATGTGTCACTAGAGTGATGTAACATTATAGACTCTAGTGATCTCATCCTGATACATTCTGAGGACCATGCATTGTTTAACCAAAGAAAAAAAATAAATTGAATGTTGACCTAGTTTGGATCTAACTTATGCAAGACTATCGTAAGATACTAATGAACATTGATCAAAGACTCAGATTTTGAATCCCTCTAGATCGTATACACACACCTATTGAATCAACTCAGATGTCATTCGTCAGAATCAGGGTGCTAGTGTGGTACAATGATGACCACTTCGACACAGTGCTGATCACCACAAGAAAGTTTCTTGGATCTAAGAAGGATGAAATTGATGATCCTGACCACTTGAGAGAATCTCTATTTAGAATTTAGAAGGATAGAGAGGCTCTCAATTCCAATGAATTAATAGTCACTTGGAGAAGTTCCTATCTCCACTTATATAGTTAATATCTACATTATCTAGTTTGGTTTCTCACCCCCATGTAATAAAAATATTCTATTCAAGTATTTTAAATAATTATTTATGAAAAATATATTATTCCATAGATAATATTTATAATTTATTAGTTAACTGTAATATATATTAAATATATATCATGTGATAAACTTGTTTCTATAACTCGACTCACATATACTAATAATATTAAATGAATCCATGATATTTAAATCCCTTCAAAGAATATTTTTATCCTTGTATTTACTAAATTATTTGTAAATAAATGTCATAAATAAATTCATCATATTATTCCATACTTGAATAATTAATGAATTTATTTAGTCTTTGGTGAGCCAAAGAACTTCGATAATACCAAGAACTATAGAGGGGCCCAACAAGTACTATAATCATATTCAGTATAATATAGAAGATTATTAGAACGCCATTTTGTGTTTCCCTCTAGGCCCCTTATCTCAATAGCAGTGATTAAAATTTCACCGATGAAGAGTGGGGTCTAGAAACCCCTCAAGGCCCCTAGAGAGATAAGGAAAAGATCAAAGCAACAACTACATTCCTATGAACATGTTATGTGTAATATAATCGCTCTATCATTGGTATCTTAATAAAGCAGAATGCACACTAGTGTCATAAATATTTATATTTCTTCATTATTTATTGATTTATCTAGATGGACATACCTACAACTACCATGGAAATGGACTTAATTAAGGTAATTCCATAACAATGAATGAGGCTTGAGATATCTCGTCCTATACTCAGAAGAAAAAAAAATCCTTTCATGATCATTCAATCAATGTCATGTCACCTAATGATGTGCCTGACACAAACCACCTCTCCACGACTTCAATTCCATGGTTTTCATCTTACATAAAAGGGTGCAATAAAATAACATACATTGATAAGGATATCAAGTTAGGATACCATTACACATGTACGTAGATAAGAAAAACCAATGACTCCTAAAACATATGGTGTTCCTACTAACATGCCCATCCTCATAATCTCTGCTACTAGATATCACCATGTGTGGACTTAATAAGAATATGTCTTGATGCTTATGAGCCCCCATCACCTGATAGTCACACATCATCTGTTTCCTTTTAGAATGATGTAACTGGACAATAGGAAATTACTTAAATATTGCATTTATAGTACCTCTAGGTTCTCATTATAGCCTGGGACCTGCTATAACCCTTTGATATGACATGTAATCAATGAAAATTACCATAAACATAACAGACATATAAGAATCTACAATAATATGGAATGATAATCATATTTACAAAAAACTAAATACATGTAGTGGTAATAAAAGTACAACACCAGTTGGGTCTAGGGAACCCACTTTCAACACTCCCACTTATACTAGAACCAACTGCTAACAAGTCTCATTCCTTTAGCTCTCAGATGAGAATCATGATTCTACTTAGATATGGCTTTAGTCAAAGGGTCTTCCACATTTTCCTCTATGGCTACTCTGCTAATGACAACTTTACCTCTATGAGTAAAATCCCTCATGAGATTAAACGTTTTAAGTATATGCTTTGTCCTCTGGTGAGACCAGGGCTCCTTGGAAAGAACCACTATAACTGTATTGTCATAATAAACTAGAAAGAGTTCTCACTTATTGGCACAAAACCAATGTATGAGATAAATCTATGTATCTACACTACTTCCTTTTCTAAATTGTAAGCTACAATATATTCAGATTCTTCTGTAGAATCAGAAACAATAGCTTTATTTGAGATTATCTAGCTTACTAGACCACTATTTAGGAAAAGATGAAGCCACACATCAATTTCATATATTCATGATCTATCTAATAACTAGCATCAATGTATCCTACCACTACTAGTTCTCCATCTCATCCTTACTTAAGGAACATATCCCTTGTATGCTTACAGTACTTTAGGATAGTTTTAACAACTACATAGTGCAGATCTTCTGGATTTTCTTGATATCTACCTACCGTGCTCAAATCAAAGGCGAAATAAAACATAGTACACAACATAGCATACATGATAGAGCCCACAATTGAGGCATAAGAGATTCTATATATTCTTTCAATCTCCTCTTGTGTTTTTGGACACATTTTCTTTAAGATATTAATACCATGTGATATGGGAAACAACCCTCTCTTGGATTATTCCGTATTGTACCTTTTGAGTACCTCATCAATGTATGTACTTTGACTTACCCCAACCAACCTTTGAGATCTATCTAAATCAATCTTGATACATACTATTTAGGCTTTTTGACCTAAGTCTTTCATAGAGAATCATTCATTTAACCCAGTATTAACTTACCACAAAACTTTTTCTTTGTTTCCGATAATTAATATGTCATAAAAAAATAACACTTTGAAAATGATGAAATTTCCTTCAATATTTTTATAGACACAAGGATTACTTTAATTTTTGACAAAAACAAATTCTCTTATGGTCTCAACAAAAATAACCTTCCTTGACCATGATGTCTGATTTAACCCATAGATGTATCTATGCAACATTCATACCGTATTTGAGTTCTTTGACTTGACAGACCCTTGGGGTTGAGTCACATAGACGTCTTCAACCAACATCCCATTTATAAAAGTAGTCTTGAAATCCATTTTCCATATGTCAGAATCATGAACGACTATTATTGGAAACAATATTATGTTGAATTTAAGCATTTCTACAGGTGAGAAGGTTTCATTATAGTCGATTCATTAACATTGTCATAGACCCTTTAAAAAAGTTCATTCTTTAAAGGTATTAACCTTACCTTCCATGCCCAATTTCTTCTTCAATACCTATTTTCACCAATTGGGTTTTACATCAGTTGGAGGGTCTGTGAAAATAGAAACATGATTTTGGTACATGGACCCTATCTCAGAATGCATGGAATCTTTCCATTTAACAGTTTATTTCCTTATAATGATTCCTTGTAGGTTAGAGGTTCATCATCCTCATGGAGTAATGTGTCACCTGACACAATTAAAATAAAACCATAATGCTCTGGTTCTCTAACATCTTGAGTATACCTATGCAGTATTTGTGTCTTAGGAACAATTTCTTCTTCCAATTGATCTTGTGTAGATTGTTCCTGTACCAATTCTTGAGCATATGGGTCACTAACATAATCTATGTGAATAATTCTCACACTATTTATAATAGAAATTTATTAACATTCAATAAATATGGAATTTATTAACACAAAAGCACTTTTATCTAAAGAATTATATATGTAATATCCTTTTCCTTCCTTAGGATAACCTATAAATATGCACTTTGTGCTTCAAGATGTTATGTTTTCACTTGGTAAAGTTTTAAAAAATATATCGCATCCCCATACATGTAAGTGTGACATATTGGGTTTCTTCCCACTCCATAACTCATATGGAATCCCATCTACAGATTTAATTGGTACTCAGTTAAAGGAATATGTTTTTTTCTACTAGGCGTATCCCTAAAAGGATAATAGAAGAGTTTTTTGACACATCATTGATCTGACCATGTCAAGCAAGGTCTTATTCCTCTTTTCACTAACACCATTCCACTAGAGTGTATAGTTATAAGTGTGTCTGGATTCCATCTCACACTCCTTAAAGTGATCAATTAAATCATGATTAAGATACTCTCTTCCACGGTCTGAGTGAAGTGCTTTCATCTTCTTACCAAGATGGGTTTTTACGTATTTTTTTATTCCTTAAATAACTGAAATGAATTAGACTTATACCACATCAAGTAAATATATCTATACCTACTATATTCCTCGGTAAAATTAATGAAGTAGGAAAAACCACCCCTTGCCTCTACTATAAAAGGAACACATACATCATTATGTGAATTAATTCTAGTACTACAGTGGCTCTTTATCCCTTCCCCGAGAAAGGTTATTTGGTCATTTTTCCTTATAAAGAATCATGACATACATCCAAGGTTTCTAACTAAACAGAGTCTAAATACCCTTCTTATTGTAGTATTTTTAATCTCTTCTCATTTACATGACCTATACTGATGTTTTATAAGTGGGTGATATATGAGTCATACTGGTTGGTTTTGTCATTGATTTTCATTACGGGGTTCTCGAGTACAAGAATATATAAACCACTGTTAAGAGGTTCCATACCATAATAGATGTTATCTCTATAAGAGAGAAAACATTTATTACCAACCTTGAAATAAAATCCCATAGTGTCTAAACTTGACACAGAGATTATGTTCCTAGTTACATAGGGCACATAATACGAATTATTTAAAACTGGAACCAAACCAATTGACAAAGTTAAATGATAGTCTCCCACTCCGAAGGCTGCCAAAGTTGTACCATTTGCATCTTGAAGATTCACTTCACCTTTATCAATATTTATGAACGTTGTTTGTTCTTTTATATAAATATGAATGTGGGAGACACATGATATATCAAATACCCAAAATTTAGATATAGATAAATTACATTCAATGAAAAATATACCTGAAGTAGAAGCATCAGCTCGATTCTTCATCCCATATTTGAAATTTTTCTTCAAATGGACTTTCTTTCAACATCCAAAGTAGAAAGCCTCAGGCTCCTTACTTTAACTCAGAATCCTTGGATTCATTGTAGGATGATGCATTTGTGTCTTCTGACTTGACTTGTACTTAGACCCCTTTTCCTTTCCCTTATTTCTTTTGTTCACCATAAGGATAGATGAATTGGTATTTTTCCTATCCTTATCAGCATGGTGAAATAAAGCTAATATATTTGGGAGTGACGTTCTCATACCATTCATGTTATAATAGACAATAAAAGCTGAAAATATTGGCAGTAATGAGGAAAAAATATGATTTGTTTCTAGTTCTAGATTCAATTTGAAACCAAGGGATTCTAGCCTCTCAATCTACCCGATCATCCTGAGTACATGATGAATGGATTGGTGCCCTTCTACTATCCTGTACTTTTATAGGGAACTTGAGATCTCATACATCTCCTTCCTGGATCTCTCATGATAAAATTCTTGTATATGTTAAATCATCTTATAGGCATCCTCATCCTCATTTATTTTCAGTAATGTTTTGGACATGGATGACAACATGCTACATTGAACATCAAGTGCATCCTCTACATTCTTTTTCCATTTATCATCTTCTTCCTTACATGCTCATGGAGGAGGATCAGTGTAAGAAACATGATCTTCATTTTATGTGTGGATCTTTATTTTGGATATTTTTGAGGAAAAATCAAGATTTATAAATTTTCCAAGTACATATCGTGTTTTATCCATGTGATGGCCGAGTGCGTGGCCTTTGGGTGACATGGAAGACTGCCTAAAGCAGGGGCTAGTGGAGGCTTGTACACAATGTGTACATTAAATGAACACGTCATGTAATTTTATAATTTATTTTATAAATTGATGTGGGGCCACGTATCATGTGTATAACACCATTCTTCTCCCCATTGGTCATAATGGAGTGTGATTGAATGCTGCATAACTTCAAACCACTCCTGATTCTCTATCAGAGCTCTGATTCATACACCATCGGGTGCATTGGATTCCCAATGGTGAGTTATCTCTTTCCATAGATACATTATTCTTGATTCCAAATATCTTGTGAGTTATTAAAGGTTGATATTGTTTACTTTTTCTTTAGATATACATCGTTCTAGGATGATTCAAGGGTATACCTTCAAGGGTGTTGATCATATGAAATCAAGGTAGGTTTTTTGTGCCTTTCATCAATTGTCCTTGGATTATATAGGCTTAAAATTGTCGAATACCCATGTTTGGGGTATTGTGTTTTTTTGGAAATTTAACCCTATTTAATATCTTCTATGGTGTGTTTGATTGAAAAGGGGGTTCTTTATTAAGTGTACTGTTAGAAAGCTTGTTATGGGACACCCCATGGGTGTGTTCCCTTGATTGTTTTTTATGGTCATTTGGTCTAGGTTGCCTATGAGGCATACCTTGTTTCCATACCTTTAATTGATTAAGATGGAGTTTGAATGATTATATTAATTACATTTTTCAAGATTGTTAATGTTATCCATGTAGTAGTTATAGATTACATGTGCTACCTTGTTATGATATGTGCACTTTTTTATAGTGGATCGGGAGAGACATTGACCAGGAAAACTGTGGGGGTTTCCATGTTTATTTACACTTGACCGTGAGAGTCTTGGTGTAGAAATTGAACCGGGGGGTATTGACCGTGAGATATACCTAGGAGTTGGTTTATGATTTATTTATTCTATGTTGACCCAAGGGGGTATTGACCATGAGAGCTACCCGGATGTCATTTATAAATTATTAATACCATGTGGACCCAGGGTTAATGACTATGAGGGAAACCCATGTGGTTATTTTTAATTTATTATTTATATGTTAAACCAAATGGGTTAGACTGTGAGAGCATTCTCAGAGGGTTTTGGGGAATAATTGAATGATTATGACGAGTCTACCAAGCCAAAGCATAAGCTTGGACTCGATCATACAACTTTGTTTAGACGGTCTTATGAGGCATTTGTTTTTCTATCACACTGGGGATACAGAGCATAGGCTAGATCATGGGATTTCATTATTCAATGTTTGAATAATAAATAAATGTAAATGAATGTAATTGAAAGCTGCAGGATTGTTTATTTTTGAGTACTTCTTAGTTTATTTCTTCATTTCTGCATATTATCTACTATATATATTCAATGACTGTTATGCATAGATATGTTTGGTGGTTTCGTACTGGGATTTTTCTCACACCCAGTTGGGGTCATGCTTTTGGACCCAAACTTATTATATGGTTGCATGTATAGATAAGGGCATGCACCCTTCTTCAGCAGGTTCTTGATTGTTGTTAGAGCTAGAGATCATGGGACCAAGCTGAGGCTTGCGATGCTGTTAGAGTTTAATTGTTTTTCTATAGTTTGGTATTAGTATAGTATTTCCAGAATTGTGACTTGTTTGCATTCTTTCCCAGAATCATGTGACATGCAATATTTATATATTCTCCAATTGTTATATTACTTTTATTCTTCCACTATTTAATTTATTGTATGATATTAATACTTCTATTATTGTTCACAATTTTCATTCACATGTGTATAATATTCTAATTAGGGAATAGTTTACCCATTACAAGACTATGGCCCTAGATTAGCAGCCTCTGTTATTCGGGGAAATGCTCTTGATTTCATTTGACCAACTGGGTTCGGGCACATTTGGGAGGCTCCTGAAACCGGGACGTTACAAAGTGGTATAATAGGTTTTTAGTTTCTACACTATCTTACAATTTTAAGCCTATAGACAATGATAAAAAGGAATATGTTGTTGTTAATAAACTGTACCTAGTAGTAGCTAACCTGTTTACAAGGAAAATCCAATTTACCTTGAATGTTTCAATTTTTATGGTTTTTCAATTGTTACAGTTGATTTTATTTCGCCATTGGCTGACAAGGTTGTTTGGTGATGTTATGAGTTATATCATTGTGGTTCTATTTATATTGAAACCCGATGAGATGAGGGCATGTCATCTCATGAATTATATAGGCACTTGCTAGAGATCACATGTCATGCATTCTTGTCAGGACATTTAGGAAGCATTATAGATTGCATGATTTTGTGATATATGTGTTTTATATATACATTTTGTTTTAATAGATTCCATGATATAATAATTTCTAATATTTAAGGAATTGGAATATATTATTTTTAATTTGGATGGATGCCATAATTTGGTCCCTGAGGTGTTATGGGCCCCCTTGGATCAGAATTTGGTTGATCATGTTTGAATTTAATTGAATTTTCTCAAGGTATGTTGTGAAAAAGGATGCCAAACATTTATTCTCAGGGATTATGGGATCCCATGGGTTGGAATTTGTTATGACTTGGACAAAACATTAAGTTTTTAAGGGTTTTGGAGAAGTTTTAGAGGCCTACTATCTGAAAACTCAGACAACACAGTGTGTGATGTTATAAAAAAACATCTTCTGTTCTTCTGTTCTAGATGAAACAACTTTTCTTAAGTACACGCCGTGTAGATGATGACCGTGTGGCCTGACTGTGTGAGCAGAGAAACGTGGTTGATAAATGTTTGAGAGAACATTATTTGTTTAGATTTTAGATGTCGTGTTGTATGGAACTATGTATCTGGTCGTGTGACCAACGATGTGGGTGGGAGAAACCTTGATTGTACAGGTAGTGTCTTGTTTATTCATATCGTGTAGAGTTGATCATGTATCAGGCTGTGTGACTAACAACACGATGGGATAGAACTTAACTAGTACATGTCGTGTAGTGTTACACCAAGAGAAACTATGTGGTTCCAGCCATGTTGGGGGGAAACAAGGTTGTTGAGTCTTGTTAAGGACACACCGTGCATATTAATTACACCCCATGTAGTTTTTCATATATAGAAGCTGTGTGAGTATGTCAATGTAGACGGACATGTCCAAGATGGATGAATTGAGTACCCACCATGTTCAAGGATGGCACGTCATGTACCTATGATGTTTTCATGCCTAGGCAGGTGGGGGTACATGCCTATGTAAGAATGTGAGTGTACACATCGTTAATGAGTTATACATGTTGTTTAGTCATCTTCTGTACCCTTTCATGATTTGTTCCTATTTTATTTCCAATGTCAGTTTAGGATACATGAGTAGTCCTTTCTATGTAGTTTTCCATGTATATCGTGGTGGAGGAACCTGTAGAACATTTTGAGGACTCCTAAAATCTGTTTTGGGTTTTCTTTTCAAAATGGAGAGGCTCTTCCTCCAGTTAAAGATTGCAGTTGTCTCCTAGGAGTGAGAACAATGCATAAATGATAGGTTCGGTGTTCATACCAACCTAGTTGAGACCTTCTATCTAAGATGATCTAATAGATATCTCTTGTGAAATTTTTCTTCTAATGATGTTTCCTGTGAGATGTTCCATATGGACTATGAAACCATGAGACCTATTGCTTCTAGGGAGTCCCTATTATGATCTCTCATTTGTGTATCGTTTTGAGGATTCCAGTCATGTAATGCCCCTATGGTTTATCATTCAAAGATCTCTTGTAGGATTCTTCTTCATACATGATTTGAAAGGGGGGTTTTAATAGAATGAACTACTTATGTGTTCATGCTTTTTGTTGTTAAACAACTATTATTGGGTTACTATTTTGAAGAGCTAGGTTGGTTTGACAAGATCCTTGCAGGTTTCCTTGGTTGTTAAAAAGTGTCTTACTTTCTAACATCCCATTCATGACTGAATGTAAGTGTTGTTAAGGGTTTTAAAGGAATGTTGGTTAGACTTTCCTATTTTAATTTGATCTATTTATATAAAGTATTTTTACAGAGTATTTGGAGCCTAGTGAATCTGTTTTGCATAACTTAGTAGTGGAAGATGATGATTATGCTTTGTAAGATTCTACCTTATGGTCAATAGCACTCTTAGAGTTAGTTGGATTTTTTTCACTGAGATATTTTGATGTTGGTGTGGTCCAGGTGTTGTTTTCCATAGTAGGAATTCTGGTTTTAAATGACATTCCTGTTTAGAGGGGTGGGCATTGTGCCTTGATTTTTTTTGTGGGAACAAGAATGAGGATGGCTTGGTTCTTTGGGTTAGACATGCCTTAGGTATGGTTGTCTATTAGGAGGTCGTGTAAACATCCGTTTTTCATGATGGATGACTTGGTACATCATCACCCAAGTCAATGGTCATTTAAATGATGTGATTTTGAGCCAGTTATTATGTGATCCTTATGGTACTAAGATTCATGGGGTGGATAACCAATGAAAAGTACCCTAGAATGTGTCCTTGATCTCATAAACTCAGTGTAGTGTGTGTTGACATTCGCGATACCCATCAGGTGTAAAAATTCTAAATTAACCATTGTGTTCGGTTATATCATTGAGCGTTTATCTATAGTGAATTTTCTTCGGTTACCTCCAGTGTAGAGTGACATAGGCATTATGGATCATTTTTTGTCCCACCACATGGGAAGAATTTCTAGGACACAGGTGTTTTGACATGCCATACAGTTTATCTTTTTGGCTTCTGGCTATGTGATATGTCATGGTGATCATTGTTCATGGAATGAAACACAGGCGTCTAATATACTTATTGACTAGCTCTTTTTACAGCATATTGTCCTTCTCGATGTTTGAGACACTCTTAGATAGGTAGAGTCACGTAGATTTTGATTCAAATGTGTTCCTTCCAAGTATAAAGATCACAATAAGGGACCATTAAGAAATGTTCATTTTTACAAAAATCATTTTGAGGATTGGGAGTCTTTTTTCATGTTTGTGATTGATATGTAGCAAAATGTTATAGTGGTCGGTTAAAGAACGATGTGTTATCAAGATAAAATGAGTTTTCTTCAGTAGATCGACCAGTAGTTTTTTGGCTATCCTTTTCTGGGAATCTTTGAAGTCTTCTTAGTGTGATCTTTCTTAAGAGGATATCATGTCCCCTATATTGATGTTATCTTGGGTACACAAAGAGAGATTTATTTATACGTCGTGCTATAGTTGGATGTCGTTGGACGGGTTCTTTATCTCTTTTCGTGTTGTACGTTGGATGCGTGGTTTCAGTAGAGACTTGGTTAATCTTGGGTGATACTTGAGTTTCTGTGTAAGAATGCCTTGGACCAACTCTTGATGAATACTGATTCCATGATGTTACTTCCAATCAGATGTCATTCTGGGTTCATTTAATTTTCATATGTGGAATTTAGGGATTGACACCAACGTCTCAGTTGTACAAGATTTATGGAACACCATGGTAAGTTCTATGGACTCCATGTTAATTATTATGTGGTTATCTCAGACCTTTAGTTGTGATCATAGGTAATTCATAAAAAGGTAATAATCCCAGTGGGATAGATCTTGAATTAGGTTTTTTTTTGTGTTATGGCATGATCATTTTAGTGAACAAGGGATGGTGTGACATAAGAGCGTCACTGAGAGACATAAGTAGGCTTTGTTGATCAGGTTCGTTGTGAGAATGTGGTGCCTTGAAAAAAGGTTCTCTTTTTATGTTTCAATACAATATCCTTCTAGGTTATACATTTCTAAGATAAGTAATCTGGTGATTGTTTGACTTGTTATCATTCTTTTTCAGTGAGTATGGTTCATGTGAGATAGTTTCAACACCCCACCAATTAAGGGTGTGTGTGCTATATGAATTTTGAATATCTTTAGAGGAAAGATTGTGTGTCCAGTTTTTCTAAGGTCATTTCAAGTTTGACCATTCCTTACTGGGAGGTTGTAGTTATAATGTCATTTGTGTTCAGGTTCACCTAGTTAAAGAAAAACACACTAGTAGCATCTCTGGAACACTTAGGGGAATGCTTTGTAGAGTTTTTCAAATGTTGTAGCTATCATAGCAACAATACATTGTGAGTTGATCTTGAAAAACTCATGAAGCTTTCACTTTTCTTGCCAGTCCATGAAACTTCCAGTGATGACGATCTTGGAAGGTTGTCAATTAGATTGATTGTATGTTTTCATGTGGTTCCACACTCTATCATTTCAGAGAGCGACACCCAGTTTACCTATCACGTCTAGTAGGGACTACAAAGAGAATTGAGTACACAGGTACTTCTGAGTACAACTTACCATCCCCATATAGATGGCCAATCCAAGCACACGATTCAGGTTTTAGAGGACATGCTTCGATCATGCTTCCTGGGTTTCAGGAGCTCTTTGGAGAGAGGCATACCCCTTGTACAGTTTGCCTACAATAACAGTTTTCAGGAAACGATTGAGATGGGAACTTATAAGGCTTTGTATGGTAGGTTATGTTGATCAACCTTATGTTGGGTTGATGTAGTAGAGGTAGCTATGTTGGAATGTCGTCTTGTACTAGAGACCACAAAGTATGCATATTTTATTTGGAAGAGGATGGCTACTACACATTCTAGAAAGAAATCTTATGGTTATTGATGGAGATGGCCCATAGATATCAAGGTCGGAGATCAAGATTTCTTACCTATCACACCGAGGTTGGGACACAATAGGATTAGGATATAGGGAGATCTTTCACTGAGATATGTTGGTCCATTTGAGGTTTTGAAGAGAGTCAGTTTAGTTTCCTATCGGTTTTAGTTACCTCAAATGAACTGGGCTATGAATGCCCCCTTTCATGTTTTCTAGCTACAATGTTACTTTTATGAACCATATCATGTTTTTCAACCTGAGAAGGTTGAGATATAGGTGGTTTCATCGTTCTAGGAGAACTATCTTCAGATTGTGGATCACATCACCAAGGTTCTATGAAACTGGTCAGTTCCTCTAGTACAGGTGTTATGGCTGCATGGGAATGTACAGGATGAAACATGGGAGAGGGGGCCAACGTACGATCACAGTGGCCAGAGTTGTTTGATGATTCTTCTTCACCACCCTTGGAAGGGAAATTTGGGGTTGAATTTCTTTAAGGGGGGAATTTTATAAGAACCCTTATCTTCATTTTAGGTATGGATCTATATTTCGGGCTGTTTTGAGTAAAAAGAAATTTTTGGAAATTTTCTAAGTACACACCGTCTACTTTTGGGTACACGTCGTGTACCTGGTTTCCGCATATAGCTATGTACTGGTCATGTAACAACCGAGTATAGGGTCGTGTGGGTGACCTAGATGACCGCCTAATGTGAGGGCTGATTGAGTCTAGTACACAACATGCACATTAAATGAAAATGGTATGTAATTTTTTTATTTGAAAATGGGTGCGATGTCACGTCTCACGTCTAGCACACCCTTATTCTCCCCTTGGTTCATAGAAGAGAGCAAAGGAATGACAAAGAACTCTGAACCTCTCCCGATTGTCTATCCGAGCTCCAATTGAGACACTGTTGGGTGAGTTGGATTCCCATATGTGAGTTCTCTCTTTCCCTAGAACCTTTCTTCCTTATTCCTCCTCTCTCGTGAGTTATTCAAGGATAAAATATTTTACCCTTTTGTAGATCTGTGTCGTTCTAGGTCGATTCATGGCCCGATTTTCAAGGGAGATAATCGTATGACATCAATGTAGGTGGTTTGTGACTTTCATTGATTTTTATTGGAATATATATGCTAATAGTTCTGAATACCCATATATGGGGTATTGTGTGTTTTGGAAATTTAAACCTGTTTAATAATTGATATGGTGTGTTTGATTTAGAAGGGGGTTATTAATTATGTATAAGGTTAGTAACCTTGTTATGGGACACCCCATGGTTGTGTTCCCTTGACGGCTTGTTCATGACTGCTTCTTCTAGGTTTCATATGAGGAGTACGTTGTTTCCATGCCTTGAATTTCTTAGGACAGAGTTTGATTGATTATATGAATTTCAAGTTTTATACTTGTTAATGTTATCTATGTAGTAGTTATAGATTACATGTACATCCTTATTATGATATATTCACTATTTTTCCAATGGATCGTGAGAGCCTTGGACCAGGTTAACTATGTTGGTTTCCATGTTTATTTACACAGGACCGTGAGAGCCTTGGTGTAAATATTGACTAGGGGGTATTGGCTGTGATAGCTACTGAGGAGGTCATTTTTGATTTATTTATGCTATGGTTACCCATGGGGTATTAACCGTGAGAGCTACTTGGATGTCATTTATAATTTATTAATTCTATGTGGGCCTAGGGGTATTTACCATGAGAGATACCCAGGTGGCCATTTTTAATTGATTAGTGCAATGTTAAACAAAAGGGGATAGATTGTGAGAGACTACCCAAAGGGTTGTTGTGAATAATTGAATGATTGTGACAAGTCTTACAAGACAAAGAAAAATCTTGGACTCGGTCTTACAAGTTTGTTAATAGGGTCTTCAAAGAGATTTGTTTTTCAATTAAATAGGGGATATAAATCTTAGTCTAGATCCTGAGATTTCATTATTCCAGAGTGGAATAATAAAAAATTTGAAATGAATGTAATTGAAAACTGTAGGATTGTTTACTTTAGAGTACTTCCTAGTTTATTTCTTCATTTCATCATATTACCTGCCATATGTATTCACTAATAGTTAGGCATAGAACTTTTGGTGTCTTCCTACTGGGATTCATCTCACACCTTGTTTGGGTAATGCTTTTAGACCCAAAGAGAATATATGGTTGCAGGTGTAGATAAGGGAATTCTCCCTTCATTAGTAGGTACTTGATTGCTTTTGGATCTGGAGGCATGAGACCAAGGTGAGGCTTGCGATGCTATTGGACTTTACTTGTTTCTCTATACATTGGTTTTAGTATTGTATTTTGAGCATTGTGACTTATTTGGATTCTTTCCTAGACTCATGTGACATGCATCATTTATTTAGGCTCAAGTTGTTATATTACAATCAATCTTCCATAGTTTATTTTGTTTTATGGTATTACTGCTTCTACTATAGTTAACTATTTTCTTTTTGTTGTGTATACTCTTCCAATGAGGGAATAGTTTCCCCATTATCACACTATGGCCCTCACTGCTAGTTGGTTGCCTCCGAAATTTTGGGAAATGTGCTTGAGGTCATGTGACCAACCGCGTTCGGGAACCCTTGGGAAGGACCTGAAACTGGGATGTTACACTCAGCAGCAACTGAGGATTCCAACACATAAATCTTTCTTTCTTATCTTAATACTATCTGTGAGCGCCTGTACCACTCTTGGAAGTTACTGCCAGTCATGATATTTTATTTATAATGAATGGATCGCAGTGATAATATACTTGTGGTGTCAGTGATTTACATTTTAAATCTACAATATATGAATATTAGTAGATAATACATTATCTTGATTACCATTTGACATTTATGATTAATTAATTATTATAACATATTAATCTCTCCCACTATTTTAGTGAACCCTAATATCCCTCACTATTAGATTCAAAATACTCTCTCACTTGAGTATTCTTGTTGCAAGTATCTTTGAAAGTATTCCTCATAGTGTAAAATATTTGGATACACTACCACTTGGAGATTTTTTAGGGTGGCAATAGTCTATCCAACCGCATTAACATGCGGTTCCTTGTACTATTGATTAAAGACCCAATTTTAGAATCTAAACTTGATAATTTTGAACATCTTACATATAATGTGATTGAAATCCAGATTTGGATAATTATTTTTCTACCATCTTTAGTCAAGTCGACCATCATTCAAATAAGAACTCCCCAATAGTAAGAATCACTCTCAATATTGGCTGAAGATCAGTCCAAATTTCCCATTTGTTTTATCAAATTTGAATAATGGAAGCCATTAATACATGATACCTCATTGTGGGATGTTTTTTTATTGATGAATATAATCCAATTATATTTTTTTCATTCATACTATGTAGTCGCACTCACAACTGAATAAATAATAGAAATACATTTGTCACATCTTCATTATTTTTTATCTTGTTTATTATTATATGTGATCAAGCATTAAGAATGAATTTGATTAAAATAATAAAAAATGCATAAAAGTAAATAATGCAATCCGACTGATCATGAGCATTTAATTATGATGGATCCATAACAGATCAATCATGACCTAGGGTCTTCTATACCTTAGTCAAAACCTTAATTGTATCACAGATTGACCTAGTAAAACGTCCTTGACTCCTATCATTATTTCCACCTCAACTTGGCGGGGTCTACATCTTGGAATGTAATCATATTTTAACAAATATACTCACACATAGGAAAGGGGGTCTTAGAGGTAAAATATACAACTGGTTCAATGGGCACACATTCCCTTATACATATTTGAATTTAAAAAATGATTTGAAGACTATATTTTATATAATTAATTAATTAAATCATCACATGCATTGAATAAATAATTAAATAAATAAAACCAGATAAGCATGGGTTAGTCTCTAGCTCAAGTATAGTCAGTGTTAATAGAGCTCAATTAAAATTAAATTGCATTAAATTTAAATAGTATAAGGGTGTTCTAATAAATTAAATGAACTTAAATGTATTTAAATTAACTGAATTTATTTATTTATTAGTCCCAATTTTTTAATTTAATATTTAATTCCCAAAAATAAAATTATACAATTCATTTTATTTTATTATAAATTAAATTAAAGTTTCAGAATCTATTCAATTTAAAACCCTAATATTAATTCTAATTAATTAAATTTATAAATTAAATTAATTAAATCAATTCAAATGGTTTGCCTCCAACCTGGGAAGGAGTCCGGTGGAACTGTGAACTACCATGGGGGTGAACAATTGGAGCTGGACCAAATCACAGTATGACCGCGGTGTGACCATGGCGTTACCACGTCGTGAAACATTGGTGAAGTGTGTACCTCCTTATAGGTGGGGTTGTACCACTATGTAGGTGGAATGCGAGTGGAAGGGGATACCACTGGTTCAGCTTGCATTAAGTAGGGAGACCTGATCATATCGTCAGGGGTAGCATTGGCCAGCATGTGGAATAAGGGCCTGATTATTCTCCTTTTTTATTTTGAAATTCAATTTAACACATATTCATGATACCCTCTATTTTTTTTAAATTTTAACAAAGTAATCTTATCTTTAGAATTTTCCAAACATATTTGTAGACTTTCGAAAAATATAGCTTCAAACATTGTTTTATGGAGAATAATAAAATTAAATTAAATTATAATATATTTTATTAATCTCCAAAATTATTGATTACCACCGGATTAATTCTAGTACATTGAAGAACAAAAAAATAAAACCATGTTCCTTAAAAACCATAATCTAAATAACATAAATCTGATGACGTCAATCCATTTAATAAATTTAAAATCACTATTACATGGCCATTTAGAATTGGATCGACGTGAGTTCTGATCTATTGGAACCATTTTAACACTCTCGACTCAAATATAAGGTAATTTAATTATTCTTTTGACTAAGAAAAACCATGGGTCTCTCTGATACCACTTTTAAGTACTGGTATGGGCAGTGAAAGCCCATGTTCTAGGAAATTAAAACAAATTTTGATCACCAAAGTGATGTAACATCATCGACTCTGGTGATCTCATATCGGTATGATCTAAGGGCCACACCTGGTTTAACCAAAGCACAAAAATTAAATGAATGTATACCTCATTCGAATCTGACATGTGAAAGATTATCGCAAGATGCCAACGACTGTTGCTCGAATAATCTAACTTTGATGCCCTCTAGACCATCCACACATGCGTCTTGAATCTTGTCACCTATCGTCCATCAGAATCTAGGTGCTAGAGTGGTACGCCAATGACCTCTTCAGCACAGTGATGATCACCGCAAGAAAGCATATTCAATATGAGAAGGCGGTACTTGAAGATCATTCATGCTTATGAGAATCTCTCTCTCAAATCTAGGAGGAGAGATAGGATCTCAATTAGAACAAATTAATAGCCATCTGGAGAAGAATCTCTCTCCCCTTATATAGTGAATATCTACATTACCCAGTTTGGGATCCTAGCCCCCATGTAATAAATATCCACTGTATAGGTATTTTAAATAGTTACTTATGACAAAATATATTATTCCATAAATAATATTTATAATTTATCTATTAATTATAATATATAATAAATATATATTACATGATAAACTTATGTATTTAACTCAACTCACGTCTCCTAATAATATTAAATGAACCCAGTATACTTAAATCGATTTGAATTATATTTTTATCCATGTATTTACTAAATTACTTGTAAAAACAGGTCCTAAATAAATTCAAGAAATTATTCCATACATGAAAATTTTAAGAATTTATTTAGTCTTTGGTGATCTATTAAAATTGTATATTACCTGAACCCATAGTAGGGCCCACCATTTACTATAATCTTATTTAGTAGAATAGGGAAGATTCTAAAAATTCTATCATGTGTGACCCTCTAGGCCCTTATCTCAATAGTAGTGATTAAAAAGTCATCAACCAGAAGTGGGGTTTAGAAGCCCATTGATACCCCTATAGAGATAAGGAAAAAATCAATGCAACGACTACCTTCTTACGAACATGATCTGTGTAATATAATCTCTCGCCATCTATATCTCAATAAATAATAATGCACACTAGTGTCATAATTATTTATCTTGGTTCATTATTTGTTGATTTATCTGGATGGACATACCTTCAGCTACCATGGTCATGGATTATTGAAGGTACTACAATCCTAATCAACCAAGTCCGAGATATATCTTCCTAAAATCAGAAGAAAAAAATCCTAACTTTCCCATTCAATCAATTTCATGTCACCTAATGAAGTACCTGACACAAACTACCACTCCATGACTTCAATACCATGGTTTTCATTTGTCATCAATGTGCACAATCAAATAACATACATTGATAATGATCTCAAGTTAGGAGTCCATTACCTTTTTCTGTAGATAGGAACAACCAATGAAACCTGGAACATGTGGTGTTCCTAATAACTGGACTGTCCTCATAATCTTAGCTACTAGAGAACACCAAGTGCAGACTTCATGAGAATAAGTCTCAATGCTTATAATCCCCAACACCTGATATTCGCACATCATATGTGTCCTATCATAATGATGTAACCAGACATTATGAAATTACATTAAGATTACTATCATAGTACCTATAGGTGTTCATTATATCCTTGGACCTACTATAATGCTTAGATACAACATGTAATCTATGTATATAAACATAAACATGATAGATATAGAAGAATATACAATATTATGGTAATATAAACACAAGTACAACAAACTGCATACATTTATTGGTAATCAAATTACAACACTTGTTTGGTCTAGGGAATCCATATTCAACTGTGGTACCAGAGATTCTCCTCGATGCCTATTCTACCAGTCATCCCCAGGCTCGAATGTCTGGGCAGGCGAAATAAATTCTAACTAGCTAAGAGAGATATCTATATAACCGGCCCAGTTAGTGGCCTAGTAAGCTTAGAGTCCACATGATGCTGGGCTGTGGGGTATATAGTCTATTTTGGGAGTGTCATGGGTCCAACATCATCAAAGTTAAATATATATTTATGATGATATTTAATATTTTATTTCAATTATTTCATATGAAATATTTTTTTTATAATAATACTAAAACCAAGAAGGGAACATTAAATGATGTAAGGTGTGTTCTCCCAGGTTTTAAGGAATGATGATTCCTATATCTGTTGCGACCAGAATATATCTTCATAATGTAGTATTGAATTATCCCTATTTTTTAAAATACTGATTCCTAGTTAAAAATATATAATTTAACAACACATGATTTCCTTGAGTATTGATTCAATTTAAAATATTAATTAACATCATGTGTGACATATACATTTATCTTAGTATTTTTATTGACACAATGAGAAATTTTTTCATGTTTGAAATAAATATTGTATTATAATTAATTAATAGTTCAGTAATTCTTGAATAATTTATATATTTGTAGGAAATTAATAATGAAAAATAAAATACAAGACTCATTCCCAGTTGACGAAAGATAATTCTTTTTTATCTATAACTTATAGTAGTTTACAAGAGTATACCCTAGAGAGTTATTAGTCTCCTTGATCTAACACACTAGGTATACTGACAAACATACATACTATGTTTTTGATAAATAAAACTTTATAAATAATATTATACCCAAAATATTATAGAGATGTTTTTGTTATATACTATGAATAACTACAATGTAATTATAGATAAATACTTTAATAAATTCAATTTTTTTTTTGAAAATTAAAATTAAAATAATGAATCAACTTTGAAAAATGTACATGATACATTAATATTGTATATCATATTATAACTTTACCATATATTCATAAATCATTAAATATAGGGTGAAGGCTTTTTAAAAACGTACATTACCTTATTCTCTTCAAAATAATTATTTTATTATAAGGTATATCGATTTGGATTATTATAAATATTTGAAGTCTTCCATGATTCCTTTCCAGAAAACTCTTCCAAGGTAACAATGTAAAAGATAACCATATGAAAACTATATTGACTAATGGATATCATAAAAGTTATGATATTATGGGATTACATTATTTCATGGACTATGGGGTTTTTATTTGAATCATTTTATAAGATATCCTTAGCTTCAAATGAATATCAAAACGAACAAAAAATTCTACCCAACTAGTAATCATCTAACTACTAGGGATAATAATATCCCCATGACAGAAAGGTATTAATAATACCAACTATATTTCTATGTGGTAAATTCATTGAAATAGTGGGAGAAGCATTGAATCTGAGTAAAAATGTATTCATCTACATAGGTCAACATTAGAATAGTGAACTCCACACATTTTGGTTGAATAAATTACTCTATAGTCTCATATTGTGTAGGAAAGTAAAAAACCATAGAAATGGTTTTATATTCATTATGGTGGTTGATATATATTATATGGTAAGAATAAAATTCCCTATAGGAATCATTAAGTATAAAATAGCTATGATTGAAAAGTTAATTTGAAATCAAAAAAATGTTTCCATGTACTAAAATCAAGTTCCACATTTTAGTTTCATTATCCTATTGATGTGTAGTAATTTCTATAGATTCAATAGAAATAAAGCATTGATAGTCACATTTGGACAAATACAAAATAAGTGATTAAAAAATGTTTTAAAATATCTATACATTTTATATGATAATACCTTCTATGAAATCATCAATAAAAGTTTCATTCAAATTTTTGCATCCCATTACTTTTCTATGATCATTTTATTATTTATTGGATTTAATGTACCTTATATTTAAAGGAATAATTGTTGGAAATTTTTATATGACAAGGCCCAAAAAGGTAGTGACATAAAAAAATAAAAATATGATATATAAGGTTCAAGGATCCATTAATGGAAAATATTAGATTAATATTCATTTTAAATTCATTTTAAATGAATGTGTTCCTTGGTGACAGTAAAAGGATAGTGAGATCACTAATGTTTTGTAGAAAGATACGTTTGATAAAACATAAAAGTTAGTTTAATTTTCATAATTAATTTATAAAAAAAATTAATTTTAAAAAAGGTGAATTATTTTCCACACCAAGATTCAGTAATCAATATTATATAAAATATATAAAGGGATTACATTATCCATGTCATAGAAAATAATTCACATGGTATTGAAAAATAAAATATGGAATAAAACACATGATTTGTGTCCAATGTCACATTTTATTCTTATGATTCATAAAATAAATATTCCTAAGAGAAATTTGGAAATATATCTCAAATACCATGATATGTACAGTTGTTTGATCTTGATTATGAAAAAATCATAGAATTAAAAAAATGAAAAGAGATGTAGAGAACTGCATAAGAAATAATTTAGGACTATCCAACCGTGCTTACAGAAATAAAAAATGATGTGATCCTGGTAATTTAATAAATGGGAATACTAATTTTCATTGTCTATAAAATATGAATTATTTAGACCACTTTGATCTAGAATTATAGTAATGCTAAGATAATATGCAATGTTAAAGCTTATTCTAGGTATTAATTGTCATATCTTCATTCAAGTGAGTATTTTCTAAATGTGTTGTAGCTTATGAAGAAAGAAAGAAAATGATTTGTTCCATATTTTAGAGGAATTGAAATATAGTTGAATATAATCATATCATGATGGATTTTTACATTGATATAATTCAATATGGTAGGAATGATAGATAAAAAAGGACTATACACAGTGATATCATATCATGGGGGATTTCATCAAACCAATGTGGTCATAGTTTTATGATCAGCTATAAGAAGAATAACTATAACTATATATTCGTAGAAGTATGTTTAGTATGTAAGATTAACCAGTCGAGTTTTTAGCATTATCTTCAAGTGCAAGTGGAATTCTGTTGTTGTTGTTTTCTTTGAACAAAATATTATGTATGTTTTTATTAGAAAAATAATTTGGGAATTCAATATTAATTAATTTATTATCATATATGATTATAATTATTTTTGATAATTGGCTTATAATGTCATATGGGAACCTGTCATGATGAAATATCATCACAGTTCTCTAATATGATGAGAATCATGTAGTTTTGTGATAGTATTATTGTATACATACTCTATGGTCATACTATGTTATCAAATGGGACACATATTATATAATATATTATATTTAGGGGATCATAAGACATTGATACTTCTTTTCTTGAGGTTTTCCCTTGGCAATCTCAAGAAGTGAGGTTATGAGAACATGGCCCCTGAGTAGTAAATCCACACCTATATATTTCATTAGATGTTTCTATTCATGGATGTTTGTAATGGACCATTTATATTAATGTTATTATTAATTAATATAACAAGTTATGCAATTTGAAATACTGTATACGTCATGCCAACATATGTTTGTGGTGAATTTGGGTGTTTTGGGTGCGTCATGATTGATATGGAATTAATAAATAATCTCATAATGGATTTATATATTTTTTATTTAAATTATATTTATATACTAGGATATTTTATGTGAATGTATCTACCTTATTATGTCCATGGACATTTCATTCATTTATAGAGTTTATTTCGAGAAATACAATGAAATATACATTGAGTGAATAGATTAATGACACCAGCCTGAAACATACTTTATTAGAGATATCATGATATAAGAATTATATTGCATAGTGATACTTCATAAGATTTTTTGTATTGAATTATGACATTATCACCTTTCTCTGTGGGTGCATTGGTTTTTTGTTAAATGGTAACATTATAATTTAGGTAGTGTTTTTAAATTCCACTGAGAAATAGGTATAGAGAATCAGACACTAAGCGTATCGAGATCCTTGGTTGTATTTTATATTATTTTAATATGTTAAATAAAAAATATTCTCATATGTGGTTTAAGAAATATTCATGTTTAGATTTATTTAAATAATTGATCCACTAGTTATGTGAGTGAATAAATGTAAGTTTAATATTTAATAAATTATTGTTCGGCACTCTAGTGAACATAATATTTAATAATTTAATAGAAAATAATATAGTGATATTTATTACATGCTTAATAATTCATTATTAAATACCAAATAAATATTAAAAAGGAATTTTTGATAGAGTTTTATGGTCTAGTAAGAATAAATATATTAATTGTTTTGAATAAATGTTATATTGTTTATTCTAGAAAAAAAAATTTATTTGTCAATGAATCTGGTGGATTTCCTGTAAATTTAAAATTATTTTTTTATCCAGACATGGTTTTCACTAGGTATTAATAAAAATAATAAGGATTTATCTACATTTATTATTATCTAACCCTATCTATATTTAAAACCGATTATAAAATTCTGTAGTCTAATAATCATTATGCCAAACAAAAGTCCATAGAGAATTTTATCAATCCGTATATAAATATTCTAATAGAAAACTCTTAATAATGGTGAAATATACCACCCCTCTACCCTCTCATCTATTTATATAATAATAAGATTCCTTTTCACATCAATGATATTCTTATGGTGATCCTTAGTGAACAACGTAAGCATCAGAATATTTGGTGTTAATACTCAAGGATTTCAATAGAGACATTAAAAGGTTCGTGGTATACATGTTAATCACTACTAGAGGGATTATATCCTCTAATACTCTCACTATAGATATAGTATGAAAACAATTTTTCTACATAATATATAACAAATAAATAATTCCAATGCATGGTAATCCTTAATATACATAAACTAAGTATAAATCAGATGTGAATATCATGTCTTATTGGTTCTTGTGTTTATGATAATTAATAATAAAATTAATTTTTTTGGTCATTAGATTATTTTTAATCTATATCATAGATTATTTTTAATCTATATCATAGATTATTAATTAATTAGTACAAAAAAATTAGTTGGATACTAACAAGTAAGAGCTTCTGTCTCTTCTAAAATGATTAGTGGGACATGGTGAGTGACTGTTGTTAACATGGATCTTAGTGTTGAAGTTTGAGTTATATCTTGTAAAATTTTTATGTTGGCTTTGAATTTTATCATTATTATATTTTTTCTATTTATTTAATTCTTCCATTATATCTATATTTTAATATAATTTTATTTATTATTATTGTGATATTCAATAGTCCATTTTATTGTTAGTACAACTGCATATTACTCTTCTAGTTTTTAACATTTATTGTGAGAATATTAACTCCTATCCAAGATTGTTAATTGTTTGGATGGATTGTGTTATATCCTCAGTCATATATATTGGGTAAATTTTGATTTACAGAGTTCAATTGTTCACATGTATACATTCTTGAGACTCATGTACTAACTTCCAGCCTTTGGGAATCGGGAATTCCCTTCCGGCCTTTGATGAATTGAGTTAAGTGATGTGTTGGGTTATCCTGAGCCAATTTATTTATAAAATTATTCAGTTAATACATTCTTCAAACACCTATGTTCTCAAAAATAAATCTTTTTATTTGGGAAATTAGGTATTATGGGGATATGACCATCAAAACTCTATAGGTTGGTGTGGGAGAACCTCATGAGCTCTTTCTCATATAAAGTCTTGAGTTATAATGATTAATATATATATTTATATTGAATGTGAGATTATTTTTAATTAATTTTGATTCATTTGATTCATCTTTATGGAATTATTATATAAATTTAATGTGTTAGTGATTTTTGTCATCATTATGAGCATTCAGTGTAAAAATTGAGGATAAACATGAGCTACACAGTTAGCTCAAACAACCCAAAATACATTTGGTACCCAAGGATATGGGTTTATCAATCACTAATGAATATTTTTCTTGGTTGTCACATGGTTAAGTACCCAAGTGGTGAACCTTTTTATGATTATCATTTAACATCGAATTTGTTATTTTGTATCCCTTTATTTTCAAATTTATCCCAATGGTGCGTGCTATTTTTTTAATATTAATTAAGGGAGTTTATGGTGATTTTATGCTGTTAGATGATTATTTTATTGATATGTTAGGCCTTATGTTATTGAAATAATGTTTTTAAGAAGTAAAATTCTCTTCAAGAAAAATATACATTGAATTTAAGTAGAGAAATGTTTAAATTTATTTGGATTTTAAACCTAGATGTCCTGACCTATTAGTACACATATTTCTAATAAAAATGATTTTTTAATTGGATTATTTCATTATGATTTTTTTCTATTAAATTATGTATAATTGATGTAAATAATTTTTGATGAATTTTATGTTTCATAAAAAGTTTTCAAAATTGAAATGAGCATCCCAGAATTAATAGTTTTTTAAATCAATTTATGAAGTGTTTTTAAATAAAAGCGGGATGGTGTAATTTTATGTAGGGGTATGGTTTTAGTAAATTAGGGTGTTTTAAGACTTATTAGTGTTTTGTGAAATGGGTTTCTAGACTCATTTTAAAGATATGGATTTTAATGAAATGTATTTTCTTTTGAGTTCTCTGATTAAAGATAAATTCATCTAAAATGGTTCTAATTTGATTCAAGAAACATTTGTGCCTTGTCATGTTAGTTCGGAACACATTATATAAAAAGATTAGATCGATGAAAAGATAATTTTTCTATATAATAATGTTTAATGTTTTTCCCTTATTGTAGGTATATTTAAACTTCTTCATTGGTTTTTACTATGGCTAATTTTTTGATTCATGAAATTTCTATTACTAAGATTCATGATTCACATCACCTGGTTGTGATTCATTGGGTTAATTCACTTTTCATTTTGGTGTATATCCCTGATTTTCGACTCTGTATGGACTCTTAATAGATTTTTGGATCCAACACCTTTATTTTAATATGAAATATTATATTACTATCACTTATTCTATACTGATTAGGGTCTTTAGGTAGTTAACTGTATAGATTATTTCAGGAACCTAAGATGTTGTGTTACCCCATGTAGTCTTGGGTGGTTATTTTTTTTAAGATTTATTTTCTTGTTGAGTTTATATTGGGTTATGGTTCTTGAGTTTATCTCGATTAGATGTTTTCCGACATTCTTTTTTCATTCATCATTTGTGATGTGTTGTTTATTGAAATGTTTCATATAAGTAAGTGTTCGATTGTTTTCTTCATGATTTAGTATTCTGATCTTGTTATATGTTTTGATGTTTTTGACAAGGTAAGTCACTAGGGTGTGTAGTTTAAGATACTAGGATTGATGTGAAAGTAGTTTCTAATTTTCAATAGCTAGTGTTGGTTTGGATAATTTCTTGGTTCTACATGAACTGGTGACTCAGTTATGAGGTCCTAGATCACCCTCCATCTAAATTTTGAGATCTATGGATAGTTCCCATATCTCTTTATCATTGATTCATGAATTTATTTAAGGTATAACTTTTATAGATATATGATATGTGATAAATTTGGGGGGACCTTTTTTAGTGGCCATTGGGATAAAATTTTCATTCTGCTCACATTAATGTTATAGGATTGATTCTCATATTATTATGGAATATTATGTATGGTGGTTATTTCACTTGAGATATTAGTGTAATTGTTAAAATCCATTTTTTGAATTGTGGAATAATATTCTTAATTTATTCACACTTTATAGAAGTTATTTCCCAATGCATTAACCAATTTAGATAAATTCTAAATAGTAGGGAGACCTATAACATGTATCCATTTTCCTAGAACCATGTGATCTATCGAGTAAGGATTTTTTTTCTTGAATATTTTCATGATGTATAAGGATGTTATTCAATTATTCTGAGTATTTGAGTGTATTACCAATGATTTTTTCTAATCAAAACTCTTTAGAGGTTTTTGGTCATCCCAGTACTTATGTGGGTGTTTGGGTTTTTGATTTTCCCAGATTATATACTCATCAACGACATTCTAGGGGTAAAATGTGGAATGGTGAGGACCATTTTGACAACCCCATGTCACTGTTGTTTTAAATTTTATATTATTTTGGAATAATTTAATTTTTTTTGGAGGTTTTAGTTTTAAAAATTTATGAATGTAATTAAAAGTCTCTCCATTATATCGTTAATGTGAAGGGTTTAGGAGAAACCATTTGATGACACTCCCATAAAGACTTTTCCAATTAAATTTTTATTTTAATATTTATTTATCATTAGTAATGTATGGTTTTTTGCAAACTATATGACTTATTGTAGTAAAATTTTAAGTACTATAGGGATTGATGTTTCGGTTCAAGTCATGGTCATGGTTAGGATAAACCATCTGTGTGATCATTTTCCACTGCTTTAGTTCACAACAATGGAATTTTTCATAGTTTGAACATGTTTTTTCAAATCATGTGGGGTTTCAAGGGAATCCATTCATCTTATTTTGTGTGTATGGGAAACCTACATGGTTAGAACATGGATTGGGAAAACTATATTTGAAAACTATGTTTGGTTTGTTGGTCCCATCCAGTGTCTCTCACATGGTTGATGCATGATTTAAAAAAATATATAGCCAAAATGTGTGAGATGAACAGTTTACCTAAAAAGTGAAATACAATTTTTAACCCCTCTCATTTTATTGTGGTTTTACCCTCCTTTTTAATTAATTCCATTTAGGGAGGCCTTGGCACAAGAGTGAGAGCTCTTCCACTTCATCCTCCTTCAATTATTGGATTTCCTTCTATGATTTAAGGTGTTTTATTCATGTTATGTGTGTCCTATAATATTATTTTTCATTCTTAATCTCTATATACAAATTTCCACATGGATTGGATTTTTTATATGAACCCTAGGAAGTGCTATGGATATGATTTGTGTTAGACATGCATATAAATTTTGGGTCTTGGTTTCTAATTCTTGAGTATGGTGTCTCTTTTACCATTTTTTTCAATCTTCATTGAAGGTGATGTGTTGAGGCTTGTCAAGAGGGACTTCCACATCAATCAAGGTAGTTGTTTTTATGTGTTTCCCTGAAATTTAATACCATTTAATTCTAGTTTGTTTCTAGGGTTTTGTTTTGTAATTCTAAACATATATATGAGATAGATATTGAAGATTTTATAAATATTTCATGGGTTTTAACACTTGGAATAAAGATGTTTTTTTTATTTTCCTACCATTTTAAATAATATTTTTTGAATTTCAAGTGTTTTATAAGATTTTTAGGAAGATTTTTCATATATAATATGGTGATTTAAGTCATTTGACCTCATTTGATTTAGGTTTAAATTTAAACTAAGGTTTTATAATTAATTAGAATATTGGAAGAATATGCTTGGATTTATTAAATCTATTTTAAAATAGAAACATGGTATACCTATCTACAAGGATTTATATGTGGTTATCCATGTTTTAAATTCAATTAATGTCTCATGTTTTTTCAAGGAATTACGAAAACATGAGTTTCTTAGCATAAAATGGCTTGGATTCCCATTTCATTTCTGAATCAAGTTTCTATTTAGAATATTTAATGATTTTTTTTTCAAAATATGCGTGGACCTTTATTGAACCCATTGTAATTGTATTACCAATTGTGGATTATTCCCCCCTTTGGGAATTTTATTTATATTTATATAACATTATTTGATGATCAATATATAAAAATGGGTTGTTTTTTGTGAGGGTGGTTAATGTGATATATGAGATTTATTTATTATTTTTTATCATTAATTATTTAAGGATTCTTTGAATTTCTTATTGTATCACCTCTGGATTGGATAATAATCGGAAACGGGGAAGCCAATAGATGGTTTGGATACATGTTACACTAGTTTGGTGTGTACATACTAGCTAGTTTACTAGGATAGTTTTTCCATCCTAAGGGAATGTTTTTAATCAATAACCCAAAATATATGTTTCAGGTTTCTATTATGGGGCCCTATAGAGATGTATACCATGAAAACTAGGTCAAGTATTTTTTATGTTAAAATATACCCGGTTTCCCATGATACATAATTCCTTTTAGTATCACTTTAGAAATTATTTTGTATAACTTTTTATATTCTCCACACTCATGATATGGTCATTGGGAATCATTATTGGCTGTTTATATTCCCATGGATACTATGATGCCTATTTTTAGTTAATATTTATTCATGTCATGGTGGTGGTTTACATTTAAGACAATTTATGAATTTTTTTGAAGAGGATGTTTTAAAATGAATGTATTAAGAATTTTATAATAAATTAGTCTTATACTTGTTTTTTAAGGAGGAAAGGGTTTTTGTGATATTTTTCATAAAAGTAACTAGTGTTCCTAATTTAATGGTTTGAAGGTGTTCTCATAAAAGATATGGTTTCTCCCTTATCCTTCAAAACATTAGTCAATGTTATTTAAAAGTGATTTTGGCATGATATTCTCTTTCACCCCAAGTGTTTTTGAAAACACTATTTTTCTTAGTTATATTTCAATCTAGAAATAATGAAATATATTTTGAAAATAGAGGTTAGAAAATCCTTATTTAAATCCTATTAGGCTTGTTTAGCTCACACCCTGAATACATCACTATGTGTATACAACTCCCATGCTTACATTTAGGTGCCCATTCTAGGATCCCATTTATTCATTGTCTATGATTCTGGGATCAACTGTGGGGTGGACCATTGATGGAGTTTTTTGGGAAGTGAAGCATGACCAAAGGTCACATGTAGCTCGGTGCATTGGTTTATGTTCAATTTTGGTTTATGTTTTTCAATTGGTTTTGTCTTGTCTTGTTAATCCGTGTTTTCTCTTTGCTTCCACATTCCATTTTGTTTATATTTATTTAGTGCACTATCTTTAATATTTTTATATTTAATGGTTTGTTTTTTTATTACTTTTGTAGAACATTTGTTAGGTCCACTAGGTCGAATAACCTGAGGGGGGGGGGAGTGAATCAGGGTATGACAGATTTAAAATATCTCCCATTCGGATCATGTTCTATTGTAAGACAAAACACATTTCTCCCTTACTACCATATAAATATAAAAAAAGATATGAAATCATGAATATGGCACATCAATTTTTTTTTCATTCACCGTAACTAGGCTACGTCTAAGGAGCATACAAAGGGAATGTGTCGATGTACCAAATTCACTATGGCTCACTGCCAATAATTAGAAAAATGTTCATGATATATCTTTTATGACCAGAATCACTACCTTTATATGTTCTTGGGTCTTCTCACTACTTTCCCAAGGTTCACTCCATATGGCTCTTTCTTTGGCTCACTGCTGGTGGAAAGGGTCACTGTCTTACACTTCCTTCGCTCTCTGCTCTTAGAAAGGAATCCACCCACAGTTTATGGACTTCTAGGTCAAACATAGTTTATGGAAATTTAGGTCCCTTCACTTCCATGAATTTTTACATCCTCACCTATAGGAATAGGATATTTTGAAGTCATTTTTTCACCTGTAGATGATGTCCCCCTTCCCGGGTACTAGTAGGTATCGGAAAATCCCTTCGCCAACTAATTTGAAGATTTTGAAAGCTTCCTAGTGAAAATCGCGAAATACCCTACACCACCACGTACTGATTACTGAGTTTGGTATGTGGAACACCTCTCCACATACTGCTTCTTCCTTCTTCCAACCATTCTAGCATCCACGTACTGCTTTCTTCATTCCACCTATGAAGACGACCCATGTCCGTGAGTTGTTCTCTATTCGTCGGCCGTCTTTACCTCTACATAATTGAGCTCCCTCTCCACATACCGCTTACAAAACTCTCTATAGAATACCAGAGATTCTTCTTCCACATACCAATTCTACTCCTTCTATGTACGACACCTTCTTCTTCCACATACCATATCCTTTGCGGTTCACAGTTCTACACAAACACTTTTGGCAGAATCTCTTTCGCGAGAATGAATTCAGCCTTCACGAACATCCCTTTAGCCTTTGTGAACTACCTTCTGTCTATTACAAAATCCTAGATAAAAATTTTTATTTCTACTGATATTCGATCTCAACAGTAATTGGTGGGATTAGTGATTCTTATATAGGAAAAGATATCTGAAAAATTCACTAATTCAAGATTTACCAAATCTTTGATTCTGCCTCCAGCACTTACCGATCCTTTTTCCACCACAAACCACAAGTCATATAACAACCATCTTTTATACGCACTCTATGTACCATCTTTTCTCCTATTCTATGATTCTCCTCTTCCTTCATCAATCCATCTACGTACCACACTACCTTCCACCGTGAACCATTTTCGATTTCGTGAACCACTCTTGTATACTATTCTCGCCACTCTGCATACCGTTCCCAGAACATGGTATGTGGTCTATGAATTATGGTACATGGGCCACACCTTTTTCCATATTTCTTCAACATCCTTTATACCATTCACTCCTATGATGAAATCCTTCCTTTTAAAACCAAAAACTCCTTTATTTGTGGGCCAAAAATATGGAAAACACTGGGAAATTGCACCACCATAAAACTATCCTTGGTAAACACAAACCATTCACATTTTTGATCATCTAACACTGTCAATAAACACAACCACACCCAAAACATACCAAGAAGACACCTTGAGATATTTTTCCCAACAATATTACTATGTTATTTCTTTAATTTTATATAGAGACTATTTACTATTATGCTTATTCATCCATTATTTTAATGGGTCATGTTAGATCCTCAGTGGTTTCCATTATTGTTATTTAGATTTAGAGGGTGAAACCATTCCCTTGTGCACATTATTTTGAATTGGGCACTATTTTATAGCCCAAGGAGGTTAATATCACCCATCAGGATTTCTGATGGATTAGGTTAGGTGTCATGTCAGATCTTCCAAAGCTGGTTCGTTACATGGGACATTATAAATGTAGTAAAAGGTTATAAAACCAATGTATATAAATTTTTATTTGGAGGAAAATACTATTGTAATGGAAATATTAATTCTTTTAAAACAACATTAACTTTGTGATAAATTCTTCTCATCCTCCAAAATGCATGTTTCTCCCAAATGAAGGGGAAAAACTCAACTATGAGAACTATTTTGGATAAAAGGGGACACCTTTGATGAACTTTAGAAATTTGTGCACAAATCCAAAATATTCCATGAAAGTAACTTGTATGATAATGTGATTCATAATGCCTAATGCTACTCAAATGCTAGAAATATGATGAAAAACAAAAGGAAAAGGTTGTGGGAAACATTTTTCACTTGAGTTAAAACCCAATGTTAGTGGGTAATACACTTGTTCAAGGAAGGAGATGTTCAATAAAATCATTACATGATCATCCTCCAGTGGTAAATATAATATATTCTCACACCCCAATATTTTAAAAACTATCCCAAAGTTACACAACACACCTAATGTTTCACGACATAGTGCCTATCAAGATAATTTTATATATATTTGGAGCATCACCAAAGTTTTTAGAATATAAGAATAGATTATGAAGCACCAATATATCATCAAAACAACTATTATTTTCATTAACTCACACAAATATATTATCCCTTGGAATATCTTATTTGTATAAGCTCTATTTCATCCCTTATTGTCCCTCCTTCCATGATGCATTATCCTATTGCATGACAGTAAAGTTTATGAAATGGTCCTATAATATGACCATAAACTATGCATTAAACTACATTGGTTTTGATTACTTTGACCTAAAATCATACATATGATGCCTTGCTATGGTTCAATCCTAATATTCTAACACCACCCAAAATTGATCGGTGTCCCCCCTAGGAGGTGGAAGCCATGAACTGTGATCATTCACCTCAAGAGCATACTCACCATCTAAACCATGACATCTCCAATGGACCTCAGTGTTTCCATGTGATAGAATTATATATTCAATCTAGTACACAATAAGCATATATGATAAAATTTCCCCACAAGACTTTAAACATGTGAACATATCCCTAAAAGAAATTAAACCTATAATATTGTCCTCATAAGATGTGAAAACTGTGATTTCATCCCCTAAAGACCTTACAAAAATGACCAAATATCTATAAGGCTTTAATCCTATGATCACATACTCGTAAGATTGTAACATTTTATCTTATTACTGCATGAAATTAATATTTTTATTTCATCCCAGTGATAATTTAATAACATGATTGTATACTAAAAAGTCCTCAAATTTGTGATAGAATCTTTTGAATACATTCAACCTATGATTTTTTACCATATTACCATAAAACTATTATTTTATGCCTCTAAAGACCTTAAATATTTTACCCCTCTATGATACATATAAATCACTCCCTAATGCAAGAACATGATATATACGTGGTGATGATCCTTTAATGCCTTATGTAATGAATGTAAGTTTCTCAATATAACATGTTTCAGATTCCTTATGTAACACATAATAAGCACAATTATCTTTACTTGAGAAATATAGGATACTCAAGGCAAGGATCCTCGGAATCCTTATTCCCTCGGTGATAGTTTCCCTACAACTGACATGGGATTCCTAGGGCTCTACAAATAAAATGCCTCATACATGAAATTCAACAAAATGTAAAATTGGATGACTCTTATAGATTCCCAACATTAATAATTTTTATAGTTTTATAGACATGTCCAATTTCACCATCTTCTTTAGCTATATGTTGCATCCCCATCAAAAATAGTATTGCAATTAACCCATGACCTCTTCAAGATATCATCGAGAACATGATTCAGTATCATATATCAAATCATTGAGGGAGAAAAAGTCTAGGAGAAAAACTAGAATGAGGAACCCATGGAAGGAGGAACCAAAAATCCCATCATCCCACTCTTATTAAATAGCTTACATCCTAATATTTGGCTGTAGAGGCCACCTGCGTTTGGAAAATGGGAATGTGGGGAAACCACGCTAGAGGGATTGTTGCTAGTTCAAGAGTGTGAACCACACCAAGAGAATGGAAAAACTACACCCAATGTGTCCATTAATGAGAGCCCAAGAAAATAATGGTAAATCTAATGTGAATCTCTTCTCCTCCAGTAGTGAGAAGATGTGTAACATTGTACATCACTGGTTTTGGACATAATAGGAACCATACATTTCTTGCTTTAGGTTTCACCAAAAAAAATGTTGAATATTGAATGAAACTCTTATTATTCAACTGAAGGAAATTTAAGAGCATTGGGTATTCCTAACCTAATATATATTAACACCCTACTATTTTAGAATCTATTTATCTTAAAAAATTATTTATTTGATAGCTAGTGTCATAAGAATTATTGAGATTAAATGAATTAGGATACAATATTAAAATATTATTATTGAAATGCTACTCATATAACATTGCCAATAAATATTTGGGTATTAATTTTATTGACTTCTTTCTAAATTATACCAAAGGGTATTATAAAATTTTATTTATTTTCAAATGATTAATAAATAGACACTCAACTTTAATAAGGATATTTTATTCTATAAAAAACATGTTTCCTTCAAAAATTATTTTTATATATTTTATGAGAAAATATTATAATTATTTTCTAGAACATATAGTATTATTTTATTAAGTGTAGATCATTTTTGAAAACAATAAAATGAAATTATCATAGGCTTAACTTTTGTGATATTTTTTTAAAAAATATTCATTTTTAATGATTAGTGAAATTGCTTATTTTTTATAAAATATCATTTTATATTAATAAATTAAATAATTTAAAAATATCATTATTCTATTAGTATTATAGTTTTTATTTATTTATATATCATCAAATTAATTATAATTGAATTATTCTTTTACTATTTTTTTATAATAAGTTAATTTTTAGGATTTATAAAATATTTCTCTCAAAACTGTTTTAAGGAGGATAATGATTATCAATTTTTTAATTAACATTACCGTTAATGTGGAATTATTTAAATGAATTTTATCAATTATATATTTATAAATATGAATTTAAATTAATTTATTTGTTATTACTTTTCATTTAGTTAATATGAGATATTCTTTTCCTTAAAAATCCATTTCTTGAAATCCCATTTTTTGGACACATCTGTTGGTTTATTTTTACATTAAACTCCACCACTTTAATTATTTAAATTTGGAAAAATTGATTTTTTTTATTTTAAACTAGAATAATTTATATTACTAATTAATTCTGAATTAAAATTTTTCTATAATGAATAGTTAAAGTAGAAAAATTATTTACAACCGTTAAGGTAAAAACATATTTACGAGGGGTTAAACTAAAACTATATGTGTTTAAAATCAAAAAAATATATTTCTAACTCATATTATATAGTTTAATAGAGAACATATCTTATTAGGTTTTAAATTATTCATTTTGGAACCCTTTTTAATGAGAAAAACATGGGTGTAATTCTTTCTTTCAAAAAACTCTAGATGTGTCAGGTTCCCAACTTATAAAAGGTAAAACCTATCATACTCTTTACACACTTAAAAACCCATTTTATTCGAATATACCTAAGAAAACATCCTTACTTACCTAATCTTATTCTATTAGCCTTTTTTCTATCAGAAATACAACATATAAATTATTATTATGCAAATTTAAAGAAGTTGTCTGAAGAAGATGTAATGTCTTTAACTAGCATTATATTTTATTTCTTCTTCCAAATCATTAAAATTTTATTATAAAATAATTATATAATATCCTTTTTATATTACATACACTTAAGTGTTCTTATTTTATGGTAATGACCTAAAACCATCTCCTCCCCATCAAATGGGAAATGAAACCATTGATTGTGTGTATGGTGGACTACCGACTCACGAACCGATGTATTTCATTTTTTCATCACTACTTATCACATATGGATAAAATGATGTATATATTTCATACATTTAAAATTTATTATATAATTAAACTTTATTAATTATAATATCACATATATTTTATTATTTTCCACTCCATATGGATATGATAACATTGCTTGTGTGTACGACATACTACCTCCTCTCTAAGCGATGTAACTCATTTTCCCTTATGCTTTACATGGAGGATAAAAAGGATAATGTGGTATAATATATTCATTAAAAGTTAATAGTTCATTAAAATTAGTATGAAATATAATTTATTATGTTACTATCCATTGAATGAATGAGAAATTTGTTCATGTGTACGATGAACTACCTCAACGCGAATTAAAGTGATTTTTTCATTACATCATTGCATTAATGGTATAGGTTGGTATATTTAAAGAGATAATTTGGTAATTTGGATATAAAATTCATCCTATAAACCTAAAATAACACTTAACTTATTTTCTTCTAGAACTTTAGAAAATGGAATCATTACTCATACGTATGTATGACCTACCGTCACCATGATTATAACACAGTTCATTTTTTATAACATATTTTAAAGTTGATTTTAAGATTATAATTTATATTTAAAAATAATAATTATGTCATTTATAAAATTATGAATTCGATTATGAAGAACCCTATTTTACCTTATTCAATTTACAATAGTTATTTTGGATATGTGATTCATTTATCATTAAAACGTATGTTGTGAAATCAATAGGTTAAGTAATTAAATATTACATGGTAACTTGTAAAAAAGGAATAACAAAAATGAAATGGTTTTTTAAGAAATTAATTATTAACTGAAGTTTATTATTTTTTAGGATTAATAATGAACGTTAAAAAGTTTCTATGGGGTAAGGGATCTCCTAAAACAACCATTTTCTTTGGTTTATGGATACTCTCTCTAACCCACATTATATATATATTTACTATTATGTAATGTATCTAAATTAGATATATATTTGTTTTGACTATTTTTCAAATTATTTCATTAAGAAATCACTTTTGAATATGTTACGAGACAAGATTATGAAACTATTTTTTTTCTATTAGCCTAAATAGATTAAATACACAAAGAAGGGGGAATCAGGGCACGAAAGATTAAAAAACTACCCCTTTGGATTTTATTTTATTTTTGTTAAAAACACTCTTATCTCTATTTCTTAGAGAAATTTAAGAACAAAAATTAAAGCATGCATAGTACATAGTGATTTTACATGATCCACCTTGATTGGGCTACTTCCAAGGAGCATACAAGGGAAATGTGATGATGTACTAAATCCACTAAGTCTCACTACAAAATTAAAAGGATTTGGATATGTCACTTATACTCCCAGGCACCTTTGATTTACAATGTTAAGGGACATCTATCTGCTTTCTAATTCACTTCCTTATTCTCTTTCTCTCTCACACTGACTGTGTAAAGGATCATCTTCTTCCCCTTCCTTTTCTCACTTCTCTTGGAATGAATTCACCCACAGTTTATGGAATTGTAGGTCCCTTCATTATAACTAATGGATACATCCTAGTTGAAGATATATGCTCTATTAAAGGCCCACTTTAAACAAATTGATGAATATAATATCACCACATATTTACTATTCAATTCATTTTGAATGCTTTTGTGATGCTCGCTACCTTCACGAGGATCCCTTATTTCGGTAATCTCAAAACACATTCATAAAAAAACATACTTTTTCAAAGCTAACTTAGCCTTCATGAAGTTTTTACCTTCCACTAATATTTTTATATATTATGAGAACAAGATTATGTTCATGATTCTCACAATTTCTTGTTGGATTTTATAACCTTTACAAACTCCCTTTCATTGATAACATTTTCACAACAACCACCTTTATAAACCACGTTTGTAAATATAGAGCCTTAAGATCATTACTAGGTCTTTACAATTTTATGATTGGGGTAGAATCCAATTTATAGGCATTTCCGATAATTCGAAAAGCTTCTGGATATTTTGATTAGCATTTTACATTGATCCTGTATTTTATTCACGATCCCGATATCTTATTAAGAACTATGGGATTTTACCGATCGTGATACCTATCGTAATAACGAAAATTATGATCAAGGTATTTTGTTTCCTTAAATAAAACACCTTCATAAATCCTATTATTCAAAAAAATCATTCATTTTACATATATTTACATGGCCTTTATAGAAATCCATCCTTTTCGGTGCTAGAAATCCTCTAAATTTTGGACCCCAAATATTATGGAAACACTGTGAAATAGGGTCACCTTGTCTTCAAAAAATATTATACTGCTTATATAGAATTCAATCCTTTGTATTGGATATTTTTTAAAATATTGTGTCAATAATATCTTTGGAGTTTCAGAACATACGTTTGAAAGCTTCTTTGTCAATAAACACAATCAACCCAAAAATGCATCAATGATACCTTGAGAGATTTTTCCCAAAACTTTCAATTGGTAATTCTTATGTCATCCTTTATGATTATTTTATATATGTGAAATAAATATTCATGTACATAATATTAATGTAATGGGTCGGTTCAAAATTATATATACATTCATTGTATTAATAAATTCTATAGTCCCATGAGATGACATTTTTGGGACTATGGACTGAATCAAATTCATTATGGGACTTTGTTCACTAGGTAATGTTATCTCGATTTGTATCTTTAACTAATCTTTATTTCTTGATTTATGATTTTCAAAATTTCCTATGTTTAAAAAAATCATATTATACAAACATTTTGTTTTTCTATTCCATTTATTAATCATAACGCTTCATGTCTAGGATTAGGGACTGAAGCTAATTCATTATGGGACATTATTCATCATGTCATTTTGTCTGGAAAGTTATCCTTGACCAATTTGTTTTTCATTATTTATGTAGTTTGAAATTTACTTAGTTTCAAAAATCATATTATACTACACACTTTATTTTATTGTTCCATTTATTACTCATGTTAATTTTATTTTATAATATGATGTATATATTTGACTCACATTTTATATTTTCTTTTCATGATTATTCACTTACTATGATTTATATCTTACCCCTTTGTTCTATGTATTCTCTATGTTATTATATACAATTTTAAGAAATCAAATTTTTTTAGGAGCTCAATATGGGGGAAAATTAGGATTCCATTTTGTTGTTTCCTTTGATTTATTAGGATCACATCCTTCAAAAAAGACAAGGCCATCAGATCCTTATGACATAATTAATAGATATTTATGTTAAAAATCATGCAATGTTATGTGTAAAAGGATTTTGTTTCTATAGTTTGAATGAAAGAAAATTTTTATTAAACCATTGTGACTAAGATGCAAAAAAAACTATTGTCAACCCTAGGGTTATGTTTAAGGATAAAATATGTAAAGGAAAATATCATCAAATATTGTTGAAGTATAGAGTGAGTGGTTTTTGAGCAATTATATCCCTGTCTAGATACTACAAGTTGGCATGGATCTGTAATAGATGTACCTAAGGCTAATAACCCTGAAAATTAAATTTATTATTGACTCAATAATTTCCTATTACATGAAAATGGGCCTAACTACTCACCAGGTTTGAAGCTTCTGGGTGATATGGTTTTAAACTTCAAAAACTCTTTATGAACCATTATGAATATCTTGGACAAATTCTTAGGTTTGAAATCCTAATTGTAAAATTACTATCTAGATCCTAGTTTGAAACCTATATACTCATAATTTAGGATATACTTATCATTTATAAGTAATTACTAATAGTTTTATAAGTTTTTATATTCTATCTTAATGCATTCTCATCATGTATATTTTTTTATTTTTAGTTAACTATTAGAAATAGGAAAAATGACTCAAAAACCCGCTATGATGGGAAATTTAATCATTTAACTACTTAGATGCCTAACCTAATGGGAGTAGAAGTTATACATATTGTGATCCTTACAAACAAGCTATCTTTAATTACAATTAACAATGAGAACATGTTTGAATTTCCAATGAAATCAAAGAAGAGAATGATGACATGTTATTGAAGTTCAATTGTTAAAGATAATAAAGAAAATAAGATTCAATTTCATACTTGTAAAAAATGTTGGAAGAGGAAATATTGAAAATTACATAATGTAACTAGATGATTCTTCTTGTGTGGGAAAGGATTACACAAGTAAGATAATTTCTGAATAAATAGAGTTTAGCTAACATGACATAGGGAAATAAAGTTCAAAATTAGAGACCACTAATAGATCAATGTCATATATATGAGGGAATAAAAAAAATTATTAGTGTCAATTACATAATCCAAGTATCAAAACATAATGGAATATGTTATGTAAATCATTAAATGATATTTATCTAAGTGTTTCGTTGTTGGAATTTAAGAGCCAGGTTGTTGAAGTATTTTTATTAATGGTATTTTAAATATAAGAATCATGAAATATATGAAGATCAATATGAAATATTTATTATTTATATATTTTCAATAATTTTTTTAATGGAACTAATAACATATAGTGGTTTTTACCTCTAAGGTGACATTTTAAGGAAAATAATATGATTGAGGAAAATATAAACGTTGAGGTGTTCTTGGAATTGAGGTAATTTTAGAATGAGTTCGAATATAACTTTAGAGGTTAAAAACATTTATTTGATGAATCATGTTATTTTTGAAGATGTTCATGATATTATATAAAATTTTATAGCATCAAGGTGAATTATGAATATGATTTTTACATTTTCCATTGTTTAAAAAAAATTAAAACCTGATGTTTGGGTGATAACCCATCACATTTGGTAAGTTCATAGGGCATAACACCACAATTGAAGGGTGACAAGGATACAATGCATATCACTGGATCACATGATGTACTATTTAGTAAAACATTAATCAATTTTGTTTAAAAATATTATATTTATTTTTGGAAACATATTAGTTGTTCTAATATTTTTTATTTTTTTTATGAATTTTAGGTGATTAATGATATTTCCAGATACATTTTATTGGGATAAAATATATATATAACCTATAGGTTTAATGTAAAGGATAGTTTTGGAGGAATGATATCATTTTTTGGAGAAGTATGTTTAAAGGGTTTGTGATAAACATTGATGATAAATCCCAATTTCATGTTGGGGTTATTGAGGTTATTTGGGATGAAGGGTTTCTTATTTAAGTAATTATCTATGTAAAACCTTTTGTTTCATTAGTGTGTTTCGGTGATTAATATATTCATATTCATTTTGAGTATTATATTACCTTTGGTTAATGTTGTTTATTTTAATAAGGATAAGAGAAATAACGTTTTACACATTTATGGACATTATGAGCAGTTAAAAGTTAATTTTAGTTCTTCATGGATAAAATAATTCAACATGGATATTAATTTAAATAGAGTAAGAGGTATGGTCAAAATTTATTGAGGCATAATGATAGGATGAAATTTTATTTATGAAATAAAAATATATCAATTAAATAAATTTTCAATTATTTTATATCATGATATAAAAATAATCCATCAACTCTATAAAAATGAATTTGAAGAAAAATTTTTATCCTATTACCATCATATCTGATGAATCAATGGTCTTTTAATCAATAAAATATTTATGGTTTTGTTATTGTTGAATTTCAAATGATCAGTCACTTTGTTATGATCAATGATATCTACCATTCCCCATAATTATTTATTCTTGTCTTCTATTTCCATATTTGTGTTACCCGCTAATCTTTTTAATCTTGGAACCCTATTTATGTGTTATTCTATATGACCTTCGTATTTATGTTTCCCATTTTTTATTTGAAGTTTTATTAACCCTTTTTGAAATGTATGTTTTCCACAAAAACAAAATTCCAATTCCAATACCTTAATTACTAAGATGATGTTAAAGTTAAAAGGAAAAATTTTATTTAAGGGTGATATAATATAACACCACAATAATTTAAAATATATTTATCTTTAAATAAATATTATTTCACTGATATCATGTGTTACACGTAAAATTGATTATAAATAGATCATGCCATAATATTAAAATATTATTATTTAAATAGGACCTATATAACCTACCTATTAAATTTTTGGTTATGAATAGTATTGTTTAATTTATGAAATATATATAAGGTATTTCTAAATATAATTTTTTTAAAAAAATCATTATAAATAAGAACTCAACTTTAATAAAGATGTTTTATTATATAAAAAATATGTTTCTATCAAAAATTATTATTTGCTGAAAAATTTAAATTTATTTAATAAAATTAACACTATTCTTTAAATAATCATATTTATGATAAAAAAGGGTGAAAATTTTAAATGTTTTCTGAAAAAATTTATTTTTATTGAATAGTGAAAATGAAGATTTTTTATAAAATTATAATTTATTTTAATAAATTATATAATTTATAATTCATGGTATTATTATAATATAATAATAATTATTTTTTTTTATTTAAACCCACTAATTATAATAAGGTCATATTTATTCTAGATTTCATTATAATTTTATTTTCAGGCTTTAAAAATATTTATCTGAAAACTGTTTTATATTGCATAATGTTTCTCTATTTTAAATAATTAAAATAACCTATAATATTTAATTATTTAAATGAAATTGATTGATTATATATATATATATATATTAATTTTATTAATTTTACTTTTCATATAGTTAATATAAGATCTTATTTTCCTTGAAAATTCATTTCATTAAAACCCATTTTTTGACACGTCTGTGTGTTTAATTTGAAATTCTATTCCACCAATTTTGAGAGTTAAATTTTTCAAAATGGATTGCATATTTTGAATAATTATAATTTATATTAACTAATAACGTCTGATTATTATTTAACTCTAATGAGTAGTAAAAATTCTAAAAAAATATTTACCTCGATTAAGGTAACAGTAGGTTTAAGAAGGATTAAACTAAAAAGACAAGGCATAAAAATGACCCAAAACATGTTTGATTAATAATTTATGGTCATATTTAGATGTTATATCTTCTATGGTTCTAAAATAGTCTTTTTTATAGACTTTTGGAATAAAATAAACATAGGTTATAATTTTTTATTTTTAGAAATTCAAAATCATTACTCTTCCCCACTTATAAAAGGCCACACCCTCTCCTCTCCTCTCCACAATTAAAAAATAGTATTTATCAGAAAATACTTACCCTAAAACATATTTAAATACCTCCCATAATCCTAGAAACCTTTTTCAATCATAAACCCAACCAATAATGTTTTCTTATTAAAACCTAAAGACGTTTTTCGAATAAGAGGTATTGTCCTCAATAAAGAATTATATATTATTTATTCTTCCACTACAATAAAATTTTATTAAAAAATTATGATATAATAACATAAGTATCATGAATATACTAATATTTTGTATTTTATGTTCATGAAATAAAACCATATCCTACTCCTCAAATCGGAAATGAAACAGTTGAATATGTGTATAGAAGACTACTGTCTCACAAACTGATGTATATCGTTTTCAATTACTACATAACAAAAAATAATATAATGATGTATATCTTGTGTTTATATAATTTTTATGATATAATTATACTTATGGATATATAATATCACATTTAATTTCTTACTTTCCACTCCATACGTAATATTATAATGTTGCTCATGTGTACAATAGACTTCCTCCATACGAAGCAATGAAATTGTTTTTTCACTTACGCTATACAAGGAAGGTAATAAATATTAGTTTAATGTTTTTATATTATATTAATGTCATATTAATAATTATGGGAAAGAAATATATCATATAATTTCTACATTATTATCTATTGAATTAATAATAATGTCTTCTGTGAGTATGGTGGTCTTTTTTGTCATGAATAGAGGTGACTCTTTTTTATTACCACATAACATCTATGTTATATTTAAATGTGTTTAAATAAAGAGTTTTATATTTTTGATATAATGATTATACATTAATTATAAAGTAATACTTGATGTTTTCCATCATGATCGTTGGAAAATTGAAACGGTACTCTAGTGTATGTTTGACATACTATCTCCATGATTGTAACATTGTTCATTTTTTATAACCATATTTAATGGATGGTTTTAAAAAAATTAATTTATAAAAATGAAAATTATATCATGATTAAAATTATTTATATGATTATAAAAATTATAATCACTTTAACATAACAAAATTATTTTAATGATATGAGTAGTTAATTATTAAAACTTTTAACATGAAATTAATGGGTTATGTAGTTGAATATCACATGTGATGATATAAAATAAAAGTAATAATAAAAATGAAATAGGTTATTAAGATAGTAAATAATTAACATAATTTTATTGTTTAATATGATAAATAATGCATAAGAAAAATCAGGCTCAAGGTAAGGGATTATTCTAAACCACTCTTTTATACAAGTTGTGGACACTCAATCTCTAACCCAATTTATCTCTATCTTTTATATGAAGAAATGCGTAAAAATTAGATATATATGTCTCTCAAATATATACCTATCAATATTTTAATCCCTTTTATGGGGTAATACTTGTCTATTACCATTTATCAAATTCTTTTTTAGGAAATGTATTTGGGAAATGTTATGAGACATGATTATGAGATCCATATCTTTCCCTAGGTAGTTTATATATTATGTCTTATGATTATTCACCTTATGTGAAAACCATATTTTTGTACAAAATATGAATGTGATGGGTTGTACATTAATTAAATATCTCTCCAATTATTTTTTTAATGTTTTAATCTAGTGATACATCATGTATAGGATTAGGGAGTGAACCTAATACATTATTGGACTCTTTCCACTACGTGATCTTGTCTTGATAGTAATCATTTTCTTGTAATTATATCATGATTTATGTTGTTTCCACTTTCCTATTTGTTTGATCATATGATACCATTCCATATCTATTATGCATCCATTTATTACTCATGTTCCTTCTCTTTTATGATATGATGCTACATATTTGAAACATAGGATATGTTTCTTTATCATGTTTAACCCCCTATTTGGATTTCTATATAACCCATTTCATATATGTTTTACTTAGGTTATGATATGATGTTTTGGGATCTAAAATAGATTTAGGAGCTCACTATGAGAAAAAATCATACTATGTGTTAGTTTCCATTACTGTATTATGATCCTAGTCTTTAAACAACACTAAGCCTCATTATATTTTGGTATTAATTAATGGATGTTGTTGTAAAAAATCATGCAATGTAATGGGTAAAACTCTTGGGTAACTATAAACATCGTTGCTGTGAATCCATTCATCACCTTGGAGTGGATAAATAATATTGGGAACATTGGGATATGCCTTTATTAGACATGTACTAATAGTTAATATTTCATGACCTATAATACACAAGGTACATGTAACTCTTGAAGACCAACCACCAATAGGCATGGTGGAATGGGGGATGATGGTGTAGCAACAATTAAAAAATGTGCTCCTCCCAGGAATACCACTGCTTCCATGACTATTGTTCACCCCTTCCCAAAATCCCCCATTGATATCATTTAATGGAGGGTGGAAAACGAACTTGTTCAATGTTTTTAATAAGGATGGGTCATCCCAACATGGAATATATAACACCAAGACAAAAATATAATGGAGCCTCATCAATGTCATCACCCCCAGGGGTTGTGTATGGGGAAAAAATACTACCCCCATCATCATGAAAAACCATTTCAGTATACTTTCCCTAGAATTATTTGAGGGGAAACCAGAGTTGTTCCCACTATGTATACTATCTAAGAGTCTCCCCAGAATCCTCCCACTCAGTCATGATGACAATATCAAACAGTCTCATATGCTGATGCAAAGGTCGGCCTGATACCTACACTATCATCTCGTGTATAGACCGTACATTGCAGATTTCAGGGGATAATCTCCACCCATTCCCAAAAGGTGACCTCCCCAAAAATTCTATTATCCATACCAGCATTGGATCACCACCTCATACCCTCACACCTATTTATTAGGTCTATATCTTCGCATGATTTTGATTAAGACCCTATCCACCTACCAGATAGTTCAGGTTCACTCTCCATTTCATGGGAACCACTAGAAACTGTTATGGTCCATCCCATGATATATAACATGACCATGAAGGTCCTCTCTTAACACCATAATCCAAAAAATGAGCTCATCCTCATAACAAAGTATTTCCCTTCCCTGAATATTCATCCTAAGGTATAATGAAAAATAACATTCATATGAGGACGACCCCTCTTTTTGAATATAGTTCGTGGGGAAAATGTCCAAGAAATCTTTATAGGGCCATTCCTAGGGATCTATCACACTGACAGATTCATGAATGGGGAATTTTTATTGTCACCATCAATCTTTATGTGCTAGAGATTAAAAAATAATTTACAATAATTCCTCAACCTCCATCACCTTATTTGGGGTAAGAGCCTGTTAGTTAAGACTAAGAATAATAGAATATGAGATCATCAATGTCCCTAGATCCCACCATATGTAAATTTGAGTAGAATATATCTTGGATTCCTTTTAGGGACTTTCTATTAAACCACCACTACTTCCATTAGCTTCCCTCTTCTCTGCCTCCACTTTGGAATTATGGGAGACATCGTGATCTAGAATGGAACCCTTAAATGATGTAAAGAACTCTACTAATCCATAAAATGATAATGACATTCCCTATCAGTAGGAGTATAATGATACTATATCCTATATGGATATAGTTATTAATGGGTATCACATAAAAAATACACTTTATCATTCTAGGAATGATTATCCCTTGTGATTCCACCTCTTCCAAATAATAAATAGTAGAATATTTTTAAATCACTACCACCTAGAATTTATCAACCAGTATCTATTAGAGACTAATGTAATCCATAATAAATCTATATTTCAAAAAATGACGATGATGAGAGATTGTTGGAGATACTGGACATCGATTATATAATGTTCATGATTCGTCCACCATCCACTCTACACTTCACCATCCTAGTAATCCTATCTAAATACCATACAACCGTATGTTTCAAAAATTTCTTGGTGACATTAAAAAACCACTAATATCACCATTAGAATTATCATAAGATCCTTGGTCATCTTGAGTCCATCCATCAGTAGTTTTATATGTTTTACCTTGCAACACTTCTAGTGGCTCGATGGTTCGACTCATATGGGTACCATCAGAGTTTTTAGTGGGCCTTCATAAGGATTCATACCATGATTATGTGATTCATGTTAGAAAAATACCCCCCTGTGAAAATTATAGGGTAGGGGAAGCTAAATACCATCCAGTTCATCACCATCAAGGGTGAAATTATGATCATCAGGATAACTCCCTAGATGATGGTGAAATTTTATGTCCTACCATCCCCACCATAAATATCATCACTATCAACCCCATGGAATATTTTAAAAACCATGAAAATGATGTGGTGCATTATGGAGGGAACACTCCCCTAGGGGAAACAAGATATTAAGTATACATTCCAAAATGTTTATACACTAATCAATAGAGGAATACAAGTGGCCTCAAAATACCCCCCACTAGGTCCCATCGAAATCTTGACACGTTAAAATGAATTATTGAGCATGTATTCCCATTTAAAACTATTAGAGAAATATAGTTAAAGTATAGATTTTTCATTATAATATATGTTTTTAAGGCTTAAAAAAGGATTATCATTGAACTCATTTCTGACTAGTTCCCAAAGTGAGATAATGTATGGGGGGCCCTAGAACTCCTTTGGCAGAATATGTGGTCTTTATTGTCCAAGAACCCAAGGTCTATAAAGGTATTATCATGCCCCCGATTTGGGTAAAGGATCATTTTTTTTAATTAATGATCAATATATGACCCTTCTGAGAGGCATAACGTTCCACCTTTGAATCATGTTATATTTGTCTTTCTGGATTGTAGATCAGTCAATGCACTGGTGACTAAAAACCCTCCCCAATATGTTGTAATAACTTCTTTCAATGACAATTTTAATTATTTAGTGACAAAAATGATTTAATTCCACCTAAAGGTACGTTTTATCTGCCATGGGTGCACCCTATTTACCCACCCCTGGATTTTAGTAATATGATTTTCAACCAATTCAATGGTTTTAGAAATTCACAGTTATATCAAGGTGACTTATCCTCATAATTAAGACCAAGTCTAGGAACTATGTAACAATAAATGGTATCCAATATTTGTTGTTTCGTCTAGACATTTAATGGAAGTACTTTTTTCTAGTATAATTATATATCACCATGATCTATTCTCATATGGGAAGATCTATGTAAGGCAATCCTCTACTAATCTAGCTCCACCATGCACAAGATCAGTATAATAAGCATCTTAAAATGAAAAAAAACGATGTTGAGTGAGTTGATGAATTTATTTCATACTGAAAGGGGATCAATCACTCTTAATGTGTTTCATTATCATGAATAGCTATTGGGGATGTGATGGGAGAAGGCCTAAGATGATATGGTCCCTAACCTTGTATGCCTAATATATCTGAGGGTATTTCAGAAGTTCACCAAAATATATTATTGTCTATAAGAATCATCTCAACATGTAAAATAGTGTGTATTCCCATTACCTCTTTCAACATATGTATGAAATCCTTTGAATGCAAAAAATAGTCATTGTTGTGCAGACTCGGGCCCAACCATACATGCCTCTCGAAGAATATCCACACACTAAAAATGGTTACCAATCCCCATATTAGGGTTAGGAAATTAGAATTCAATTAATGTGATAGAATAACAAGGTTTACTTCTTCATTTAGGCCCAGTCTCCAAGGCACATCATCTTTTCTAGGGAGACAAACAATCCTATATTTCCAGAATCTAGGATTCCTTAAGAGGCTAGTCTCATTGATCATGTCAATAACTCCTACAAATAACATAGAGTCCTTGGACACAACATCGAAGATTTATTTGTCATTCATGATTGGCTATACAAATACATAGATCATGGACTAGTCGAGTTGGGTAATGGCCCAATAAAAGAGATATATGTCTATTCCCATCCAAATAGTTAAAATGAATACTTTAATAAATAGAGGAAGGTTTCTTTATGATGATAGAATATGTATAATGACTAGACGAATCATAAGATAGTCACTCATTCCCATGACATTATCCATGCATGTTTGAGTATACCATAGCCTCCTATAGTTTCCACATCCTTTTTTTCCACCACATCTACAACACAACCTCCCAAATCTCAAGAAAAGAATTGATGATTATAGGGAAATAAAAGTCCCCAACCATTACCAAAAACAACTTTCACTCTCAGTGATTTTATTCCCCTCATATTAGGAGAGGCCCCCAATGTATGTCCATTCCTGGAATGTTACACCAACAAAGAATATGAGTATTCTTATGTTAATATTTTTAATTTATTGTTTTTTATTTGCATTACCTAAGAATGAATAACACTATAAGGACCCTTTAGGCACTACTGGACAATTCCATTGATTAAAGGAAATACATCATGGTGTTAGGAAAGATGACTGAGATAATATTTTCTAACATGATATTCATACTACTAAGACAAGATAACAGTCATTGCATATGGATTTGAATACACAATCCTCTTAGGCCGCTCCATTTAGTACACCACCAAAATCGACCATATTGCTTGATCAAATGATCCAACCATAGAAGCCCATCACTAATCCATTATAGGCTCGAGAATGATATCAGGCATCTAATTCTCAGCCTAAATCATCTCTTCAACCGTGGAATATGAAAATCACCATCTAGGCTCTTGTGAATTAGCCTATAACTCCCACTACATTACTTATTAAGGAGGGAACCTAAATGGCCACACATATAAAATGTTCTTGGAAGTATAATGTGATGGAAGACCTAACTAGTATATCAATGTGAATCTTGATCCAGGAGACACTCCGAATATAAAAGGAGATGCCTGATGGTTTTATTGAGGCTTTTAGGATCCATCTATAGTTTGAGAATGAGGTATCTAATGATAAGGCATATCATGTAGATGAAGCATATTATGAAGTGTGTCGGGACATCATCTCATTCTATGATAAAAATAAGGGTTCCAATTCATGGGAACATACTCCAATTGTATGTTATGGGATAGTTCAATGGTGTAGTGATACATCATTTCCTGATGGACACTAGTTATAGGAGCATTATCATCCCAACCATGACACTCGAAAATCTAGGGCTCAAGAAATCACATCTGACCCCCTACAAGATGAAAGTTTAGGGGTATGATAAGTGTTAGAAGAAATCTTTTTACATGACTCATCTAGATACATAGATCAGTGACTTCGAAGAAAACACTAAATTCATTTTTTTCTCATATCACATAACCTATACCACTTTATTGGGGAGTCCCTAGTTTGATTTTCATGTTTCATTCCCCTCTACATGAAACTAATAAATCAAATACTCCCTAAATAGTCGATTAGGGGTACTTCATGGTGATGATACCCACTAAACTCAGTTTATTCCCATTACCTGGATGTGGGTACTATAAAAAGGAGGGGAAATAGCTCTAAACCAATGTGTCTGAGTGCATAAATTTCCACATTGATTTGAAAACTACCTCACTAGATCCATGGGTGGATATGAAAGATAGATTCTTCATATTAATCAATCATTTGGAGATAGTGTCCTCTAACCTCAGGATCCATTTCGTAGTCCAAAAAATATTGAATCCTCAAATAAATAAAATCATATTATTATATTGGATATGAATGTTTGTACCTATAAGGTATTAATCCCAATGAGTTCTATGAGATACATCCCATGGTTAGTAACCCACAAAATCATTGTACCTTCTAGAGATCAGTTTTAACTCGATGGAATTCAAACCTTCATTACAGTTTTATCATCAATGATGGATCTCACTCTCAAAATCCACACACTTTTATATCATAAAATATTGTCTCTATAGAGTAGTAATCCCCAGTTGAGAGTCTCACCGCTTTTGAAATAAATGATAGTATAGCTCCACAATATCTAACTCTAGTGGAACTACCTCATTCCTCTAATCCACATATTTTAAATGATCATGATTATTTTGATGAAACCCCTACCAACTTTTAGGATGGTGTCTCTGCCAATTTCGATGAGATAATTTTAATTTATCTTTCCATTTAAGAAGACCTGAGGATAAAACTAGTAACATTAGTCATTTCTTAAGAGGAGATGTAACAATGCAAGGATTTCTTAAATTAGCACTACGACATGTTCACTTAGAGATTTAAGGATATTCAAAGGATAAAACCCCAAATTAAAATTTACCACCTTTTCCTTGCAGTGGGCCATTGTGGTTTCAAATGAACCACCAGTAAGATGCACCCTTAACATGTTTCTATGGTAGAGTCCAAATATGATAATCTTTCCAAATCCAACTTCATTAGGGAATTGAAATAACCTAAGAGGTTCAAAAATATCAGACCTTTCATAAATAAAAATAGACATATCAGGGTCATTATTGACTTCCGGGACTGCAACAATCAATACACAAAAAAATATTTCCCCTCCCAATGACAAAGTTATTAATTAGAAAAACATATAGTTTCCAAGACCCTCCCCTCATGGATAGGTATTATGGATATAATAAAATCCATATAGACCCTGAGGAAGAATATTCAACCTCCATTAAGGAAAGTGAAGGAAAATTTTATTATAAAGTAATTTCATTTAGTTTTAATAATGTTAGAGATACGTAAATGTGATCCATTCACAATATATTCAATCCATTACATGAAACATTTGAGTAATTATATGTGGATAATTTTGTGGTAAAATCCTTCTAACACAAGGAGTATCACAAGGGTACTGATACTGTTTTTGACTTACTATTATCTCATCACCTCATAAGGAAACCCCTAAATTGTGTTTAGGGTAACCTCGAGAATGTTCTTTAGATTCTTAATCTAGTATAGAGGCATAAAATTTAACCAAGAAAATATTAATTCTATCAGTGAATCTCATCCCCCGTGTAACCTCAAGAAGATGCAAGGCCTATAGGGACACCTAACCTATATATAAAGATTAATTAAAAATATGTTTGGAAATTGAATTCCATTTTCAAGGCTCGGGAATAATTCCACCACTTATTAATGGGGTAAAGACTTCTAGAATGAATTTAAGGGCATCAATTAGTATCTAATATATCCTATAGTAATAATTCCACCCTTACTAGGAAAGCACTTGTTCCTTTACAACAGTACCTTAGAATGGTCCCTTGGTTCCATCCATGCTCAAAATAATAAAAAATGTATGGTATCTAGATTTTATTCCCTCAACCACATACTCATCCATACAGATATAATACATTCACTTATTGAGAAGTGCTTCCTTGACTTTGTCTTTATGGTTCAAAAATCACGGAATTACTAGAAGCACAATGAAAAAAATCATGTAACACATCGATCAACTAAATAAAATCCTAAAATATCCAATATTTACTAGGTGAATGGAATGTTGGGTGTTATTTCTATAATATTTTGAAAATAGTTTTGTCCCCCTAAAAGCTGTCAAGGGCCAATCATTTTCATATTTTTTGGACATGCATCCAACCTAGGAGGAACTACTCCAAGATATCATCTTCCAACATGAGGTTATCCAATATGTTTTTAGACAATTACATGTTGAAAAAATCAATTTGACGGTTCCTCATAAAACCTAACTAATAGAAGGCTGACCAACCCCAAACATAACATGGTGGACCTTTGGATTTTCTTCATCACTACCACCCAATTTTTCATTCAACACACATTTATTTAGTGAGAAGTTTTCACCAAAAACAAGGCCAAGAATCAAAAACCTTTCACTAGAATCATGTAATCCCTTTATATGGAGGTATGTTTAATATAAATGAAGGGATAATACCATCTAGTCATTAATCCAATAAATTGTGACTACATTTTTAGGAAGAAATAACACATCTCTTTACTGTGGGGAACTCGTGCACTGATGGACAAGTTCACATCCCATCCAAAGGCGATTATTGTTCATAGACCATAGAATGACTGAAACAATCCCTTAGAAATCCTAGTCATATCTATTTTAGATACATACAAAATTGATTTGATCATTCCTGTGAAACATCAGAGAGTCATTAATCCCATCACTTAGGATGAAGCGGACCGATTGGTGAATCTTCTATATAATAGAACTTCTGTATCAGGTCCCTAAAATTCTACATTAGTCAAAGAATCACCCAATTGAACAACCCTAGTAATTGAGTATCTCCAAAATAAGACTCTTCTTCTAGAATTTGTTGAGCATGAGCAGATCTGCCGATTTGTAGTGAAATTTCCCTCTAGTATTGACCAAAAATAGTGTAGACCCTATTAAGGTGGGGTTAGATGGAATACTACATCATTGAATATAACATAAGAAGATTCCAAATGTATTTCAAGTTGTCCATTTTAGGTCATGTGGGCCCCATCATGATGGATTGAAGCTTTCCCACCAGGTTCAAAGACTAGGGTAATGCTGGACCACCGTAGTTCATGACTACATTAAGTAAAAAAATTGGTTTCATGTATTTTATATCCATGAAATCATCATATTTCAACCACAAGAACATCTTCAATTACCCATGGGACTTTTTTTCATGTGGAATTGATTCTATAGGCCATTTCCCACCAATAACAGCCTGATGGTACAATCTCATTCTAAATACCACTTAATTATTATCGAAGATGGCATAATCCATCCCCCTCAGAGAAGTCAAGACCTAGACAAAGATTGAGTATGTTTCACCGCTTATCATTAATCAATTTTAGATTCCTCTTTTTATTCTCATGGAAAATGACACCAACTTTAAAACTACCAAGCTGAAGTAGTTTCATTCCCTATAAAACATCTAGTTCAATCATACCTCATATTATCTCCCATGGGTGAATGGGTAGACTAAGGCTGGTGACGCTCATTTCCATTACAGAGTCTAATGAATAAAAAACGGAAATACCTTAGTCCAAAGTGATTCATCCTTTGAAGAAACATAAAAAATTGAAAAAGTCATGAACATGGATTTCTTCACACTTGGGTCGCGAATGTTCCACCAAGGTCGCGCAAGTATACTTGCGCGCTGAATAATGGTCGCGAAGGCGACTTGCACGCCCTCTTTGATTCTCGCCCAAGGGTCTTCCCTGGCCTATAAATACACCTGTGGCCCCCCATTTCTGGGACGGAAAAATTCCAAAACTCATATTCGAGCTCTGGTCACCCAAGTCTCTTCTGTAAGTCTTCATAACACTTTTAAGGTAATTTCTTACCTATAATGGAAGGCCTAAATAGGGGAAACAAGGCCTAAGTGTTGAAACACATCAAAATTTGCGCACCTAAGTGGACATACCTTAAGGGAAATGGCCACACTTGCGCGCCATCTTACCCCTTAAATAGAACATGTGCACCACTCTTCTAGAAGCCTCTAGGGATAGTACTAAGGGCTTGAGCCAAGTCTCGCCAATGTATTACCCTAAGGTTTGACCGTCGCACAAGTACACATGTGTCGCGCAAGTATACTTGCGCGACTAAGACTTGAGCGCCCATGTAGGACCTGTGTTCCCACTTCATATTGGGTGCCTCTCCTACCTATTTCACTTCTCTTATGCCTATCCACCTCTTCTATTCAAGAGCCAGCCTTCAAAACCCCATTTTAATCCATTTCTTTTGAAATGGATTCCTTTTTGGATTCTTTATTCGAAATAAATTTTGTGGAACATCTCTCAAAACATAGTGATTTACATATCTTTATATCACCAAGGATAGATATTTCATTCACTCAACCTCATACATTAATGATTAGATGATCTTTTAAAGTGGGCCTCCTTTTCAGGAATAAGTCCCAATCATAAGTTTGGGCATATTCCTTGGGAGTAATCCCCACTCATAAATTCCATTAACTTAGGCCTCCTTCTCAGGAATAAATCCTAAGTCTCAATTCTAAAAATCCCAAATATGGGCATCCTTCTTAATATTAAGCCTCAAATCCCCTAACCTGGGCCTCCTATTCCGGAGTAAGCCCTAGTCTTCAAGTTCCCTTAATTTTGGGCATCCTTTTCAGGAGTAAGCCCCAAGTTCCCTGAAGTCATAATCCCATTTAACCTGGGATTCCTTTTCAGGAGTAACACCCCGTCATAATTCCTCTTAACCAGTCTTTATTTACTTTTGATTTGGGCTTCTTTCTTAGGATTAAAACCCAATAACAAGTCCCCTCCTAATTTGGGCACCTTCCTCAGGAGTAAGCCCCAAGTTAGAGTATCCAAATCTCCATAAACAACATATAACTTTATGGACCTTGTTCCTAGGTTCCTTCCCTGAATTAAATCCCAATCTTCATTTATCTGGTCAGTTATACATATGTAAGCCCCACATCATTTCTTATAATTGCATCTTTCGTGGTACAATTTTCTGGTGTTACCAATACCTCTTATTTCTCACACCGAGCATGACTCACGTGAGCTTAGAGTGTAAAAGTAATTATGACATCTTTCTTTGAGCCATCAATCATGCATAAACCCTATAAAATATTACTCGAACTACATGGGTTCTGATTCCTTTTTTTAAATAAAGGATAAGTAGGTAGCCCATATGCAGGTACGATCCCAACTCTGAAATAATCTATGTCCTTCTGAATGACAATAAACATCATGTGCCACACTACGTGGCTTTAAAACTAGTATGGTTATCATAATGACCAAGATATTTCTATATAATGTGTCAAAGGATACCATTGAATAAGAATCTCTAACAAAGATAGATGATTCTCTATCAATGAAGAACCTCGAATACATATAAAATATTCTCTAAATCTCTTACATATTAATAATTTATTGTCATATTTAAAGGAAAACTAATTTTCATACTTTTGAGTGTAATAAGGATACACAAACATAACTTAAATCTATAAAGAGAGTCCCGGAGTAGACAATAATTCCTCTCAAAAAGGTGTGATGAGTCCGACCTCCCATCCTCTCGACCAAAGAAAATTCTTAATCCTTATTGGTTCATATCTAATGAGCACCTACCTTTGGAAAGTAGGTTCAAATGGATATAGAATCAATGGATGTTTCTGGTTCTACGAAAAAACCCTTTAGAAACCGCTTAGAATGTTTGAACCTCAAATCAATGAGTTCATTCCCATTTCCAGAGAAAACAAAAAATGGTGAACCTGACGTGAATCCTTAACAAACTTAAAATGATGTTTTACTTATTTTGTTAGGCCCCTATTTAAAATCAACGAGAGCGCCAAAAAAATAATCAATAACATATGTGCTCATCCAAAATATATAGCGGCTGAACATATATTGATTATGTTTGTTTTATGAAACAAGCACTCTTTTCAAAGATCATCTGCATTAAAAGAATGGATTTTATTATGTTTATGTCTCTGAATGCCTCTACTATGAAAACCTCTGTTGTGAATGCATCTGCTGCTACTCCTGCTTGATCGTCATCCGCTATGAGGGTGACATCACCTACTAAGTGTATTCAACGCTGGGTATCGAATGAACTGGTTATGGAGTACCATCAACATGGTACCATTACAACTCTGGAGGCTGCTCGACAAGCCCTCCAAGTGAACAATTCACCCTGGTCTTCTACACAGCGATGACCAACAATCAAGAAGCAGGTGGTGCTAACTACCGTCTCCAACCGTTTCGGGTCGTTATCCCCAGAATGCAACAACCATTCCATCCCATATTCTGAGGAGGTGAATGAGAAGCTCCCTCATGGCCTTAATTCAAAGAGAAAGGAGTCCTTCCCGAGGGCTCCCACCAACAATTGTCGCCAGACTCGTGCAGCAGTGCTCCCTCAACATGATGAGGGTATCACCTCCAGGGGTTCAGCTTAGGTCCCTCAAACCCGATGCAAGACGAACTGCCAGAGGAGAAATATGGTCAATAGTGAGCAGGTTCTTATCTCTACTATCTCCGGAGAAGTCCACCAACCTAACTTGGTGGCAAGCAACGAGCGGGCACACACTCCCATCCATTTTAATTCCACTATCCAGCAGACTCATCTAGCAGCAACACGCCAATCCTGCCAGGCAATTCTAGCGGAGTACTATAGACAAGAACATACACCTATTTATAAGTCATCAGCTAGTCAGAAGGCTCATCTGACTACATACGATGAAGCCCGCCAACCCAATGTGTTGACAACTAGTAAAAAGGAACATACACCTGCTTACACTCATCAATCTTACCAGTAGCCTCGTTTGTCATCATTGAAGGATGTTCATCAACCGCGTTCGGCAGAGTGCAATCAGCAAGCATATACACCTGCTTGTATTGATCAAGCCTACCAATAGTCTCGTTTGATAGCACCTGGAGAAGTCAATTGGAATTCCCTAATGACAAACAGGAGGCAGACTCAACTCTCTTCCCCCATTCATGAGTACTATCAGAATTCACTGGCAGGAAAATGAGGGAAGGAGCAGGAACATACACCTACTCCAAGCACAGAATGGACGTATATCCCTGTTCTAGTAGCTGAAGTCACCAAGCATATTCAATCAATGGTGAAAGAGAAGAAGAAAATTTCTACTCATATTCTGGATGCCTTCCAAGATATCATAACAGCTTCAGTAGCATCACAGGGAGAGAAATGCAAATTTATCCCTACCAGTGGAGTGACACATCAATAGGTCACTTCGGAACAGACACACACCTCTGTTCTAGTACAAGAGGGTTGTGGGGCGTACTCCCCCATATCATACGGACAACCAAGTCAAGCACATATACTTGATTTGAGTGGAGATAGTCATCCTAACCTGATCATTTCTCTTGAGCAGTCACATAAACCTGCCCATAATGAAAACTTTCTTCAACAAGTGGTTCCTAAAGTGAGTAAGAAGGCGTCTAAGAAGAAGACCTGCCCTGCATAGTCAAGAAACCAAGGGCCAATATGTAACAAGGACTTACTCGATGATGGAGTTCTTGATGCACTCAGACAATTATCTATTGCAACTCAAAATTCTACTCTCTCATTTCCCAATAGTGGGAACACTAATTCTGAAGGTCTGCATCAGACACTTCCTCATGAAGGCTTGCTTCATAACTGTTCGGTCGATCTTGAAGTATCATCTTCATATGAGAGCCACAAGAACCCTCTATGTGGCCAGAAGACCAAGGAGAAAAATGTTTCATATTTTACTGTAACCCACCATGGTGGTCCTCCCTATGATGATGAATTTATCTGTGAAACTCCTCTTCGTAGTATTAATTCACATTGCCTGAAAAATGCTCAAATGGACAATGTAGTAACGAGAAATCCCCCTTATCTCGAGGCACTTGAAAATGTGAAACCAGTCATGTATGACACTTTACCAATTGTAGGTGAAATACTTTCTCAATCATAAATTGGCTCAGGGTGTAGGTCATTTTCCAAACCACCCCTGAGTCATGAATCTTCTAGTTTGATAAGTGAATTCTCTACTGATCTTGTTGAATCTGATGAAGCAACAATAAAGCACCAGCTTTGGTCTAAACATGTAGAAGAATCTTCATCAAATGATATGGAGGGAGTACTGAATTTTAGAAAACAATTGGCAAAAGGTGAAGTGCCAGTTATGTTTTGGCCTTTGGCTGACTCTCAGTATGACATTCTAGAGATGTTAATGGAAGATGGAATTCATGATATTTGTCTCAACATATGGAAAACTCTTTGTTAGTTGAAAAAGAAAATATTTTCTTATGATGAATATGATAATCATGTCAAGATATTAGAGGGGTTACAATGCCAAATTGACTTGGCATGTCTTTCAGTTTCTCGATATCCGAAGGCTGAAAAGCAGTAGAGAGCCCTTCAACGTTCATGCCTTGGCGCACTAAGAAGATTGAACCAGTTAATCGCCAATGCCCCATATAGTATTCATATCAGGGGATGTGGTGTCTATGGAGAACTATATTTCACTGTAATCTCTAGTTAGCAAAGACCGCCGAAAGTGGTCTCATTCAATGTTATTGCCCACGACCGTCCACAGTCAATGGGCTTTGTTTGTTTTCAAAGGCTCCCTCAAGAACATGCCTCAACTAGTTCTTCTCAAAATCAAGAATACAGAAAACAACTTGTTGAATTACTTTTTTATCAAGAAAATGAGAACACTGAACATGCTTCTCGTTTAGAGTGTGCACATCAGCAAGTGACATAAATGTCAGAAATCATCTAACGGTCTTTTGAGCCGGGTGATAAAAGCGGATACAGGTTAATTCATGCAGCCAATTTCTGGAATATAGTCTGCAAGATCAGGAGAGAATTCAAGAAAGTCTCAGATATAGCAACTCAAGAGCCACCCTAGCTTTCCATACTGGGGACTCTTTTAACCCTACCCTCAGAATCAACAAATAGGATTCGAGGAGTTGAGTAGAAACAACAGAAACATCCCCAGTCCACAAGACCGGGGACTGTTTCAAATCCTCAATCCTTGCCTTAGAGAAAGTTAGTATTCTCTTGATTAGGGAATATTCCCCAAGAGGAACAAATGTCAAAATTATAATGGGATTCCTTCCACATTATGGTTCAACAAGAAGTTCTTGAGGGATTGAATCAACAAAAGGCAATGTCTCATCATGGACATGGAAGAAGACAATATCGCAGAAATACCGATTTAAGGGATGCAACGCATTATGCATAAATCAATGTCATCAATGACTTTGTTGCAGATCCCCTAGATGAGGCACACTTAGAGGGATTAGATGAGGAAGCTCTTTCTCAAGAGGTTGTACACACATACACAAATGAAGAAGGTGTGTGTACCCGAAATCAACGGATTTCCCAGAATCTAGGTAATCCTTCAAGTAACCCACTTCCCCCTCTCTGAAAGGTGTCCAATAAGGGGAAATGAAAGAATTAGGTCACATACCCTTCCTCTGGAGAAGGCCAATCGCTCTCATTAGAGCAAATATTTGCACAACAAGAGGAAGAGATGAAGGAATTAAGGAGGTTGAATGCAGAACTACTTCATTGTAGACTTCCTCCTAAGCGTGCTGGAGTCAGTCAGCCAAGGGAATTTGTTGCGGCTATTGAGAGAGATCAAGAGTATCCTTATTTACCAGTACACCCTCAGAGGTAAAATCCTATGGGTTATAAGCAACAACAACAAGCAATACTACCAAAAGTGGCACTCCCAATCGTCACACCTACCCAAGCTCTAGTTATTTCACCTGCACAGGTCTAAGATCAACCGGATGTTTCTCAAAAGTTAATGACTACCATTGTGTCATTGTTTCCGACGCTTTCGCCAGGGCGCGCGCCCATCCGTCTGTGAGGACGCGCGGCTTTGTTGCCCCGCATTCCCGCTTTCCAAAGGCGGGCGGCATTCATTCCTTGTTCAGGTACGTCTGCTCCTTGATCGAAACGGGATGATGGGATGTCGGTTCTTCCTCCTGTGGATTCCTCCTCAGAACTCATCACCTAGTCCGGGTCTCCCTTATAGATTTAATACGTAGTTCGTGAAACTCTTCCCGGTGCCATATCGTCATGGACGCCGGTTAATTACACTACTTCCGTCAAGACTTTCCATATGGTCTTGACATGGTAGAGACCTTCGGTCGGAGTAAACGGCAACATCAGGAATGTCGGGGCATCTCTGGGTGCGTGGACATTGGGGAACATGTATTCTTCCTCATAAGAGGGCATCTCAAGGGTGCAGAACCCGAGGCGTACATCTGAGGTTTTCCTCAGCTTCCTGTGTTTGGTACAGGGTATGTTGCAAGATTAACGTCTAGCAGAGACGGTTACACCAAAGGCGTTCCATCCGAGGTTTTCCTCAGGCATCTCATGTTTATCACGAGGTAGGCCGCGAGTTTAACGTCTTGCGGAGACGGAATGAGGGTGATCAGAACGTCCCATAGAGACGGCTATGGTCCCATAGAGACGGATCAGAACGCCCAATGAGGACGGATCCGAGGTGGTGCACCCCCTATAGGGGAAAAGGGCGATGAATCGGGGTGTACACAGAGGACAGCGACCCGGAGATATGATGGGGCTTACACATGGAAAGCGGCCCATGCGCCGCTAGGAGCAGCGAGGAGGTGGATGGCATGATTCCACCGGGATGTGGCGGCCCGGGTGAGAATCAGGATGGGTGATGGATGAATGAGTGAAGTGGAGGGGGAGTGAAATGGGACCATCGCATGGGCGACGGTGAAGTTGGGCTTGAGCCTTGAAGAGGCTTCCTACGTATCCCCGTGGCAGGGAATCAAAGTCCGCGTAGTTCGGGATGGTGCCGGTAAACCGACGTGAATTGGGTGATGGGTGGGCTTGAACCTCGTGGAGGCTTCCTACGTACCATGCCTTAACACGGATCAAAGTCCCCGTAGTTCAAATGGGTGATGATCGCAATGGCTTACCACTGGACCAGGATGGGACCCGACGTGAAATGACGGGTGGGTGTGTCGGTGAGCCGACGTGAAAGTGGACCTTGGTCCAATGGGTGGTGGGCTTGAACCTCATAAAGGCTTCCTACGTACCATGCCTTGACACGGATCAAAGACCTCGTAGTTCGGAGAATACAGTTTAACGTCATGCGGGACGAAAGTGACCCCTGACGTGAATAAACGACGGGTGAGCTTGAACCTCGTGGAGGCTTCTTACGTACCATGCCTTGACATGGATCAAAGACTTCGTAGTTCAAGAGGTCACAACGGCTTACCGCTGGACTGGAATGGGACCCGACGTGAAAGAACGACGGGTGGGGTGTATCGGTGAACCGACGTGAAAGTAGACCTTGGTCCACTAATGGTGGGCTTGAACCTCGTGGAGGCTTCCTACGTACCATGCCTTGACATGGATCAAAGACCTCGTAGTTCAGATGGGTTTCGCCGGTAAACCGACGTGAAAGTAGACCTTGGTCCACTATTGGTGGGCTTGAACCTCGTAGAGGCTTCCTACGTACCATGCCTTAACACGGATCAAAGACTTCGTAGTTCAAATGGGGAGTAGACCTTGGTCCACTGATGGTGGGCTTGAACCTCGTGGAGGCTTCCTACGTACCATGCCTTGACACGGATCAAAGTCCTCGTAGTTCGGATGGTGAGTAGACCTTGGTCCACTGATGGTGGGCTTGAACCTCGTGGAGGCTTCCTACGTACCATGCCTTGACACGGATCAAAGTCCTCGTAGTTCGGATGGGGAGTAGACCTTGGTCCACTGATGGTGGGCTTGAACCTCGTGGAGGCTTCCTACGTACCATGCCTTGACACGGATCAAAGTCCTCGTAGTTCGGATGGTGAGTAGACCTTGGTCCACTGATGGTGGGCTTGAACCTCATGGAGGCTTCCTACGTACCATGCCTTGACACGGATCAAAGTCCTCGTAGTTCGGATGGTGAGTAGACCTTGGTCCACTGATGGTGGGCTTGAACCTCGTGGAGGCTTCCTACGTACCATGCCTTGACACGGATCAAAGTCCTCGTAGTTCGGATGGTGAGTAGACCTTGGTCCACTGATTGTGGGCTTGAACCTCGTGGAGGCTTCCTACGTACCATGCCTTGACACGGATCAAAGTCCTCGTAGTTCGGATGGGGAGTAGACCTTGGTCCACTGATGGTGGGCTTGAACCTCATGGAGGCTTCCTACGTACCATGCCTTGACACGGATCAAAGTCCTCGTAGTTCGGATGGTGAGTAGACCTTGGTCCACTGATGGTGGGCTTGAACCTCGTGGAGGCTTCCTACGTACCATGCCTTGACACGGATCAAAGTCCTCGTAGTTCGGATGGGGAGTAGACCTTGGTCCACTGATGGTGGGATTGAACCTCGTGGAGGCTTCCTACGTACCATGCCTTGACACGGATCAAAGTCCTCGTAGTTCGGATGGGGAGTAGACCTTGGTCCACTGATGGTGGGCTTGAACCTCGTGGAGGCTTCCTACGTACCATGCCTTGACACGGATCAAAGTCCTCGTAGTTCGGATGGGGAGTAGACCTTGGTCCACTGATGGTGGGCTTGAACCCTGTGGAGGCTTCCTACGTACCATGCCTTGACACGGATCAAAGTCCTCGTAGTTCGGATGGGGAGTAGACCTTGGTCCACTGATGGTGGGCTTGAACCTCGTGGAGGCTTCCTACGTACCATGCCTTGACACGGATCAAAGTCCTCGTAGTTCGGATGGGGAGTAGACCTTGGTCCACTGATGGTGGGCTTGAACCTCGTGGAGGCTTCCTACGTACCATGCCTTGACACGGATCAAAGTCCTCGTAGTTCGGATGGGGAGTAGACCTTGGTCCACTGATGGTGGGCTTGAACCTCGTGGAGGCTTCCTACGTACCATGCCTTGACACGGATCAAAGTCCTCGTAGTTCGGATTGTGAGTAGACCTTGGTCCACTGATGGTGGGCTTGAACCTCGTGGAGGCTTCCTACGTACCATGCCTTGACACGGATCAAAGTCCTCGTAGTTCGGATGGTGAGTAGACCTTGGTCCACTGATGGTGGGCTTGAACCTCATGGAGGCTTCCTACGTACCATGCCTTGACACGGATCAAAGTCCTCGTAGTTCGGATGGGGAGTAGACCTTGGTCCACTGATGGTGGGCTTGAACCTCGTGGAGGCTTCCTACGTACCATGCCTTGACACGGATCAAAGTCCTCGTAGTTCGGATGGTGAGTAGACCTTGGTCCACTGATGGTGGGCTTGAACCTCGTGGAGGCTTCCTACGTACCATGCCTTGACACGGATCAAAGTCCTCGTAGTTCGGATGGGGAGTAGACCTTGGTCCACTGATGGTGGGCTTGAACCTCGTGGAGGCTTCCTACGTACCATGCCTTGACACGGATCAAAGTCCTCGTAGTTCGGATGGTGAGTAGACCTTGGTCCACTGATGGTGGGCTTGAACCTCGTGGAGGCTTCCTACGTACCATGCCTTGACACGGATCAAAGTCCTCGTAGTTCGGATTGTTTTGTCAGGGTCGGTGCTCACTCTAAGCCCACGTGAGCCATGCTCGGTGTGAGAAACAAGAGGTTGCAAGGACCTGACGATCACGTCGCGAAGGGTGCGTCCGTGAGAAGCGAAATGGGGCTTACGCGTTGAGCGGCCCATGGTGTTGGGACTTACTCCAGGATGGAGGCCCAAAACGGCTTACCGCTAAATTGGGTCACAACGGCTTACCGCTGGATAGGACCACAACGGCTTACCGCTGGATTGGGTCACAACGGCTTACCGCTGGATTGGGTCACAACGGCTTACCGCTGGATAGGGATCACAACGGCTTACCGCTGGATGAGGATGTCAACGGCTTACCGCTGAATAGGATCACAACGGCTTACCGCTGGATTGGGTCACAACGGCTTACCGCTGGATTGGGATGTCAACGGCTTACCGCTGGATCGGATCACAACGGCTTACCGCTGGATGGGGATGTCAACGGCTTACCGCTGGATCGGATCACAACGGCTTACCGCTGGATGGGGATTTCAACAGCTTACCGCTGCATAGGATCACAACGGCTTACCGCTGGATAAGGATCACAACGGCTTACCGCTGGATGGGGGTCGCAACCGTGGATGGGGCTTACGCGAGGAAGCTTCCCGGGTGCCACTAAGGAGCGACAATGGTGAATGGGGCTTACGCTAGGAAACTGCCCGTGTGCCGCTATGGAGCAGCACTGGTGAATGGGGCTTATGCTAGGAAGCTGCCCGGGTGCCGCTATGGAGCGCCACTGGTGAATGGGGCTTACGCTAGGAAGCTGCCCGGGTGCCACTAAGGAGTAGCACTGGTGAATGGGGCTTACGCTAGGAAGCTGCCCGGGTGCCACTAAGGAGTAGCACTGGTGAATGGGGCTTACGCTAGGAAGCTGCCCGAGTGCCGCTAAGGAGTGGCACTGGTGAATGGGGCTTACGCTAGGGAAGCTGCCCGGGTGCCACTAAGGAGTGGAAATGGTGAATGGGGCTTATGCTAGGAAGCTGCCCGGGTGCCACTAAGGAGTGGCAATGGTGAATGGGGCTTACGCTAGGAAGCTGCCCGGGTGCCACTAAGGAGTGGCAATGGTGAATGGGGCTTACGCTAGGAAGATGCCCGGGTGCCACTAAGGAGTGGCAATGGTGAATGGGGCTTACGCTAGGAAGCTGCCCGGGTGCCACTAAGGAGTGGCAATGGTGAATGGGGCTTACGCTAGGAAGCTGCCCGGGTGCCACTAAGGAGTGGCAATGGTGAATGGGGCTTACGCTAGGAAGCTGCCCGAGTGCCGCTAAGGAGTGGCACTGGTGAATGGGGCTTACGCTAGGGAAGCTGCCCGGGTGCCACTAAGGAGGGGCACTGGTGAATGGGGCTTACGCTAGGGAAGCTGCCCGGGTGTGCTGCTAAGGAGCGACAATGGTGAATGGGGCTTATGCTAGGAAGCTGCCCGGGTGCCACTAAGGAGTGGAAATGGTGATTGGGGCTTACGCTAGGAAGCTGCCCGGGTGTCTTCCTCATGTCTGGCCATGAGGGCATCCCAACTCACTGGTGAATTGGGCATCCTATCATTTGTTAGATAGGGAGAATACTACAGTTTAGAGTCATGTAGGTAGGACTATTGTCATCTCATGATAAGAGAATGAGGCATCTCTCGTATAGGGTGAGAGGCATCCTATGTTTGGAACATAAGGATTACTACAGTTTATAGTCATGTAGGATGGACTATTAGCATCTCATGCTTGGAGCATGAGGCATCTCTCGCTTGGAGCAAGAGGCATCCTATGTTTGGAGCACAGGGATTACTACAGTTTAGAGTCATGTAGGTAGGACTATTGTCATCTCATGATAAGAAAATGAGGCATCTCTCGTTAGAAGAAAGAGGCATCCTATGTTCGGCACATAGGGATTACTACAGTTTATAGTCATGTAGAAAGGACTGTTAGCATCTCATGCTTGGAGCATGAGGCATCTCTCTCTTGGAGCAAGAGACATCCTATCATTTGTTAGATAGGGAGAATACTACAGTTTAGAGTCATGTAGGTAGGACTGTTGGCATCTCATGATAAGAGCATGAGGCATCTCTCGTATAGGGCAAGAGGCATCCTATCATTTGTTAGATAGGGTGTACTACAGTTTATAGTCATGTAGATGGGACTATTAGGCAGAAGGTTCCTAGAAATGGTTGGTGTTGGGACTTACGCAAAGCAGCCCTTTCTGGTTGAACCTGGCATAGGAGCCAAGTGATCGGGTTTGGAGGAGTTGCCTGAGGGATGGTTCGACTCGAGGTACTTGGGGAATTGATGATGAGAATCTCGACTCACGACATGGAATGAAACCAAGATGATATGTCAACTCAAGGTATTTCATGGTGTGTGGAGGAGTATCTCTAATCATGGTATTCCATAGGTGGAAGGTGGGAGCGCATAAGGGCGCAATGGAAAATCCCGGCATCCCGGCCCGAAAAGTTCGCGGAGCTTGGTCTCGCGGAGCAGCATCGCGGAGCAAGGGCTCGCGGAGCAAAGGTCTCTCGCGGAGCTTGGTCTCACGGAGCAGCATCGCGGAGCATAGGCTCGCGGAGCATGGACTCCTGGAGTCTTGGCTCGCGGAGCAGCAACGCGAAGGAAGCTGCTCGCGGAGCATGGCTTCGCGGAGCCGCAATGCGGAGCTCCGCTCGGCCGCCCGAGGGGCGAAGTGGCCGTGGCCGTCCTCGGCCGTCCTGAGAAGGGGGGTGAGCTGGGTATTTATAGGCAAGGGGCGCCGCGAAGCAGAACTTCCGCGCTGCCTCAGGAGCTTCGCGGCGCGCTCGCGAACGTCAAATGCGTTCGCGGAGCATCACCGCCTCTGGAGCTTCGCGGCGGCTCGCGAACGTCAAATGCGTTCGCGGAGCATCACCGCCTCTGGAGCTTCGCGAGGCCGCGATGGTCGGGGCGCTTCGCGGCGGGGCTTCGCGGGACCGCGCTGCACGGGTGCTTCGCATCGGTGCTTCGCATTAGTGCTTCGCGAGGGGTCTTCGCGGCGCATCGCAAACGTCAAACGGGTTCGCGGAGCCTCTCGCCTCATTGCTTCGCGGCGGCGCTCCGCGATCACGGAGGGGGGCTTCGCGGATGGGCTTCGCGAACCAGATTTCCAGCCCAACTTCAAACGTCCATAACTCCTAATCCGTAACTCCGTTTGGGCCCTACGACCTACCAAATCGAAGCTTGCGAAATGGACTACAATCTTGGATCATGTATGGAAGCATTTGGAAAATTTTGGGGACGCGTTTTTCGGGGTCTACAGTCATTAAAACCTCGGTTGGAAGCTATGGGAGGAAAGCATGCACTGGGTCAACCGGAAAATAGAGCTTACCCTAAATGGGTAGATGTAATTCCTCCCCCATCAAATTTTTCAAGTACCACATTCCCAATCTTTAATGCTTTGGGAGACCCAGAGAAACACTTTACACATTTTTTTCTCATTGTGATCCTATGATTTGAACCCCTCAACAACAGGAAGCAGTTAAGCATAGATGTTTTGTACAGTAGCTACAAGGTCCTGCTTTTGTACGGTATACAAGCTTGCAATCGCGTTCAATTATCGTGTGGGAGGATCTCCGTCAACGATTCCTTCTTCATTTCAGCTCAACTTTGCCAAAGACAATAGTTTTTTATCTTACAAATTTTATGCAAAGGGAGAATGAAATGGTGTCATATTTCATTTCTTAATGGAAGGGATTAACGTATTCCCTGATCTTAGCACTCCCTCAAGAAGAGTTGTTACCAATCTGTGTGGAAAATTTGTGTGATGAGTTGCACACAACATTGATCCCTGTGAAATACAGAAGAGGGTTTCGAGACCTTACTTCAATCTCTCAGAAGATTGAAGACTCTTTTATAAAGACTAAAGATAAATCTCATGTAATTCCATCAGCTCCAGGAAAGAGAATGGGTAAAGCAGCGACTGCTACAGTTATGCTTAAACAAGCACTTATACCTGCTTCTACTTCAAACCCTTTTTCTTTTCTAAGGGCCCTACCTCCTGAGCATCAACAACAGAGGCTGTTTTGTCTAGATGATCAAAGAGATCAAAGACTGAAACAATTTGAGGATATAAAGAGAATGTATTACTCTTTCTGAAATAAAAAAGTTCTTGGTTACTTCATTTCAACTCTGGAAAATAATTTGGTTCAATTTCCAAGGCCCAAGAGGCCGAACAAGGAAGTTGATGAAGACCATCCCAACTATTTCCCATTTCATCAGATGTTGGGGCATCCCATTCAAGAGTGTTTTGTATTCAAAAACCTCCTGAAAAAAATTGTGGACTCGTGAAAAGTCAAATTGAAAGGTTCTTCAGCACAGGTAGCATGTGTTACTGCTACAAATCCAGAGGAAGAAGGCGAGTGGCAAGAAGTCAAGACCAAAAATGCGCAAAAATATGATGATTGGATTGTCAGAAAAACGTTCAACCGAACTCATCTCATTTAACGAACACAATTGAATAATACAATTGTGTCTTTTACTATGAATTCCAAAGAAAAACACACTTCATCAGAGGGAAAATCCTCAAAGAAATGGCATAATTCAAAGAAAGAGAAACAATCATAAGAAGATGAAATCATGTCAAAGCCCAAATTGTCTTTGACCTTGGCAGATTTTATGCCATCTACATTGAAGAAACGGGCACCGCCCCACCAAATGGCACAACCTAAATGGGATAATCAAGCATAGTATTCATTGGATGAAGAGTTTATCTTTGGTTATGTTATGATTCATTTAGCAGATCCTTATGCCAGTCACAATTTATATTTTGATGAGCCTGAATTCCCTATATCAAATAGAGGAATTATAGGGAGTTCCAGAGGTCTGGGTTACAGAGGGAGACGTGGATATCCCAGAAGCCACTATTCCAATTTTACCCCTACTAGAACTATGTATGTAGCATAAACTCATGGAAGATCCCTTCAACGGGCTCAACAAGAACAAGAAAAGTCTTCCACAAATAGCAGACTCAATCCTGGCACAGTTATTCCGGAGGATCGATTGGAGATTATACCTTCTTCCTCTCAGCATGAAAATAGACTTATTCGGTCTAATCTTAAAACGCAAGAGTATTTCCAACTCCTACCCCGATACAAGATGCATCTTCCTTCAAAGTATCTACTTCTAAGGTACCTACGAAACCACATGTTATTATTGGGAAACATAGACCTTTGGTTCAAAATTATGATGTATTGAAACACTTGGCCCATGTACCGGACAAGTTATCAATTTTGGATGACTTAAATTTATCAAAGGATCTTAGGGAGGAACTCATCAAGGCTTTGTCAAGTCCTCAAGAATTTGAAATCAAAATTGCTCCAGCTGAAGTCTATCATGTAGAGAATAATCCTGAAGAATGGCATGCAGTGATATCTTTCACAGATGAAGCTGAAGATGATGTCATGCATGGAAATATTAGACCTTTATAATTATCTGGTAAGGTAAATGGTGTAGATGTCTGATGAGGTTTCATTGATAATGGTTCAGGATTCAACCTCATCCCCATTCGTACACTTCATTGATTGGGCCTCACAGAATCTGATTATTCTCCTTCTACTTTGATGTTACATGGATATGATAAAAATGAACAAGAACCACTGGGCGAGATTACACTCAGAACTCAGTTTAGAGATCTTGTATCCAATTCATATTTCATGGTTGTTGATCATGACACAGCCTTCAACATATTGCTTGGAAGACCCTGGCTACATCAACATGTGGCTATCCCTTCATCATACCATCAATGTCTCAAATATTGTTTCAATGGTCAAATTGGGACATTGTATGGGGATAAAGCCCCTTTCAAAACATGTGAGTTTCAATACATTGAGGCAGAATTCTATCATATGAAGGGTAAGGAGAAATCCATGACAAGGGAGGTCACCAAAGTTAATGCTCCATATGGTTTGGAAAAGATTCTAGTAAGAAAATTTACACAAGTGAGTGCAGATTATGTGTTGCCTATCAGTCAAATTGACATGATAGACCCAAATCAAAATACACTTATAGAAACCTCCATAATGTCAATTATAGAAATTAAGCCAGACAGCATGGGAGAAATTGATGATTCACCAAGCAGTGATGAAAGATCAAATGGGGATGTCTTCATTTCATCTGCTGAAATCCAGCAAGTCTATACTTCACCAACCAGGCCAGAAGAAGTTATAGCAATGTCATAGGTGAATGATGATTTTGATTCTCAATCAGTTATCTCCTCTTTATTACCCAAGGAAGAACTTTCATCATCAACTGGGTCGGAAATGGAACCCTCTTCTTCAAGATGTTCAAATTTTAACGTCTCTTCTGATCATGAAAATTCTACTTCATCATGTACTATGCATGTAGAAACAGAAGAAATAATACATGTTGAAGAAGAAGAGGAAGATATCAGTGATGCTCCTCCAACATTTGAAGAGGGTATCTCTACCACTATGGATGAACTCAGAGAAATAAATCCATGTACAAAAGAAGATCAACACCCCACTTTATTTAGTGTAGCCATGACACTTGAAGAGAAAGAAATGTATATTTCATTTTTAAAGAATAATTTAGATATATTAACTTGGAACTATACAGAGATTCCAGGCCTTGATCCTAATGTTGGTACTCATCATTTGGGTTTTCCAGAAGAACATCGAGGATTTAAGCAAGTCGCTAGAAGAACACACCCAACCTATGTATCCAAAATTGAAGCTGAAGTGGATAAGGTTATCAAAGATAAATTCGTCAGAGAAGTTCAATATACCAAGTGGTTGGCTAATATTGTCCCAGTGAAAAAGATGAATGGACAAATTTGAGTTTGCATTGATTTTAGATATCTTAATTGGCATTGTCCAAAGGTTGATTTTCTAGTTCCGATTATAGAACTCTTAATTGATGCAACAACTAGATATGAAGCAGTTTCCTTCATGGATGGATATTCAGGATATATTCAAATCTGAATGGCTCCAGAATATGAGGAATCTATAGATTTTTGAGCCCCTTAGGGTGTGTTTTGCTATCGGGTAATTCCCTTTGGCCTGAAGAATGCTGGTGTAACATATCAGCGTGTCATGCATTGTATCTTCAAACCCTTTTTAGGGAAGTTTGTTGAATGTTTTGTGGAAAATTTGGTGGTTAAATCCAGGAAACGTTCTATTCATTTGGATGATTTTGAAGTCATATTCCACAATCTTCAAAAACATAAATTGAAGATGAACCCCTTAAAATGTGCTTTTGTGGTAACCTCAAGAAAATTTATCAGCTTTGTTGTATGCCATCGTGGTATCAAAGTTGATCCTGAGAAGACAATGTCAATCCTTGGTATGTCACCTCCTCGGAATTTGAATTAATTGAGTGGAATTCAAGGACACATAGCCTATATTCGGCGTTTCATCCCCAATTTGGCAGGAAAAAGTTTACCCTTCACCAAATTGACGAAGAAGGGAGTCACTTACCAGTGGACTAAACACGGTCAAGAAGAATTAGATATTCTCTTGAAATATCTCTTGACTCCACCAGCGTTAATGCCACATGTTTAAGGAAGACCACTTATCCTCAATGTGACAGCTTTAGAGAGATAATTGTGTGCCTTTCTTGCTCAGAAGAATGATGCTGGGAATGAAAAAAGTCTCTACTGTCTCAGTCGGACTATACTTGAAGCAGAAACCCGATACTCAAGTATTGAAAAGTGCTGCCTAGCATTAATATTTACAGTTCAGAAGTTGAGACACTACCTGCAACATCACGAGGTCCAACTGGTATCCCACAATATCCCACTCAAATTTATCCTTAGTCGTCCAATGCTTACAGGACGTCTGGCAAGGTGGACAGTTATTCTACAATAATTTGATATCCAATACATGTCTCAAAAGGAAATAAAAGGCCCAGATCTAGCTGATTTCCTTGCTGAACACCCTTCAGTAGAAGATACATCTTCAGATATTGAACCTCCTGATGAGGAAGTCTTTTCTATTCAAGATAGTCTTCAAATATGGGAAATGCACATTGATGGTGCTTCCAGAAGTCCAATAGGGAAGAAAATGGAAGATCCTAAATTCAACAAAGTTGGGTTAGGAATTTTACTCATTTACCCAGAAAAAGCAGTGCTACCTTATTCCTTCTCATTGTTGGGAGGTTGTACAAATAATGAAGCAGAATACCAAGCTCTTATCGCAGGATTGGAGTTGGCACTTCAAGCACAAGTGAATCACTTAAAGATGGAAGGTGATTCAGAACTGGTAATCAAACTGGTCAATGGGGATTATGCAATCAGAAAAGAAGAGTTAATCCCTTTGTATTATTATTTCTTAGAGTTAATGGAGGAGTTTCCTTCAGAACTGACATTTTCTTATGTCCCGAGATCACCTAATGCCCAAGATAATGCACTGGCTAATACAGCCACAGCTCTGGCAGACCAAATTGGGACAAGAAAAGCATCAATATTTCCCACTGTTGTACAATTTCACCTTATGTTTAAATCAGAACAGAGCAAATCAATGAAATTAGTCCCATTCCTGAACCATATGGTCATACTACAGGATGGATGACACCTATCAGGGAATACCTTCAAAATGGAACACTTCCACCTGATAGAGCTGGGAAAGAACAAATATGGCGACATGTGGTCAATTTCCCTCTTTATGATAGCCCAGATCACCTAGAAAAAATTCTCTACAAAGGTGGTTTTGATGGAATTCTCTTCAGATGCATTGATGGTGAAGAGACAATGGATATCATGAAAGAAGTCCATGGAAGAGTTTGTGGTGCCCACCAATCTGGATATAGACTATCTGATCAAATTCTAAGTCATGGATACTTTTGGCCTTCAATGATATAAGATTGTGTTGATTTTACAATGAAGTTTCATTCTTTCCAAGTACATGCCAACTTCATTCATCAACCCCTAGAGTTTCTTCATATGGCTAAATACCAGTGGAAATTTTCCCCATGGGGAATGGATGTAGTGGGACCATATCATTCGGCTATAGCCAAGCAGTTCAAGTATATTATTACTACTACTGACTTCTTTTCCAAATGGGAAGAGGCAATACCCCTCAATGAAGTCAGTTCTAAATTAATTGGTAGCTTCATCAAGTCTAACATCGTTACAAGATTTGATTTCCCTCATTCCATATTGACGGACAATGGCACCAACATCTGTTCATCTGATGTGAGGAAGTTGTATCAAGAATACCACATCAAATCCAATCATTCATATCGGTATCATTTAGCAGACAATGTCTAGATAGAAGCCTTCAACAAGACTCGTTCAAACCTACTCAAAACTATGGTTGATAAAGATAAGAAATTATGGCCTGATAAACTCTTTCATGCTTTATGGGCTTTTCACACCACCACCCGCACTGCAACGCGGTCAAATCCATATTTATTGGAATATGGGATGGAAGCAGTCTTCCATATTTAGGTTCAATTACCCTCACTCAGAGTAGCCATTTGTGATCAGTCATCTACAAATGAACAATCTCAAAGGAGATTGGATGAATTGGAACGATTAGACGAGAAAATATTGTGAACCTTGCACCACTTGGAAGTCTATCAGAATCAAATAGAACGATCTTTCAACAAAAAAAGTTTCTCTTCGTTCATTCAATCAGGGATTATTGGTATTGGTTCTCAGAACACTAATGATACCTGGAAAGAAACCTCCCAAGCTGGAGCCGAAATGGGAAGGACCTTATTCAATACTTAAGGTCTACTCCAATGGAGCTTATTCTTTCATCTCAATGGATGGAGAACTCATTACTACTTTAACAAATGATAGATTTATGAGGAATTATTTTGTGTAACACAAATAATTTTTCATCCAACATGACATTAAACTGTTCCATCATCCAACATGACATTAAACTATGCCATCGTCCAACATGAGGTTAAACTGTGCCATCGTCCAATAGGACATTCAACTGCACCATCCACAGTCCATGCATATAACCTTAAACTATTTTCACTTACGTCTAACATGATGTTAAACTATGTCGTCCTAACTACATGACCCTAAACTATACAGAAGTCCCTTACATCCTGCAAGAAGTTAAACTGTGTCTTGTTTTGTCCTCACTACATGACATTAAACCGCACAGTCCCCCTTTCGTCCAACTTGACATTAAACTGTATTGTCCCCATAGTCTTAGCTATAGGACCCTAAACTGTAAAGCACCCTTATATCCAACATGACTTTATACTGTGTCCCTATATTTGTTCTACATGATGTTAAACTGTACTTATCATTCGTCCTACATGACGTAAAACTGAGCAAAGTCCCTTAATATGTCCTACATGACATTAAACTGTATTGTGTCCCTGCTACGTGACACTAAACTGTACAGCACCAATAGTCCTCACTGCAAGACTTTAAACTGTATAGTCCCTTCACATGTCCTACTTGACATTAAACTGTATTTTGTCCCTGCAACATGACACTAAACTGCGCAAAACCAATAGTCCTCACTGCAAGACTTTAAACTGCATAGTCCCTTCCTACATCCTGAATGACCTTAAACTGTGCATCGTTAAGGTTTTTGTTACCTCTTGTTTCTCACACCGAGTATGACTCACGTTATCTTAGAGTAAAACTTCAACCATAACACCCTATCTGGGACACTAACCATGTGTAAGTCCCGACAGCATTTTTAAGTCGTTGTCCTAAAAAAACTTGATCACTAATTCATTCTTTAATTGAACTACACGGACTTCGATCCTTGCCTTTTAGGCTTGGTACGTATGAAAACTCCTGAGGTTCAAGACCAAAACCAATCTCTTCACATCTGTTCACCTCCATCTCATATGATGTTGATCTGTGAAGCATCCCCAGAACCAGTTTTTTTACATTGGTTCACCTTTGTCCGTGCTACAAGACGTTAAACTATACAACACTTTTTTCTTGTACGAAAATAAACTACGACATTCTTCAACAACCTCACCTGAGAGGGAATCATTATTTACATTAAGCTTCAATCTGTTATGTTCCAATGATTATGGGCATACATGGAAATGCCTGAACCTTTTATCTTGGGTTAAACCATCCCTGCACTAAAGTCCCCTTTACCCTTCATATGTACAAACCAAATCTATATATAGGTTATTTCAAGAACTATGTGCGGCTTGATTCCCATCCTTATGGGATACGTAGTAACATTCGGGCGTCCCTCAAATCTAGCCCCAAGTCATTGGGCCTAACCCCAAATTCCACTTTCAGCCCCTTGGCTAAAAAAATCCTTGTGAAAACACACACCGTGTATTCATTATAATGGTCCGATCTCTATGACCCTAAACTAAGATTTCCTATACTCTCATATTAAATGACGTTAAACTATATTTCAAGAAATACGTATGGCATGATTCCTATCCATATGAGATACGTAGTGAAGTCCAACATTTCAATTTAGGACCCAGCCACAACATGATTATGGTTAGCATTGGTATGTGTATTTTCTACTTGCATTGAACAAATTCCCATTTTTATCTGTCATACTCTTAACCTTAAATACTTCTAGATCTTTATAACCCTTTTCTCGACATCTGGTCACAAAATGTTTGATACTTGATTGTTCTTTTTCCTACCTATGCAGCACGTTCCATTAGGCGACCTTGCATAAGTAGTCTACATAACAGACTTGTTAGCCAAAAGATACAATTATTTGACTATTTAGCCAATTCCCTCAGGTGTCCATGTATAATTCAACCCCCTAACGGGTTTTTCAAATAATGGTAATCTCATTCTTTTTATGAAACCCTCTTTTGTCCTTAGTTTTCTTAAAAACAATATGTCAGGATTCACAAAAATAGCCATCCTTAACATACTTGTCCCATACTCTTTTTCATTATCTGAAAGTATTCAAGTCTATGGTTTATATTTCCCTTCCCTATGTATGGGTCAGACCATCGTAGGAGTGAAATTAATCTAGATCATAGACAATATTGTTTGGAAATATCTTCTCCATATTCAAGTACCTCTTTCTATACAAAAAACTCTATGCTTTGGAAAATTTGAATCTCCATAAACTTTCACCGGTTTTTAGCAGTAGAAAAGTAAATTTCTGAGAGTTCTTTTTCCAGAAAATGAAGCACATGCCCTTAGGAGGCCGTGCATAAGTAGTCTACATAACAGACCTGTCAGCCAAAAGATACTATTATTTGACTATGCTTCCAATGCCCCTAGGTGGCCCTGCATAATTCAACCCCCTAACGGGTTAGTTGAATAGTGGTAACTTCATTCTTGGGAACTACTTATTCTAATACCTTTTAGACATTTTTCATATCATTCCTCTGATTCAAAATTTCTTAAGTCATCATTTACATATTTTTCCTCATACTTGAACATTGTAATATGTTTTTAGTTAAATTAACAAGGAATTGAGTTAATTTTAATCCATTCAGTCAAAGCTATTTTGACCTTAAACATTATCCTTTTTATGTCCAACATGCATGACTTTAAACTACAAATAACCACAAAGACACATGGTTTCTCTTTTTTTCCTCATAGTCAAATCTTCTTTTCTCTCTGGATCCAACTCTGAGGGGGGACTTTTGTTGACGCTCCATTATATCACAGAGTCTAATTACTAAAAAAGGGAAATACCTTAGTCCTTAGTGATTCATACTTTGAAGAAACATCAAAAATTGACAAAGGCATGAACAAGGATTTCTTCAAACTTGGGTTGAGCATGTTCCACCAAGGTCATGCAAGTATACTTGCGTGCCAAATAATGGTTGCGTAGGTGAATTGCGCACACTCTTTGATTTTCACCCAAGGGTCTTCCCTGGCCTATAAATACACCTGTGGGCCCCCCATTTCAGGGATGGAAAAATTCCAAAACTCATATTTGAGCTCTGGTCGCCCAAGTCTCTTCGGGAAGTATTTGGAACGCTTCTAAGTTAATTTCTTACCTATAATGGAAGGCCTAAATTGGAGAAACAAGGCCTAAGTGTTAAAACTCATCAACACTTGCTCGCCTAAGTGGCCATCCCTTAAGGGAATTTTCCACACTTGCGCGCCACCATACCCCTTCAACAGAACTTGCGCGCCAGTCTTCTGGAAGCCTCTTGGGATAGTACTAAGGGTTTGAGCCAAGTCTCGCCCAAGTATTACCCTAAGGGTTGACCGTCGCGCTTGTACCTCTGTGTCGTAGAAGTATACTTGCACGACCAGGACTTGCGCGCCCACACAGGACCTACGTTCCCACTTCTTTTAGGGTGCCTCTCCTGCCTATTCCACTTCTCTTATTCCTATCCACCTCTACTATTCAAGATCCATCCTTCAAAACCCTCTTTTGAGCCATTTCTTTTGGCATGGCTTCCTTGTTGTCTTCCTTATTTGAAATGAATTTTGTGGAACATCTCTCAAAACCTAGTGATTTACATGTCTTTATATCAGTAAGGTTATAGATTTAATTCATTCAACATCATCCTTTAATGATGAGTGGATCTTTTAAAGTGGGGATAAATTTTAGGAATAGGTCCCAACCATAGGTCTGGGCATATTTCTTAGTAATCCCCACCCATAAATTCCATTAACTTATCCCTCCTTCTCAGGAATATGTCCTAAGTCTCAAATCTCAATATCCCAAATATGGGTATCCTCCTTAAGAGTAAGCCCCAAATCCCCAAACCTGGGCCTCCTTTTTAGGAGTAAGCCCCAGTCTTCAAGTTCCCTTAATTTTGGGCATCCTTTTCAAGAGTAAGCCCCATGTCCCCAAAATTCATAATTCCGTTTAACCTGGGCTTCCTTTCCAGGAGTATTCCATAGTCATAATTCCTCTTAACCAGTCTTAATTTAATTTTGATTTAGGCTTCCTTCTCAGGAGTAAAACCCAATCACAAGTCCCCTCTTAATTTGGGCATCTTCCTCAAGAGTAAGCCTCATGTTAGAGTATCCAAATCACTATAAATCACATATAACTTTATGGACCTTGTTCCTGGGTTTCTTCCCTGAAGTAAATCCCAATCTTCATTTTTCTGGGAAGTCATACATACGTAAGCCCCATATCATTTCTTATAATTTCATCTTTCATGGAACAATTGTCTGGTTTTACCAATACCTCTTGTTTCTCACACCAAGCATGACTCACGTGAGCTTTGAGTGTAAAAGTAAGTATGACATATTTCTTTGAGCCATCAATCATGCATAATCCCTATAGTTCTTTACTTGAACTACGTGGGTTCTGATTCCTTTTTTAAAATAAAGGATACGTAGGTAGCCTATCTACATGTATGATCCCAACTCTAAAATAATCTATGTATTTATGAATGATAATAAACCTCAAGTGCCCTACTGAGTGGCTTTAAAACTAGTATGGTTATCATAATGACCAAGAGATTTCTATATAATGTGTCGAAGGATACCATTGAGAATATTTAAAAAATACATATGATTCTCTATTGATGAAGAACCTCGAATACATATAAAAATTCTCTAAATCTCATACATCTTAATAATTGATTGTCATATCTAAAGGAAAGCTCATTTTCATTCTTGGTAGTGTAATAAGGATTCACGAACATAACAAAAATCTATAAAGAGAGTCCCAGAGTAGATAATAATTCTCCTAAAAATGTGCGATGAGTCCGACCTCCCATCCTCTTGACCAATCCAAATTCATAAGCCTTATTGGTTCATAACTAATGAGCACCTACCTTTGGAAAGTAGGTCCAAATGGATATACAATCATTGGATGTTTCCGTTTCTACGAACAAACCCGTTAGAAACTGCTTGGAATGTTTGAAACTTAAATCAACGAGGTCATTCCCATTTCAAGAGGAAACAAAGGAATTAAAAAAATGCACTCTATGATCCTGTAGAAAATTTTGGATCAAAAATAGAAGAGTTGGACTGAAGATCTCTCTAATACTGTCTTGTCCTATTGGGAAATGAATCAAAACCCCACCCAGGAAACTCTATACACCCAAGTGAATATGATAGGGGTAGTTATACCTATGGAGGTTCAAGTTTCATTAGTGAAAATAGTCATTTATGATTAGATTCAATTGTAAAATGGAGTTGAATTTTGTTTAGAAAATTTGGAATACCTCATATAAAATAGGCTAGAACCACAACATAACACTGAACGGAACCAGAATCCTTTAGAATGGTTGTTCAATTAACTTCTTTTCTTATGATCTTTCCATCGAGGAAATATTGTTTTGGATTTAAGGATCTTGATGATACATAGGATGAATACAACAAAGTTAGAACCCAAATGGGTAGGACCTTATGTCATTCATTAGGTCCATTCCAATGGTTCATACTTATTGATAAACATAGATGACGAGTGTGTCACACCTCCCACCAATTATAGGTTTTTTAATTTGTACATTATGCGAATCTTCACTATTTTTCCTAGTTTCATGACGTAAAATTTCATGACCAATTCTTCTCTAGAAGATGATAAAATTGTATAATGCTCTATCATTCCTTCCAGATGTTTAACATTGTGGTATATGTTCTTACCATAGAAAATTAAAATACAATATTCACATCCCAAATGAATGATATAAAAATTCATGAAACATTTATCCCTCACTTGAGAGTGTTCCACTCTTTCGATGTCGATCATCTACTAGACCTCATTCAAGAACAAGGAATAATTTTACTCTGGTTTCTAATTATAAAAATAGTGATATCTGAACCTCGCATCCTAGGCTTAACCCAACCACTAACCATTTTCAGGATTATTCCCCTTGGTAACATATTTAATTATCTCTCATGAATACTTCAATTCAGCACATTCAAGTGCATGGTTTAATATCACCTAGAGTGTTTAACTCTCCCTAGGAATTCCCAAAATGCTCACATTCATATATTATACATTTCTGGATTTAGATCCTCATCATCCTCTCAGTCTTAATAGGCCCAAAATTAGTAGTGCTGCCTATAAAAACAGTATAACCTCATTTCATGGAAAAATTACTCAAAATATCTTTTATGATAAGTAATGGATCCTGTGATTCGTACAAGGTCAATTGTCAAACCAAAATGTTATCACCCCATCCTTGACTAATGTGTTTATGGATCATATGTTTCAAACAAAATAAGTAGTATTTACCTTATTATAAATCTCCAAACTTTCATGGTCTATATTTATGAAGTCATGGTTTTCCAAATTTCATCCCCCCTTGTTCGAGTAGGGTCTTAAATAAATGAGTGTTATTCCCCTGTTCACTCATCCATGTTGACCAACTAGGTCAGTGCCATTAGAACCTTCCCAAGAAATTTTCCTTTCCCCTATTATTCCCTCCCTTGTGATAAGGGAAGTTCCTTATAACTATTTATTTCCCATATTAAACCTTAATCACATGGGTTTAGAAGTCTTAGAGGGACTTTCACCACAAGTTTAAGATTCATAGATGTTCCAAAACAGAATATCACCCCTAATTAGTCTGAGCTCAATGAAAATAAATATGAATCAACCCTCTTGTGTCCAAGTTTCCTAGACTTAAACTGAGTAAATCATGTCTAGGAGATGTTCCATCTATCCCAAATCCTTTGTGGTTCTCATTTCAAGTCAATTTTTAACAATTTTGTGCTATAAAAACATCCCCAGGACACATCAACCATTTGGTCAAAGAATTATGACCTTAAACTATATGAACATCATTGTTTAATGTAATTTGACCTTAAACTACATCAATACATTTAGTCACCGCATGATTCTAAATTTCACACAAAATCCTTGTCACAAAAAATAAAATTTTATGGTGCATGTTCCTTGACTTCTAAAATTCATATATGTATCTTTTTTCTTCACGTATTATGTTTTAAATAATAAAATATATCATCATCATTGCTTGAGAGAATAACTCCCTTCACTATCGATGTTAGACTTCTTTTACACACATCCCAAAACTATGGGTAGATTGATTCTCATTTCATAGGATATGTAGTGACATAAAGACCTCATATCTAGGGAGCAACCATGAATCTACACCCCTAGGGGGAGCCATATTTAGTATAATGTGTCCCTCTATACCACCATACACATCTGGTATTCTTTTGCATAATAGATAAGAAATCCCACCATCACTATTAGTCTAAGTCACATAACCTTACAAGTCACATCACACATCTTAGTCACATGATGTGAAACTATATGAAAACATTCCTATCACAATATGTTATATAATAATACACTATATACATACATTATTATTTTAAACTAGATTTTTCAAGATCCCTACTACAATATGTTATACTACAAGGTCCACATAGCTATCACAATAAACTAAACTATGTGACTCTTTGTCCCTCACGTGAGTGGAAATTCATTGAGAATGTTGATCATCTACCTTAATGCATTATAAAATTATATGAGGCTAGATCTAAAATTCCATGGGATATGTAAAGAAACCATAATCCCATATCCTAGACCTATCCTAGTCAGTTTCCTACTTTAGGACCACTGTCCTCAATAATGGATTCAACACTCACTTATTGATAACCCCTTTAGTGTTCTAAAATTCATAGTGGTGTAGAACTTGTAGTGTTGGATTCCACATGAACAATCCCATAATTCATCTCCACACATCAATTCCCCTTCAATTCGGGCCTCCATAACCCTCCAAATATTAATAGTCTCCACTAATAGTAATGGTTTTTAGAAAAACTGACTCACCTTCCATCATATTCACATGACTCAAAATATCTATAGTGATGGATAATAGTTACAATTTATCAAACATGGTAAATGACTAATCCCATATTTACTCAACCCATCCATGGTCGGAATAGTTGTGGAACAGGTTTTTCAAATATTTTCATAATTCAATTTTCACTTATTTCCAACTCCCCTTCAAAGTAAAAATTTTATATGCCATGATTTACTTCCTCTTTGAGAAACTTTGTTATTGTGTGATTCTAGCACCCTTGGTGTTACCTTATGTCAATTTTTTCAGGTTGATTAAGCATTTTATTTTTGAAAAGTATTTTTAATCTTGGATCCTCTTCATCATTATTACTCACTCCCATTTGACAATAAATGATCAACAAAATTCATTATTTCCCATAATGATCATGGTTCATGGGGGCCTATGAGTCATGGTATGGCCTGAACCAAGTTTTTTGAGATGCACCAAGAAACCTTATATTTCAATCATCATGTACTTAAATTGTATGAAACTTTTGATAGAGATTTTTTTTGGTGTGAGGCCTCCTTGTCCCTCCATTCAAATTTTCACAGTACTCACTCTGATTCCTTAATAAACTCTCCAATATACCTTTTTTAGTTCAATGATATATGACTATAAACTATTATGCTTCTTCTCCAAACACCAAAACCATAAATTATGTTTTCCTGGACCCATTTTCAATTAAATACACATATGGTTCGGATCACCTATAGAATTTCAAAGACTACTTATTCCTTTGTGGCATAATAAAATGGGAGTACTCCACCTTTTGGTGTTGGTATCTTACCACAACCTATTCCAAAACTATATCTATCTTGATTCCTTATTTATTGAGATATGTAGTGATGCTCAAATTTCCCTTCTAAAGCCCATCTACAAACTTCCCTATCACTCACATTAATTTTTTTTCATTCTTATGCCCACTTTGAACATTGTTACCTCCTTACTCACCAAGATTATGTGACACATACATGGAAATGGTCCAAGAATTTTTACCTTAAATTATTTTCTAATTTTTGAGGTACTGGGCCTCATTGGACCTCTCTTCACATTAATTTTATAATACCCTCTCTTCCACATATTCTTTTCTAGACAACCAAATCTCTACGAACATAAACTATGAGATATGGTCCATGGTTCATGACCTTAAACATTTTGAAACTTTCTTTGCAGATGGTTGTTTTGTGAAAGACCTCCTTGTCCTTCTATTCACATAATTTTTGTGCTCTCTCACATTCTAGATGAACCTCTATGACCCCCATTGGTCCAAACCTCATGACCTTATACTATGTGTAATCATCCACACATATGACCATAAATGAATGACCATCTGTTATAACTAGCATAATACTAATATGATCCTTGAATGATGTAGAATTTCATATCAAGTCAAAAAAACATAGAGGATATATGTGTAAAGTCAACATTTCACCCACCCAGTGGACTATATATATTATGGAGAAGGAATTGTGAAAATGGAGGAGATAAAAATCCCACGAGCCTCCCCACTAGGCCTCAAAAAACCTATCATTCCTTGTTTAACCTACTAGTTCTGGAAAAACTGAGATTCAATAATTCCTCCTTTTTCACCTCCTTCAGAAGGAGCATCATAAGGAATCATTATATATGTTATCATTCCATTCATTCCACTACATTGATAGAATGGATGTTATTCATGTTGGTTCACACATTCAGTAACATGACATTAAACCACATGTTCGGCATCATTTTCTCATTATATTATATTAAATATTTCTTATCCTCATTTCATGAAGTTAAACTGAAAAATATTTGTCCCTCACATAAGGGGACCTTTCCCCCCTTTTTGGTTGGTGATCACTTAAATCACCTCTCATGTTCCTCAATATTCATTTGATAAAAAAGATGAACCTCCCCTATAAGGTGTGTTTGGACCTTATTATAGAAGATATTCCCCTTCAAAATGATAATATCTAAAGTGACATAATTCTCAGAGCATTAAAATCTACTCGAAAATTACCCTAGTTCTCCCCCATGCTTCACATATTCTTTGATTTAGATCCCTAGTATATTCTACATCTTAAAGATATCCCCTAATACTGATGGTGCATATCCAAAATGCCTCCCCACCCTTACCAAGCACACACCCTTAATGAATTTTGATATAAATTAGAAAGGTCCTATGTTTCAAATGTTCTCAATGGTCAGAACCCATTTTTTTTATCCCTAATCTAGATAGTTTGATTGTGGAAATTCCATTTCAAAAATGGTTAATAGTCATCCTAATTAAGCATATTTCTTTTTTTGTTCAAATTCTAAGAAATATCTATTTTCATCCTTTATCTCCCCCAATGTTTAGGTAAAGTCAAATTACCTCAGCATTAACATGCTCATTCACTCATACGCATTGTAAAATAAATTATTCTACATAGAGTCCCTCTCTACACCCAATGTCTAAAAATTTAAGACAGTCCCAATGGTCGATGGAAAATTATGACCCCAACACATCATTTATTTTTTATAACTCTCATTTCAATGAGTGGCCTTGTATTCGTATCTTATTAATAACATCAAGCACGAATTGCGTTGGATTAGATATTTATAGTTGGTTTTCTTATTAATATGGTGGAGATGTGACCAAATAAAATCATAGTAACATGAGGAAAAACAATAATTTTGTTGCTTCAAATGTAAGATGCAATGAGTAGGGACATCCATAAGCTATATTATCTACTTTATTAAAATGAAAACACTAATAAAAAAACATACCCCCTATAGCTAAACCTAGGTAAGAGAATTCTCCACCCGACCAATCATATACATTCTCGCCTCGTGGGGATTTTGTGGCCTCACAAGCTCCATACTATCATATATTGATTTATGATGAACCTAATCATCCTAAATCGTCCCCCAACCATGTTAGACTCTGTACTCATCCACCAAAGATTCCTCCCTCTCTACTTCAACCATGGCCACCACCAACTATTCCCTTAGTTGATTTATGATCTCCCCCTTAGATGTGATAGTGGTCTCATCCTACTATGCTTTTTAATCTATTAGACAATGCTCTTTTCATCCTCTTAGAGTGGCTTCATTCTTTCTATTGTTTTCTTATTCTGAGAGACATAAAACTCTATCTATTTATCATGTACCTAGATGGTGAATAATTATAATGCCAATGTGCGGAGGGCACGGGATTATACACCAAAAGTTACCATGTTCATAATCAACTAGAGGAGTTACCCCATCTGACCCCTAGGTATTCTAATGGGTTTTGGGTGATAATGTTTTTAATGATACATCCTAATTTTCACTAAACAATGTGGTTCTTTTTAGTGGTGTTGGTCATATAATCTCATAATTCTTTGGTAGGCACAATATATTACTAGAGTGAGGTCACCATGATTTTAGTTGTGGGATCCTCTATAGGAATCCTATTAGAAGGGTTGGGATCCATGTTTGGAGGGAGATTGTTCTTTTTTGAAGCCTCACCAAAAGCAACATCCCTTTCAGTATCAAGAACCGCTGACACCTCAACTATATCCATGAATAAAACATGATTCTCTCCCATGACTGGTTTTAGATTCTCTTGAATTATTGGATCCCAAGTGACTAGAACAACAAATAGATAAAGAATGTAATTACCCTCATGCATGCTCAACTACTGAGGGGGTACAACCCCAAATATTATTGCATACAATAGAAGAACACTTGGTTTGGTTTATAGTAACAATAATGTAAAATATAACAATAATGAGAGGAAACATACATGACATGAGGGAATTGACTACATCCATATCCATATCCCCACCGGCAACCATTCCAGGAGGAAGTTGCCCCAGCCAGTGCTTCTAGGTTGGGGACTGAGAATGGATGTCCACCACTAGATACCCCTTTGTGTCGATGTGAACCTCCACAACCACAGTGAAATCCTCTAGTGTCGCATACCCAATGACTACACCAAACAATATAGAGATGTTTATATAGAATATTTGGGTATCCATCAGATGTAGAAAACTATATAGATATACAGAATTATTGATTTACACAAGGATTCAATGAGATTTTGATGGTCAACCATCTGAGGTGTACTTACATATTTTTGGATATAACTTTTGTTGGAATTAGAAAATTTCCCCCCACTAGATGACTGGGAGGGTGGGGGAACATCGATCCTCCTCTCTAGTCCCATATACAGAAACCCCATCTACAAAGGCCTCTTACAGACTCTGAGTTAGGTTCCATAGTTTCAATAGAGATACTCTCCCCACATTTAGTGAAGGATACCAAACCTTCTCCTGATGATCTTTGGAAACATTAGAAATTTTTGGTTATAAATGATTGGAAGGAAAAAATGGTCAAATTGTGACATCAAACTAGTGTGGAGAAATATTTCCACGTCAAAGAGGAGTTTGGTTAGATCATCATCCTTTAGGTCACTTCTCCATTCCTTTGAGGACATGACTTCTCGAAATCAAATCCCTAGGTCACTACACCACTGGTGCCTTGAGAATATGTGCCATGAGACAAAACCTCTTGGGATTCTACTTCAATCAAAACTACATACACATGCTCATCAAGAGGCATAAATTATACCATGTTAGTGAAATAATATCTGTCTTAACACCACCATGTCAGGGCATTCATATCTGAAAGATATGAAGACCTATCCTAGATGTACATATGGGTGGTAATACGAGAAGCCTAGTTATTAAAATCTATATTTCGTACTAGGTGATCAATTGACATAGTTTCTCTAGTGTCTAATACAACTGTAACATCCCCCAAGCCTTATAAATCTTAGTATATATGGAATCCATAACTTCCTACACTCAGTGGTGTGACCACTTCCCCAATTCCTCCAAAGACCGAATTTCTGTTATCCAAGAGATCTCATCTTGGTCCTAGGTATACTTATGAATGTGTATTGAACCATCAGATGTATTCATTCTAGGGGTCCTGCAATAAGATGGATGTATTGGATCCCCCTAAGCTCGGGTTAATGCTGCCAATCCAGATTGGACTCTCATTGCTTCCATACATCGTCCTGAGGCAAAATTCCACCTCCCATCCTAATAGTCAAGGTACTAAACAAAAGTATCCACCTTCCTCACATCTTTCCTCAAGACCACTCTCTAGTATGAAACAATTTATTTTTGGCATAATTTATGTTATATTGGAATTTTGGTTATCCAGAGGAATTATAATTCGCTACCTAAATCATTAAGAAATAAATATCTACCATAGATTGATGAGGAAATATGGCTGTTTTCTTTTGAATGATCCCCCAATATGTACTAACCACACTGGATGTAAGATACAACTGAAATATTTAGTAAACTGAGATATGGTGTATGGTTAAAAATATGTATTTTCATCGATAAATACCACATCAAAATATTAGTAAATACTCCAACTTCTTCAAAATACCATATATATCATTGTTCATCTCAACATATGGGTTCAGGAAGGGAGAGATGTTGAAATTCATGGGGTTTCTGATACAGTCCACCATCCCCATCTCACTAAGTGTTACTTGTGAATCCCTAGAAATATTGAGGATGGATGGATGAAAAATAGTGTTTGGGGGGAGAATCATTTTATGTTTTTAACCCCCCCCCCCCCAAATTCATTATGATCTATCAATGAAGGAACTATAATGGACCACATATGTGCTTGGTTATATCCACCCTCAAGACATGACCATGCTAGCTATATAATCAGCATAAGATGGGGACACTCTAGTTTACTTGGATCCCAGATGCAAATATCACCACCATCATTAGGGTCCCTAGATAAAGACTCATGAAAGTATCATGGACTATAAGTATCCACATACTCAATAATTCTACCAAGTACAAATCATATCATACCTCTTGGTGTCGATCAACCATGTTCCAACCCTAGTCTTGATACCATCCTTCTTCAAGAAATAACAATTATGGAAATGAAATCATCATTTTTCAGGCCCCATAGAATTGATTTTGGAGCCACAACATCTTTCCCACTAGAATATTTAAAATAATCCCCATCCACATCATGAATGAAATATCTTGGTGGAAGGGAAGGTGATACTTCCAGACCAGAATCTGCTGGTCTAATAAGATCTTTGTCACTTTGATTATCTGATATATATCCCCCAATAATTCATTTCTAAGAGGAATTAATCATACTATAATAATGAAAAGGGAATAAATATAATTTTGTTCAAGTCCCATAGATTGATCCCTACCTCCCATGGTGAAGGAGGAAAGTGATTGTGTCTGGGAACCACAGAATGAGAAACTTTGGTAGTAACTTTGATTGGTAGTAGAATGAAATTGAGATGTCCACACTAGCTCATATATCTTAATGTGAAAAAGATATTTATTTTTCTCTTCATAGGTGCGTTATACCTAATATTACAACACCCACTCATCAATTAAGTTCCTCTTAACAATAGGTCCCAATATTCATACTAACCCATCCTATTGTTTGAATCATTTTCCTGAAAAATTCTTTTATACTGGGATGTAATTATTAATATGTTGGTTTATCCCCTCTGACAATCCTTATTTATATTTTAATGAATTATATGGTCTTTTCCACATATTCCCTCAATGTTTAGCAACCATTTTTAATTATCCATCATTGAATCTCATCGTGGCATGAGAACAAAAATCTCACATGTTTGTTTTGGCAGTCAGAATGACCACATTTTCGAGCATCCCATAGTTTTAAAGGGTTATAATGTTTCTTAGAGGGTATCCCATATTATTTTTTAACAAAAAAAATTCCATTCACTATTCATCGAGATTAACCACTTAGTATGAGGGATCTTATGGTTTCAGATCATTTCTCCCCTCCTAGAAGTAGATGTACCAGCATGAGTAGATTGGCCAGCCATTTGAGAGTAATTTCAAAGGATATATCTCATATGTCTCTCTACGTCATATAGACGGAGTATACCTCATGTAAATGGATCTATGTAATAAAATTTACCTTTGTTCACATAAAATAATGGCTAGTTAATGAAAATATTATCTTGTAATAAGAGTTTTTTGGAACATTGTGATGCAAAGGATTGAGGATTTGAACAAGTAATTATAGTTCTATGCATAAAAGATAGAATTTATCACATAAATTTCTAGTTCCCATAAAAGAGGTCCCCTTTCTATATTTATAGGAATAGAACCCCTATGTTTTTCATGTGTACAACTCAGTTATGTTACCCGGACATAATATTTCATGAAAAGTCAGAAAATTGCCTATATTTAAACATTTTCCTCAATATTACACCTTCAACTTCCTCATAAACTCTAATTCCATGAGTGGGGGATTAGATGGAACATAAAATGCTTCTCAACATCTATAATGATTGATTTTTCTAAAATAAAGTGGGTAAACTCAATCTGGGGACTACTTAGAATCCAAAGGGTCACATGCGTAAAAATGTGTACATTTGTATAGAACTCCTTGATTTGGTGAAAAAGTTACCTTTTCATTAAATATGGAATAAAATTAACCATGATATGAATATATTGGGTAATCCATCAAAAAATGGATAAGGTTTATAACAACATTTTTACTTTCTTATAAACCAAAAGATGGTGTGAAAGTCACCTCCATTTTAAAGATAATATTAAATCAATTTCTTACGTGATCATCCTCCAATGAAAAAGACATAAGAGTTGAGATATAATTACTTTATCAAACCAACCACAGGTTCTAATATATATATTAATATACATAACCCATCACCTAACCTGACAAATTTTCAATAAATATGGATTCGGACCCTAGTTTTTTAAGACATAACTCTATAAGATGAAGAATAAAACTCTTGGTCACAGAACCCAAATTTTCATAAAATCACTCAACTATAGTCTCCCATGGATTCCTACATGTAGAGAATGTGTGTGAAATCCCACAGATAGTTCCCAAATTACATTTTATTATGTTATAGATGGCCTCACATTACTTCACTTGAGGGGTAGATGGGTCTTCTCAAGTTGAGATTCCTTTTCAAAAACCAAAGCCTCAAGAGACCATAAATTTATGTACAAAAATACCCAATGAGTATTATTGTCACCCATGTGTTATAGATAATGTATTATAGAGAATATAATATAAATACAACTATAATTTTTCACAAAAAACTTTTAGGTCCCCAAACTAATTCATCATTATGAAAACATATTTTTACACAAGTTGATTTCTTCCCTACACCCATCATTATTGGGTTCATCGTTGTGATCTGTTTCTACACAACCACTATCATCAACCCTCAAATATATATGACCTATCTATTAATGGGATAGGTAGTATCACTTTATTATCCTCCAAGAAATCAGAACCCTAACTTAGGACCCCTTCGTGATTCCTCAAATGGGAAGTTTTCTCTCCTTTTGTTATCCAATATTACCTATGTGATGGATAGGTAAGCCAAAATAATGCAATCATCAAGGGAGAAATATTACTTTTCCCTTTGATGTGGGTGTCAGTGATCACTATCTCCTCCCATCCTCATACCCAAATCAGTAGTGGAATACCTCATGCATAAGTCCCAACCACATCTATATTATAAGGAAATAAGTTGAATAACATGTACATTTGATAATTAAGACGTAAAACTGTATGAACATGTTAGAGTAGAATGATGATAAACTACATAAAAATTCCCTCAACACATTATGTTAAATATTACCCCTACCCTATTTTACAAAAAAATTGTTATTGAAATTATAAGATTGAGAATAGTTTCCAAAATTCCTGGATGCTATAACACATGATTCTCATGCCATCCCTTGTTGTTTCCCCTTCCATGTCACAATAATCCTTATCGCAGAATTTTAAACTCCACACACTGATATTGTCATACATCCTAAAAAATGAATTCAAACTACATGGGGTTTGATCCCTAAATCCTAATATGGGTTTTAAGATGGATCCATGAGGTTCAATACGGATATCCCAACACCACCCAAAATCAATTTGTCTCCACTTGGGAGAGGATAACCTCGAAGTGGTGTCATTCCCCCTAATAATACACTCACTATAAAAACCATCACTACCCAGTATACCTCAATGTATTCATGTGACCAAAACATATATTCATCCTAGTACATGATGAGTGTATATGGGAAACATCACCATAATACATTAACAAGTGACCACATCACTAAATCACTTTAAAACTATAACCACATCCCAACAAGACCTTAAACCTATGATCGCATCCCAATAATAACATAGACATGTGATATCATCCACACAAGAACTACAACATATTACTACATACCCCCAAGTAGTAAAAAATATGATTGTTTCTCTATAAAACCTCAAACCTATGATTTCATACTTACAAGACCTTAAACCTATTTTTTTATACCCATAAGACATTGAAAAATGATTTCATCCCCAAAATACACTAAAAATATGATCATTACTTAATAATATCTTAATTATATGATCACCCCCCAAAATACCATAAAGATATGATCATGTTCCCACAAGACAATAAACCAATGACACATCCCCGTTACCCCAAAATCTCTAACTCATGTTAAAACATGAGATTCCTAGGATGATGAGCCTGAGAGGACTCATGCGATGAGGATATATTTATTGAAATTAAATGTGTTAGATTATTCTCATATTAAATACTCAATGTGCATACCCTAGCCTAATAAGCACAAGATTCCTATGGAAACAAGACTTATATATTATACACTCATCAATACATTGTCTATAACGAACATGGGATGCATATGGTTCTACACCGAAGGTGCATCATACATGAGAAATCCCCATCTCTAAATGAGAAATATTTTTAAAATTACCAAACATGTCCAACTTTCATATATATCCAGACACATCTAACATCAGTATCAGTTCCACCCACCAGTAGCTTCCCCATCAAGACAACAAGAAGTGTAATTAACTACTATCCACTTCAAGATGGAATAATAAATGAGATTCATGAATATGTATCTGATATATGATGGATGTATGTAATAAGAAATTTACTCCATTTTGCAATCCATGGAAGGAGGAAATTATATCCCATAATTCAATTTTGAATAAAGAGATGACATCATCAGCATTGGTGGTAGTGGCTGCCCACCTTTGGAAATCAAGAATGTAGGGAGACTACATTGAAGGGGTCATGGAAACTTAAAGTAAATGAACTAGTCCATGAGTGGGGGGAAAAGTACCAGATGCATTCCCAGGAGGGAGAATTAAGAAAATCGCTACTAAAGGTTATAAGAGAAAGAATGAAATGATTATTTTGATACACATTCTCATATACCATGAATTACATCAACAAGAATATTTTTTTAATTTGAAAAAATAAATAATTTTTATGTTCTTCAAAGTGATTTTAAAAATGAATTTTAATATTGATATATAAATGAATAAATTTAAATGTTAATTTTATAGTTTACTGGAAAAGGTAAATTATTTAAATCTCTATATACTTTAAAACAAGTACATTAATTGTAAAACAAAAAAAATTGTTTAAATTATTTTATATAATGGATTTATACTTAATAATATTAATAAGTAAATTTATTTAACATTTAATCAATACTATAGAGTTATTTTACATCATTTAATTTAAGGTATGTCAATACTTATCACCAAAATGATTGATACTGATGAAAAAATGAATTGTTATCTTTAATATTTAAAATAAATGTTAGTAAATACTATTTTATTTATTAACATTATAGAATATTGTGGGGGTATATATTTTAAACTATTCATATTATATTGATTTTATTTTAAATAAAATTGATCAAATTTACCTCAATACGTGAATACACCATTTGATTCATGTTCCAAATGATTAACTAATATAAGTAAATTCATAATAAAACTTTGTTATTATAGTGAAATTGGTATATTAATGGATATGATTCATTAAAATAGACATAGAATTTATTTTGTGTTACATAATATGAGTTAATATTCTAGTAATTATAGACTGGATTTTTGATAAATTCATAATAAGAATTATATGATAATTAAAAAATACTTGTGATTCTAGTTTATTTTATAGGAATGAACCAATTTCATTAGAATGATACACCAATGTGAGTTGTATTATTATTCTCAGAGTTAAAAAATTAAATATATTTTATTATTTACTTTTTAATTTCATTTTTTTTTCATGGTATTAAATATTGCAAACATGTATCCCACATTTTAAAATAAAGATTGAATTTATTTCCATAGAAACTTAAAGGAAAGAAGCAGAATGTATTATGAATTTATAATTGAACATTAAATATATATCTAATACCAATTATATTACTTTTATAAATTATGATAGTAATGAAACATTTTCAAGATAAAATAGTTATATATATAATTAAAAGTCTAAAAACAATATTTTAAGATATTATTATATTAAATGATTGTTATAATATAGATCAAAAATAGTTTGTTATGAAAGATCACATAAAAACCATATACATCGAGTTTCAAAATATCTATTAAGTGATGTTGTATAACTAAATAATAATTTTATGTGGCCAAAATATTTAAAATAAATAATCTAGAAATAAAAATAAAACACTTTCTTTTTGTTTATCATAATATTTGTTTTTAATGAAAAATATCAAGAAAATTTATTTAATATTGATGTTAATTTTTATAAATTCATATACTGAATGTATGTATCATCTATAATTATTAGTGGATGGTTATTATTGTGACCTAGTATTGACCTACATTACCATTACATAACTTTTTCAGAATACTTAAAAACATTTTACAAATGGTCACCCAAAGACCATATTAGTTTAGTGCATTTGGAATATGGAAACATAAACATTGGTACATAAGTGAGGAAAATTTTCTCCCACTAGGTTCTCAGAGACTATAAACCCTATTAGACAAAATAGACATAAAATATATCTTCATAACCTATGGATGTAAACATAAAAGGCATGAAATCAGATACTCAGTATTGGTAAATAAGGGAGACATGTAAGCATAATCATGAACATAGGGGTTCGATAATGAGATCATATCATTATATGATCATACCATGTATAACATAGATCACTAACATGAGTTATTGAATAAATATTTACAGTTCATAAGATAATAATCATAAGTAAATATACATCACGAGGCATAAAATCATTACCGAGGAATAAGAAATAGAATTTATGGCATGTATATAGGAATAGATAAAATTATTTTAAGTATACCTACCAATACCTTTATAAAATGTTAGTATTGGGCTACAAACCATGTACCTACTTTAGGCTTGAGTTAATAACACGTGTGCCTTCTTACTTTTAGGCTTTTCCAACAACCCGTGCACATTTTTGTTTTTGGGCTTGGGATAAAACTCGTGTAACTTATTATTTTTGAGCATAGTCTACAACCTGTGTACCCTTTAATCTTATGTTGAACTTATAGTTAACTAATTTATTTGATGGAGATATAGGTCCCATCTATCTCATTGGAATACCATTCATACATGTGCAATAGGATAACAAAACTTTCATCGTATCATAAGCTATATAAAGATATATCTCTAATAAACATAAAATAATAACCCATTAAATAAAATAGGTATCATTAAGATTTCATAACATCATAAAATATTAAAATATATTGGTTTCATAATCTCTTCATAAATTCATGACCCAAGAAAATAAGTGGGTTTCAAAATCAAACAACTTATAAAAGTGAAATGGGTGTCTTAATCATCCTTCCATCCAAACATAAACCATTCAAGAATGAATATGAATTGAATAATTGGATAATTTCCAATAAGTTCATGTTTAACATAAATATATTATATTTTTTTGTAAAATAACTTTGAAGGATATTATGAAAATATTTCATGTTGTAAATATTCATTCTTCTTTGACAAATTAGCTTAAAAACATATTGCATTTTGAAAACCACATTCCTTAAAAAACAAATAATAGAATCATGATAATATTTTGAAAGTCATATCAATGAAAATATATTTTAAAAAACTTTTTGTTAAATTATCATTTTTTACACAAAAATAAATCTTCTATGAAATTATGGTAAGTAAATCCGTACATGTCTTATATGGTAAAAAGAACATTCCATTAGCATGGTAAAAATAATAAAAAAATGTCTCATTTAGAAAGAGACAAGAAGATTAAATTTAAAACATTGGTAAAGAAAAAATCTTAAAATTTTAATTTAAATATTCTACTGATAATATTAGAATATTCCTGTAAAGCATTTTTAGAAAGTATTTTTTTAAGGAACACAGATTTCTGATCGAAGAGATTGTAAATTTGTGCTTTCTTAAAAACACTTTCTTAACAGTATTATGTACCAAAGTGTGGGAAAATGGTACCAATACATGAATATATATATATATAATAACTATAGTAGAGGAAAATTCGTGATTTTTCATAAGATATGTATCATAATATTTCAAAAATGGAAGCATAAACAGAAACAATCTTGAATAGTAATGAGATTGATTCCATAAACTCTTACCATGTAGTTACTTTGGACCATAGTCCATATTTAATAAAATAAAACTAAACTAAGAATAAAATATCATGAAATTAAAAATATTCATGATATAAAATTTCAAAGGAATTATATACACATCATGGAAAAATATTGGTGCTTAACATGTTATGTGACTCGAGGAAGTCAAATTGTGAAAAACTAACATTACCGATATTGTAACTTTTGAAACATAAACCCCCTAAAGGAAATATCATAAAATGGTTATGTAGATACCCATTAATTTAAGTATAATAACCATATAATACATCCATGGTAAGCATACACACCACACAAAAATGAATTGGTGGTGAGTAAAATATGTATCACAATGAAATAACAATTAGATGAAATTTCCTTACTTTGTGTCTTGAATATCGTAGTACTTGTTCAGACCACCTGTATAATAAATAGAAAATTTACTTTTATTATTTTAAAGAAACATATTATTATATGTAATACTATATATGGTTTTTTATTACCTTATATTACCCACTCGTTAATAATCATTTGTTAAGGTTTCACTTCAGTTAATATTCGCTTTGTTCTTCACGTGTTTCTTAATGTGTTATATATTTCATCCTTATACTTATATAAGGATTTAAATAATTTAAAAACAGATATAAATATAATGAATTTTTATTATATTTTTATTATAATAATCTAAAAAATATATAAGTATGAAATGGAATACATCATTCATGGAAATGGTAAGACGTACGTTGGAATGAACATTGTTTCCATTTTTATTGTCATATTTAAAGAAAGAAAGGAAAAAATATATTTTTATTTTTATATAATATAATTATTATATAATTATAATGTTATATATATCATATAAGTTTACTAGACCCATCTTTAATACATTCCATGTACTGTGTGAATGAATCACATCGCTTTGAAGGGACGGTAATACACACTTCCTCAAAAGAAATTATCATATTGCCAAAAAGAGGAAATTATAAATACATTAGTAGAAAAAGAATTAAATAAGATTAGGTACCCAATTAATATAATATATAAAATATATAAACCTATTTTCCACCATAATTTTTACCTTTAACGACGATAAAGGAAAAATGAACAATTGTCATTTTGTGAGGCGGTAGCTTTTTACACACTTAAATAGTATGTATGTTAGCCATTAGATGTTGGTGTGTGTATGTGTAGGTACAAAAATAGCATAAAAACATACTATTATATTAAATATACTTATATTTTTATACTATAAAGTAATAAATAGATATTATGGGGTGGGTAAATAAAATAAAATAATGGAACTTGAGAGAAGACGTTACCTTTTAATCGGGTTACTCCTTTTGGTTGGTGCCAAAAGGCTTCCATGGATTGATATCAATCAAAGGGGATGATTATAGGATGAAGTTAGGGATGTTTTGAAGTGTATTTGGAATATATTTCCAAAACATAAGTGGTTTTATAGGTGTAAAAAAGAGGGATAGGTGGTGGCCTTTTATAGGAAGGGAAAGCACACAACTGGCATTTTTGGAAACCAGTTAGGTCTACCCAGGTTTTTACATAAAAAAGTCATAAAAACCCAAATAAACTGAATATATTATGGTTATGGTCAAATAATGGTCATCCAATGGGTGTTGGATATGATTCTTGGTCATGTTGGGTCCTAAATATGTGGTTTTGTTCTTTATTATCCTAGTTTTTCTCTTAACCATTTTAATTAATTTTAATCACTTTCACTAATATTTTTGGTCAAAAAAGTATAACTTATTACATGTTAAACATTATGATGATTCATAATATTTAATATATTTTTTCAAATTCAAATAAAATAAGTGGTAGAAATTAATTTAAAATTAGTCTCACTAACAGGACAAACCTGCAGGTTTTAAAAAAATGATCAAAATTTGAAAAGTCTTTTATATCCTATTTAAATGTGAAATTAGTTAAAATTATCTAAATTGAATTAATTGATAAAAAATAGTCTAATTAAAATTATAAACCAATTTTAAAAATAATTTAACCATATAAAATATTATACGAAAACGTATTTTTGAATTAAAATTCCTTATTTATAACTATTTATTAAAAAATTAAACCTTATCAAAAAAATGGAAACAATTTTACTATCATTGTTTTTGTGTTTCTATTTCAAATATAAAATTTATTTTTACATATTAAATATATAAATGTACCAAAATTAGAATTTAAAATGGGTTCTCCTTTTGAAAATGAGGTAATACTACCTTTATAAAAATATGGGGTTTTAGCATAAAATTGAGTGTGTTCTTATCTTATATCTATAAAATCTATGGGATTATTACCAGAAATATTTTTTTTGATTACATAAAAAATAATTTTAATTAATTTAATTTCCTATTATTAATTAATTTTACCTATTAATGTGAATAATCTTATTCGAATAAAAATAGACTTTTATTAAATAAAACCTTATATATTCATTTGGTTTCTATATTCTATTCTAATTAATAGGAAACCAATGAATTCTTCTATATATATTTTATATGTTATTTAATCCTCAAATATTCAATTTAATGGAAATGTTATATCATATTAAGTAAAAATATTTTAATAATGAATTATTGTTTGGTAACACTAGGTCTAGAGTGTTACGCAAGCCTTAGAGGAAAGTCAATCTTGCGTGTAATGTAATCTATGATCAGTGTTCCATTTAGAGAAAGATAAACTTTATAATGAATGTAGTGCATATTAAACTTGATGTTGCATATAATGTAATCTAGACACAATGATTTAATACAAAATAAACTATTTTTATTATTTCATGAAATGATAAATATAAAAAATATTAAATTAATTTCAAAAAATATATTTCACAAAGTCCTGGGCAGTTAAATTTACCCCCCTTAAATTGAATTTCACCCTCGAAATTCATTTGGGTTATCAGAGGATTAATACTTGAAAGTTTATTTCATAGAAACTCACATAGTAAAAATTAATACTAAAACATCCTTTGAAAAAAAGAATGATGGAACAGTAATAGTTACCCAAGAAACTCATAACTAGGTTCCCATATAGGATAACATTGGTGAGAAGTGAAAACATTGAAAAAAAATAGAAATATGACCCTCAAGTTATTATGATGAGTGATAGAAAACATGGTTAAGATAAATTTGGAAATAATAAAGCCATAAATAATCTATTGTCTATCTTACTATTTAAATCATTCAAAAATAAGGTACTAGGATAATTTTTTTATTTATAATTAATTTCTCTAATGCTGAAGGATTTTCATGAAAAGATATACTTTCTTGATTTCTGGACAATCTCACACTTTGTTGTTACTTTATCCACTTAAGCTTTTTCTCTAAAAAGGGAGTTGATTTTTTTATTATTGCAGCACTAACAGATCATGAGATCCATGATAAGTCATCACATCTCTCTTCAGTTACCATCAATAGAAAATTGTTAGATCAAGTTATCTAATGTGAATGAATACTCATGTGGTGAGATAATACTTTAATCTCAAAATATTCATCTGAAGTTTAACTCAAAACATCTATAAATTGTTAAACTTATAACCCTTTTAAATGATGAAAATATAGAACATTAGAAATAAAGTCATAAAATAAACTTAACATTGATCCCTAATATCTCAAAAAGTCGTTCTTGGTTGTCACATTACAAACATGGGAATACCCTCATCATATATTCTCTTCAAACATGGTAAAAAATTGCCATAAATACATTTAGAAAACATGAATTCTTGCTTATTAAATTGGATATTGGATATATTCATTAAATACAAGAATTTTTACACTTAATCCATGGTGAAATAGACCATTTTTTAACCAATCAATTATTATAACTAAGGTAATTTGTGCTATCCAAATTACTTTATCCAAATAAATTTTCTCTTTATCCAAGAAATTTTTTTTTTCTAAAAATCATGATCACATTGAGGGTTACCTTCCCTTAATCAAAATATCACTTTTTATATGTATTCATCACTATTAAACATATCATTTCCAAACATTAATGAAAACTTATAATTAAAATTATTATAAATTTAATGATCCATATAACATAATGTTGTTTAATTCTAAAACATAACTAATTCATTCATACAACTTTGTTCTTAAACTATTACTCATGCTTCATAAAATTTATTCCGTAATACCCCTTTCATAGAATATGAAATATAAATAGTGTATTAAGGTTCCTAAACCTCAATCTTATCATGCTTATTATGATTAATATAAACATTATTGGAAGAACATCACATACCTTTCAGTATCCATAAATTGATGTATTTCTATGAAAGCACTCACTTTATCCTTTACCAAAATTCATAGTCATTTTCCTATACTATTCCTTATCTTTAAACGTATCACTATATATTTCCTTTGGTATATCACTAATACTTTCTCATTATTTCTTCCAAAGGATAACTTAAACTTTCCTCTAACAACCACTATACTGACCCCATCATGATATACATTAATGTTACATTAATTTTTCAAAATACTTAAAAACAATTTACAAATGGACACCCAAAGACAGTATTAGTTTATTCCCTTTGGAAACATGGAAACATAAACATTGGTAAATATGTGAGTGAAAGTTTCTCCCACTATGATCTACAATACTATAACCCCTCTTAGATATATAATACATGAAATATATCTTCATAACATGGGGATGTAGACATAAAAATTGGTGATCTCATATACTCAGTATGGGTAAACAAGGGGGATATCTAATCATAAAAATGAACATATTAGTATGATAAGGTGATCAGAAATTATAATATCATACCCTATGTGTCAAATATGATAAAAACGATTTATGGGATAACTCTTAGATGTTTTTAAGACATGTATCATAAATAAATAAGAATCATAATCCATGAAAAAATAACTGAGGGATAAGACATAGAATTTGTGACATGAAAATAAAAATAGAAAATCTTATGTCAAGTCTACATAAGAAGACCTTTATAATATGTTATACATGGGATATGACCCATGTACCGGCTTTAAGATTGGGATAAGAACCTTTTTACCCTCTTAATTTTATAGTTGGGATACAACCCATGTACCATATTATTTTTGGGCTTCAGATACAACCCAAGTACCCTCTTATTTTCAGGCATGGGATGCAACTTGTGTACCCTTAGATCCCATATATAACTTATCATTAACAAAATCATTAGAGGGAGATATAATCCCCACCCATATCATAATAAAATCATTTATACTTGTGCCGCAAGATAATAAAACTATCATCATATCATGACCCATAAAAAGAGATAGGTCTTATAACCATTAAAACAAAACCCATGAAATGAAATGGGTATCATTAAAATTTCAACACGTAATAAACTATGAAATGATATAGGTATCATACTCACTTCATGAAAGAATAAACTGTGAAAAGAAGAAGGTTTCAAAAGCAAAAACTCAAGGAAGGGAAATGGGTGTCTAAAGAATCATTCCATCAAAATATAAACCATTCAAGAAAGAATATGAATGGAACCTTTGAATCATTTCCTATAATGGCATGAGTAATATTATCATATGTTATATTATATAGAAAATAACTTGTAAGGATATTTTTCAAAAAAAAAATGAGGTAAATATTCTTTATTCTTTAGAAAAGGGATCTTTAAAATATATTTTTTTGGAAAATCATTTTTCTTTAAAAATTTATAAAAGAAGTTTGAAAACTTGTCGAAAACCATTTCCTTGAAAAATAATTTTTTTAAAAAAATTCTAAAAAACCATCATTTTAAACATGAAAATTAATATTCAATGAATTAATAGTGTGTAAATTAATACGTGTTGTATGAAGTTAAAACAACATTACTTTTCAATAGTAAAAACATTAGAAAAATCCACATTAGAAAAGTGGCAAGAGGATTACTTTTAGAACATTGGTAAAAGACAAAAGGGTAAAAATTAATTTTAAATATTCTATGATAATAGTAAAATATTCTTAGAAACCATTTTTAAAAAACATTGTTTTTAATGAACACTGATTTCTTGACTAAAGATAGGGTAAAATTGCTCTTTCTTAAAAACACATTTTGAACTATATTATATCCCAACTAGTGGAAAATTGTACCAATATGTGAATATATCATTAATAAAAATATTATATGAAACTAATTAATTTTATTAAGAAATAAATAAAAATATTTCATCAAAGGAAGCATAAATAAAAACAATATCGAAACGTATGTGATTGTTTCAATAAACTCATAATACTAGGTAAATTTGGATCATTCTCCCTATTTATGAAAATTTAATCAAACAAAACCAATAATATCATGAAAATAAGAATATTCATGATATAACATTTAAATGTAAGTATATACACCTCATGAAAAAATACAGGTTTATCACATAGAATATGACTCATGGAAGGGAAATTGTGAGAAAATTACTTTACAGATATGGTAACTTTTGAAACATTAACCCCATGAGAGAAAGATCATAAAATTTATATTTATATAAACGTAAATTTATGTATAATAATAATAATAATATAATATATTCATCCGAAGTATAAAAATCCGAAAAAATGAATTGGTGGTGAGTAAAGAAAGTATTACATAAAAATAAAAAGTGAGATGAAATTACCTTACCTTGTGTCTTGAATCCCATTGTACTCATTAAAATCACCTACAAAATAAATATAATTTTATTATAAATCTTATAATGAACAATATTTGTATATAATACCATATAAGGATTTATTATGACCTTATATTACCTTTATGTTAATAAAACTATGTTAATGTTTCACTTCATGTAATATTCGCTTTGTTCTTCACATGTGTCTTAATTGATTATATATTTTTTCCTTATACATATATCTTGATTTCCTGAATTTAAAGTATGTTATAAATATTATTTATATTCATTAAATTTTTATTATAACAATATATTTAATTAATAAGTATGAAATTGAATACAATGTTCGTGGAGACGGTAATTCATATATATGCATGAATGCTGTTTTTGTTTTTATTATCATATTGATAGAAAGAAATAAAATGACATATACATATATATTTATACAATATATATAAAGTTTATTTATAATGTTATATATATCATATAAATTTACTTAACCCATCCTTAATACATTCTATGTAGTGTGTGAACAAATTACATCGCTTTGAGGGGGCGGTGGTCCACACTTCCTCAAACAAAATTACCACATTAACAAAATGGAAAGTATAAAGAAATTTGTTTTAAAAGAATTAATAAATATCAAATATAGTAAATATAATATATAAAATTTATAAATATATTTCCATTATAATTTCAACCATGAGAGGCAGTAATGGAAAAATGAACAATCATCGTTTTGTGAGGTGGTAGTTCACTGTACAACTAAACCATATTTTTGTTACCCCTTAGATGGAGGTGTGTGTAAGTGTAGGTCAAGAAATTATAACAAAAAAAATAAAAGTATATTGAATATAATGGTGGTGTTATATAATCATGTAATAATGAGAGTTGAGGGTGGATAAAAAATAATAGAAATGGGTTTGAGAGAAGATGTTACCTCTTAATCGGGTAACTCCTTTTGGTTTACGCCAAAAGGCTCCCTTGGATTGCTTTATGAACAAGGGGAGGATTATTAGATGAATATAAGGATTTTGGGAACAATATTGGGTATATATTATCTGAAATTATGTGCTTTCATATGTTTGAAGAAGAGGGATATGTGGTGCCTTTTATAGGGTATGGAAGGGACACACATGTAGTTTTTAGAAATATGTTAGGTGTACCCAAGTTTTTACCTAAAGAAATTCATAAAAAACCAAAAAAAATCAATATATGAAGGTTATTTTCTCAATAATGTCCATAAAATGGGTGTTGGACATGTTTCAAGGTCATTTTGGGTCTTCAAATAATGGTTTAGTACTTTATTAACCAAAATTTTCCCTTAACCATTGTAAATAATTTTATTCACATTTACTGATATTATTGGTCAAACACATTGTTTTACTTATTATAAATTATCAATTATGATTATTTGAAATATGGAATACATTTTTATAAATTATAATCACATAAGTTTAAGATATTAAATTAAAATTAATCCTTATGATGGGACGACACTGCAGGTTTTAAAAGAAATAATCAGAAGTTTTTTGTGTTTTTTATATCCAATTTCAAATTTAAACTTGTTAAAATGACCTAAATTGTATTAATTTATAAAAATATAATATAATTAAACATTTAAAACAATTTAAAATAAATAATTTCCATGTAATTTATTTTTGATGAAATAGGTAGTTTTGAATTAAAATACAGTATTTTTAACTATTCATTAAGAAATGAAACCATATAGAAAATAAAAAAAAGTTATCCTAATCAAATTTTTATGTCTCTATAACAAATATAATTTTTTTGGCATATTTATTATATAAAAGTTCAAAATTTTATATTTACAATGCGTTCTCTATTTAAAAGGCTGTAAAATTAACTTTATAAAAACATAGGTTTTTAAGCATAAAATTGGGTTTGCTATTATCATATTTCTATAAAATTTATTGGATTATAATAAATTCTTTTTTAATATATAACATATAAATATAAATAATATTTTTCAATATTAGTAAATAATTTAACTTGTTAATGTTATTCTTTTTTTCACATAAAAAATAAACTTCTATAAAATCAGTCCATTTATATTCATTTTGATTCTATATTATTTTATAATTAATATATAACCAATGAATTCAGCTATATATAATCATAAGTTATTTAATATTAAAAGATTTAATTAAATGTTTATGTTATATCCTATTATGTAATAATATTTTAATAATGAATTATTTTTCTATTACACTCAGTCTTGCGTGTTACAGAAGCGATCGAGGAAAGTCAGTCTTGTATATAACGTAATCTAACATCAGTGTTTAACGTAGATAAATATAAAATATATTTTGTTATTGGTGTATGGTTAACATTATTTTGTATATAACACAATACATACATAGTTCTTTAATATAAAATAAACTAATTTAAATGTTACTTGAAATAAAAAATATCAAAAAGATTAAATTAATTCAAAAAAATATATTTTACAAAATTTCAGGGTGTTAGAGTAAATAAAATATGAACGTAATGTAATTTTATAATGATTTGGGTGTTTTAGTAATATAAATACATTAATTAAATTAGAAGGTGTGTTATTAATCATGGCAGTTATTGGGTTTACTCCATATTGTGTTTAAGAAATAAATCAAATAAAATTAACTTAAAGAAGGTTTTTTATAGGATAGAAAAATGAGAAACTATTATATTCATCATATCTCTACACTATCAAATAAATTAAATGTTTTATTTTTAAAAAACTTATTAATCTAAAAACACATTGATATATTGACAATGTGTAATTTTCTAAATCATAAAATACCCTAATTGTGCATAATGATTTGAATATGTTTTTGGAGACTACATAATTGTTGGATAAAGTGGGGGGTTTTATATATTATATATATTTATTTCCTATTAATAAAATATTTTTTAGGTTATAATTTAAAATTGTTAATAATTATAACCTTAAATGAGACTATAAAAATTTCATAGGTATAATTTTTGGTTATTGTGTTTCTCTTATCATATGAATACAAAATTCTTACCCCATATTTGAAAATGATGCTGGTATTTTCAAGGTGTTTTGGGTGATACTGGTTGAGAAACTATCAATATCCCAAGAACATATCCTTTGAATTTTCCCTTTTATTGTGGTGTTAAATCATGTAGTTTCTTCATCACTTCCAGATTTTGGGCTCATATTACTCTTTGCAAATTTAGTGTACTAGTTTGTGGTGGGTGGATTTAGATCAACTTTATTTATGTGAGGAGTTTGGGAGGTGTTTATTTTAGGTTATTGTTATTATTTTTCATGGTGATGATAGTGGATGAAATTATATCCCCAGGATTCGATTTTTTTGGTATCCAAGTCGGTTCTATGATTCTTATTGGTATTCATATTATTAATTAGGAAGATATTGTTTTTGTTAGTGTTTCAGAATAAATGTTCTTTCCAGAGACAATGGTTCTAGTAGGTATGAGTTTTAAAATATTGGTGATGGTATGGTTCATGAAAATGATGGTAGACAATGGGTATTTTGCTCAAGGTGTCTTTAACTTGTATGAAGGTGTGTTATAATCTTTCATGTCAAGGTCCATGGCATTTTGTTTGTAATTTGAATGTTTGAATTTTAAAATTTGTGTGTTTTTACTGAGTTTAGTGTGGTTATTTTGTTTCTTTTTTTAGTTCCCACTAAAACATAAAGAGGATATTCTTAAAAAATAAAAAATTAATTGGGGTATAGAACCCGATATTTTAAATGGGGTTAAATTATGAAGGACACACCCTTGTATATAAGGGTTGTGGAAATTATTATTTTTCCTTAATATATATATATATATAAAATTAAAATACCATTAAATATATTTAAAATTATATTTATGGAAAAAAATATATTAATTAATCACAAATATTCTAAACTATACAAGAAAATAACAAATATATATATATATATATATATATATATATTTAATTGAAACAAATAATGAATAATTTTAATGCTTCAATTTTGGAATTCATGAATTTTAATAATTTATAAATTGATGCCTTGTTTTAGTGATTAATATCTTATTTTAATGATTATTTATGATTATATTAGTGAGAATCGATTAATTTTAGGTTTATACACACTATTTTTTGTATATTATTTTAATAATAAAAAATTATCATTATCACTATTGGATTTGAATATTTAGTTTCAATGGTAAAAAATGTTCGAGATTTCATTACAAATATCTCTATCATGGGTTTTCATATAAACTAGTGAGATATCCACTGTGAATATATAATAAATCTATGATAAAATTATACACCGAGGGATAATTAGTTAATTAGTTCTCATAAATGATGTATTGTTTCATCATTTAAAAACAATTTCACCAATAATTTTCAACATCAGGGGTCCATAATTTTCCCATTTTAATGGGTGCTTATTTTTTCAAATTTTTTAACATAATTATATGATTTATATAGAGACTATTGAATAATTTTGGATATAATGAAAGTTATGTTATAAGGACCCTGTATTTTCATATATAAATAACATGTATTTTTAGATGAATATTCAATACATTTCATAAACAGATTATCAATGACTTTAAGGGTTTAGTATATTTGGAGACTAGAAACACTGTATTATTATTTCAGGAAATATCTTCAACATATCTAAAAAAGATCATCTCACGTAGTACTCCTATTAGGAATATCCTACCTAAATTATTATTTATGACATGGGGAAAGAAAACATATGAAAGGGACAACTATGATGCTCAATAAGGGTAAACATAAGAGATATCAATATATGATCATATGAATGAATAATACAACAATAATGGCATGTGATATTGAACATAACAAAAAAATTTCATACGCAATATTTTATAGACCATAATCATGATTCATGAAATAAAACATTATCATTTCAGAAAACATGACATGCATGATTAAAGAAGCCTCATAAATAAATCATTAACCATATGCTCATGTCATAAAAGTGTGGATTTATTATAAATAAAAAATTGATTCATATTTTAAGGTTAAATACTAATACCATAACAATAGTGGATCAGTAATCATCACCTATTCTCTATTGTGGATCAAGACCCACCTATTTTATATAGTGTATTAGGACTCATCATATATTCCCTATTGTGGATCAGGACCCACCTTTTTCTCATGGTGGATCACATCCTTCAACTTATTTACCATTGTTACCACATGTGATATAATTCTTTAACAAATTCATTTAAGGTATATCATAATGAAATCCATTATTATGTGTTCTTGAATATCATAGAACATTCATCATATCCTCACATCATAAATCATGTAATAAAATAGGTTTTATATACATTTCAACAATTCCCAATAGAGTTACACATGAAAAATAAACGAGATTCACTAAAATTTCATCAGAATTAACATGAAAATTCCATAGAAAGTATAAGGATGGTATCATTCAATATTATCCCTAAAAAATAATAATTAACATTAAATGATTTTATCTTATATAGAAAATTATTTTCAAAGATCGCTTTAAAAAATTGTTGAGGAAAATATCCTTTCCAATTTGAAAAAATAATTTTTAAAACATAAAACATATTAAAAATCTATAACTTTTTAAATAACCTAGAAAACATATAATGGAATATTAAAAACAAATAATTTTCATGATATCAGAAAATTACATTCATTTCGTACATGCTAAAACAAAGATTTATTTCACATTTTCTATAAAATACAAATAGGAATTATTTAGAAAACAACATGAATATATATTTAAACCAATTTTTTAAAATTTAAAACATGCGTAAAAATTAATTTAATAAATCATTTTTATATTTTTAAAAATATTTTTGAAAGTATATTTTGAAAACATGATTTTGGAAGAAATGGAATTTTCAATCAAAGAGAGAAATAAAGTCACTTTTATTTAAGAACATAAATTTCAACTCTTGAGAACATAAATATAGGAAAATAATTCTTAAACATAAATTTTCATGAAATAACTATTGTATAAGATAATTCATGACTTCATTGAGAGATAGATCCTAATATTTCATCATTGATATCATAAACATAAACAATCTCAATAAACAATGGCAATGTAAGATCCAATATTTACAACTTTAGTATCTTTTGGAACAAAGGAACCATTAAAGAATAACTTCAAATAAATGATCTAATATCATCACAAAAAATAATTTATTGATATAAAAAAATAAAAAGGGTTATCATATACATAACACTTCATAATTAGTGGTGAATATGTCTTATGTGTCATGAATGTAAAAGTGAGACGAGTCACCCATTAATATAAGTCTCAAATTCCATCACACACATTCAAATCTCATGTATAATAAGTAAAGGTTTATTATATATATATAGTAAAACATATTATATATACCATACAATATATTATTTACTCGTGAACGTTTATTTCCAATTTATTAACAATTCCATGTTAAAGTCATGTGTTGTGTAATACTTGCTTTTTTTCATGTATGTTTTTATTAATTATTTTCAGTCCTATTACTTTTATTATGGTTAAATAATATCCATAATTTTATCCATGAGATAAATATAATATATACCCAATATATATGTATTTATTTTATTCCACAAATCTTAGAGATGGAAATTGAAAGACATCATTCCCGGAGACTATTGATTATACATACACATGAATGTTGTTTACGTTTTCTGAAAGGGTGAAATGAATGAAACTAAAAAAATATTTTAAAATTACATAATCATTTATATTTCATATATATAACATATATTTATTAAATTTTTATTAATAAAATTCCATGAAAATCATTAGTGAAAAATTATACACATAGTTCTGCGAGGAGGTTGTTCATCGTACACACAAAAGACATTATCATATCCCCCACAGAATGGAAAGTAAAAATCTATATGTAATTTATTAATTAAATTAGTATAATTATATTAAATATATCATATATATTAATTTAATCTATCATTGTTTCCATTTAGTTAAAATGGAAATGAAAAACACATCACATCAGTTTGCAAGGTGGTAGTTCATCGTACACGTGGGTGATGTTATTGTTTTCCAATAGGTTGGGTGGTAAAAGATTAGATGTAATATAAATATTATAAAGGTTTATAAATATCATTAATATCATATATAAATATTAAATCCATAATTATATCCATTCTTGAGAGGTGGTTATTGAAAATTACTAACATTAGTTCCCGAGGCGGTAGTCCACTATGCACACAAATGATGATTTTGTATACTTTTTTATAAAATGATAGGTGGATACATGTTATTAAAATAAAAATATAATATCTAATAATGTATTAGATAATTTTATTATTATTTTATTACATTTGGAAAATATTTTAATGAGTTAGAGGAATAATTAAAGCAAAAACACATAGTTAAAAACTTTACCTCTTCTTTGGAAAACCTCTTTAAGTTCAGCCTAAAGGATTAATAGAAAGGATTTCTTGTCTTAAAATGGAATATATGATGTGGTAAGTGAAGTAATGAAGAAATTTGGTCAATTATTTTATAAACTATGTGGTTTCTCATGTGTGAAGTGGGGAGGACATGGGGTTTCCTTTTATAAGTGAGGCAAGATACACAACACTAATTTTTAAAAACAAAAATGTGCACTAACATTTTTCATAAGAAAAAACGCTCAAAATGGGATATTATCATACCTTATTGGTGATAAGGTATATATATGGAAATAAAAATGGGAATTTTAAAATCTTCTAGGTCATTTTACCCTTTATCATTTTGAATAAACCCCAAGTTTGACCTATTATCACCTTACCTGCGGTAAATAATTTTTACTATTTTTACTATTAATTATTGTCAAAAAATATGTTGGAAATATTATATAATATAATATTTTATTATTATTACAAATAATTAATACATTTTTTTCAAATTCCACTCACATAAATGGAAAAAAATAATTTAAAATTAATCTCACCTACGTGATGAAAAAGAGGTTTTCCAAATAGAAAATTTTCAAAACTTTAAAAGGTTTTTATATGAAAATAAAATATTTAATTCATTAAAATGGAATAAATTGTATTAATATATATATAATTAAACTATTTTCACTTTCAAATCCATATTAAAATACGTTTTAGGCTATTAAATGATATATAAAATGATAATTCTTAATAAAAACTCGTATATTTAAATATTCTTCAAAAAAATTTCATTTCTGAAAATTTTGAAAACATCACTCTAAGAGAAATTTTACTTTATGATTTCTAAAATATATATTTTATTTTTAAATAATGTATCTAAATTTTAAAAATTTAATATTAAAATAAGTGTTCAAAAGGAAGAAAGAATTCATTAAAAAATACATTTTTAAGCATAAAATTCTATTTATTCTTATATATTGTTTAGGAAACAACTAATATGATTGTTAAAAATTTGAATGAATGTGAAATATATAAATGTTTTAAAAATAATTACAAAATTTGATTTTTAAATTTATTAAGTCAAAACTTTTTTTCCACACGAAAAATAGTTTATTTTGAAAAAAAAAATTTATTTTCAAATGGTTCTTATTTTTATTTTTAATTAATTAATCACTAAAGATTTAATTGTATATAAATGTGTAAACCATATTTTTTAATAATTAAAATAATAATATCTAAAAATTTCATTCCAATGTCTAGGTGATAACTCTCTTATTAAATAATAATATTCTAATATTATTTCCCTTTCAATTTAAACAAGATGTTTCTTGTAAAGAAAAATATCAAAAAGATTAAATATGTTTTAAAAATAAAATATTTTAAAAAAATTCAATGTATTACATTTTAGTCCCTTAAAATAAAATTAACCCTCAAAATTATTCCCTTTTGTACCAAACAACTGAGGATAATTCTTCCTTATTACATCCTTTGATTCCCATGTAGCTTCCTTAAGTTGGTGGTTTCTCTAACACACCGAAATTATATAAGAATAAAATTCTATTCAATAGTGTGTACTATAAGAAACACCAACCACAAAAGGGAAAATAACATCCTGATACTTAAAAATATATTTACACTTTTATATAAATTTAATATATTATATTTATTTTAATGCATTAAACAATGAGTTAACGTTTTTACACACAACAACAACTTTCTTCGATAAATTTCATTACACGCATGACATATATTTACTAAATATAGTTATTATAATTATTTGAACAAAAAATTATCACCTATATGTAAAATTACTAGTTATTAGTTGGATTAAATAACTAATTAACATATATTTTTGAGTTCATTGGTTTTAAATTAATTATAAATGAATATAAAAACTAATTGAATATAAATGATTTTTTTTAAAAACTAATTTTGTGTGCCAAATGAGTTTTATAATAATAAATTAAATTCATTAATATTATTTGGATACATTAATGAAATTTATATATTATTTATTTTGTATAATTTTTTCAATATCATAAATTTAGATTTTCTATAAATAATATAAGAATAAATCCTATTTTAATCATAAAAGATGTATTTTTTTCTAAAGCCAATTTCCACCATTAAATGAAGTGCTTATTTAAAAAGTAGATTTTAAAAAATTTATTAATTTTAATTGAAAAAATAATATTCATTTTTAAAATTGTAAATTTTCAAATTAGGTTAGGGAAATTTTTTGGTATTTTTCTGAGAAATTTCATTTTTTTTATAATAGTGAATAATACTAGATTTTAAATGAAAACACATTTTCATTAAAAAAATTTAGAATGTTAAATTATATTTTAACTTGTTGTAATGTCAAAATTAGTCAATGATAATTCAATTTATCCAATTTAGGTCATTTTAATCATTTTATATTAAAATTATATATAATAACTAACTAAACTTATACACATTTTCATTTTAGAACCCTAAATTCTCATCCCATATACAGGATTAGTTTTAAATTAATTTTTTTAAATTTTGTTATCTGAATTTAAATAATTAGATTCTATATTTTAAATAAAAATAATTTATAATGTCTAATAATTCAAACTTTATTTTTTTCCTATTTTATTAGTGAACAATGTTAAAATTAATTAGAGTGATTGTGAGAAAAACAAGATTAGTAATGGATAAAACATCAATCATAAGGGGCCAAATGACTTAATTGTTTTTATAAAAATAATTTTCTAGAAATATTTCAACCTTATCACTTATAATATTTATATGGGTGAATTATTAGAACCATATAAATGGAATAAACATGGGTCTAATTCCCACTTTCATAAATTTAAAAGTTTTCCAGTCACCCAATTTATAAAAGGCCTCACTCATGCCCCGTTCTTCACTTCTCTCAAATAAAATTGGCTTGGAAAATACCTACCCAAATCCCTCCCAAACATACCTATACTCATCCTGTAGGCATTATATTTCAAATAAATATAATTTTGGAATACAATAGTGTTAAAATATAGATGATACCTGAATAATATGTAATATTTTTCTAAACATATTTCTATTTTATTTTTCTCTCCATGAACAGAAATTATTTTTATATAATTACTATATAAAAACCTTTTTAATTTAAGTATACTAATATGTTTTTTTGTTATGGTTATAAACTAAAAATTCAAACATATCTATCAAATGGTGTATAAAATCATCATTCATGTGTACGACGGACTACGGTCTCACAAATTATTTTATGATTAATTCTTTCTTCAGGGTATTTTATGTTTATATATGAATTGTTTCATATAATGATATTTGAATTGATAAATATAAAGTGTTCAAAGTTATTGTGCAATCTAACTTACTTTTGTGATTGTTAACTTTCCTTTTCAAAAATCTATTCATTTCAATTTATTATCATTAAAAATTTGATTTCTCTTAAATATGTATATTATTGTATGATGGATAATATCATTTCCTAAACCCTATAACATTTTCACATATATTATATATTTTTAATATGATTTTTATATCTTGGAAAATTTTGATAAATCAATATTGCTTACTCAATATGGATATTTGATCACAAGAAACATTATTAAATAGATTATTTGATATACGGGGAAGGCTTTTCACCTGAAGATACTGGTGGGTCCTGATTAATGATAGCCCCTAAATTAATTAGTAGTCTAACGTGATAAATTATTTAGCCAAATTAATTTTGGTTTTAACCCATTATTTTTAAACATTCTGGAGATTAGATCTTGATTGTAAAGGGTCCATATACCTATAAAACATGATGTCCAATAATTAAGTGTTACCTTTATTCAGATTTCATTTATTATTATCAATGATTTTTTCACTATGAATATTTTTTAGGATGTGTTACATTCTCAAATTATTGATTAAATGCAATATTTTTTCATTTATTTACCTTTCTATATTGATTATTCATTATCTACGTATTTAAATCACATTTTTGTTCATTTATTTATCTTACCATATAAATTATTTATTAATTTTATATTATGGTTTACTTAAACCTTATTGATAATTTGATATCACCCTTATTTTGGTTCATATCTCAAGGTTATGAAGAGGAATTCATTGAATGAGTATTCATGGATGAAGAGATTTATTTTAATATACAACGTTTAATTTACTATTACCTATGTAAAATGGCTATTGTATATGTAATATGGTTACTAAAACTTCTAAATTTATCAGTCCTTTGGGATTCGAATCTTCTATCTATGCCAATGTAATAAATTAAGAATGGGATCTGGGATATTGGGGTCTGTGTTGTTTAAATTGGTATGAGATCATGTTCAGTAGAAACCATTGAAACTTTATTTAGGAAATACTACATTAGGGAACATAACCCTAAGATATGATATTAGGATAAGTATCAAAAAAACATCATAATGTTTTGGTAAGGCTGAGATTTGTGGTTATTCATAGAAATACATCCATGTTTTGATACTACAAGTGGATGTGGTTTTGGTAGAGATGTACCTATGGGTAATAACTCTAAAAAGGGTGTGTCTGTATTTACATGACTATAAAGTGGCACATGAAAATAAAACTTACTACGCACTAGGGTGGACACTCCTAGGGGTTAATCTTAGGATAATTCAGAATTTTTTTACAAACCATTATAGAGGATTTAAAAACAAAATTATTGCAAAGAAACCACACTGATTATTATTAGATTAGTTATGTATAATTTTTTCAATTTATGATATGTATTTGACAATTTGTTGGATTAACCATTAGGTTACTATTTTTTATCCAATCTAGCATATTCAACTGTTTAAAAATGGCTACTGGAATATAAAATGGTATCAATGCTCAAGGCCAATATAGAGTTTTCTTCACTGAGAATGTCGATATATTAGGTATTGGAACTAACAAATATATGAATATATTAGTAAATATTTCTCAAGTTATGATAAATAACCTTCCCTAGATAGTGTAATTTGTTCCACAATGAGATTCAATGATGCTAGACCACTTTATGCGATGGAGACTCCTATCGTTTAGTGGGACTATAAATCCAATGAAAGTTGAGCAATGGATTAAGTATTTGGAGAAGATATTTATAAAATTGAGAGGTGGTTAAAATGAAAAGGTTACACTTGATTGTATTATCTCAATATAGTTGTTAATAAATGGTGGTCATTGATCAAAGATATTAGGGAGGAAGTAGAAATAAAACTCTTATAATAGAAATATTTTAATGAGACATCCATTGAAAAATATTTCCCTTGTGAGAAACAAACTAATGTAAAGAGAAAGTTCCTTAGTTTAATGGAAAGGGAGGGAAATTTTTTTTATAGTATATAGCTAAATTTATATGGTTTTCTAGGAATACTATGGATGGTACACGAAACATGGAATTCAAGATTTAACTATTCCTTGAAGCGCTTAATACAAGTATCTGCAGGGAAATGGTCTCTTAGTTTTATGTACTATCTAGATAGGGAAATATTTACACATGTAATATAGATTTAAAGGGAAATAATAGAAGAATAGGATTTCATATAGAATAATGGATACAATGAATAAGGGAAAGATTGATTTCCTCACATGTGATAATTATGGAATGAATCACTATAGCAAGTACTTCAATGGAATTTGATTTTTTATATGTGCAGATAAAAGGTTCACCAGGTGAAAGAATGAAAATGGAATAAATAAAAAATATATATTAAGTGGTTAAACAATAAGGATTTGGGTTACTAGTAAAATGAATACCCCATGTGTCGATGGAAAATACCTCATAAGAAGTTAAGGGTTCAATGGTAAGCTTATGCTATTGATATTGTTGAAGTGGAATGATTAATGTGCCTATGTATTTGGATCCTTGGAAAATTTTGTAGAAGTACTTTATTAATAATATTATCATCATAAAAATTATGTAATATATAAGGATTTTAATTCATTACTATTTAAATAAGTATTTGAAAGTGTTTTCTGAATGGTACTGATGATTAAGAAAAATGATTCGGTGGAATCTTGATGTTATTAGAAAACATGCGATGAAGGGAAATATAACCCATAATTTGTCCTTGGTGTTGTAGAAATGGTGTTTGTATAATGATATGATTGGTGTGGATAAAGTAAAATAGATATAACTAACTACTATTGTTCTAATTCTACAGTTTGGATCATAATTATTTGTAAGGATAATAAGGTTAACCATTTTTGAATAGGCTTAAGTTGAGATTTGGATGAGGCTTTAGATATTAATGTATTACATCACTATATGACGCAACCTTTTCTAATAGATGAATTTTAAATAGTTCAAGGAAGAACTAGAGGAAGATATTATACTTATAGAATAGAAATGAACCAGGTAAGTGTATTTAATTTTATAACTAGATAGTGAAAGAATTAATAAACACTAGGAAAATGGTCTTGATACCAAAATTTTATCATATTATCATCATATTTATGATACTAATGAACCTTGTAACTCTTATTGGGTTTATAGTTTTGTGGTCGTTAACCTTCTCTAGATCACCCAATTCCTTGTGATCAATGTTATATATCACTCTTCCCTATTATTTTTTTGTCAGTTTTCTCTTCCACGTCTTTGTTTTCATTTCCCATATATGTTCTCTTACTCGGAAACATATTTATGTGATTATTTCAGATAACCATTATACTTCCCTTTTGATAACACTAAGATGATATTTTATTAACCCCTTCATGATGTGGGTTTTTCAACAATGTTATTTTCAAATATCAAATTATTTAATACCATGATCATGTATAAATTATTAGGATGAAATTAATTTAAGTGGGGATAATGTAACACCCTTAACTTATAAACAAATAATATTCTATTCAATAATAGGTGTTACATGAAACAGAAAGCGCTGAAGGGGAAATAACATCCCAATTCTTTAAAATATTTTTATTGTTTTAAATAAATCAAATCTATGATATTTCTTTAAATAAACACAAAACTAAGTTATCTTTTTCTACATGCAACAATGACTTTCTTCGATATCTTGTATTACCCACAAGACCGAGTTTTACCGAATAATATTATAATTAATATTGAAAATAAAAATTATCTCCCAAAAATTAAATTTTATATTATGAATAGTATTATCTAAATTATTAAAATATTCTGTTTAAAATATTGGTTATTAACTAATTAAAATTAATATTAACCCTTGATTACAAATGAAATATTTTTTAAATAAAATTATTATCATTCACCAAAGGTGTTTTACCTTAATAAATTAAATTAATTTATATTATTGGATGATTTTAATAAAATTATTGTATTATACATTCATGAAAATGTTCTTATTTTAATACAATGGATTTGATATTCATAAGATAATAACAAATCCAATTTGAAGCATAAAAGGTGGAATTTTTTTAAAAGAAGTTTTTCTGCCTTTTAATGGTGAACTTGATTTAAAAATAAATTCTAACACTTTTATAAATTTTATTTTACAAAATAAAATATATTTTAAAAAATTAATTTCAATATTATCTTAGGGTTAGTTTTTGGTATTTTTCGACGAATTTTCACTTCTTGATGAATAGTGAAAAATACTCTATTTTAATTGAAAAATGCCTTTTCATATAAATAATTTATACTATTAAATTATATTTTTATTCAGTTACAAAGTCAAAATATATAAATAAGACGTTTATTAATCGAATTTAGGAAATTTGAATCATTTTTATATTTAATTTAGATATAAAAACTTAGTAAACCATTTAGCATTTTCACTTTAAAAACTCCCTTAGTCATCTGCTGTGACAAATTGATTTTAAATTGATTTTTTCAACTTATCTGGTTCAAATTTGGAAAAATGGATTCCATATTTTTAATCCAAATTATTTATAATTTTCTAATAATTCCAACTTTATTTTTGATCAATGTGATTTGGGAATGTAGTTGAAATTAATTACATCGATTAAGAGAAACTGATTTTACCAAGGGATTAAACCTTAAACATAGGGTAAAAAATTACCTAGAAACTTTTCCACCAAAAATATTATAAAAACAGTTATACCATATATCTTCTATGATATATTTTTTGGAATTATTTTATTAACATTAAATGGAATAAACTTGGGTGGAATTCTCTCTTTCAAAAACATACAACTTTTCCACTCACCCAACTTATAAAAGGCCTCCCTCTCTCCCCATTATTCACACCTATCGTCCCACATTGGCCTAAAAAATACAAACCCAAATAACTTCCCAAATTATATTCCGTAATACTAGAGGAATTATATTGTGAATAAATCCAACATAGGAATACATAAGTGCAAACCTGAGGAGGATACCCTAAAGAATAGGTAATGTTTATTCAAAAGCATTTTTATTTTATTTCATTCACCACCTCATTAAATTATTTTTATTTCATGATTATATAAAAAAATTATTATATTAAATATATGAGCAATTTTTATGTTGAGTTTAAAAACAATAAATTCACAAGCTTTCATAAAATGAGTTTCAAAATCATTGTTCTTGTTTAGGGAAGATTACTACATCACATCCCAATGTCCATCATTTTTCCCTTAGAACTATTAAAGGTTGTAAGTTATGATGGAATTATAGTTTATATATAATATTTATAATATTTATTATTATTTTATTCATATTATATTAGTATATTACTCATACCTTCATGATTTCAATTTTTGGGAATGCAATAACGTTGCTTATGTATATGGTGGACTATCGCCTCGCCAAGCGATGTGATATGGTCACGCTTTACATGGAATGTATTGAGGATGAGTTTAGTAAAAATATATGATATATATGATAGAAATAATATTATTTCAGGAAAATTTATATAATTTTATTTTATACAACAAGGAAATAAAAATCGCGGTTATGCATACGTACGACCTACCGTCACCCTGAATAGTGAGTTTCATTTACTATCGCAAATTTTTTTGGATTACTATAAATTAATATATAATAGATATATATGATATTAAAATCATTATTTTTATTATTTATATGAATAAATAATTATCTAATTAATTCCAAAAAAATTAAAAAGTCAAAACATACTTGAAAAATAAGGAAATTAACACCTGAAATGATGAAAATAATGAATGATTGTTAATAAACGGGTAACAAGATATTATAAAAGAAATATATATGATATCATAAATATTAATATGGTTATTTTATTATTTAAAAACATGATTAAAATAATTATATAGGATTTTAACTAGTGTTAAACATAAATGGACTATAAAGTAATGGATTTTATCTCAATTTATAATCCATTGAGACTTATTTGTTATCATGCACCGATTAAATTTTATGTGTTTAATTTACTACTAATTTTAATTTTAATGTCACTAATAATTAATTATTAATTGTTTTTTTATTTTCAATTTTAATTGTTTCATCCAATTGGATTTTATTAGACAATCATCAAGTGGTAAAAAAATTTATGTAATCTCCTTTTATTTTTTTATTGTTACCTTTCATTTGCAACACTAACCTCCATGTAATCATTTAGCATTAGAAATTTTATTTCTCCAAGATATCTATATAACTCTATGATGGATATGATTATTTAATAAATTTTATACTATTTTAAAATATGTTGTATATTTTTAATGTTACTTGGATGTTTAGGGAAATATTTATAAATATGTATTCTTTATTCAATACTGATTTTTAATGATGTGGAACATTATTAAATCTATTACTGGACATATTAGTAAGGATTTTGACCTAAATATGAGGGTGAGTCTTGGTTTATGATATAACATTGATGCATTGGTAGTCTCACGAGACAAATTAGTTGTCCAAATCAAATGGTTTTTTACCCAGTAGTTTTAAACTCTCTTGAAAATAGATCTTGACAGCAAAGGATCTATGTATGTAGGAAACATGGCATCCAAAAATTAATCATTTTCTAAATTCATATTTTAGTTATTAAAATAAATTATATTTTCACTATGAAAAAATCTATTGATTCATTTCATTATATGCTTATTGATTAAAGATAATGTATGCTCATTTAGTTATCTTACATTATTAATTATACCTTATATATTTATTTAAATGGAATGTGTGTTTAGTTATTTACCTTTTTCATTTTGATTATTAATTATTGGGTCATGATAGATTCCTCTATATATAAACTTTACTGATAATTTGAGATCACGCTTATTTTGTTTCCCTTAACCAGGTTATGGAGAGGAGTCCTTTAAATTAGTTTTCAAGGATGTTGATCATTATATTATGTTATACATTATGTTTCATTCCCTAATACCAATTTAAAATAGGTATCATGTATGTAATATGGTTTTTAAAAATGATAACATTATTAGTCTTTTTCTATTTGAATCATATATATATATCAATGTGAAAAAGTAAGGCACCGAATCTCTGCTACCAGGGGCAGGGGTTTTATAGATTCCCCACAAAACATTGATAGTGTGAGTGTTCATGTTTCATAGAACATTCTTTGAATGATCTAGAATCCCTAATGGTTATTCCCCATAAGTATTATCATGATCTAGAGGTATGACCTAAGTGTTCATTAAATGTGTTCATTTAGGAATGTACTGACTTATGAGTGATAGATGGATCATATTGTAGAATTGAGAGTGGTTTAGTAGAAGATTCAATGGATCTGATGACATCCCGATATGATCAAGAATATGAATGTGACCAATATACCTATGAATTATATTTTTGTATATGATGGGAAAAATTTCATCGTTTGATTTTCCTTCTATCAACTTCCACATTATCTCTTACTATAAGAAATTAAGTTGAAATGTTTATTCTTGAAGAACTATCATATCAAAAAAATCAATAATAGAATGAAAATTTATTCATTTTATCTCTATTTTACATCTTAAAAAACTATTAGCACACATTATCCAATATAAATAAATCATAATATGGTGAAATAAAACACTAATCTATGAAACCTCATCCAAAGATCAACTCAATCCTTTACAAAAATGGATAACTTATGGACCATCCAAAATTATAGATTTATAAATATTGTTACCAAATTTCTCCAAATAATCTTAACATTAATTCCCCAAATATCATAAAGTAGCTATTAATTTTCACATAACTAATATGTGAATACCTTAGTCATATATTTTCTTAAAACATGGTAATAACTAGAATTAATATAAAATATTAATAAAATCAAACATTCTTCCTCATTCCTTGAATCAAACAATAGATTATTGAATATATCCCAAAAATCCAATAATGTTGTAAATTTCATCAATGACAACATAAACCATTTTTTCTATAAATCATTTATCATTTACCAAGTCATCAATACTATCCAATTTACTTTATTCATATTAATAATCACTTTATACCAACATCATTATCATAAAATTTGGGCCATATTAAGGGTTATCATCCCTTAATAATTTGTCTTCCATAAAATATCACCTCCCTTTTAAATATCATTTTTAGCTCATCAGTTCTATTCATCATATTCTTGTAAGTCCTTAATAAAAAATATAATGAACACTAATAAAATATTTCAATATTGAATTCCAATACATAAACATGTCAATAAATCAACATCTTTTTTAAACCATTAACTAGGTAATATCAACTTATTCTATAAAACCTCCTTCATTTAATATGTCAATAGTAGTCTCTTCATCATCAAAAAACATTTACTGGAATAACATTTTACATCCTCTTCATGATCTCTCCCTAGGATATCTATTAATACAGTTTCAATCCTTTTACCCATGTATAAAATTCAACCCTTGATGATTCGATGGGAAAATATTATTCTAATCCATTACATTTACTAGATATTTCACTTTTCCTTGAAAATCACATAACTCTTTTCCCATCTTCTGCAGACACAAAAAAATATTCTTGTTCCATTAAGACATTCCTGGGAGTGATACTTCCGACATTACTGACATATATAAAAATTAATCTTGTTTCCTCCATGGTCTTCACCACCCTGACTCTCAAAAAAATATATCCTTCTTGTAATGGCACGGACCCTCCTGGCCCATTACTTTGCCAAAAGTGAGGCTCCACAAAAAAAGTGGCACCGTGACGGTGGCACTGCGAGAGTGAGACCGTGACGGTGGCACCGTGATGGTGGAACTGTGATGGTAGCACCGTGACGGTGGAACCTTGAGGGTTACACCGTGACGGTGGCACTGTGAGGGTGACACCGTGATGGTGGCACCGTGTCCCCTCACGAGCCTTTCGTTTTTTTTCCAGTACCTGAATTTTCTGCTCCTGTAACGTAAGTTTCGATTTAAATTAATTATTTTACTCCTTTTAACACCATTTAAAGCCCTTAATTAATTCCTAAAAATCCCAAGAGACCTCCGTGTGTAACTACCCAACCGCGTGTTCAACCCACGACCCCCGCTCCTCACACGGTTTCGCGTTCTCACCTCAACCGTCTACGGCTCTCATAAGCTAAGGGTAAGCCGTGGTTTCTTCTTTCCTCGATCGTGACTTTTCACGAACAGATTCTGGTGCATCGGGCGGCCCGCATCGTTATACGTAGAGTTCCGCGCCAGGACTAAGCATTGATAGACGAAGCGATTCTCATTCAGGCGAGCCGCATCACTATCCGTGAAGTTCCTCCCCAGGCCTCAGCATAGATCATTGATCCAAAAAGTAGGGAATTTCTCCTTTGCCTCTCTTTTTTGTGTATCATACGTGGTGGGAGTGCTTTTGATTTTGCAGAATTGGATAAATCAGACCTAATTAAAGATAATGAATGAATCCTGTAACGAAAAAAGGGGGGTTGTGATCGTTGATGATGTTTTATATTATGATCTTCTTTCTGAGTTGTGCTGGCTTACGCCTTCTGAAAATCGAGGCTGTTGGTGGTCGTTGTCTATGCACTAATAAACCCTCGTGATGTTTTAAATGGCTTGTTTTGTAATTATAAACTTTTGCTGTGAAAAGTAAATTGGTTAATCATGTATACCTAGCTGAATGAATTGGAAGCACCAGGATCAACCCTTCTGTGATAACTCTCTGTTAAAACACCCGGAATTTGGAATCATGGAGTGTGTTAAATCTTATAAATCTGAAAATACAGGTGTGGCCCTGCTTTGTGTTGGTGGTAGTGGTTTGGTTCTTTTTTTTGGACTGATTGTTGGAGATGTGGGAGGGGATGGGATCCCCCATTTTTATACTCTCGATGGTTGTGAATTTTCGGATGGGATCCCCTGTTGTTATGGATTTCAGTGTTTGTTAGTTTTGAGACAAGGTGGTTACCTTGTGTATATCATGAATTTGGGTGGGATCCTCTGTTGATGAGAAACCATTTTGGGGGACACGGGGCAGTGTCTTGGGGTTGTCTGGTTCCAAGACATCGAGGGTTCTCACTTTTACATTGTTGTTGCGACTTCACAAGAGAACTGGGTATGGATACTTAAATTGACGTTTGGTTGGTTTCTTTTCCTGGGTTATGCTTATGGTGTTAGTTTCCCAGTAGTGTATAAAATTAATTGAACATTATTTCTAAACATGAAAACAAGAATGGGGCAGATGGGTTTTATTGGCGAGAGTTGTGACTCGGACTTGAGCGATGTTGTGATCTATAGGCTGTCTAGAGAAAAACCTAACCTTGGGTGAGTGCTTGTTACCTATGTATATATTTTTAGTTTTGTGTTTCTTATTCGTGCCTCACCCAATTTGAGCACTTAGTGTCGAACACCCCCATTTCATGGGGGAGGGTGTTTTTCCCAACACTATTATTAGTGGCTGGTTATTAGCTCCTTTTTCTTCTCCCCTTCCCGGATAGCCCAAGTATCTTCTGGCAGGCTGTGATGACCTGAGGTCCATTATTATCCCGAGAACCTTCGGGCGGGGTAGTGTGGTGGTTGGACAGGTGTGTGTGGCAGGTGTTTTCCCAAGTGTCTTCGGGATGAGGCCCAGGTTTCTTCGGGCATGGTAGTGGATTTTCTAGCCCAGGTGTCTTTGGGTGTAGTGGTGGTTGTTCTGGCCTAGGTGTTTGTAGGTGTGGTTACATGTGATAGTGGTGGCCCAGGTGTTTGCGGGCAGAATTTGGCAGTGGGACTGCGTGTGGTTGTGGCCCAGGTGTGTGCGGGCAGGTTTGGCAGTGGGACTGCGGTGAGAATTGCGGGATTGGTCCAATGCGTAGGATGTCTCAATAACCAGTGGGAAAGTGGCACGGGGTACCCAAACATCAATGTGCTCTGAATATATATATTACTTGACTTGTGTTATTTGGGGGAGTGTGCCTTGGTGAGGCTTGGGTGGATAATTTACCTTGATAGGTGTTTGGTTTACTCCTTTTTATCACGGGACTTTAGTACGTTCCTCCACTTGTGCACGAGAGTCTTTGGTTTTCCCTACTAAGCGTACCTGTATGCTCACCCTACGTATATAAAACTGCTTTCAGGTTTCCAGGAGGACTTCAGGGATCACGCAGGACCGTACTAACTTGGACCATTGGGGCAGTTGTAGTTGTTGCTTTTATTCTTTGGTACATACCATTGTAGTCACCTTTTGTACTTTGTGCCCTTACTTTTGGAACATGCATGTGGGAAAGGTTTACTTTTGGCTTTACTTTTCTTTTACCTTGGTGTTGTTGAGTTTCATCATCTTATCCCTCGATCTTATAAAACAAAAACTGGTAATTCCTTCTATTTGTGAGAAATTTCTATACCCTTGGTGCTAGTAGCCTCTTCGGGACCTATTGAATGCGGGTCTTGGGGGTCATTATCTCTCCTTCATCATAAAGAAGGAAGGGCATGGCAATCTGCTGACCCTTCCCTCCTTTTGTTGAAGGCGGGTCATGACACTTCTATTGTTTAGTGAGTTTAAGAGTTGGTTAAGGTAAAATTTATTAATCATATATCGTGATAACTAATTAGGAATAATCACAATATCCTTCACTCTAATCATCATCTCATTTGGTTTATCATCAACACATTTTCTATCACATTCAACATTATTCCAATTCCTTCTGGTTCCTTCCATTGAAAAAAACAAAAATTCATAGTGTGAGATAAAATATTCCTAGTGTGAGACCAAATAATCATTAAAAATAACTTATAATATGTCTAAATAGTGACACCAAATTACAATATATGACACCCTAGGATTAACCTATGATATTCATGGTCATTATTTGAATTATCCAAGGTAGTTCATAAAGTGTTTGTGAAAATCCAAATCATTTCACCCTAGTGACAATATATGTGTGAATCGAGTCTTGTTGTGATCCTGTAGTTGATAATTTATTTTATGTAAATGTTTCCTTTTCATAGTTATTACCCCCAGACACCTCTATACTACAGACATATAAATATGTGGTATCCAAATATGGATATAATTTCATAGAAACCACTCACTCTATCCTTTATCAAAATTTGATATAACTTTCTTATAATGTGAATAATCCGTAGAATTTTCAATAGAAACATCCCTAGATATATAAATAGGAATATATCTAGGTATACCACTTAATTTTTATCATCCTAGCTTCCGAATGATATCTAAACATACCCATCTAATATCAACTATTAGGACCCAGGTTTTTTATACATAAATATCAATTACTTTTAGATAAATTTCCAATAAATTTCATAAACATCAAACTGATGACCTTAATAGATTAGAATAACTGGAGATTGGAAAAAAATATATTCTTACTTCATGAGAGATCATAAAAATATCCTCGAAATATCAACTAACATATTACTCCTACTAGGAATTCCCTACGCAAACCTTTCTTCATAACCTGTAAATGGAACATAAGAAAGGGTGATATCAGATTCTAAATAAGGGTACACATAGAAGATATAAATTTATTATAATATTAAATAATAATATAATCATAAGGGTATGTGATCATTAAAATAACATAAAATTTTCATATCTAACATATCATTGATCATAAACATGAGTCAGGGAATAAACATTATCTTTTTGGAAAACATGGCCCATGAGAATGAGAAATCATCATAAATAAATCATGAACCATAACATCATGTCATAATTGTGTGGATCCATCATAAATATAGATACCCATTTGATATGTCTATATTAACTACCATGACCATCAATATAGTGGATTAGGACCCTTTACTTGTTTCCTATTTTGGATTAGGGTGCACATATTTCCCATGGTGGATCTGCACTCACGTATTTCCAATTGTGGAACATGTCCTATGAATTGTTTCCCAATGTTTTATAATGACATAAATATTCACCAAATTAATTTTCATTAGATATAGGTCGAACAAATATAATAATGAAAACCATACTTATGTATTCAATTATATCATAAAATATTCATCATATCATCACATCATAAACCGTGCAAACAAAAAAATGTTTCATAAACGTTAAATCAATTTACTATAGTATAATGCTTGAAAAATATGGGCTTCATAAATATTTTAATGATGGTATAATTAAAAAATTAGATAAAAAATAGGGATGTTATCATTAGATCTTGTCACGATTAAAACATAAGTATTATTAAATGATTTCATCATAGATGGGAAATGATTGTGAAAGATGACATGGTACATTTCTTAAAGAAAATAAAATTTCAACTTTCAAAAACAAATAGTAAAACATAATACTTTTTAAAAAATACTTTTTTTAAAATAAACATGAAATCAAATAACAGAATATTGAAAAATAATAACGGTCATGATGGAGGGGAATTTTATTCTTGTCATACACTATAAAATAATGATTCCTTCCACATTTTCTATTAAATCCAAATGGGAATTGTTTGGAAAAATAAATAATGAATCCATTAAAAAAATATAAAAATGAAGCATGGAAAAAAAATTCTTTAATAAATTATTTTGAAATTTATAAAATACTTTTTGAAATAATTTTTAGAAAACATGATTTTGGAAGAAAAAATATTTTTGAATGAAGATAGAAATAAAGAAATTTTTATTTAAAAATATTATTTTGAACTCTTGAGTGAATAAAGAGATAAAAATTAGTCTAAAACATTTATTCTAATGAAATAAATATAGTAAAATTAAAAACACGATTATATTGATATAAGGATCGTAAGATATCATCATTAGAAGCGTAAACATTAACAAAGAGATTGTAACATAAAACATTTTCTAACTTTGAATATTTTTTAAACATTGGAACCATTAAAATAACATAAAATGAATAATTTAAAATGATAAATTTAAATTTTTTAATTATATTAAAAATAAAAATTGGTAGTATATACACGACACAAATAAATAAGTGGTGAATACGAGATATGTCTCACGAAATTAAAAGTGAGATGAGATACCCCTTACCTTATGTCTCAACTTTCATTTTACTAACTATAACCTCCTATATAATAAATATTATTTTATTATAAATCAATTATATAAATATAAATATACATATAATTACATTTATTATTTTACTATGACCTTGTATTTCCCATTTATTAACAATTCCTTGTTAAATTCATATTTCAGGCAGTAACTAATTTTTTCATGTATGTTTTGATTTGGTATTTCGAATACTCTTAATTTTATAAGGGTTTTACCATATAAAAAATGTGAAAATTATATTAATTTTATATTTAATTATAATATATGTATTTATTGTAATCAATAAAAGCCAGATAGAAAATTAAATACCCTGTTCATGGAGTTAGTAGGTTATACATACTCATGAACACTAACCTTTTTTTTCCAAAATACTAAATGAAATAATGAAAAATAATATATTTACATTAAATAATAATTTTATTTCATATATATGTCAAATATTAATTAAATTTACATAATTCACTTCCATTAAAATCGTTAGTGAAAAATAAATCAGCGTGCTTCGTTAGGAGGTAGTCTATCATACATAAAAATGACGTTATCGTATTGACCACCGAATGGAAAGTAAGAATTTATAGGTGATATAATAGTTAATAAAGTATAAATATTTAAAATATATCATTTATATTCATTTAATATATCCTTATTAATATCCAAGTAAAATAGAAATGAAAAACACATCACAACAGTTCGTGAGGCGGTATTCCACCTTAAACACGAATGATGTTATTGTCTTCCAATGAGTTCAGAGGTACATATGTAGATGTGTTATTATAATTAAAAATTTATTATAATCTCATAAATATCATATATTATCCTTAAATCAAACATTATATCCATTAATGAGAGGTGCTGATTGAAATTGAATAACATCGGTTCTCAAGGCGGTATTCCGCCGTACTCACGAATAATGATTTTGTATCCCATTCGATGGAAGTGGAGATGGATACATGTTATTAAATTAGTATAATAATGTTTAAGTATATATTATATAATTTTTATATTTTTATATGATAGTTTTGAAAGATTCTAATAAGTTAAAATAATAATTTGAACAAAGATTCAAAGTAAAAAACAATGCCTATATTTCAGACAACTTCTATAGATTTAACCTAAAGCATCCCTAGATTGTATTTATGCTCTCAAACATTACTATAGGATGTTGGTAGGAATTTTAGTAAGACATTTAATTATGTATTGGATTATATAAAGGGTTATTTAAATGGGAATAGGAGAGGGTAGGGGTGCCGTTTTATATCTCAGGTGAGTGGGATACCTGTAAGTTTTGATCGTACCCACGATTATCACATGAAACAAGTATCCAAAATGGATTCTTATCTAACCTAATAGGTTATAAGGTATAAATGTGTCCATAAAATGGGTGTTTGAATGGTTTTATTGTATTTTTATCCCTTATCCTTTTAGTTTGAACCCCCAGTAAACCCATTTTATCCTTAACCAGGGTAATTAGTTTTTACTATTTTTAATATTGATTATGGTAAAAAATTAAGTGCAAATTAGTATATAGTATTAAATATTATTATTGTAAATATGGAATAAAATTTTCCAAATTCCATTCAAATAGCTAGAACATTTTAATTTTAAATTAATCTCGCAGACGTGCTGAAAAAGTTGTTTTCTAAATAGAAAAGTCTCAAATGTTTTAAATGTTTTTATATATAAATTAAATATGAAATTGATTCCAATTAAATTAATTGTATTAATATAAATAATTGAAATAATTTTATGTTTAATTCCATTTTTTGTATAATTTTTATGTTTTACAATTCCTTAAATGTAATGACAACTCATAATAAAGGCAAGTGTTTTCCACTATTCCTCAAAAACAATTTATCTTTTCAAAAAATTATCAAAAATTCACACTAAGATAATTTTCAGATTATTATTAAAAAATATTATTTTTCTTTTTCAAAATAAATTTTCTAAAATTGGAAAAAAATCAAATATGTGCTTAAAAAGACGAATTTTTTTTAAATCGAGTTTTAAAGTATAAAATGAGATATTTTTTATATCTTTTATATAAAATTATTAAGATTAATTTAAAAAAATTAATCAAATACATAATACATAATTTTTATTAAAATATTTAATGAAAATTTATTTATTACTTTTTTGATGTAAACCAAATTTTTTCATAGAAAAATAGATTTTCATGAAAAATATAATCTTTATTTTCAAATAGTTGTTATTTTAATATATAATTAATTAGTCTCAAAAATATTAATTTTATATACTTTTTTATACCATATATTTTCATAAGTTGTATAATATTATCCATACCTATCATTCAACGTCATGGTGATAAATATTATATATTCTAATAAAATTTTAATAGTATTCCATGTTTCATTTAAATTCAGAATTGTGTAAAACACAAAATATAGAGAAGATGAAATTGATTTTAAAAAATATATATTTCAAAAAATAATTAGGTTTTATAGATGTTCTCTAATAGATTTTGTTCATGTACTATACTTGAAGTTGAGTTTGTACCTTAGTATAGGTTGAGTGCACACTATAGTGGAAGTTATGTGTATTCCCTAAATAAGATGAGTGTGTACCAAGATGATAATTTGGTGATGTATAATGAATTTACTATCATTAGACCCTTAAAATATTATATTTGATACATTAGAGATATAGTAAGAGTGGAGAAAAAAATTCAGATAAATAACACTATTATTAGTACATCTATTTTGGATCAAATCATATGTAAAGGAGGTAAAATGGATGAATTTGAGTTATCTAAATGTTTCATACATAGAAAATTCATATCGGATCACTTCTCGCAGGTTATAGATGTATACCTAGGTAAAGGATACCATATTATAAATATTTTAAGGAAATATTTGTGAAGGGTGTAATACCAATACCACATTTAGTCTAATATTGTTTGTTCAAGACTTCATGTATTATAATGGTTTACTCTTCTACAAGTTATCTACATAAAAAACCCTATTATTTCTCCCATATATTCTCAAAACCCATAATAGATCCATAAATCATTGGTTTTCCCTTAAAATATGGCATCTTCCATCCATCCACCTCTATAGTTATACTCATATTATTGGTCCACTTTTCTCATTCATGTAGCCTATATTATCATCCCTCCATTTGATAATGGGATTCTTATATCCAATATAAAATCTCACTAATGGAATTAATATTATGACTATAGATCCTCAAATAATGGTTATTCAAGTATAACTTTGATAATAAAAATACATTTTCTTCAAAAAATGATGGAATATATCTCAACCTAGTATTCTAATTTGGTTGTTAGGGTCGAGATCTTCATTACCGGGATTCCAATATAGTGTTAGTCCCACACTTTTTATCATACCCCACTATAGATTCTTATAATACATACCTCCATTAGTATCCTAAAATTTTGGAGTTCCCCTTAATTTTATCCTTATCCACTTATATATATTCACCATCATAGGATGCCAACATGGCATAAATCCGCAATTTTAATGAGTACATCTAATGATGGAAACTATTATGGACAATCATTCATAAGTTCCATAATTAATCCATTAATAGAAATATATTACCTAGTGATCCTAGTCATATGATATTATACAAAAATATTCTATGGTCATGGTTACATGACACTAAATGGAATAAGAGTGATCCTTGTTACATGACCTTAAACTACAGGATAAATGTTCATAACATAAAATTTAACTATTTTTTGTCTTCAAATCTGCATTAACACGAGTTACATTCTATATCAAAAGGATTTAAACAATTACCTAAAACTACATGGGTTTTAATAACCACAGAGGGGATATACAAGTGTCCCTCTACATGCCCAATCAGAATATTAGGACATCTTCCGACTCTAGATAAAATATTTTTCTCTTCAAGGTTATGTTAATCTCTATAGTGTGTTTCAATATAAATTTAAATTATAGATTAATTAATGATCATGATATATTTATAAATTAAATATATCATAATAATGATATTAATAATAATTATCTTTGGAACCTCAATTTTATTTCATTAGTTTTTATCTACCAATTTCATTAAAATTATAGTTCATGTTGTTAATAGGGAGTATATTACAAATGTGACTAAATATATGAGAGTTTATCAAAAAATATAACAATTTCTAATATGGATATTTTGAAATATCATCTTATCTTCTTCAACTATATCATACCAATACATCCTACACTAGGATCATGATCACGAAGAGACTTTAGAAAAATTGAAAATGGTGAACTTGGTATAAAATTATTTACCATTGAAATGGAATTATTCACCACACATTGCTATTTTTTATATTCCACTAATGGTTTTTTAAATTTTCCTAAAAAGGAAAAATAACACATGTAATTAATGTATTGAATGTAATAAGGTTTCTTAACTATCTTGATGGAAAATCTATAGTGACCAGGGTTGTTGTAAATTGCCAATCAATCATAATACATGACTATATATTATCATTCTTATCACAGTTGACTCAATTTTGAGAAACTGGTATATCTTATCTTCTGAAAAATGATTTTACCACTATATGAAAAGGAATATAGAGAAATGGTACTTATGTGAGGACATAAATATTACCTTTGAAACAACCTACGAAAATATAGAAGGGTTATACACATGGAGGTTGCATCACTTTGATAGGATATTGTGGGGAAATAATCCCCCATCTTGACATCAAGAATCTCATTAGTCCCTCTTTAGAGTGTTAAAAAGGTAACTTTATTAATTTAAAATAATTTGGCTATCAATTTCCATAAATCCCTATGATATCTTAAGGGTTTTCTATAAGTACACCAATCAACCATTACCATCCCCCTCACTATAGAAACATATATTCCAATAAATGTTTTTAAAAGGCCCTTACCCTAACTATAACAACCCCAACAACAGTAATTGAGGTCCATTGTCTACTATACTACATTGGAATATGATTCAAGGCATTACATCACAACAGATTGGTCTATTTATTAGTCTTTCGGAACAATATAAAAACATTCTTCCAAGATTAAATTAGAATTAAAATATAAAAACCTAGTGAAAGTAATTATTATTTTTCCCTTGGACTAATCAAAAGCTTTCATATTCATATCCTTGTAAAAGGAAACAAAATAAGGGTGATAAAAAATTCTTAGTAAGGGTTCCATATAGTAAAATCTATCCTGAGTAAATAAGGAATATTAAATATGGTATGGTAAATAATTAAAAATACATTCTATTTAATTAATACCTTGAGTACGAAATGCATCCATGGATAATCTCAATGATACAATCACATTGATAATAATAACTAAATACTCAATGATAAAAATTCATATTGTTGGATGTCCTGAATTGAGACATCATGATATCATTACAACCAATCTCATTAACCAAGTCATTTTAAATGATGGGCAGGTATACACAATAAACACATTTGATAGGGTTATCCAAATGGTTAGTCTCATCATACTTATTGATGCTTTGAGGGTTTATATAAGTTAGGCTCCACCCATCAATTCATGTCCAATAAATTCCACATATATTGAATGGTCAATTTAATTCATGAACAATATGTATTATCAATACATGTTTATATTGTTTAAAAGATATATAATATCATGATTTCCACATTTAATAAAATGGGTTTCATAATAAAATACCATATATAGAAATGGTAGAATATCCATGAAAGGAATAATATTATTATTTAACAAAATATAATTTCCAATGAAAGATAACCACATGAAATTGAATGTATGAATAGAAATTTAATGAGTACAAAATAAATAAAAGATAAAATATGACCATAAATTCATCACAAATATAGGTTTTGTAATAAATTCAGTATTTTTTAGAATAAGATAAAATCAAATAGAAACATTACAATAAGTTGTTACTAATGATTATTATTTGCAATAAACATGAAAACATTTATAAGAAGCTCAATATTAGAAAAGGGTTATGGAGGCGGGAATTTTTGTTAATGTTGTATACATTAAAAAGAAACATTTCATTAAATATTTTGTAAAGAAAATAAAAAATGAAAATTTTGGGGAAAAATTGATTGATTTCTTTAAAACCTTTTAAAATGTTAAGGATTAGAAATTGAGATGAAAACCTTTGTAAATATTGTATCATAAAAATTATAATTAATTAATGAAGTGACTATGTATAGAAAATTCAAATCCAAATAATACACATGGAAATTAAATTTATGAAATAAATTTTCATTTCAGACTTAATCATGGAATAATATAGTCAATGAAATATAAGTGCATCATAATGAATGGAAATTAATCTTTGAAACCCTTACCACACAGAAAAACATAGTAAAACATGATTTAACCTATTATATAAAGGTTTAATGGTGTGATTAATTTATAATAGAAAAATTATCATATTCATAATGTCATATATGATCAAATATAACATCTTATTACTTGTTAATAAGATGTTATTAGTAATTATCTTTTTTTGGGGTGTTAACAACTTAGATTTCTCATTTATGTTTCATTTGTGATATACCAAATCTTGTGCATGGTTTTATGTATCATCATTTATGGAATGATATTCATGTTATAAATATATTAATTCTTGAATCATTCTTAAATGGTGGACATGGAAAATGAACAACGCATCTTCATAGAGACTGTAGGTCGTCCGTACACATGTCAGGCATTATCATTTTTAATGTGTGAAATGTTATGGAATTAGATGGTATATTAAACATAAAATAATCCAAACTATTTCATAATTATAATATATATTCATTGTTTATATCATTATGACTATCGAAATGAGGTGGTCAATGGAAAAAATTACATCGATTGGTGATGAGGTAGTCCACTGTACATAGAAGTGATGGTTTTGTTTCAGATTTGATAGAGAAATAGATGGATAAATATTATTACAAGAATGTAATTTCATATAAGTGTATGTGAGATATGTTATTTATTATATTTTAATTATTAGGATATAATTGAATGTTGTAAAAGAACACGTAAAAAAATAATGTTCTTGGTGAAGATGATGACCCTCCCTTAGAGAAACCTCCTTTAGATATCTTCTTAAGGACACAAGGGTTAGTCTTTAGGGAATAATAGAACATCTGTAACATGTATAAGGATTTTGGGGAGATGTTAAGGATGTTTTTGTCATGATAAATGGATTAAGATGTGTGAAGAAGTGACGAGAGGGGGTTCCCTTTTATAATTTAGGTGAGTGGCACACTTGTAATATATAAATTTTTCATAGTATTATTAAGCCACATTCTTGAAAAATGGATCCAAAGTGACTCAAATTAGAATCTAGAATGTTCGAGGTTTAAATACAACCATCACATGTGTTTTAATCACGTTTTGAGGTTATTTTAACCATTATATTTTTATTTAACCCCTTTATTAACCATTTTAAATCATAACACTGGTAACAAAATTTTCCATACTAAATAGTTATAATTTTACTTATAATGTAGAAATTCACCCAGAATTGGGAATGTGATGAAATTTTATGCCTTTTATAATCATAATTTCTATTTTTTATGATTTTTATGATTCGTAAACAATTTAATAAAATATTATTTTCTACAAAATACCAATAATTTCATTTTTGAAATTATTTATTTAATTTGACATTAAGAACCTCACTTTAGTAATGAATATCAAATATAAACATTCAAAAAACCCAAAATATGTCATATATATCCATATAATTTTTTAAAATCTATAATTCATCCAAATTATAATACTTTTAACATTTTTAAAATAATTTTCTTGATTTTTTTAATGCCACAAACAATATTTCAGCATTATATAATAATTTAATTTAAATATATAAACACTAAAATTTATAAATAAATTTCCCCAATAAAAATAAATTATAATTAATATAATAATCATTAATATTCATTCACAACTAATTTTTCTCCATATGTGAATAGATAAGTTAAAGTTAATTGTAAGAGCGTTACTTTTTGTATTTTTAATTACATAAAATAATATAAATGTATTTTTCAAAGGAAATGGCCCAAAAATTCTATATATTAAATGTCCTGATGAATAATATTTAAAACGCCTATATAATGAATGAAATTTTCATTTTGGATATATTTTAAATTCATTGTCACATTTTTCTTTAACCGTAATTACCTGATTTATCCTTTACTAAGGTGATAAATTTTACCATTTAAGATCCCAAACTTCATGGATGTATGTACTTATTTAAACAGTGGTTTATTTCTCTTAATTTCGGTTAATTTAATGTTTACCAGATGTGTGAGTGGGTTTGGGGGTGTTCCAAGGTTTTGGGACATGAAAAAAGGGGATTTTGGCCATCTAGTGCATGTTTCATGGTTGTTGTGTTGTCAGAGATAATTGTGTTCCCAAAACGTGCTATCCAAGAGGAGTGGTGCATGGTTATGAAAAATCATGCAAGGGGGAGAGACAAACCATGCAGTCTTAGACAGAGGGATTAAGCACAATTGGTGTGTGATTGGATAAACTATGTGGAGGTCCCTAGGAAACCGTGTGACCTCAACCCCTCTTGGACAGTGGATAGTTCTGAGTTTTCACACAGTTTTGAAAATAGTGTGGCTATACGACACACCATATTAAAAAGTGTTATTTTACAGAACTTCCCCTTGAGATATTAAGTATCTCACCGGATTTTTCTCCTACTCCTCCCTCTATTCCTAGTAAAAAAACTAAAGATTCCATATCATCCAAAGGGTGGGTCTCCAAAGATTTTTTGTATTCAGAGCATTATTGGTTTTGTATTGAAGATCCGGATAATTCTAACACTCCACTTTCTTCTAATTTTCATAAGTGGTCTTGTAGATTTGTTCTTCTTCTTCTTAATCCCTCAAAACCATCCTTCTTTTAGTGGATCATTGGTCGGGGCTTTCAAGGGTTCTTCAATCTAGATATAAGGCTATGGTTAAGGGTTCATTCACTTTTGGATTTTATGTATATGGTATACAAGTTATATTCTATAGTTTTATTATCAATTTGTGCATGTGTTTTTGTTTTCTTGGTTTTCCTTGTTGGGATTTGACGCCTTTATAAGGGTTTGGTAAAATTGTAGGCTAAATAAAAAAAATAAACCCCTCGTGATCCAGGTGCGATGCATCAAGGATTATTTGAACAGATAGGGAAACCCATGGGGTGTGCCAACATTATAGAACATATAAAATGAAAGTATTAATAATTAAATTAACTTATATTGGAATAGATCCCATTATAAATGAATTTACATGTTAGTTTAAATTATAAAGAGGCACTAGTGGTAGTTGTGTCTATTTGGTGGTAATTGCACAAGGGATTTTTTGGCCTAATGGGAAAATGGGTTAAATGGGTTAATGTGAATGTGTTAAATGACTTATGAATATGTAATGAAAATTTTTAATGGGTTACCACATATGAAATGATAAATTTATTAAATCAGTTAATTTATGTAAATTATTGAATACGCCAAATAGGATAAGGTATGGAAAGGGAAATGGGTTTAAAGGGTTACACTAAGTAAATGGTAAATTTTTTAATGTGTTTAGGCATAAAGGTGATTTACGTATTAAATGAAATATGAAATGTGATGGTTATGTTTTTTGATTATGTATCATTTGTGACCTTGTGTCTGTGGTAAATGGATAAATAATGATATGCACAAGACTTGGTAGTTGTGGGGTGTTGGACTTGAGGATCTATAATCATATGTCAGGTTGAACTGAGGCTCTAAACCCCACCCCATAATGCATGGGTTATTGAAGTGGATCAAGGCTCTATTCCCCTAACAAATTCATTTGATGAAACTGACTTGGTTGAGGCTCCAAGGTAAGTGTGATGTGATGTTATGAAATGTTTATCCCAAAATAGATAGGGAACTTGACATATTACATTATGTTTCCTAATTCATTAGATTATTCTGGTGTGTAAATAATATAAATTCCATGCTCATGGATCATGTAATGGAAATTAATTAATTGACAAAGATGGATTATACTATGTACGAGACACTATTGATTTAAATGGGTTACATAAATATTTTTATCTAAATGTACTTGAGTGACCTTTTGTTTATATTTCCTTTTCATAGTATTTTAATGCACTATCTACTTATACTTGAAATTTTTTAGACACCTATTGGGGGGCCAAATGAGTCATACACACAACCTACTCAGGATTCCCTTGTGTACCCAAGCAAATTTCATGGTTATAGGCTAGGAAAATGGAAATGTACTTATGATAGAGAGTTTAGTTGGTCGTGGTGAGTGCTTGGATAAGGATCTATACATTGATTTAGTACTTGTTTTAAAGATTCATCCACTAGTTTTTATTTATGGTTTTCCATCACTTCTGGACCTATGAAAATGAAATTAAATGTTTATTATTTGGATCTAGTTTGAATCCTATTTAAAAACAGGTTAGAAATGCGTGTTTTTGTTTTAGGGTTATTTTTTCTTTTATTTCCTGTATGTTTTTTACTAGGTCTTAGTCGGGTAATGTGGCTATAGTATCCTCATGTGGCATATCAAACCCTCGTCACTAGTCAACAACCTCTGGTGTATAGGGAGGCATGCTTGAGGTCATGTGGTAACCGGCTCAGACCACTGGTTTAGTGGCTTCTAGGTCAGGGACATTACAAAGTGGTATGGGAGTGGTTTTTTTATGGTCTTATTATTTGGGATGGTAGATAGGAGGTTAATATTTGTTGGTTATTGGAAATTAGATCGTTCTTGGGATTAGGAAACCCATGTATGAGGGAAAACCCATGTCATCAGTGTGGGATCATGGTTCTTAATGTGTTTTTGTTATTGAATAATATTTAACCATTGGGTATTGCACATGTTGTGTGATGTGACCATTTTATAATATTTTACTCAGAACTGGAATGGCTTGAGGTAGTACATTCATGCATCATTGTAGGAATCTAGGGATAAATGTGCCATACATAAGAATAGGAACACACAGGATGGGTGTGTGGGATAGGAAGGGTAGGATTTGTTTTACATACATTAAAATTGAAAAAAATAGTGTCTAATAAAGATGATGAAAATGGGTAAAATGGAATAATGATAACAAATGGTCAGAGGATTGTTCTTAATAAAGGTTTATAAGTGATTAAACATAATGGTTGTAACAAATAGGAGGTGTTATTAAGTGGAATAATATGCGCTATGAGTGATTAAATAATTATTAATAGTTTTCAAATAAAATATTTTTGTCTATGTATGTTAATTTAACCATGTTAATCATATCACAAGGTAGGGATAGTTGAGGGTAGTGTTCTATGTGTGAAGATGTTTGTTGGAATAATGTCTGTGGGATGAGTGATTGTGGCTAGTGCAAAGCACTCTTTAATATAAATTACATAATATTTATGTTATTTTTTCGATAACTCATGCTTGGAATTTTAGGAATATGCCACCACATTGATTCATCTTGGTTGGGATAAAAGAGTACATCACTGATAATGATTTATAGATGGGGGGTTAGAAATTATTGTTGTTGAAGGTAACATAAGAGAGGATAATTTCTATTTGAACATTACTAATTTTATGTAGATAATGGAACAATACCCTGGGTGGGTTGTTACAAGCATGTTAGACATGACTAGAGAGTTTCATTTGCAGCACCCTCGAATGTTTTCTTGAGAGGGTGGACCGAGGAAACCGAATTATTTATAGATTCCATTGACATTATTCAGGACCACATTGAAAATCTAGATGAGAAGAGGGTTAAGATAAATACATACATGTTATCGGGACAAAAAAAGTTCTGGTGGGATATCTTGGTTAAGACTCAATAGACTAGAGGTACGCTATGTAAATATTTTGAGGAAATGTTTTTAGAGAATTTCCATTCAGGGACCCTGAGACAGGATAATGATATAGATTTTATGATGTTAAGAAAGGGATTGATGTCAATTATTTATTATACAGGTCATTTCATGTACTTGTAATGCTTTGTTCCGGTGTTGGTAGGAGATGAGGCCATTATGAAAACATGTTTCTAGTATGGGATTTGAAATGAGATTAAGATATAGGTAAACACCTTCCATTACAATTGATTTGCAGATGTTTTGGATCAGAAACTTATTTTAGAACAGAAATTAAATGATTCTTACGATAGTTGATTTTGTGGCTATAGTTGCATAAAGCAGTGGTGTGACTTCCAAGAGAAGGAATCTTCATCTCAGAAATACACATTAGGGTGGAAGCGCATAGAGTGGCCCAAAGAGAGGACCAGCCTCTCAGAGTGGTGACTAGGTAATTATCTATCAGTGTGGATGAATGATGAGCATGCATGGTCCATGTCACCAACCACAAGTTGAGTGTCGACTATGTAGAAGAATATGGTATGTGTAGTGGTTCGGTAGGAACCCTCGACATCTGGGGATAGATATAGGATCAAAGACTATTCAAAGTGTATACAATGGATCATTTACCCCTTATTATGAAGATAGTTTGAGTTTTAATGGTCATATTAGTATACGTGGAATGTGTGGTGCTCTAGGGATAGAGCATCCATATCAGTTGGGTAATGTAGCACCACGAAATCAGACTGGGACCCAAAGTAGAGGACCAGATCAGGTTCATGTAGTTCATTATGCATCTGGACACAATGAGGCTATCCTCTCGACAGTTTGAGGTAGGATCCTTGTAGCTTCTATAAACCCACGACCTTAAACCTTACTTAATATTGAATTAAATAAATAATTCACATTGAGGATCTTTTCAGGTTCAGAGTTTTAGAGAATTAGGACATAACTATTACATCTCAAAAGATTACAAAGTAGAAACTTCTACTAGGTTTCCATAAAATAAAAACTCTTAAAAAGAAACATGTCAAGTTCCACGTTTTAGGTAGCATGACTTTCCCTTGATCCCATCCTTGACCCTATGCCACGTTAAGTCCTGTTAAAAACATTTCAAAAACGTGGGATGAGCATAAAAAGCCCAGTAAATGATACAAAAAGAAGAAAAACTGTTAGTTTTTCAAAACAACAAGTAAACCATGTATTCTTTATCAAAGTAATACTTTTCACCTTTTCTAAGTAGTAAAAACTCTTCACTGAATAAAAGTTCATTACTTACCCTTCTGTAACAAAAATATTACCATAAAACCCATATAAAGATCACATAACATATAAAGGTTACTTGGGACATAAACATACTTAAGTGGAATAACCATAAGGTCGACTTCCACACATATCACTTAATGGAATAGCCATTCAGCCAACTTCCATACATACTTAATGGAATAGCCATACGGCCGACTTCCGTACCCAATGCATTGGAGGTTATAACTTAACCACCCATCCTGTTATTCACGAAACCACCCGTCATATGGTTTATCACGTAACCACCCGTAAAATGTCCAAGTACCATTATAAAATTATAACACATAAAACCAACATAAAGGAATGATAACATTTCCACATTTCAATCACAATATATCATTTAAATATATTGACATGATATAATCCTTTATCAAAACCATTTTAAATACCAAAATACAAAAAAAAGTATATGGTATTTATTTTATTTTAAAAACATTACGGCTTGTTGAGGAAGCCAAAGATCAAATAATACTCGCGACGGCGGAAAAGGTCATGGTCACCGCGTACGTAAAAGAAACATTCCTTTTCGTCGTTTAGTAAAATGATTCGTAGAAAAAAGTTTCCTTTTGAATAAACGTAAAAGTCAAAGGGGTTTATACACTGTATAAAAGAAGGTTGTGTATAAAACAAAATATGCCTCAATGAATGGAGATTGAGACGAAGACCCTTACAAAGACGGTATCCTTGGTTTAAGGATAAACCAATTGCATAATTATGTGTGACAAATGAATACACCAAATAAAAGTGGATATTAAGTGTAAAACAATCATAGGTTATTCACACATATTCATAGAATGACATATTCAAGGAGTACAAGTTTATCCCAAAGAATCAAATTTGGGTTAAAAAGTTCCCTTGCAAAAATTTGACAGCCTAACGACGTCACTTCAAAATTTAGAAAAATAGTTGATGAGAGGAAAAAAGTATCTCATCACTCAAAATTTACATCAATAAGGATATATGAGAACATATCCCAACATAACAATATGTGAATTAAAATACCCAACAAAAGAAGTCTTTTAAAAAGAGGAGGGTGAAAGGTTCCCTTACCGACATGGGTATCTTTCGAAACATACACCCCATAAAAGAAGGTCAATACATAATTGATGTAAATACTCATAAAAAAAAGTATATTACACAAAGAGGAGAATAATGGGAAGTACATACACCACTCAAAGGAAATTGTGGGAAATGTAGCATAAATCTCACGGGAATAAAACTGAGATGAAAAATCCCTTACGAAAACTCGACAGCCTAACGGCGCCACTTAAAACTTCCAAAATGGATTGATGAGAGAAAATAAGGTCTCTCATAATATTAACATAAAGTTTACAGAAAGGGGAATATAAAAGAAAATCCCCCAACATAACAAAGAGTAGCTTAAAAGAAGTGACATAAAGAAGAGTACTTAAAAATAAGGAGATAGGTTAGATCTCCTACGAAAATTCAGCAGCCTAACGGTGCAACCCAAAACATCCAAAAAGGATTGATGGGAGAGAATAGGGTCTCTCATAATATGAACAATAAAAATTACATTAAGAGTAATATAAAAGAACATCCCAATAACAATAAAAATGAGCTTTAAAAGGAATGACATAAAAGTGCGTACTTAAAAAGAAAGAGAGGAGTAGTATCCCTGACCTCGGGTCCGACTTGACTTGATCGTTCTTTAACGTCCTGAATAATAAACTTGATTTAATTTCTATTTGCTTAAGAACATTTTTCAAGTTCATTATTCCTTTTATATCACTTATTGATATGTTATAAACATTATGTAATCATTTAAGTTAATAATGTTTGTTTTGTCGATATTTGGTTCTTAAGTCGAAAGTGGACTTCTTACAATTACATGTTGTTCGTGTGGTCAAAGGTTCTTTATATCTAGAATGAAATTCCTGATTTGGATATCATATATATAATATATATCTAGAATATACATTTATTTATAATATCACATAATTATTTAGAGGTAAGAAATGAAATGCACCGTTCATGGAGACGGTAAGCCGTACGTACGCATGAACGCTACTTTCATTTCTTTGTCATATTAATGGAATTAAAACTAAAAGAGAGGTATGTATATTTTAATTCCAGAATTATATTCATCATTTAGATGTATCATTCATCATATATATCCATTATATACATGTACTTATAATAGTACATTACATTTGGGGATAATAAATGAAATGCACCGTTCATGGAGACGGTAAGCCGTACGTACGCATGAACGCTACTTTCATTTATATCTCATACATTAATGGAAAGAAATAATAATTATATAGAGGTATATTATAATTCCATTATAACATCATATATAAAAACATTAAATCCATCCTTTATACGTCCCATGTATGTCATTAACGAATCACATCACTTTGAGGGGGCGGTAGTCCGCACTTTCTAAAATGAAGATATCACGTATACCCATAATGGAAGTCATAAAGGTAAGACACAAATGAAAAATACAGAAGCTTAAGTAAAACATAAACATATTATATATCATATATAAATATAGTGAGATCTTAATGGCCACCTTTGAAGGTGTTATATGAGTGTTGAACAATCATCGCTTCGTGAGGCAGAAATTCACCATCCACGGAAACAATATGTTCTTTAACCATTAGATGTAGGTGTGTGTAAGTGTAGCTCGAATAATTCTTATAACAACATCATATTATATTGAAGATACAGGAGTTGTTACAAAATAAATGAATAAAAAGTGTTTAGGGGGGTGGAGAGACAAAATAAAACCAAAGGACTCAAGTGAAGGCATTACATTAAAATCGGGTAACTCCTTTTGGTTTGAGCTCAAAGGCTTCCTTGGGAAGACTTCTGCCCAAAGTGAGGCTTTAAGGAGTAATAGAGGGAAGTTTATAGACAAAATGGTCAGGTTTTGGCAGATCCAAAGGCTTTGGGAGTGTGGGTAAGGAGGTAGAGGTGGGGGCCTTTTATAAGAGGAGAGGAGGGGCACTCTTGGAAAGTAAAGAAAAGTCACTTTATCTTAAAATGATATTCGGATTTAAGAGGTCCTAAATTGATATAATTAGTGGATAAGGTGATAAGGGTTCGAAATCCACTCATCCAATAGGGTTTGGACATGTTTAGGTCTTAGATATTACATTATCTTTCCATTTTATTTAAATCGTTAAATAATGAGGTCATCGCTGCATCATCATGATGTGATAAATAATTTAATTTATTTAACGTCTAAAAATTATAAAAAAATACTATGATGTAGGAAATCGTTTTAGCTCTCTAATTAATATTTACAGTCAAAAATATGACTTGTATAACCCCATGTAAAAATTGTTTTAGTAAAACACCTCATGTGTGTGTCATTTTTAATTTAACATTAAATAAAATGTTATTTATGTTATTTCACAACCAAAGTGTCTCCATGGGGCCCACAAGTTGACCCATATCTTGTCTTGGTCGGCCATGACACATCCAATAAGGGTAGGACATGTGTCAAGGTTTTTTCATTTTATTATAATATCATTTTTGCCTTATATTGCACTAATTACCTCTAATCGCGATTAAGAACTTAAAAGTTACTATTCACCAAAAAAATATTTTAATCTCATTGAACCACATTTTATTTCTTAATAACAACCATGTATGTCAGATTTTTGAAATTAAAAACACAGAAGTGGTAAAATTTCATTTAAACGAAAAATCAGTTTTTATAAGTACCACATAGTGGTTTCACTATTCATCAAAAATTGAAGTTTTTCAGAAAAATCCCAAAAATTCACCCTAAGCTATATTTGATATTCCGAATAAAAAATGAAGTTTATTTTAAAAAATTCAAAACATATAAGTCACATTAATTAATTTAATAATTAATTCCCGCAATCAGAGCAAATAGCGTGTTTTTATGAAACAATAAGTATCAAAAGATTGACACTAGTTTAAGTCTGATTTCAAAGTGAAATTAATTCCAACGACCACTATTGGATTTAATGGTAAAAATATATTCTAATTTAACTTTAATACCAATTTAAAAGATAATCTAATAATATAAATAAATTAGATTAAAAAGTGGTTTTGAATTAAAATACAACAGTTTACACTATTCATTAAAAATGAACTTTATCGGAAAGATACCAAAAATTTACACAAAGTAAATTTTGATGTCCCGATTCTAAAAAAGTGTTTTCTTTTGTCCAATAGAATATATAAGAGTGAAAAAAACTATATTTAATGACGGTTCGCCATCAAAAGGCGATAAGTTAACCGTTAGTGAACATTAGGTCATATACTCCTAAAATTGAATTCTTTCCGTATTTTAATCCTTTATCTTTTATTGGATAAATGTAAAAACATTTAAATACATATATAATCATATTTTAGTTATTTCTATCCATTCCCGCCAATACAACGACTACATGTTAACTACCATTTAAAATAATATTATTTTATTATCAGAGTGCAACGTAAGATTCCTAAGAAACTCATTGTTGCATGTTGGGTACGCCATCAAGCACAGCATCCCCTTTAAAGTCATATTAATATTTTATTCAAAAATATGGATAAATATGAAAATGTCATATTCTTTATTTACCTGGGGTGCAACATCCTTCCCCCCTTTTGGGAATTGCGTCCTCGCAATTTTTAAAATTGAGCTTGGAAACATCCTTGAAAGCCCCACATCAGAACAAGAGTCGGTAAAACAATCACTTTAAAATAAAGAAAGATAAGTACAGAGGTCACCCGAGTTAACCCATAATAGGATTCCATGTAGGAAAACATGGACATGGAATAAAAAGAAAAGGGTCATGTTCTTGAGGGAGAGTGATAGTAAACATGTCTAAGAGAAAGTTAACCATAAGAAAGTCACAAACTTGTGATGGGTTAAACGGTATTCGAATCCCCAGTAGGAAAAGTTAATAGACAACATTTTTGTTTTAAGTTACTTTTTATTGAGGAATTTATTCATAAGGAAACATAATCACTTATCATGTTGACTTTCAACTCTTATTAGATTCCTTACACAAACTCATATTTTCTCCAAAATATGAGTATTTAGGAAGACTTGTCCACATTAAGAGTACTATAATCAACTTCTAGAGAATCACCTAATCCAAAAAAGAGAACTATATACTTCCCATGTCTTTAGACTTTAACCAAAACCAAAACCATAAAGGTTAGTACAAGATCAGATAATCCAGAAAAGGATAACCCTTTAAAAAGAAAATCTATGCTTAATCTCCAAAATTTGTCCAACAAAACCCAAAGTTCAACGAGGACCATCTGATAAAAATTTTTCCATAAAATTCTTCAAAGTATACCAAACTAAGATTGAAACCCAAATATTTGAAGGATTTAATCACATAGTCTTCCAAGGTACAAATTAACTTTTATCTCTAAATAACATCAGTTGCTCTTAAATTCTCATATTGAAAAGTAATTAATATAATCACATATCCTCCATGATAGGTTAATCATTTACACAGATAACCCAAAATAAACATACTCTTGATTCCTAAAATCATCTAACTAAAAAGAATCTGTCAAACTAACCAGGGACTTCACGTAGTCCAGTGGTAGGTGATAAATACCAGTTGCACTTTGGTTGTGGGTTCGATTCTCGTAGCTTTGTCCGACGCAACGGGCTGTCACATGGTCTGCGTGTTTTCCTTTTTCCAAAACTATATAACTCTTAAAACATTCCCCAAAATGAGATAAAATCTTTAAAAAAAATCATAACATATTTTCACCTCAAGTTTATCTCATGCCTTTCATTTTCCATCATATCATAGAGTAACCCATAATTACCTCAAAAGTAAGGATCATATAAACTCTAATTGTTACCTTTATAATTATTACATGAACTTCCACATCGATTGGTCATCTCGTACATGATGCATTACAGAACGTACCAAGGTTCAATGGTTGATCATGACTCCTTGATAGTTGTTTTAGAACAACCACGAGTTTCCTCATTGAATCCTCCATTTTATCTAGTATCTTAATCAGAGAACCACCACAGTTTCCTTCAAACCTGTTGTCTCTTTGGTTCCTGCTAGATCCATCCATTAACTAAAAACAGAAATGTCAGTGTGAGTATATCAACAGAACCATCATTTACTAATGAGGAAGATATACTTACTCATTCACTTTATCTAAAAACTATGACTCTTTCTGAAATCCTAACCATTATGGTAATGTCACTTATGCTTAAAGAATACCCTAACCTCTAAAGTTATCTAAACCGACCTCTGATACCAACTATAAATCCCTGGCCATAAACCTTACTTAATATTGAATTAATTGAATAATTCACACTGAGGATCTTTTCAGGTTTATAGTTTTAGAGAATTAGGACATAACTATTACATCTCAAAAGATTACAAAGTAGAAACTTCTACTAAGTTTCCATAAAATAAAAACTATTAAAAAAACATGTCAAGTTCCATGTTTTAGGTAGTATGGATTTCCCTTGATCCCATTCTTGACCCTATTCCACGTTAAGTCCAGTGAAAAACATTTCAAAAACATGGGATGAGCATAAAAAGCCCAGTAAAGGATACACAAAGAAGGAAAACTGTTAGTTTTTCAAAACAACAAGTAAACCATGTATACTTTATCAAAGTAATACTTTTTACCTTTTCGAAGTAGTAAAAACTCTTCATTGAATAAAAGTTCATTACTTACCCTTCTGTAACAAAAATATTACCATAAAACCCATATAATGATCACATAACAGATAAAGGTAACTTGGGACATAAACATACTTAAGTGGAATAACCATAAGGTCGACTTCCACACATATCACTTAATGGAATATCCATTCGGCCAACTTCCATACATACTTAATGGAATAGCCATACGGCTGACTTCCATACCCAATGCATTGGAGGTTGTAACGTAACCACCCATCCTGGTATTCAAGGCACCACCCGTCATATGGTTTATCACGTAACCACCCATAAAATGTCCAAGTACCATTATAAAATTATAACACATAAAACCAACATAATGGAATGATAACATTTCCACATTTCAATCACAATATATCATTTAAATATATTGACATAATATAATCCTTTATCAAAACCATTTTCAATACCAAAATAAAAAAAAGTATATGGTATTTATTTTATTTTAAAAATAATACGGCTTGTTGAGTAAGCCAAAGATCAAATAATACTCGCGGCAGTGGAAAAGGTCATTTTCACCGCGTACGTAAAAGAAACATTCCATTTTTTCGTTTAGTAAAACGCTTCGTAGAAAAAAGATTCCTTTTGAATAAATGTAAAAGTCAAAGGGGTTTATACATCGTATAAAATAAGGTTGTGTATAAAACAAAATATGCCTCAATGAATGGAGATTGAGACGAAGACCCTTACAAAGACGGTATCCTTGGTTTAAGGATAAACTAATTGCATAATTATGTGTGACAAATGAATAAACCAAATATAAGTGGATATAAGTGTAAAACAATCAGAGTTTATTCACACATATTCATAGAACTACATATTCTAGGAGTACAAGTTTATCCCAAAGAATCAAATTTGGGTTAAAAAGTTCCCTTGCAAAAATTTGATAGCCTAATGGCGTCACATCAAAATTCAGAAAAAGTGTTGATGAGAGAAAAAAATGTATATCATCACTCAAAATATACATCAATAAGGATATATGAGAACATATCCCAACATAACAATATGTGAATTAAAATACCCAACAAAAGAAGTCTTTTAAAAAGAGGAGGGTGAAAGGTTCCCTTACCGACTTGGGTATCTTTCGAAACATACACCCCATGAAAGAAGGTCAATACATCATTGATGTAAATACTCATAAACGAAATTATATTACACAAAGAGTAGAATAATTGGAAGTACATACACTACTCAAAGGAAATTGTGGGAAATTTAGCATAAATCTCACGGGAATAGAACTGAGATGAAAAATCCCTTACGAAAACTCGGCAGTCTAACGACACCACTTAAAACTTCCAAAATGGATTGATGAGAGATAATAGGGTCTCTCATCATATTAACAAAAAGTTTACAGAAAGTGGAATATAAAAGAAAATCCCCCAACATAACAAAGAGGAGCTTAAAAGAAGTGACATAAATAAGAGTACTTAAAAAGAAGGAGAGAGGTTAGATCTCTTACGAAAATTCGGCAGCCTAACGACGCCACCCAAAACTTCCAAAATGGATTGATGAGAGAGAATTGGGTCTCTCATCATATGAAAAATAAAAATTATAGTAATATTAATATAAAAGAACTTCCCAATAACAAGAAAGATGAACTTTAAAAGGAATGACATAAAAGAGCATACTTAAAAAGAAAGAGAGGAGTAGGATCCCTTACCTCTGGTCCGACTTGACTCGATCGTTATTTAACGTCCTGAATAATAAACTTGAGTTAATTTCTATTTTGCATAAGAACTTTTTTCAAGTTCATTATTCCTTTTATATCACTTATTTCCATGTTATAAACATTATGTAATCATTTAATTTAATAATGTTTGTTTTGTCGATATTTGGTTCTTAAGTCGAGAGTGGACTTCTTACAATTACATGTTGTTCGTGTGGTCAAAGGTTCTTTATATCCAGAATGAAATTCCTTATTTGGATATCGTATATATCATATATATCTTTAATATACATGTATTTATAATATCACATAATCATTTAGAGGTAAGAAATGAAATGCACCGTTCATGGAGACGGTAAGCCGTACGTATGCATGAACGCTACTTTCATTTCTTTGTCATATTAATGGAATTAAAACTAAAAGAGAGGTATGTATATGTTAATTCCATAATTATATTCATCATTTATATGTATCATTCATCATATATATCCATTATATACATGTACTTATAATAGTACATTACATTTGGGGATAAGAAATGAAATGCACCGTTCATGGAGACGGTAAGCCGTACGTACGCATGAACGCTACTTTCATTTCTAAATCATACTTTAATGGAAAGAAATAATAATGATATAGAGTTATATTATAATTCCAGTATAACATCAAATATAATAACATTAAATCTATCCTTTATACGTCCCACGTATGGCATTAATGAATCACATCACTTTGAGGGGGCGGTAGTCCGCACTTCCTAAAATGAAGATATCGCGTATACCCATAATGGAAGCCATAAAGGTAAGCCACAAATGAAAAATACAGAAGCTTAAGTAAAACATAAACATATTATATATCATATATAAATATAGTGACATCTTAATGGACACCTTTGAAGGTGTTATTTGAGTGTTGAACAATCATCGCTTCGTGAGGCAGAAATTTTCCATCCACGGAAACAGTATGTTCTTTAACCATTAGATGTAGGTGTGTGTAAGTGTAGCTAGAATATTTCTTACAACAACATCCTAGTATATTGAAGATAATATATTTTTTACAAAAGAAATTAATAAAAAGAGTTTAGGGTGTTGGAGAGGCAAAATAAAACAAAAGGACTCAAGTGAAGACATTACCTTAAAATCGGGTAACTCCCTTTGGTTTGAGCTCAAAGGCTTCCTTGGGAAGACTTCTGCCCAAAGTGAGGCTTCAAGGAGTAATAGAGGGAAGTGGAGAGACAAAATGGGTAGACGTTGGCCGAGCCAAAGGCTTTGTGACTGTGGGTATGGAGGTAGAGGTGGGGGCCATTTATAAGAGGAGTGGAGGGGCACTCTTGGAAAGTAAAGAAAAGTCACATTATCTTAAAATGATATTTTGATTTAAGAGGTCCCACATTGATATAATTCGTGGATAAGGTGATAAGGGTTCTAAATCCACTCATCCAATAGGTTTGGGACATTTTTAGGTCTTAGATATTACATTATCTTTCCATTTTATTTAAATCGTTAAATAACGAGGTCATCGCTGCATCATCATGATGTCATAAATAATTTAAATTATTTAACGTCTAAATATTATAAAAAAAATACTATGATGTAGGAAATCTATTTTTATTTCTAATGAATATTTATAGTCAAAAATCTGACTTGTATGACCCCATGTAAAAATTGTTTTAGTAAAACACCTCATGTGTGTGTCATTTTTTACATTAACATTAAATAAAAAGTTATTTATGTCGTTTCCCAACCCAAGTGGCTCCATGGGGTCCCCAAGTTGACCCATGGATTTTCTTGGTCACAAATGACACATCCAATAAGTGTAGGACATGTTTCAATGTATTTTCATTTTATTATAATATCATTTTTGCCTTAAATTGCACTAATTACCTCTAATCGCGATTAAGAACTTAAAAGTTACTATTCACCAAAAAAATATTTTAATCTCATTGACCCACATTTTACTTCTTAATGAAAACCATGTATGTCGAATTTTTGAAATTAAAAACACAGAAGTGGTAAAATTTCATTTAAACGAAAAATCAGTTTTTATAAGTACCACTTAGTGGTTTCACTATTGATCAAAAATTGAAGTTTTTCAGAAAAATCCCAAAAATTCACCCTAAGCTATATTTGATATTAAGAATTCAAAAATGAAGTCTATTTTTCAAAATTAAAAACATATAAGTCATATTAATTAATTTAATAATTAATTCCTGCGGTCAGAGAAAATAGCGTGTTTTTATGAAACAATAAGTATCAAAAGATTGACACTAGTTTAAGTCTGATTTCAAAGTGAAATTAATTCCAACGACCACTATTGGATTTAATGGTAAAAATATATTCTAATTTACTTTAAAACCAATTAAAAATGATAATATAACCATATAAATAAATTAGATTAAAAAGAGGTTTTGAATTAAAATACAACATTTTATACTATTCATTAAAAAATCAACTTTATCGGAAAGATACCAAAAATTTACACAAAGTAAATTTTGATGCCCCAATTCTAAAGAAGAGTTTTATTTGGTCCAATATAATGTATAAGTGTGAACAAAACTATATTTAATGACGGTTCGCCATCAAAAGGTGATAAGTGAACCTTTAGTGAAAACTAGGGCACATACGCCTAAAATTGAATTCTTTCCGTATTTTAAGACTTTATATTTTATTTGATAAATGTAAAAACATTTAAAAACATATATAATCATATTTTAGTTATTTCTATCCATTCCCGCCAATACAACGGTTACATGTTAACTACCATTTAAAATAATATTATTTTATTACTAGAGTGCAACGTAAGATTTCCAAGAAACTCATTGTTGCTTGTTGGGTACGCCATCAAGCATAGCATCCTCTTTAAAGTCATATTAATATTTTATTCACAAATATGGATAAATATGAAAATTTCATATTCTTTATTTACCTGGGGTGTTACAGCTTCCACACTCACTAGTGCCTTATTCGATATAAGTGCATCCGATTCCATTATTTCAACTCGGTATGTGGTTGTGTTGGGCATATTGGTGGAATGTATGCATGGGTTCAAAACAATTGATTCACTGTTAGGGTATGAGTAAAACATATCAGGTAGTTTTAGGGGTGTGCACTCGAGGTTGGTGGTTAGCATTTCCATTACAGTTGTTCGTACATGAGATGTCGGGCTTTGATCGGGTTTTTGGTATGGAGAAGTTAGTTCTTTACCGAGACCATATTGATTTTCACCTTCATAGGGTCACGTTCATGTCTCTTCAGGGAGACACATATGTCTCTCGTGGAAAATGGGATGTTTGGGAAGGTCATGTAGGGCCAGTTTTTTAGTAATTGAGTGAACTCATAGCTCAAGTCTCTTGTCTTATGCTTGATGATGGAGGACTAGAATAGTCTATCTTCCCACAATTAGTGGATCAGATTTAAGATGTCTTCTCCAAAAATTTCTGGGATTTTCCACCCTAAAGGTATTTTGAGTTCATGATGGAGTTTCACCTAGTAGAAGAACCCATTTCCATCCTTCCATAAAGAAAGACACCCGTATAACTCCACGAGCTTAAATATCAATTGGAGGAACTAGAGAATAAGGGGTTCATTTTCCTAGTACATCACATTTGGGATCTCTAATTTTTTTCTCCAAGAATGGTGATTGATCTTTGAGACTATGTGTTGGTTATAGGAAGCTTAATTAGATGACAATTAAGAACTTATACCATCATCCTTGAATTGATGTTCTATTTGAAGAGATGATAGGTTCTTCAGTGTTCTCCATGGTTGATCTAAGGTTGGTATATCATTGGATGAGGGTGACACATTCAAATGTAAAACATAATCCCTTTAGTAGTAGGTACAAGTTGTGTGAGCTTTTCATTATAGTGTTCAAATTGTCCATTTCATCAGTAGTGTTTATGGACATAATAAAATGAATAATTCATCATTTTAATATAAATTCATAGTTATCTTAATTTAAAAAATCTTAGTGTACCCCATAACTCATGATGTTCATTCCCAAAATCTTGAAATCGAACTGTTTATACTAATAGATCATAGGATATATGATAAGAAATGAAACTATCATTTCTAGATCGATAGGTTTCATTTCTTGGGTTACATCATCTCAGAGGAAGGTGTGGCGATAAACCAAGATAAAGTGAAGGCGATTGTGTCTTGGGAGAATCCCGGTAATGCTTATAAGTTTTTAGAAATTTCATTGCTTTTCTGGCTATTATCTAAAATTCATTAAATACTTTTCTCATTTGGAATCACCACATTAATGTTTATCCAACAATGGCATAAAGTATGAATGGTATGAAGCATGTGAGAATGATTTTCGAGATTTAAATAAGAGATTAAAAACTAAATTGATTTTGATCTTACCTGATCTATAAAAGAATTATATCTTTTTTTGTGATGCATCTAGTGTTAGTATTAGGGTTTTATTAATGCAGGATGATTGCGTTGTGGCATATGGGTTATTAAAATTGAGACCTCGTGAAAGGAATTAACCTATGAATGATCTCAAATTGTCTAAAGTGGTTCATGACTTACAATTTTTATGGAATTACTTGTTAGAGAACAATTTATGATGTATACCGATCATATGAGTTTGAAGTACATTTCATCTCATCTTGATTTTAATATTATCCATCGTATATGGTTTGAATAAATGTAGTCCTTTGACTTTTGAGTTTTTTTACAACCCAAGAAAAGTAAAAAGTTTTGTAGATGCCTTGAATTTGAAGACAAAAATTTAGGTGGTTCAAGAATCAATTTCAGAGTGGAAGATGATGGTGTTGTTTGATAAGATGCATCTAAAGGTGTAGGTTGGCCAACAAAAGATGAACCTTTCATACTTGGAAGTTTATTATGAGCTTATTATTCGGTTCAAGGAGAAACAGTGTGATGATTCAGAGTTTTTTGATTTTAATGAAAATCATAAAGGTGGGGAGTCACCTTCAGGTTAGATAATTGGAGATGGTGAGGCGATTTATGTTTGTGTCCATATTATAATTCTGACGTGTATATGAGAATAGTTGATGTGTGAGTTTCAAGTATCAAATTGGGTTGCTCATCGTAGTATGAGAAAAATTTATTGTGATATTGGTAGATAATATTGGTGTCCAGGAATAATGAAATTGGTTGTAGGATTTGTAGAACGATGCCTTGCCTACCAGTCAGTGAAGCATGAGGATTAGTGGCCAGGTGGTTTATTACATTCATTCCCATTCTGGAATGGAAATCAGATGATGTGACAATAGATTTTGTGGTAGGTAATCAAAGGATGCCTTAAAAAAATTATTTGATCTATGTAGTTTTATATTAGTTGACTAAAATGGATCATTTATTTTAAATATGTGAAACCTTTACCATGGACCAATTGATTGAGTTGTTTATACGAGAGGTAGAATAGTTGAATGGGGTACCACCGACTATAGTTTTGAATCATGATTTGTGTTTCACTTCATTATTCTAGTATGGATTTTAGAAATCGCTCTTGGTACCCATTTTCTTTTAGTATGGATTTTCACCCAAAGATGGACCGGTAGTCAGTGTATATTGTTCATGTGTTGGAGGACATTTTGAGGGCTTGTGTCTAAGATTTTGGTAGATTATGGGAAAATAATTTGAATTTTCCAATTTTTCTACCAAAAAAATAGTTACTAGGATGTGATGTAGATGGAACTATATGAGGCAGTCTATGTTAGAAAATGTAGATCTCTGTTGTGATGGATGGAAGTTGGAGAATCATAATTTTTATGATTGATTATCGTGCATGAGACATTGTAACAGGTTCTGTTGACATTAAAAAGTATCGCAATGGCTCGGAGTAGGACAAGATAATTTTCTAATTCGAATTGTAAACCCTTGTGTTTTTTGTGGGTAATCATTTGTTTCTTTGGGTGTTACCAAGGATGGTTCACAGTGGAATTTGGAAACATGGCATGTTGGAACCCAGGTACATGGATTCATTTGAGATTGTGGAAATTATTGGACTGGTGACATACCGATTGGCTCTTCTATAGTGATGTAGTGGTTAGAATGATGTTTAAATCTGTCTCAACTTCAAAAGTACCACCATGATCTACCTTATGTGATTTATTATGATGATTTTGTGGTTAATGATGATTTTTCCATTAGCGAGCATCTGGTTTGTATTGGAGATCACAGTGAGAAAGTATTTTTGGAAAACACATTGTATTTAGTTAGAGTTTTGTGGAAGCACGATAATCTTTAGGAAGAAACATGGGACATGGAGTCGGATAAGCTGACCTAGTGGCCCGATCTCTTATGTCAAAAACTCAGTTAAGCATAAGGGTGAAGCTCAAGGATGATTCGTTATAAGGTGGGGAAATTGTAATATCCCATAATTCATGGAGGTATGTACTTAGTTTTTTCAAGTCTCTTAAATTTGGTATGTGGAATGTTTATCTGATGTATGCGGAGGTTTGGGGGTGTTTGGGAGGTTGGGTGGTTGGGACACAGAAGATATGTGATTTTGGTCTTCTAGTTCACATTTCATGGTTGGTGCATGGCTATAGATAACTATGCCCCCAAACTCTCCTAGCCAAGAGGAGGGGTTCACAGTTCATAAAAACCGTGTAATGGGGAGATCAAAACCATATGGTCTTGGATAGAAGTATTCTAAATGGTTGGAACATGGTTTTCCAAATTGTGGATACTCCCTAGAAAACTGTTCGACCTCAACTCCTCTTAGATAGTGGATGGTATAGAGTTTGTGCGAGGTTTGGAACATTGTGCGGCCATAATGTGCACCCCATAAGTGGCATTTTACCTAACTACCCCTCTGTATTTTATTTATCTCACCAGATTGTCCTTCTTCTTCTTCCTCCTACCCTAGTTTCGAATCTAAGCCCCAAATATTTCTAATGGTGGCTCTCCTTTGATTTGAAGACATTTACAACACCATTGGTTTTGCATCAAAGCTCCAGGTAAGTGTAATACTCATCTTTCATCCTTTTTCATGATTAGGGATTGAGGATTTGTTCCTATTCTTTCAAGGCCCTCAAAACCCTATTTTTTCGGTGGATCATAGGTAGGGTATTCTAATGATGCTTGAATTTGTAGCTAAGGCTATAGTTAACTGTATGTTCAACATCATATTTGAGGTAGGTGGTCTATATGTTATATGCTATTGATTTATTGACAATTTGGGCATTTATGGTTGTGTTCTTGATTCTCCCTTATTAATCATTTGATTCCTTTGTTTAGGTTTGGAAAAATGGTTGGTTAAATGTTAAAAAATGAACCCCTCGTGATCCCCATTGGATGAATCAAGGATTATTTAACAAGTTAGCACCACCCATAGGGTGAGACAACATCCCCAAACATAGAACATGGAAGTGTTAAAAATGAAATTGAATTATATTAAAATAGATCCCATGATAAATAATTTGACATGCTGGTTTAAATAATAAAAAAAACACGAGTTTTAGTTGTGTCTATTTATCAATAATGACATAAGGGATTGTTTATAAAAAAGAGAAAATGAGTTAAGTAGCTTAATGTAAATGTGTCAAATAGATTATGAATTTTTAATGAAAATTTGTCAATGTATTATGACATATATATTTAAAAATATTTTTTAAATTAGTTAATGTAAGGAAATTATTGAATATTCCAAATGCTTTTAGGAATGGAGGGGGAAATTGGTTAAATATGTTATGCTATGTAAATGGTAAATGTATTAATGGGTTAATACATAAGGGTAGTTTATGTGTCAAATGAAATATGAAATATAATGGTTATGTGTTTTTATTATGTATGGTTTGTGACTTGTTATATGTGGTAAATTGATAAAAAAGAATCTACACATGGATTGGTATTTGTGGGATATTGGGATTCAATATCTACTCCCATAGGTTGGTTTGGAATGAGGATCTAAACCCCACACCATAATTCATGGGTTAAGGAAGGAGAACTAGGATATAGGCCCCTAATAGATGAATTTGATGAAACTTACTATAATGAGGATATAATGGTAAGTGAGATGTGGGGTTCTAAAATATTTATCCCTAGAGAGATAGGGAACATGACCTATTCCCTTATGTTTCTAATTTTTTAGATTTTGTCGTTGTGTAAATAATTTACATGCCTAACCCATGGAATATATAATGGAAGTGAATTAAGAGATTAATATGGATTAGATGATGAAAATGGATCTAATGATGTAAATGGGTAAAGGAAATATTGATAAGTAAAGGCACTCATGTAACCTTTTGTTTATATTTTATTTTAATAGTATTTTTCGGAAATATCTGTTTTGAATAGATATTTTGTAGAAAATGTTGGTAGTGGAATGCTGAGTTTTACTCACACCCTACTTTGGATTACGTTGTGTACTCAAGCATATTTCATGGTTTCTGTTCAGAACAATGGAAAATTCTATATTCTAGGGAGTTGAGATTGTCTTAGGGAGTGCTTGGAAGAGGATCTAGACATGGAGTTTGCAACCATTTTGGGGGTTCATCCATTAGTCATTATTTTGGGGTTTCCTTCACTTTTCGCATTATTATCAAGACATGAAATATTTAGTATTTGGATTTGGTTTGTACCTTGTTTAAAAATTGGCTGTAAAGGCATGTTTTGGTTTTTGGCTTATTATTTCCTTTATTTCATATGTCATCTGATGTGTATTACTCTGGTAAAGAGGGTATAGTCTCCAATGTGACTTATTAGACCCTTGCTACTATTCGAAAACCTCTTGTATATAGTGAGGAATGCTTGAGGTTATGTGGTGACCTGACTTGAAACACTAGTTTAATGGCTTCTAGGTCACGGATGTTACATACCATCATTACAATTCATAATTCTTAAAAGTAAATGGGACATATTTACCAAATATGAACCTTTTGATTCAAAATAAGGAATCTATTTTTCATGATTCAATTTCTATAAGTTGAATAAATTAATTAAATAATCAATTCATAAAATTTTATGAAAACTAATTTTTAGAAAAATATTTTTTAATACAAAAAAATAACTTATATAAAAATCATGTATAATACTAATCCTAATTAAAATAATTATAGTATTGTAAATAAAATTAATCAAGTTGAAAATTAATAACATATAAACAATATAATTAGACTTTTAAATTAATTTATTTATTGAAAATAAATGAAATTATTTGAAAATTGGTATTTTCTCTATTCACTAAAAAATTATTTTATAAAAATACAAAAATAACACCATAAGTAAATTTTTATATGCTGATTAAAAATTGATTTTTTATTTTAAAAATAAAATTTCTATAATTGGTAGAAATTAATTTCAATTTCCACATAAAAAATTCAATAAAATCATTTTTGAAGAGAATCAATCTTTTAATCACAAAAGGACTTCACTAAAGATTGAGTTCTTATTTATGAATAATAAAATCAATACATTTTTATTTTGTACCAAAATTTTACATATATTTCATAATTTAGTTTCTCATTTTCATACACACCAATTAAACAATAAGTTTAGAATGGTCATATCAGAATAATAATATGTTTACAATATGGCTCAATATACATAATGGTCATTGTTACATGATATGAATGTTATTGAGCTTATTAATATTTTAAACTAAATTTTTGGGGTGTTAAATTCTAAAATCATAAATAATTTTTTCCCTAGAAATTTTAACTCGGTTATAAATGGTTATATATTTAAAAATACATTTTTTGAAAATCCACATCCTATAGAGGGACAATTAAAATTTTGTAAAAGGGGTATGTGGGAAGGATTATTAATACCTAAAATAACACATAATAGGGTCCCTATATAAACAGAAAATTGATTGGAACTTAAAATATAAATAATAAGGAGAAAAATACTATCAATGGACTAATAGGGAGTGACATAGAACATGGTCATGATAAATATGATGAGCATAAAACTATAAATTAGTTAGGGTGAAAAGACCATCAATTCATTGAAAATGATTAAAAATTTATTTCATTATAATTTCATAAAGATGAGATATTATTTTAATGTCAATATATAGAATATGATAAGATTTAATTAAATTATTTATTCCCATTTTATATGCATAATTTTTTCCTTTTCTTTTTATTCAATTAATTTCCATTTCATTTCCTGTTTCAATAAATGAATATTCAACATAAATTTTTCTTACATGAAGTACTAAAAAATACATTTAATGGATCATAAAATCTATAAAATAAGGAAAAATCATTAATTAATTATCTAAATATTTAACAAAAAGAAAATGGTTAGAAAAAGTTTTCAAATATGCATAAATATAATACAATAATATCTATAATGTTGAGAATAAACATGAAAATATGTCTGACTAAATTTGAAACCCATAAATCCAAAATATTATATCAAAAAACATTCTTCAAATAACATAAAGTTGATCATAATTTACCATTACAATCATGTCAACACCTTGATAATTTATAATATAGAATATACTAACCATTTCCAAAATTAACCAAAATCAGAATAAAACCAACACAAATATATATATACATCAACATGTCAAGTCAACATTTATCCCTGAAAATAAATCCCAACTTGGGAAATAATATTCCATTTATAATAATGATATAAATTCTCCAAAAATTTAGTGAACTTCTTACAAAATAACATTAATCTCTTATCTTCTAAATCTCTTTTCTATCACAATGATTCTATATAGTAAAAACATATGTCTACAATGGTTATAAACTATAATTACCTCAACATAAATGATCATATTAACTCTTTAGGTTATCAATTCCATTCATCATATATTCCCATAATTCACATTTTCTAACCCATCCATAAAACATCATTACATTGAATTATGATATAATAATCTAAAGATGTTAAAATACCATCAATAAATACAGTACATCATAATTATCAAAACCAAATTCTTAGGTTCATAAATTTTTAAATTTATTTCATAAAATTCTATTAATAATTTGTTATTTTGTTCCATAATACTTCTTTTAAAATGTTAGAAATATATATATCATACCTAAAATTTCTTAAATATAAACCTAATAATATTCTTTTTTAAGGTTAATAACAAAAATTATTTATACATTTTATATGTTACTCTAAGCTTATCCATCTTCTAATATTTAGCATAAAACTTTCTTAATCCTTTATTCAATTGTCCTTACTAATAATTCGCCAAAAATTCAATTCTCTAACCCTTTTATGGGTATTTAATCACTTGATACCCACTTTATCCACATGTAATACATATTTGTGTTCCTTTAATAAATATTTTGAAGTTCCTCTTATGATATTCTTAACATGTATAATGTTGAATCCTTTTGTTACCATAGTTCATATCACCAGAACTTCCATGAAAATCCATTATTGTCTTATTTTTCATTTTGAGAAATTTAATTAGATTGATATTGTTAATCATGATTTTAGATATCTGGTTAGGAATAATAATATGATTTCAAATTCTATTTCATAAAACATTTAGTTTCTAAGGAGGAAAATCATTGTATTGTTAGTAAAATTCAACATTAAAATAGTTCCTTCTAGATCAATCAATTGACTGAATCCACAAATCATATTATAATAAATAATAATCATAGTGGGAAATAATATAGTCATGGGAATCATTTATGGGATGTCTAAATCTTAACACCTTATTGTAAATCTATGACACCATAGGTTTATCCTAGGTCATACATTGTTATTGTTTATTAAATTCCATAATAATGGTTCATAAATAAAATCAAAATTAACCACTGAATATCCATAATGAGTGTCAAACCAAGTGCATCATAAATGCACAGTCACAATGCTTCAGAATAGTGGTCAAAATATATTTGAACAACTCTTTTGGGGTAATTACCCCTAGATGCAATTGTTCCAAAACCATGTTCACTTTTAGTATCCATGTAAGGATGTGTCACTAGAGAGTACTCATAATTTATACCTTAACCAAACATTATGATGTTATCTTATCCTCAATGTTTAGAAAATGGTTATATTCTCAAATCTATGTTTTTCTAGATCTATTTCTCAAGGATTACAATAATCATTCTCTAATACCAACATTAACAACCCTATATCCAAAAACCCATGGTCAGAGACCCTATTATTACATTGTAGTAAGATAAATGTGAACACCTAACCAAGTATCATTCAGTTTAATAGTATTTAAGAAATAAATATAATCATACATCCCATACTAAAATAGTAAAAAAATATAAAATCATAGTGAAAGTAAATATTTTTCATCCTTGATCTCGTTTAATTATTTCTTCTTCATATCCACAGGAAATTAAAAAGTAATAATTCTGAGATCAAATTCTTATTAATAGATATATACAATGGAATCTATCTTGAGTCAATAAGGAATAATCAATATAGAAATTTAAATAACTGAAATGCATCCATTTAGTTAACAGATTTGGGATGAAATGAATACATGAAAAATATAAATGAAACAATCACATTGATAAGAATAACTAAATTATCACTGAAAGAAATGAATAAAATTTGATGTATTGATCTATGAAATCACGAATGTTTACCTCCAATTCCTTTCACAATGAAATATTATACTATGTGTAGGTATACACCAAACCCCATTAATAATGCTAGCAAACCTGTTTTACAAAATATATTTATCTATGCATAGAGATTCTATATAATTTAGGGCCCCACCAATCACTACATGTAGAATTTATTCCTCAAATATTGAAAAATAAATTTAATTCACAAGAAATATTCCTTTCAAAAAAATCTGTATTGAGTAAAGGATACAAAATATCATGATTTCCCTAGTCAATCTAATAACTTTATTAATAAAAAATTGTATGTATAAATGATATATAATTTAGGAAATACAAATTTCTATGATATGAATAATATGGATATTTATGATAATTGTAATGTCTAATGAAATTTTATCATATGAAATGGAATGTTTCAAGTTAATGTTAATGAATAAAATATTAATATGAAATAAAAAATTGCAATAAATTCATTGGAAATATAGGTTTTGTAATAAATTCACAAATTTTGAAGAGTAAAATAAAAATGAAGTGAAGTAGTAAAATAATGTTTCATTGAATAATTTTATATTTAAAACCATTGAAAACATTTATAATAACCAAAATATCGTAAAATAGTTATAGTAGTTGGAAATACCATCCTCACCATAGGTGTTAAAAATAAATATTTATTTTCAATTTTTGTAAATAAAGTCAAAATAAACCCTTTAGAAAACAATAGAAATATTAATTTATAAAAATTAAATATTTCAAAGATAACACAAAATTTCATAAATAAATAATTTATTGAATAAAAAATATATTTTAAAAATAGTTGATAATATAGATATGGAATAAATATATAACATATCAAAATGAGAAATATGATCAGATTTACTTTTAATCATTTATTTTCACTATTTGGTAGAAAAATAGAGAAAAAGTTAGAAGAAAACATGGATAGTCCTTAAATATCAGTAGGATAAAAATAATAAACTAATTTGATGAAGGATATATTATATGATTCCTCAATAAAATATATTAGAAATCATAGAAATATGAAATCATAAAATAAATTCTTACCTATTTGGTTACATTTAAATTGTAAACACATAAAATTGTAAACCCAAATTGACACTTAAATATACACTAGAAATATATATTCATTTTAAGTACACTAATGGGGAAGTAATACACTATCTAAAAGTCAATTGGTGACTAATACCAAATATGTCTAAATGGAGTAGAAATTGAGATAAAATACCATACAAAGATCTTATCATTATTATGAGAATTAATGTATAATTATATTATGTGTAAAAAATGTAAATATAAAAAAACCAATTTAAATAAAACATAATAAAATAAAATTTCATTTCACATAGAATCAATGCATAACATAGTCACTGATATAGAAGTATAATATAATGAATGGAAATTAAGTTAAGAAACAACTTACTCCACTTAGTTAAACATTATTTAACCTCAAATGTAATATTTTTTATCATATTATTAAGTTATATTAGAACATTATTCAAATTTATAATATCATATATGATCAAAATAGAGAATCTTATAATCCGTTCAACAACTGTATTTCTCTATCATCATTTTTTTGGTGTAACTGCTTTTTTCCTTGTCCATGCTTCATCATGAATGTTCTAAATCTTGAGAATATTTATAGAATCATCATCTAAAATATTATATTAATGTTATAAATATAATATCTATTCCTGAAATAATTTTTTTGATTATTATTGACAGGTCGACATAGAAAATGAATCGTATCACTTTATAGAGATGGTAATTCATACGTCTGCACAACCACCAATATAATTTGTTAATGGGTGAAATGTTAAATAAGTAGATGTTATATTAAATTTCTACAGTAATAATTATATCATACGTATCATATATATTTATTACAATCATTATGTCTATCCGTGTGGCATAGTGGTGGAAAACAAATTACATTTATTTGGGTGAAGGTAATCCTCCATACACAAGATCAATGGTTTAATTTCCCATTTGATGGAGAAGAATATGGATAAATGTAATTCCATAATAATAATATCATCTTAGTATATGGGAGAATCTGGTGATATTATACTATAATTTTGAGGACATATTTGAAGGTCATAAGTGAATTAGAAAAAAATAATGAGCAATATGAGGATGATTAACTACTCCTAGAGAAGCATCCTTTGGATCTCATCTTACAGAACATAGAGAGGGTATTTTGGAAAGAAAAATAACTCTACGAGAGTACTTATGATGTTGGAAAAAAACATTTTTTGGATTCTTCCAAGCTAAATTGCTCAAAAAGTGTGATGAAATGAGGAAAGTAGATGCTCTTTTATAAATGAGGTGAGTGGAACACATGAAATTTTTCAATGATTAAAAATATTACTAAGTCACATTTTTGAAAAAATGGCTCCAAAATGACACATTTTCTTAAGTTATAAGTTTACTGTTTCAATAAAACTGACAAATTAGGATTAATATTTTTTTAAGAAATTTTTACAATTATCATTTGGCTTAACCTACTCATTAACCATTTTCAACCTTAATGGTGGTAACAACTTTTTCAATATTAAAGGGTTATAATATTATTTATACCAAGGAAAGTCTAGGATATAGGAAAGGTTGGTCCTAAAAATATTTATTAATGAAAAGGTGTAAATGAACATATGATCAGGGAATACAAGGAATTTGTCACACCTGAGATTGGAACACCCCAAACAGGTCATCATTAACCAAAGTTGTAAAATAAACAGGTGCTCTAAATGCCCACATTATGCTTGCTTCCAGGACTGGCCTCTTTAACAAATCATCCACCTTATTTTTGGATTATCTATAGGCATGTGAGATAAGTAGGTTATGTTGAGAGGCCTGATTCATACGGTCAATCCATCATGGTAGGAGCTTCTATGGGTTACACCTTATTATTGACTTTATAACTATGATATCATTTTTAGAGTCTGATTCAATCCATAGGGAATGTCACTTATGATGGAAACCATCATTAATGGTGTACATAATTTCCCAAAAATCAACATCATATGTAGTCCCTATCCTAATATAATGATGAAAACACCCTTTACCCAATCCACATTGTGTTCAAAAAATGTCTCCACAGCCCGCTGGAACTATAATTCTTGAGGCAACACCATCGAAATTATATTTGATTCACAATCCATTGGGGGTATCCATCATAAAATGTTCTGAACAATAGGTTATTTTGATTTACCTAAATATTCTACATGACTTAGAATATTCATATCATCGATGTCATTGCTCATTTCTCCAAACTAGATTTTTGTATCAGCATGAACATACCTATACATCAGTATAATTTCAGTGTGAGTAGAGGGATTATGGCCATTGAACAACCTAACATTTTGAGCCTTCCATATGGCAGAAATAATAGATTCTGTAGCTTCCAATAAAAGGTGATAATCCTCTTTAGTCTACCTATAACTACGTATGAAATCTAGCATCGCCTCCAAGGATCCCCTGACATGGAGATTGAGTCCAAAGATGTGCCATGCATGTTACCATAGAGTCCTTGCATACCTAAATTCAATTAATTGGTGTTGGGTATCCTCAACAGCTTGATGAAAAATGGGGAATATCGAGGTAATTCATTACCCATATGTCCTCATCTAATCACAGGTGGGTAGATTGTTTCTCCAAAGCTTCTATATGAGAATAAACCTTGATGGCTATATGAAATTTACATTAAATTCAGAAATCCATGTTAGAATTCTATTAGAGATCCCATTCATTATCTTGTAGTACTCCTTGGTAAGGAATTAATTATTATCACCAGGCCTCCACACCATTGGGTCAACATCCTTAATGATTGTGCTTTGGACCTCCACTGCAACATGTAAACGAAAAAAATCAAGATTGTTGTAATGGGTGACGAAATCAGAAATTGTCATCCACAGGTGTTCTGGGGGAACACTCATCCTATTACTGATGTGTTGATAAATCCAACATGTATTCCAATAGTTTAGTTAAAATTTCCTTCTCACAATCTATTTGGTATTTTACATAATATCCTAGAAGGAGAACCTAATTGAGGGCCAAACTAAAGATTCTAGATAGTGTGGATATTTATCCATCAATTTTACCTTGATCCTTCTAACTAAATAATCATATTAATTACTACTGATGCTATTCATATTCCATATGAAATTAGAAATTTTTCCATCATTAGATATTTTCAGGTCTTCAATTCCAAGCCTCCCAATATCAACAATATTGATGTAATACATAAAGTAAGTATGGATCAATTTCATCTCTTGTACATACATGGTCCATATAAAATTCATCATCAGGTCATGTAACTTCATTAGGAGTCCTCTATTCCACCTATAATGGGACAAAGAATAAACAACCTTTGATGTGATAATTGTGTTCACAAGGCATTCTTTTCCTACCTGAGACATGGAATTTCATTTCAAATTGTCTAGTTGGTTAATGATTTCAGTGTTAATCCCCATGAAAAATCGTCTCTTCAATATTATCCCCAAAACCAAAACACCCAGGTATTGATTGGAAGTGGTCCCCTTCACACATCAAGTTTTCTTTCCACTCTATTCTATTTTCCAATAGAGGGTCCATAACAAAAGACAATAAAAAACATCCCCCAGCTGATCTCTTTCTAGAAAATTCATTATAATGATGAAAGAGAGCGTAAATACTAGAAATAGTTCCCTTTAACGCTTGATGAAGAAGAAGAATGTCATTAGTGTAAAGCATGTGTGAGGGAGAAAACAAGTTCCTCGCAGCTTTCATCTATTTGAAAATACCAACTTTAGTGAGATCATTTATACACTTGATCATGTAATCTTTAGCAATGAAAAATAGTAATCTTGAGAGGGGGTCACCTTTTCTCACTCCCCTTGTAAATTGAAAACATCCTCTTCGGATAACATTAATAATAATAGAAAAACATAATGACAATAGAATTCATCAAATTTGTCTCACAAACATTCTTAAAATCCATACCTATTTAGGATGTTATGCGGAAAGCTCCATTTGAGGGTGTAAAAATCCTTATTGATGTCATTATTGAGTAAACATTTCCCCTCTTTTATCTTCTTCATCAACATTTTAATACTCTATACAGTTCTGAATGCATCTTCCATGTATGAACCCATATTTTCATGGAGTGATATGATCCTTGAAAATTTCCCCTATCTTAGATGTGAATACCTTACTAATGATTTGAGGAATAGTAGTACTAAGATGCACTGGTATAAATTCCATGATATCAACCATATTTTCCTTCATTGGAATCAAAGATATGTAGTTTGAGTTAATTATATAAGGTAGAATGGGATAAAGAAAGATGTCTATGATTTCATTAACCAATTACTCCTAGAGGATGTCATAATAAAACATAAACAATTTGTTGGAAAAGCCATCGAGTCTTGCAATACTCTCCAAGATAAGGGAAAAAAGAATTTTCCTGATTTCATCCTTGTATGGTGCCCTCATGAGATCATGGTTTTTTTAATCAATATAAGGGTGAGTGTGTCCAATAAATTTTGTTGTATTGTTCATTACATCATCATTATAGAGTATATCTAGTAATGTAGCCTACCACTACCTTGGAAATGTCAATTTCAGAAGTATGTAGCCATATATTTATTATGATAGAATGGTTCCCTGGGTTATCTATTTTATCTTTGTGAATTCTTTGAATAAATCACAAATTCTAGTGACCTTCCTTTAGCCATATAAAATTTATATTTCTCTTGTCTAACCTTTAATTGGGGGTTAAAAGATCACAATGCTTCATGTGGGTGTATTTTTTTTCTTTATAAAGAGATTCATAATTCTTCTCCCTCTTCTGATTGTTTGCAAGGTCCTTTTCAGAATTATTAATATCATGATCAAACTTAGAAAATTAATTTTTCCCATTATCCCTTAAGAGCCTCTTTGTGTTTTTTAGATTATCCAAGAGCTTCTAAAGTGGGATTCCCCTTAGTGTAAGTTTTCAATCCTTGAAAACAATTTCCCTACATTTAGGGATGGTGACCCAAGAATTATTGAAACATAATGGGAGTGGGGATTACCTTGAAAAGGTTTGAAGTTCTACAAGAAAGGGGTTATGATCATAGTGGTTCTTGGGGACTCTATATATCAATATTACATTATCGGTACTTTTGTCCCTCTTTTCAAAAATGAATCTATCAGTTTTCTTGCTTGTCTTCCATTCCCAGTGAACCCTTTTAAGTAAAATCTACTCCAACAATTGGAACCTCTGTAAGGTTACACTAATTAATAAATTTTGAGAAATCGTTGGTTGTTTTCATATCAAAGATAGACCCAGTGTTTTCATTAGGTATGAGGACATTGTGAAAGTCACCTGTCACCACCCAGTTTTGGGCTTCATTACCAAAGAGTTTCCCAAATTATCTCTAGAGTTACCTTCTTCTAATATAAGATTTCATGCCATAAAAAATGTTGACATGAACCATGTGTCCTGAGAGGAAATGATTGGAAGTGATTATTTTTTTCATGGTTTCCTATAACCAATTGAATTCTATCATGTTTGAGCATCCATAGATGACATATGTCACTATTTTGGAGGTTCTAAATAAAAACATGGTAACCCAAATAAGTCCACTTGAAATGCTTCCAATATTCAAAAGTAATTTTGGTTCGACAATACCAATATGTGTTGATTTATTTCTACAATTTAGATCCTGAGGGATATGGTTATTAGGTGGTTCAATATCCATTGGTAGTTATTATAAAATTATTTCATTATTTGGGGTCTCTTACCCTCATCACATGACCTTAATGTTTTTCCATCTTTTCAGGGCCTTTCAATTTTTTCTTCCTACCTCTTTTCATCCCACCTTGTGGTAATCATCTGATTTTTGTGTCCTATTTGATCTATTATTCCCCTATATTTACCTTTCTATGTTTTGTAGGAGATTCTTGATCCTCAAATTCATCATTACAATATATACCACTCAATTGGGTGAACATATTCCATGATTTAATAGGTTTGTATGCTTCCACATAGAACATATTTCTTCTAAAAACATTTTTACATTAGACTTGTGATAGGAAAAATACCATGTTTCTTTCATCTGAGTGTTGGTCCAGTGGAACATCAATCATCCTCCCTTAATGTGATGAAATTTCGAGGAATTATTTCATTTTCTTAGGGTTATTACCTGCACTGAGGACAAAATTTTTCATTTTATTTATATTTTTCCCACTTGTATAGGGGGTACTAGTCTATTGGACATCCACAGTAGGTTTCCTATGAAGCCTATTAAAGGGGATAGTCTCTATTGGGGTATCAAAATTGATGAGTTTAGTGGATTCAAATTCCAGTCTAATGTACACCTTACCGTGGGTCATGTCATTCCCATACCCTTCATGTTGTGTTAGGATCAAAAACTCCTCAGTTGAGTTACATGGAATGGGGGTGTCATCAGGACGACCATCATCCATATGGGGGCTTCCTAACCATCCAGTAGACTAGATAATTTTTTTCATCGTGGATCTCCTTTCAGAATTTTGGGATGTCACCAGGAGGAGGAGTGTGACCAGAATGACTATGAAGGTCACCCTCATGTGAGCTTCCTACCTTCTCAACAACATGTGTGATCTTCACATCCTGTAAATAATTTTGAGGGTTCCATATGTCATCAATAGAGGGAATGAGTTTCCTAGTTTCATTCTTGTCATCCATAGAGATATCCCATGTCTTATCCATTTTATAAGGGACAACAATGTTCCTTATCATTAGGCTAGGGACTGGAATTTCTTCCCTTACCTTCCTCCTTATGTAGTTAGAATCGTAAGGCCCCCTCATATTATAGAATGACGACTCCATTACCCTATTAAATTCTGAGGAAATATTTCCAAAGAATATGAAATTCATTGAAAACTTTGGTTCCCTTTCTTATCGAATAATAAAGTTTATATTTTCATCCCTCGTAGATAAGACCACTTCTTCCACAAGTGTGATATATATGTCAACCTCCAAAAGTAGTGTAAAATGATTCCCAAACCATGGGTTACCAATTTGTCTATCCATACCATATAGATTCCCCAAGACTGGGAGAATATCTTATAAAATGTTTGGGTACCAATATATCCAATTTAATTTGCAGATGCAGATCCAAATTTGTGTATGTTTGTTTCTTTTCTATGTCCCAGTCAAAATTCTTTTCCCACTCATAGATAATTAGGAAACCAGTCTATAAGGACAGTGACCCAAGAATACAATATTTTCATTTATGTCATCGTTTAGGAAGAAAACATGATAATACCCTCTTCCCATTACGGCCATCTTCTATTCACTAAATCCCCATATTTCAGCAAACCTACGTGTGAGGTCTTTAAATTTCAAGGTTCTCTCACCTTTATGAATGAGGAACCTCACAATTATTGAGTACCTCAGAAGTTATACAATTCCACAACTTCCTAATGGTTCCCTAAGACATGATATATCCTTCCATTTCAAATGATCCTTCCCTGAGGAAGAAGATCAATGTCAATGAATAAAGTGTTAGCGACCGATTTGACAACCTCTACAATGTTATTCTTCACACCTACCACATTGTACACTAATCGATCCTCAAAAATCAGCTTCTTGAAATCATTAAGAATTATTTTACAATGACCATCATGATATTACATAAATGAATTCTTTAGTAACAAAGTTAAATTCAACTTATCACGACCATCATTATCACCAAATTTAGGGCATTCTCTATTCTCCACTTACTCTACTGTCTCTCATATTACTGTCTTATAATTTTAAATATAAGGTAAAAATTGGATCACAAATTTACAAGTGATAAAATTTTAGTGCATTTATTATCCTAATTTTCATGATTCCATATTTTTAGGATTTCTAAAATTTTTTGTAAAATATTATTGTTCGTAAAATATCGTTAAAGTCATTTTCAAAAATATTCATTTAATTTTCCATTAAAAGCATGATGTTAGTACTATAATTCAAATATAATGTTTTAAAACCTTAATAATATGTCTTTCTTATAAAAAAATTCATTTAAATCCATAATTAATTCTCATTATAATAGTTATAATTTTTTTAAAAATCATTTAATTTATTTTTCTACTACTTTTAAAAGAATTGTTTCAACATTGTATAATATATTAATGTTACTATGTAATATTTAAAATTTTTATATGAATTACAATAATAAAAATATGTTTATTATTTTCAAAATAAACTTTAATATCTTTCAACTACTTATATATCTCCCTATGTGTACATATAAGATAAATTTAAATGTAAGAGAGTGACATTTTGTAATTTTTTTATTAAAATAATGTAAATGTCATTATCAATAGAAATTGAAATTAAAATGACATATTTTTTAATTTTAGGGGGGATATGGTCAAATATGTCTCATAAAATGAAGTAAATTCATGTGTTGGATAAAATTTTAATTCTATATCAGATTATTTTTATCCTCAATTTCCGTTTTTACCCTTATTGAGGTGATAATTTTTATATTGGTTATAACTCATAACACCAAAAATTAAAAGGAAAATATTTAAAAAAAACTTGAACCAAATGAATAAAATTTTGAGATAGATTTTTCATGAAATTTTTTATAAGTTTTAATAATTTATTTTAATATAAATGCATAAAATTCAATGAAAAATTCTTTTAAGAGAAATGTGTTTTTATGTATAAAACTTTACTTATAAAAAATAATGTATAATTCATATCCTATAAAGATTAATTATATTATATAAAATAAAATGTATCCAATTTTAATTTATAACCAGAAGTAAAATATAATGGGACTTTTAAATTATTTAATTTAATGAAAATAAATGACGGTATTTTAAAAATCGATATTCTCACTATTCACTGAAAAATCAATCATTTCAAAAAATACCAAATTTTTCACCATAAGATATTTTTGATATATTGATTTCAAAAATGTTGTTAATATTTTGAAATAAAATTTATAAAAGTAGAATAAATTAATTATAATTTCTATCAATGAAATGAAATAATCATTTATGGAAAAATATTGATGAATAAAATAACTTCACTAAAAATTGAATATTTACTTCTTAATAATTTCATCAATAAACTAATATTGAGTAGTGAAATTATATGTATATTTCATAATGAGGCTATACATATTAATACCCTACAATTCAATAGCCTGGTTATAATAGTAACATTTAAATAATAATATTTCTTCAATATTTCCCATTCCACTTAAAGCTCAGTATTGTCTGTTAAGAAAGATACTAATATTATTATAATTTTAAACTAAATATTTGGGGTGTTGTTATGATATAATGTAATTTTATCTCAACAATTATATCCTACCATGGGATTTTATTTACCCCCACTTAGGAGAAGATCGATATTCCTTCATTCACTTTTATCCATGAAGCTCTCTGTTAAATCTTGACAGTATCATGGGGATTATTCTAGATCACTATAAGATGAAAACCCAAAACATATTGAAGAAAAATATGTTTAATACCTCGATAATTTCTTCCCACTTAATGAAATTTGAAAACCATTATTAAGGTCCTCTATATATAATTTTATCATCTTTCTTGGTGGTACCCATGAACAAATAAAAGAAAAACATAGAAGTCCTCCCCATATAAAAAATGAATGAATTAACCATGGTGGTCCTACCCATGGTTCCTTATACATATTTCCTCTTTGTGAATACATATTAATTTTCTATGAACATACTCCCAGTATAAATTAAGAATCAAGAAACCATAAAGGAATTCTCTATGGTTACTAATAATGGGTTTCAAAATATCCAATAACACTCATTAAACATATATAATGAAATATATAAACAAAAAAAATGATTTCCAAGAATGGAAATTAAAACATAGAATAATATAAAAAATTATTAGATTTATAGATTTAACCAAATATGGTCACTACATTTATTATAATCTCTTGTGCTTGATGAAGATCACATGTGAGGCAGTATAATGGTATTCCTATTCAAGAGGTATTTCTGGGTTGATATTAAATCAATCATCATGCAAGTATGACTCCACATTACAAAAAAGGCTAGTGCCTCTCAAGGAAAAGTAGTAATAATAAGTGATATACAATTTTTATATTGACATATTAGTCTTAGGTAATCAGGCTAGTGCCTCTCAAGGATAAGTAGTAATAATAAGTGATATACAATTTTTATATTGACATATTAGTATTAGGTAATCTCACGCATCAACTGTTGTATGGAAGTCAGCCCTCTAAATATCTCGTGAGGACACTCCTTGAGTGTTTCTGTATTCAATCATATGCTATAAAATATATTATTGAATGATACTATTTGTTAATACATTCTTATCTCTTGGAAAAATATATTCTCACATACGTTTCATAAATTATAGATTACATGTGTAATAATAAAACATTAAAACCTTAACCCGTGATTGGATAGATGATCAAAAGTAGTGGCATTGATATCATACATCATTATATATAACGTATTCCATGAAAAGATAGTGTAAAACGATATTATAATATCATTTTATTGTAGATATCCAAATTTTATATTACAATATAGAATAATTATATCAAGTTAGTTTAATTATATATGTCATATATCCTTTAATCTCCAACCTCAAATGAAGTATCATAGACTTGGTGCAATATCACCTTTTATTATATAATATATATTGAATTGTAAACCAATTCCCCAATCACCATCAAAATTTTTTCCAAAACATTTTTAGAAAGATACCATTAACAACATCACATACTAAATAATATTGAATACATTGTGAAAATTCATCCAGGAATTCATTTTGGATAAACATTAAAATGCTTTTAGATAATATCTCTGATTCAAACACAATGCCCTTTCAGTTAACGATAACATATTACACAATTAAAATTTAAAATGTTGAGAAAAATATAAATCAATGGATTCATAAATATAATAAAAGAGTGGAATCTAGAAAGTAATCAATAATACTAAATAAATAAATTGATCTTATGTGATCTTTATTAAACACATGAATCTCTATACTTGTTTCAACTAGCTACACTATATAAAATAGCGTGTTCTTATATGATGTCAAACACATTTATTATACATAATACGTTATCACACCAAATGTATTGATTTTAGGTATGTTTGTACTTTATTTATTCACTTAATTCCTACTCATTTTCTTTTAAATTCCCTAAATTTTACATTTTTTAATATTTAATTAATAGGGGGTATTCCATAGTTAGCGCATGGTTAAGACGAACCTTATAGAAACCACGTGAAATTGATATGAAAAATGAATGTCAAAATTTACAATATTTACACATGATTACCTAAAGATATGGTCCAACTATGAAAGTGCCTAAGAAAAATAGTGTTGACTTTAATATTTAGACCATAGTTTAGAAGACATTACGACCAACCCATTAGGCCGATCTAGAAAATTAAAAGTACGGAATTTCAAGTTTTCCTCCGTTATTTTGACATATATTAGCCTCATTTATCACATTATTCAAACCAATGTCCTCCCCCCTGGGCATAAAACCTCTTCACCCTTCCTGTATGGATCTATTTATGTGAAATTTCACCTTGTTTATTCACGAATAACTCATGAAAGTGTCTCTTCAACCTTTTTATTGATTTATTCCCATTTTTATTAATTTTAAAAATTCCCTATGGTCTTGGTGACCCAGGGTTAGGGGTTTTTTATTATTATGAATTTTTGTGGAATTTATGGCATGTTTTAGTCTCTTTAGGATCCATCTTGGAATACCAAGTGGTTTTTTATTATTGGTGAACATTTTAACCTATTCAAAGGTAGGTGGTTTCTTGTCAATATTTTATTTTGTGAATCTATATTTCTTTTTATGTTTCAAGAATTTAATTTTAAATAATTAAATATATACTATGATTGTTTGGTGATTTATTTTTTCCCTTAAAATGGGATTAAATATTATTTTATATATTATATAGATGGAATGGTTTCCAAATAATAAATGTACTTTTATAATGATAATTAGCTTGTAATATATCGACAGTAAGCCCTTTGAATTGAAATTAGATATGTTTGAAATGGAAAACATTATATGGAAACTCAAGGATCTAAGAGGGGAGACTGGTGTTAAATATCCCTTTTGTATTATTTCAACTTATCTAACTACATTCGGTCTTGATGGAGACCATGTTTTCAGTGATGGGTGACACCACACTATAAGGCCAAGCATGTTCTCATTTGCAGGTGGTGGGATGGGTGACACCACACCGCATGGACAAGAAATTACCTCCCTGTTGATTTGTGTACACACCTGTATTGAATAATATATCATAATTTGATACTAGGAACTAGAGTAACCATTACCTTAGAATGTATTGAAGCCTTCCCATGGTTCATGCTGATGGAATGTTTACATTCATGGCATTGGTTTTCATAGATAAATTTCCTAATCTTATTACTTTTTTCCCATATCATTACAGGCTAATAATATTTTATTCTATTCTATATTTAATAATTGAATACTTATATATATATAATGTGTAACTAATGAAAAACATGGTGGGATAATATTAGTATAATGTTACTCACACACTATATACACCCAATTATTGTATATAGACCTTGTTTTTATAAGTCTGGGTAATGGAAAAGAGTCATATGGATGAGATAGGTATTATTTATAGTAGAGAATGGGTTTATGATAGTGAAATGGTGGGAACCTGGCCCACATGTCACATGGATATGGGTAACCATTTGTTTTTTTGGTTGGTCTCTTTAATGTGTCTCATTTCATATATTCGGTGTCTTTAATATTTCTTTTTTACTAGTGTATATGTAACACTCCTTTTGGAATCTTTTTTGGAGGTTTTTTATATTATGGTTTAGTGTTTCATTTGTAATTCATATTTATTGTTATATAATAGAATATTTTTATTTTATTAATTATTTATACTTCATTGGATAATGACACTATTAGTTACATAATGGTATTATCTAGATCATAGTTCAAACCTATGTGATATTTTTATGGGGAAAACATTTCAAAAGAAGTTTCATATTTACCAGGAACTTGATTTCATCCATTTGGTTTTGAGAAATACATTTTTCCTTGATATGGGCTGGCTTCGGTTTTTGGTTCAACTAGTGTATCAGATTGGTACATAAAAAATATCCACAGATCCCTAAGTTTGGGTTTTATTTTATTTGGGAGGTTTGGTATTCAAATGCTAGGATTATTAAGGTTCATGTAAGGGGATTAAAGGGGTTCTTATCCAATAATTTTAGTATCCTTCATTGAGTTACAATGGGATGTTGGGAATGTGGTTCGGAATTTATATTTGTTTTACCCTTCTAGTCTAGGTAGGGTTTATGATTTACAGAGCATGCAGACATGCCTAGTTTTAGGGAATATTGTTTTCTGTTATATTCCAATTTTTTTAGGATTAATTTTAAAATTTGATAATTTTTTTGTGTCATGCATTAAAAATTTATTACTATTTTTTATAGTTTTCTTTTATTTTTTTCTCATAAAATCATTCCCCCTTAAAATAAACCCATAAATAGTCAAAATGATATTTATTAAAACATTTCACTTGAAAACCCATTATTGGATCAAAATACTCTAAGGGTTGTGGTACAATAAATTTATGTTTTAGACCAAGGGATGGGTTATGGCCCCACTCTAGTAATGGAAACCGATCCATGTCATATGAAGGATATATCTTAGGAGTTTCTCAAGATTAATCCTCCCTCGCTCTAAAGAACTAATAATCCCTATGAAGCTGAATATTGGATTTAAAATAAGGAGAATATTTTTGAGTTCTTTAATACTTTCCTTCCATTAAAGCTGAAGTGTTAGTACATTATTCATTAATCACCCATTCTTCGATTTTGGGAGTAATTTCTTCTAGAAATGTATCATGATAACCTATATTAGAAGGATTTCAATCTTATTTTAACCAAGATGTTTTATTCATACATGGTGTAACTTGAAAAATCTTGTGAATTTTTTCACCTCAAAAAATGTTTAAGAACAGTCATGGAGTATAAAAATAGGTTCTATGAGATTTTTCATTTCTACGATATCTAGTATCGAATGATAAAATGATGTCATAGAGGTTTTAGGTGATTCCTATGTCCTAAATTTTTGCTCATGTCTTTCTCTTACGTCACTTGACTTATGTGTAGGTTGTATATTGTGTGATAATTGTAGGTATTTACCAAGAAATAATGTTAGAGATGATTAGTGTTCCTCTTTTTTTATTGAGAGTAGTAGAGGTATTCTTGAAAAAAAATAGATGTGTGATGAGATTATAAGGGTTTGTATTTGTGGATTTAGACACTATAAACGTTTTATTAATCAAAGGCTTAATTTGGGGTGTGTCTTGTTTGTTATCAGTGTGGTAGGTTTTGGAATATGAGTCCCCCATGCCAATATCCTTTAGGGATTTCCATTCACATGGTTTTTGTTAGGCTAGTTTATATCCCCAAAGAAAAAAATTATTTATATCAACAAATGGATCCATAGTTATGTTGAATATACCTAAGGCGGTTGGACCCTGATCTTAGGAGAATGGAGGCCAAACAAGATCATTATGTGGTCCAATTTTGTTTCAGGAAAACCCTTGTCCAGTGGTATACCATAGTATTAGACCAATACCTGATAGTTAGATGACATAGACCAAGTCCCCATGGTATTGAAGAAAGAGTTTATCACTATGAGATGTAACATACTTATTACATCATCTATGGTTATTTATTTATTTTTTATCAATGACAATCAACCATTAATATATGATTTTTTTATAATTATTTGAACTTATATAAAATATCACTCAATAAATCTTAGAAATATTGAAAAGCCTTATCATCAAGAAGGATCAAGCCTTATGATGTCCATATCATGTTTTTTCTATCTCAGAAGTGGAAATAGAATGGGACATCTTCATCTTTGAGATGGATTCTTTTGATCTTGTTATCAATATTTTCTTCTTAGATTAATTTAATTATTACTCGGATTGTTACCAAACAATGTTCGCCATCACTTCTCCTTGTGGTAATCCCTATGTGTTTTAGGGGATTGGGATCCATGATTATTACAGTTTTCACTATCGCTTATTGAAGTGGGTAGTCTAGTATATTGGATGGTGTCTCATTTGGTTGAGTTAGTTAAATATAATCTCAATGATATGTATTCCTCAATCATGAGGGAGTTTCCATAAGTGTTTTCAGATTACTTCTCAAGATAACCTCCACAATTGGAGGTCTAGTTTTCGATTGATCTAGTGACTATAAATCGAATATATATTTTCCAACTTATCACATAAAACGCTTATATATGAAGGAATTTAAGATTTCACATGAAAATATAGAATGTATAAGATTTATATTCTCAAGAATTCCCCCTTGGTTCTATTTGGTTCTCTTTACTGAGAAAGTAGATGTGCCCCTTTTCTTATGAATCATTTATCAGATGCTGAACCATGTACCCATAAGGAATAAGTACCATATTCTCCATTTTGATGATCTCTTTGAATAGTTAATTGTGGGTTAGGAGGGATTCTAAAATTGATCACCATTCAATGTAACACCAAGTCATTTTTAAGAAATATTTTGTTCACATGATGCCCTTGAAGAGAATTTATGGCCACTTCAAGTACCTAGGCATTCCTATCACTTGAAAAATTCTCTAATGATTTTTATGCAACTCATGAACCCTATTTTCCACCAATACCTATGTTCCTTCATTGTGATTATTTTGGATAGCATCCTAGGGTATTCTAATACTGATGAGTATAATGAACTTAATTTAAGGATTATTTTGGGAAACATACAGGACACCAATCTCTATGTTAAACCATACATGTGTTGTTTCTTTATTGGATAAGTGAAATTTTGTTATAATTTAGTCTATTGATAATGAATATTAGTGGATCCTCATAAGGAAAAAGTTATTTTTCCTTGGGAGGTGTTTAGTAATTAATTTTAAATTTGAAAATTTTCTGGAATATCTAGATGCTATAGGTAGTTCATTAGGGATATATCCAAGAAAAAATAATATTTAATGATACTCACCCAAAATAGGGATAAATTTATTTGAGATTTAGAATTCCAAAAATTTTTAATGAACTAAAGTAGCATTTAAACTCAACCCCAATATTAATAATTCTTTATGTGGGTCTTGGATATGTAAATTACAAATGATTCCTTTTGAATGATTTTGGATTTTATTCCGATGAAATGTGACAATGTTGTGTCTTATAAATCATAGTAGCTTCAACTATGTGATATTAATTATCCTACTCATGATTCAGTGATATCCATTGTTGATAAATCACTCAAATACTTGTGGTATTTTCTATTTATATATATATGTTTATAGTGTTATCTAGTCATGAAATACTTGGTTATATATTCTCCCAAAAATATTCAAATATTTGGAAGAGGTGTTGGGTAAAATATCACTAAACCATTGATTTTGAAATTTCTTATATTCATAATAAGGGGAATGTTTTTGTATATAATATAATTTTGATGTTTTCAACATTATGTCTAAAAGAGTCCAATGATAAGTGGAATCTCATGGGTCTCTAGGTTGATCAACACCTATAGGAAAAAAGATAATGATGCTATATTTCTAGGTGATATTTAGATGACTCCTCTGCTACTTAGTTTTATTTCCCTGGAGTAGGAAAAATATAGTGGGTTCTAGTTACATAGAAGATCTTTATATGGAGGGGAGACCATTGTTTAATTCTCATTGTTCCCAAGAGATTCTATTTTTTTCAAATAAATGATCATGGTCTCATTATTAGTGCAATATACGTTATATTGGGTTTTCAATGGTCTCATTGGGTTTTTCACTCTAGAGAAACTGAGATGTATAATGAAATAATGTAGTAGTACTAGTTATTTAGAATAAATAGAGCCATATAAAACTTGGTTTCTTAGTGTTACAACTATCATTATATAAGGGATGAATGTTAATAACCCTCTAGATTGATTCAACCTCGTCCTATTTCTACGAGGAAGTGGGAAAATGTTTCCATGGAATTTATTATGAGACTACCTCATACCACTCAGGGGAAGAATACTATTTTGGTAGTGATTAGATGGTTGACCAAATCTACTAACTTTATTTTGATCAAGAATATTATTAGGGGGATCTAATTTATTCCTATGTGTATTACATTTTAAGGCCACACAACATGATCTCTATAAATTTATCTAACAAGGGACCCCATTTCATAAATAAATTCTTTAAATTCCTCTACGAAGCTTTGTGATTTCAACTGAAGCTATGCACAACTTAAGTTCCCCATGAATATGGGAAAAAATAAATTCAAATTTTATTGTTGATGATATGATTCAGTTATGTGACCTCAATTTTTGTGGTTAATGAGATACCCATCTAGAACTATTCGTGTTTTCTTTTAATAATAGTGACCAATTTTTTATTCAAATGGTGTCATTGAAGACAATTTATGGTTGATAGTGTAATTCCCTTCTATGTATGATGAAGGTGGGTGAAACCTATTTGGAATGACCCTATCTCATATAGGAAACTACAATTATTATTTTGAATATTTCAAAATTATTGGTCGTAGATTAGATCCTACACAAGTACTATTTATACTATCAGAACCAACCATTAAAATTTTTGAATAAAGACTAGGTTTTTCTGAACAAGCAACAACTATTGGGTCAATGATGGATGAAAATGTAGCAAAATATTTCCTTAAGGTATGTAGAAAATTTTGGGATCATTAAGAGTGGTGAATAAGTTTAGTGTCAATTCTATTATCCTCTGGGGTTAACATCATTTCAAAACTTGTTCCATGTATCATAACTGAAGAGATATAACTAGGATACCTATGATATAACCAAAAAATGATAAACATTTCATAATATATAAATTTATTTAGGAATTTAAATTCTTTAACTTTAAGGATCCTTTTAGTTTTACAGTTTTATATAATTGGATCATAACTCACACATCACAAAACCATATATACCAAAATGAAAACGTCCAATTACTATCCATTTTTTTATGATATAAAACTTTTTAAAACAAAAAATGGTTTCTTTTAATGAAAACTCTTCATGACTTCTTAATAGAGCTATTCTTTTCCCTTACCCATCCTCAAATCCTATGAAAAACATTTTTAAAATGATAGGTGATCAAAAAAATCTATTTAATGTGCATAAAAAGAAAAAACCATTATTAGCCCGATGAAAAAACAAGAAAACCCATGAAAACATTTTCTTAAAAAGAATAACATTTTACCCTGAAATGTAATTATAATTATTTGAAATAATAATTATTTATATTAACTTTTGAAACCAAATTATTTCCATGAAAACTCATTAGAAATAATAGAAAATTCAAGTTGCTACCTTGAGACATCATATCAAATAACTGTTACAAAACTCTTACAAATACTCTATAAAATGGAATAACCATATGAAAATATCCAATACAATTCTCTGAAGAACATAATAATTACCAATGAATTAAAGTGATATCTAGGATCACCCATTTTATAAGAAATAACAAGACTACCTGGAGCTATATAGGATCACCCATCATATATAATGACCAATAACCACAAAAAGAGTTACAAAATTTACACTTTCACATTTTCATCATAAAACATTTGAAAAACTATTATAAACACATATTCGAATCACTTTTAGATATAATAATTAATATTTTAATTTTAAAACCATTTTCGTTACCAAAAACAATTTAAGGAGGGTTTTTCGTTGATGAAAACATAAAATATTACAAAGGAAGATAGAAATAAAACAACATCCAACATGGCATAAAAAATATTTTATGTCATGTATGTTATGAATAGAACACTCCTTTTGTCGTTTGTCAAAACCATCCTTATAAAAATATTATTTTTGAAAAACATTAAAAATAAAGTAATAAGATATATAAAATATAATGTATAAATATTTTGTGTACATATAAAAACTTTAATAAAATAATTATATTGTTACGAACATGGAAAATAAATTGTTGGAAGGAAAACATTAAATGAGAATTGTTTTTAAAGAAAAATCCCTTATCATTTTGAAAATATTTAAGTCATAAGCCCATTTAAATAATAACATTAATAAAAAAAATATAAATTCCTTGAGAATATTTAAATTCCTGATATAGAATTTCAAATGGGATTTATATACGCCTCACTAATGATTATTGGTGTTTAATATCAAAAAATTCCTCAATAAATGAGTATTGAGATGAAGTCCCTTAGCTTGTGTCTAAATTCTCACATGATTCTTTATATTCATTAATAATAAACCAATGTTAATTATTTACTCTGTTGAGAACATTTTAATTTTTTATTAATACCATTATATCACCAATTAACATGTTATATAAAATTACTTTATCAATTAACTGTATGTCAGATGTTTTGACCGTACTCAGCATATGTGTGAAAAATGGATTTGGTAGGTTGACTATGGTTAAAGAGGTAATTATTTAATTATATAGAGAATAATAATAATGAAATATTTATCATATTTTCATTTCAATTATACCTTTTAGTAAAATAATAAAATATGACTTGGAGAAATTAATTACATTCCAATCAAAGAGATGGTAGGTTGTACGTACGCAAGAGTAACATTTTTATTTTTTAATGATCATTATAGAAAGTAGGTAAGTAATATTTTACCTTTATATAATTATAATAATATCATATATATATATATACACCATATTATATCTTTAAATATATTTATATATATCATCCATGTCATGTGGTGACGAAAAAAGAGTCACTTCCCTTCGTGAAGGCGGTAGTCGACACATTTATAAACAATGATATAATTTATTAGTGAGTGAAAATGGTTAGAATAAAAATGATATATCATATTTTTATAATGACAAATATTTCAATAATATAATTATTATGGGATGTATATAACATATTCTCATTATATTGAGCCTTATTAGATTCCATGTAAAGATTAGTGAAACGAGTCAAATCACTTCGCGAGGCATTAGTCGGTCGAACACATGAACGACGTTATCGTATCCCCTAGTGAACAAAAAGGAAATAGGTATATATGATATAATAAATAAATTTGTGTTATTATGTTATATATATATCATATATTTATTTTATATCCATTTTCATACTCAACTGTGTGATGTGGTAATGGAAAAAAAATTACCTCGATTCGCAAGGTGGTAGTCCACCATACACACAAATGATAATTTTTAACCCATTTAATGGAAGTGGATAAGGATTTAGATAATGAAATTAATATAATAACATATAATTAAATTTATTATAATTATTTTGTAAATAATAATAGTTTACTAAGAATTTAATGTGGTGGTTGAAAAAATAAAATAAAAATGCTCATTGGAGAACGTTACCTCTTTTTCAGGTAACACAGTTTGGTTTGCACCAAAGGTCTTACTTAGATGGATTTCTACCCAAAATAAGGCTTCTAGGATTAGATTAAAAATGTATATAAGTGATTTGGTATGGTATTGGATGAAAAAATTGGTTTTTAGGGTGTTAACTGAGGATGAGAGACTGTGTCTTTATGTAAGTGACATGAGTGGCAGATAGGTAATTTTGAAAAACAAAAATGAATTACACCCATGATTGTTCAGGTCAAAAAGATTAAATAATGGACCTTTATTTATCATATTTGATATATACTTGAAATATGTCTGTAAAATATATTTAAAAAAATAATAATTCATTTTTACCCTTATCTTTTAGTTTAATTCCAATTAAATCTATTTTTACCTTAACCATGAAAATTAATTTATACTATTATTACTATTAATTTTGGTAAAAATTAAGTTAACCATATTAGGAAATTTAAATAATTTTGATTCTGAATATGGAATCCATTTTAAAAAATTAAATTTATATAAGAGGGAATTTTTTATTTTAAAAAACCCACAGATGGGATGAAAAGTCAAGTTTTCAAGAACTGTAATTTTTGAGAAAAAAATATGATTTTATATTAAATCTATGAATAATAATAATCATTGAATGAAAATAAATTAATTTTTAATGATATATATTACAAGAAAGTCATTTAAAATATTCATCATTAGGGATTATTTTAATTAATTAAAATGAAAAAAAAATTATACATTTTCAAACCGTTTTTATAAAAGTCGTTTTTAAACACAAAAGTAAATTTATTCCAAAAACCAATATAAAGTTGATTAAGAAGTATTTAATATTTTTAAATATAAATAAATAGTACTTATTTTACTTGAAATCATATTCCATACATATTGATACATTAAATTACATAATTTATTCAAAAAAACTTTTTACACAAACTGATATTTTTCCATATTCACTGAAAAATTATTATTTTTTGAAAAATCCACAAATTTCTTGATATATAAATTTTTTAATAATTATCTCAAAAATATATTAATATTTTATATTTTAAATTCAAAAATTTATTGATTTAACTTTTAAATAAACCAAAATTAGAAGAGATATTTGATAAAACAGTTTCTTTTTTTATCTAAAAATTCCAGAAAATTTTTATAACTAATATAATAGTGTAATTAATATTAATAAATATGAAAATGAATTATTATATCATTGAATTGGTTGTTACATTATTCCCCCATTTATAAATTATTTCCTCACAATTTTATTCACATATTAAACATGTGTAGATATCATTCCAACATAGAATTTTCATATTGCCATGATACCTGTTAAACAAAATAGTTTTCCCATATAACCTCAACCTCATGAATTACCTTATATTCTGACAATTTTTCTATATGGTTAAGAATATTAATTGGTTATTCGTTATAATAAATATTCTGTTCCTTATAAACTATTTTAAGTATCATGAAATTATATTAACCTACCACATATTTTCTTAACATCGAAACATGAAATACGTTGTGTATGTGAGATAAACATAGAGGAAAATAAACTTTAGATGGAAACACATACATCTTACTCCCATATTTTATATATTCCAATGAACAATGGAATTAGATTACATTTATTAACAAAATACATAACAGTTTTCCATGGATAAACATTAAGAAAGATATGATCCCCTACCTTGAAATAAATATAATTCCTCAAGTTATCTATGTAACTTCTCTTCCTTCTATGAGATATCCTCATATGTTGTTGAATCAGTAGCATAATCTTGGAAATTTCCTCTACTAACCTTGTTCCCATCAACCTCTTATTTCATATTTCATCAGAAAAAGATTGTGTTTGACACCGCTTACCATATATTTACTCAAATGGTGAAATATGTATACTCGAATGAAAAACATTATTATAAGAAAACTCAAACAAATAAATATATATATATGAACTCCCTTAGTGGTCCGTTAAATATAAATGTAGAATATATTCTGTGGTTTTTATTTTCCTCTCAAAATATCCATCATATTAAGGATGCAAAGTTGTACTGAAATTTAATTTAGTAGCAAATAAATTCTTAATTCCTTTCTAAAAATTAGATGTGAATATTATATCATGGTATGAATTAATGGAGAAATGAACTGCATGTAACCTAACTATGTCCATTATAAATATTAAATAAATCTATTCGAAAGAAATTGTATCTCGAATTAGAAGTAAATTTTATGATTTAGTCATTCGATCAATAATAACTCAAATCATATTATTACATTGACAAGTCATTGGTAATCCTACCATGAAATCCATTGATATATTTTCCCATTACCTCTATAACATTTGAAATGTTTGCAACATTCCATTTCGTAACATTATTTATAAATTAACCTAATGAAAAGTAAAACACTTCATGGTGAATTTGGTAATATCTATTTTCATTCTATCCCACTTGTAATACACATCATGATCTCTATACACCTTTGTGATTCCCGATTGAATCGAAAATAGAGATCTATGAGATTAACAAAATAATTATTTCTTAAACTTTGAATCACAAGGCACAGATAATCATTAAATAAATTATAAAATACCATGTGCATTAATATTAAATTATGAAAACATACCCTTTATGGTGAATTATAAATTTTCCTATAAATATTCACCTTTATTTTTATCATTCTTAATTCTTTAAAATAGATTAAACTACAATAAAACCTATAATAAAATAAAGTACTTCCCTATATCAACAACGTCAAGGCTAACATTTGTCAAATCCTTGAGGAAAGGGAAATGTTCTGAACATAACATTGTTAACGTAGAATTGTTTTCAAATAAAATAATTGTAGATTTTCTTTTTTTATTCTAGGGTTATAATGAATTAAGAAATCCTAATCCTTGATCAGTTCAAGCCATACTCTCTATATCATGTTTAATTTTTTCAGATTGGATATATAATTCATGCTTTTGTGTTCAGTATAAATTTCACGCATTAATCCAAACAAATTATTCCTTGATATTTCCAGAGAAAAAAACTACAAAAAATTATAGATCATGTATAGGGTAATTTAACTGACAAGGTTTCAATTTTTTTATATCATAAGAAATTACCGAATCATTATACATTAGAACAAAACAATGTCAGTTAAAAAAAGTATCATAGTAGATGATATATTCTCTATTTTTATGAGACAAGTCCAAAACTGAACCATTTACTAATATTATTTAAATTCTAGAAAACAATCATCACATTCATTTTATAGAAGAATTTGTCTCCTTTTAATGTTAACTGAGTCTGTGTGAAAGATAAATATGAAATTGTTTCAACAAATAATAAATAGTATCCTAATAAGCCAAGAAAAATATGAATCTATATGAAATTTGAAATGCTTTTCCATTACTCAACAACTTTTATTTTAGCGTGGTCAATATTCATGACCTTGTTAGAAAGAATATGTATAAGGAATGGAATTTTTTCTAACCAAAATTCACTCTTTATAAATTTTCCATATTGTTTATTTTATTTTATGGTTTGAAAAATAATCCTTATCTGTTTTTAATGTTCCTCTTAAATTTCATAATATAACAAACTTTTCATCAATAAACAGAACCAAAAACATTTCATGAACTTGTGAAAAACTCTATTCATAAGTTCAAAAATTAAAATATGTATATTTGAAATCCCAAAGGAAATAACAACAAACTCATAATTACATATCATATATTAAATGTATTCTTTGGAATTCCATCATCCACAACTGATGTAACCCAATCCTTAGGTCAACCTTCAAAAAATACTATAAGCCCAAGATATTTTTAAAAATATATTCGATATGAGGCAATGGTTACTTGTTCATAACATTGATGTTATTGAAAAACTATATAGTCAATTTAATGTCTCATTAAACCATATTTAACTGTAAAAAATGGGATAACCCCATGGTGAAGTGATATGTCAAATGAAACCTTCATCTAATAACTTATATAAATTATTTTTTAATTATAAAATTTCCACTTAAACCATTAGATACGGGTTTTATAAATAGTCTTATCATTCGGTATTAATTCACTAGTAAGGTCAACCTCCCGATTAGGAATGCAACTAGAAAAATCATCTGGAAAATCATCCATGTATTTATTCACTATAGGAACATTTTTAATTTGAATAGTTCCATTCTATTAGAAAATAGGATCTAGGTAACTATCATTACCATCTCTAATTAATTTCTCAACTTCTTGTTATGCTATGAAATGGATAAAATCATTGAATAAAACCTTCTTGGAACAAAAATCTATATTATCATGATAAACTAATGTACAATCCATTCCAAAATGATATAGAACTCTAATATGGATAGTTTAATCTGATTTTCATTAAAAATCATTTCATTTATAAAAATAGGAAGATTCCTACAAATATTATTTTCTTTAATAGTTCCTCTTATATTTTTCACCAAAATTTCTATATTAATTTTATGAAGTGGTGTTTAAAGTTTACCTGATAATTTATTAGAAATGATGTAATGGGGATATCTTGAGTCAAATATGGTATTGGAATAATTCAAGTACATAAGTAACATACTTTTCACCACATTATTTGATTGACTATGACCAGCCATAGTAGTAAAAAATATTTTTCCAAACACTTTTTATTATTATCTTGATGTTTTCGATCCTTAGTTACTATCTTTTATCAAACTTTTTTATAATGACCCACCTCATTGAAACTAAAACACTTCACCATATGATAGCTATCAATTACCTCATTCTTGGATTAATCAGGATTCATTTCATTACAATCACATGTCATATGTCCAAATATTCCACATCAAAAACACTTCCCAAATTTCATAATACAATATCCATGGTTATATCTACCACACTTAACAAAAGATGAGAACTTCACTTTATTACCTAGTTTTTTATTTTTTTTATTTTTTCCCATCACCTTCTATCCTAGAGGATTTTTAATTTCATCATCACAAGGCACATATGTGTTAGAAAACTCCTTATGAACCTTTCAACACAATGAACAACTTTCTCCTAGATTTTAAATTATCATGTAGCCAAAGCTCATGGTAGATTTTTTTTCCAATCCTAATTAGAATCTATAAATTTTAAAAACAATTTCCTAAAAATATATAGTACATACCTACACATTATTGTAAAATTGGATTCATATGTGGCCACATAATCTTCAAAATTTTTCAGATTTTTAGGAATTATTTTTCCATTTAGATTCAAACAAACTTTTGGAAATATTTATCAAGAAAATGAGAATAAAATGTTTTCCATTCTATGGAATCAAGGCCTTGTTTCTTTTTGGTATTCTTAACAAAATACCACCATCGATCAGATTGAACTTCAAAATGATAGGTTATAGGAGTTACATTTTTAACATTTTAAACATCCATTGACATAAAATATCTTCTCTAGAGAATTCATCAATCCTTTGGATACTATTGGGTTATGTAATCCACATAATGATCGGTGGTGTTACATCAAGAAATCATCCACAATTGAAATATTCTTTTGTGGTAGATAGGATTCTTATATTTCATAGATAACACTACCATTTATTGATTTTTTTCACAAATCCATAACTATATCAAAATGTTCAATTCCAATTCCAACTATATCGAGATACTACTTTGTAAGGATATTTTATTATCAGCTCTTTCCCACTACAGATTCCCTATTTCCTCTATGGAAATTTGTTTTGAACAGTCATATTTTTGATGATGTAACATGGTAATATTAATATTCTATATCATTTCAAATTATCAATATGGTATAATAATTCAAGGGCCTGTTATTAATATTATCATAACCTATAAATTTATCCAAAAAAACATATGATACCAACTATAATGAATTGACCTTAAAGATTATATAATCTTGAGATTTATTCAAAAATGTAAATTATTTCAATTTGAGAGTATTTTTAGGTTTATTGTTTTAGATAAATATGTCATAAATCATAAATTACCAACCCATATAATAAAAAGTGGAGACTTATGATTGGTATTTTTTTCCATATTATAAGAAATTTTAAAACAAAAAATGATTTATCATCATGTAAACTCTTCACAACTTTCAACTTGACTTCTTTGTTTCCCTTACCTGACTTTAAATCCTGTGATTTTTTTTAAGAAAATGGCTGAGAATATAATGATTGGTATGGGACATAAAAAGAATCAAATCATTAGTCTAGTGAAAAAATAAAAACCCACACAAATTTTTTTCTTAAATACAGAATTTTTTACCAATAAAGGGAATTTAAATTATTTTAAAAGATTCATTTATATTTCCTTTTGAAAAAAAATTAATTCCATTAAAAATCATTATCAAGAATAGAAATTCATGTAGGTAACTTCTGAAAACATTTCATAGAACCCTTGCAGAACCCTTATAAAACCATGAAAAATTGGAATAATCGTAAACCAACTTCCAATAAAATTCTCTAGAGAACATAGTCATTACCCAATGTGTTGGATTGGGATCTGGGTGCACCCATTGTAACAACCCGAACTTCTGAATAATTTTTTTCATAATTTTTTTGTTATTTTAGTTTTTACTCAAAAAAACTTTATACTTTAATTAACTAAGTGAGTATAATTAAATAATATTGTTGGGTTTCGACTGTTATATGACTGTTGATCAATATGAACATTGGAAACTAAACTCTTAATGTTACAATTATTGTTTACAAATATAAGTGATCTTGATTAATTAATACAGAACGAAGAGTCGATGGCCTCACCTAGTAGACTCAGGCCATACGAAGCCCATATATCAGATCTTGTGTGACAACTGGGTCCCGGTGACAACACATATACCCCGCCTTAACATGGTCGTCGGGTCCTGGCCCACCTGGTACCACCAGTTGCCCCCGAAGACACGTGGGGCCCACCCCAGGGTCCACCCACATGCCCGAACGGGTCATCTGACGAATGACTGTCCCCACAGGCCAACACTTTTCCTTTCCAGTGTGCTTTGTCCTTACTCACACACACCCTGAGAAACTTCCCAGAAGGTCACCCATCCTGATCACTACTCCAGGCCAAGCACGCTTAACTGTGGAGTTCTAATCAGGAAGGCTCCCGAAAAGGAAGGTGCACCTTGTTGACACGAGTCATATCATTTAGTCATTTAACCCTTTATCATTTGGGGATGTTACAATCACCCCCCCCCTTTAGAGCACAACGTCCTCATTATGGGCCCTAAATCTCAACCCAGGCAGTGCACCGCACTTAAGGCTGGGTTCCTCCTCTGATACCAAATGTGACAACTGGGTCCCGGTGACAGCACATACACCCCGCCTTAACATGGCCGTCGGGTCCTGGCCCACCTGGTACCACCAGTTTCCCCCGCAGATGTGGGGCCCACCCCAGGGTCCACCCACATGCCCGAACGGGTCATCTGACGAATGACTGTCCCCACAGGCCAATAATTTTCCTTTCCAGTGTGCTTTGTCCTCACTCACACACACCCTGAAAAACATCCCAGAAGGTCACCCATCCTGATCAATACTCCAGGCCAAGCACGCTTAACTGTGGAGTTCTAATCAGGAAGACTCCTGAAAAGGAAGGTGCACCTTGTTGACACGAGTCATATCATTTAGTCATTTAACCCTTTATCATTTGGGAATGTTACAGCTTAGGAAGGAGGTTGTATCTCTAGGCTTTGCTTTGGACCAAGCCCAAGTTCAGCTTCTACATGGGAATCATGAATGGAATCACTTAAGGAAGAAGTTCAAGCTGATAGAAATCACCACTCGGTCAATGTTGTCCGAGCCACCCCAAGATTCTATCACCATAGCACACCATACACTAAGGTCCTATGCAGGTGTTATAATGGGGCTATGTAACGAGGCCTTAGATACTTTTTGTAATCCCTTAGTATAAATAAAATTTCTATTTGTTATTATGCTAATGTTTAAGAATTTCATATCTAGATAAATGTAGGACGAATTTATAGTTCCAAATTACTGATGAATTTTGGAAGAGGTATTTTAAAATATTTTTCTAATCTTTCAATAATTAATAATGTGAAATTATTTTTTAAAAATGGTTTTCTACAGTTGTGTTTAATAAGAAATATAGAGTCTAATAACATCAATATAATTTTTTAGTGAATAGTAAAATATGAATGGTAACATATACTTATGAATACTTATGAATAGTAATGAATTTTAAATCACCCAATAAATAGAAATTTCACCCATGAATGTATAGATATAATTTAGATATCTAAAAAGTGAAACAATTGTTATAATATAAGTATTGGTATTTTTGTATGTCATAAATATATTAATTACAATTTTATAGTTGATGTAATAATTTAAAAATAAAATTTACTTTCATAAAATATAATCATAAATTATTAATCTATTGTCTTATGGTTATAAGATAATTTTAGGTGACCATTATTAATTTCTCAATGTGTTATAAAATGAGTTATAGTTTTAAAGTTATTTTCTTTAATAAATTATGATTTAATTTAAAAATTAAATTAAAAATATTTAGAAAATTATTTTCATAAAATGGAGTTAATTTTTGATTTTAGAGCATCGATATTAGGTTAGGGTGAATTTTTGGGATTTTTCTGAAATAGTTGAATTTTTGGTGAATAGTAAAAATACTGTTTTCAGTTTCGGGTGTTTAATGACATCATTGATGATGTAATCATGATTTAATAAATCAGTTCTACTTTTTAATTGTTAGATATGTTATGACGTGTCCCAAGTGGCCAATAAATAGGGAAAATACCATGGTAAAGCCCATGGTTTTGCACATACCACCAATGTGGTGTCCCTTGGAAATTATTTAAATATTCCACCAATTTTGCTATAAATACAAAGACATTCCATCATTTCATTTATTCCAAAATACTCCTCAATGATTCTCCGGTTCTTTTACCTCCCAAGGGTTCCTCCCAAGGTTTTCTATATCCCCCCAAGGTCCGAACATTTGATCTTTCAAAGTCACTTTTCAAGGTAAGGGAACCTCTCACCCTCCTCTTTTAAGTCACAAGTACCTTTATGTTTTGTGTTCTATTTTCCAATTTATTATGTGGGGGTATGTTATTCTATATCCTTATTATTGTCCATTTAATTTCCAATTGATGATAGACCCCTTCCTCTCTCATCAACTTTGTTTCTGATTTATAAGCGACGTTGTTAGGCTGCCAAATATTTGTAAAAGAAAACACATTTTCTCTTCATGTTTCTTTTTAATGTAGTATGTCATTAAAATTTAAACACCATAATCTTATTTATTTTTATTATATCCATATACTATTAAATTATTCATTTATGTATGGGTGAACCTTGTCCCATCCCTTTTTATTATTTTCTAAAACCATGATATATAGTCATTATGCAGCTGAAAGTTTGCCTAAAAAGTTTCTCTCTTTCTCTCGGGAAATTATCTTGTTTTATTTATGTGAAGACCCAGACCTATTTTTTTTATATGTGTGTTCGTAAATATTAAAAAATTATATATTTTATTCTGGAATTGACATACATATAACCCTCACTCCCTTTCCATGTGTTATAAATGACATAATGATCATATTTTTAAGACCTTTTAAAACGTCATGATTTTGAAATGAATCCCATTTCCTTTATTCTCTTAGGGTTATTTAGGAAATGTATGATTATGATATATGTGTATCACATTAAAATAAATATATATTAAGGTTTTACCCCAATATAACTCTAATGAATTGGGTAATGAATTTAATCTCTTGAGATGACAAGATTCTTGATACCTTGGTGAATAACCCTGGTATTGTTTATGACAGCTTGGGGATGAACGATCGTGATATGTTCATGAATTTATAAATTAAATGTTATAGATGAATATTCATGTTATGATTCATGTTATTTTTATTATTGTATACCTTTTTTTTTTCAATTTCTCTTGTCTTTATGTTTTTCATCAAGTTCTTATTGATATCACAAATAAATTGATTCCCTTGCTTTCCTTACAGGGCCTTCTGCTCACCCATTTATTTGATATATGTATCTAGGTTATGATATGGTGTAATTTTTCTTAGTTTGAACTTATGATGAATCCTTAAAAGTGTATTAGAAGAGTTTTTTATGTTGTTTTTATAAGGCCCCAGCCTTAAACCTTACTTAATCTTGATTTATTACAAGATTACACATTGAGGATCTTTTCGGGTTTAGAGTTTTAGAGAATTTGATCATAAAACATGCATTACATTCCACATATAAACAAAGTGGTTACATAAAGATAGTATTCTTCATTCCCATCAATGGAAAAACAATTAAAATAAAATATGGATTATTTCTTGACACATCCTTGACTATATCATCTTATCATGTACCTTTCCCTTGACCTGTGAAAAACATTTCAAAAACTTGGGATGAGCATAAAAACTCAGTATGGGTGTAAAAAAAACATGGAAAGGAAACATGAGTTCATATATACATAAGAATGAAATCATACTTTACCCATAAAACATAGGCACTTTAACATACCTCATAAAATCATGAATAAAACATAGAAATCATAAGACATAAAGGTAACTTGAGGCATTCATAACATTCTTACGTCGGGAGTAACCCTCTTGGTTACGTTTGGAATACCCATCACAGTATATTCCCTAAAATCTCTTCGGAGAAACCTTAACGTTTCACTCCTTCGCGTTACCCAATGCATTGGAGAGCTATAACGGGCTCACCCGCCCTTAGTTTATCACGGAACCACCCGTCTTCATAATAATGCCCAAGAACCATAACATAATCATATCACATAAAACATGCATAAAGGAAACATAAAATTTCCACATTTCAATCACGAGATATCAATACAACACATTGATATAAAAACATTATGAAAACCATTTTCAATACTAAAATAAAAGAAAATTAGAACATGGTATTTATTTTTCTTTTAAAAAGAAGGTATGGCTTGTAGAGGAAGCCGAAACTCAAATAACGGTCACGACGACGGAGAAGTCGTTGTCGCCGCATACGTACGACAAAAACATTCCCTTTTGTCGTTTAGTAAATGCTTCGTATAAAAAAGATTCCTTTTGAATAAACATAAAAGTCAAAGGGGTTTATACACCATATAAAAGAAAGTTGTGTAAAAAATAAAATATGCCTCAACGAAAGGAGATTGAGACGAAGTCCCATACCTCGTATCCGACTTGACCCGACCGTTCTTTAATCTCCTGAATAATAAACTTGAGTTAATCTCTACTTTCTTATGAATCTTTTTCAAGTTCATTATTCTTTTTATACCATGTTATGAACATCATGTAATCAGTTAAGTTAATAATGTTCATTTTGTCGGTATTTGGTTCTTAAGTCAAAAATAGACTTCTTACACTTACATGTTGTTAATTTGGTCAAAGGTTCATTATATCCAGAATGGTATTAATGATGTAGATATCATATATGTCATATATATCCAGTACATAAATGCATTTATTATATTACATAATCATTTAGAGGTAAGAAATGAAATGCACCGTTCATGGAGACGGTAAGCCGTACGTACGCATGAACGCTACTTCCATTTCTATTTCATATTTTCTGGAATGGAATCATAATGATATAAGAGTATATTATAATTCCAGTATAATAACATATATAATATCATTAACTTTATCCTTTACACATCCCACATATGGTATTAATGAATCAAATCACTTTCAGGGGGCGGTAGTCCGCACTTCCTAAAATGAAGATATCGTGTTTACCCATAATGGAAACCATAAAGGTATGCCAAAAATGAAAAAAAACAGAAGCTTAAGAAAAACATACACATATTATATATCATATATAAAAATAGTGACATCATAATGGCCACCTTTGAAGGTGTTAAATGAGTGTTGAACAATCATCGTTTCGGGAGGCAGAATTTCACCATCCACGGAAACCGTATGTTCTTTAACCATTTGATGTAGTTGTGTGAGAGTGTAGCTCAAATAAATCTTATAACAACATCCTAGTATATTTAAAATACTTTTGTTGTTACAAAAGAAGTAAATAAAAAGAGTTTAGGGGGTTAGAGAAGCAAAATAAAACAAATGAACATGAGAGAATGAATTACCTTTAAAAGTGTAACTCCTTTTGAGTTGAGCCTAAAGGCTTCCTTTGAAAGGATTCTGCCCAAAGAGAATCCTCTAGGATGAGTAGAGGGATGTGGAGAGAGCACATGGGCAGGTGTTGGCCGAGCCAAAGTCTTGAAGAGTGTGTGAAATGAGGTAGAGGTGGGGGCCTTTTATAAGAGGAGAGGAGGGGCACTTTTGGAAAGTAAAGAAATATTACTTTTTTTGAAAATGTGCTTCGGTTTTAAAAGGTCCCAAATTGATATAATTCGTGTATAAGGTGATAATTCTTCGAAATCCACTCATCCAATAAGTTTTTGACATGTTTAGATCATAGATATTACATTATCTTTCCATTTTATTTAAATCGTCAAATAATGATGTCATCGCTGCATCATTATTATGTCATAAATAATTTAATTTATTTAATGTATAAAAATTATAACAAAAATACTATGATGTAGGAAATCTTTTTATCTTTCCAATGACTATTTATAATCAAAAATATGATCTTTATAACCCCATGTAAAAATTGTTTTCGTAAAACATATTATGTTTGTGTCATTTTTACTTTAACATTTAATAAAAAGTTATTTATGTCATTTACAAACCAAAGTGTCTCCATGGGGTCCCCAAGTTGACCCATGGCTTGTCTTGGTCGGACATGACACAACCAATAAGTTTGGGACATGTGTCTAGGTCATTTCCTATTATTAAAGCATTATTTCTACCTTAAACTACCCTAATTACCACTAACCGCGATTAAGAACTTAATAAGTTACTATTCACCAAAAAATTATTTTAATCTCATTGAACCACATTTTACTTCTTAATGACAACCATGTATGTCGGATTTTCAAAATTCAATACACATTAGTGGTAAACTTTCATTTAACTGAAAAATCAGTTTGCTTGATTACCACTTAGTGGTTTCACTATTCATCAAAAATTGAAGTTTTTCAGAAAATTACCAAAAATTCACCCTAAGCTATATTTGATATTCTGAATTCAAAAATGAAGTCTATTTTACAAAATTCAAATCATATAAGTCACATTAATTAATTTAATAATTAATTCCCGCTGCCAGAGCAAATAGCGTGTTTTTACAAAACAATAAGTATCAAAAGATTGACACCAGTTTAAGTCTAATTTCAAAGTGAAATTGATTCCAATGACCACCATTGGATAAAATGGTAAAAATATATTCTAAGTTCACTTCAAAACCAATTCAAAACATAATATAATCATATAAATAAATTAGATTAAAAAACAGTTTTGATGTAAAATGCAGTATTTTTCACTATTCATTAAAAAATGAACATTGTCAGAAAAATACCAAAAATTCACACAAGGTAAATTTTGATGTCCCAATCATAAAGAATAAGTTTATTTTGACAAACATAGTTTATAAAATTGTAAAAGATATATTCAAAAATGGTTTTCCATCAAAAGGCAGTAAGACAACCTTTTAAGAATATTAGTGTATTCCATGCATAAGATTGTATTTATTTTCATTTTAAGCCTCTATAACACTATCTTAATCATTAATAGACATAGATAAAAATATCTTTTATTCATTACTTACTTGGGATGTTACCTCCTTCCCCCCTTTAGAAAATTGCGTCCCCGCAATTTATTTACTTATCGAATAAATGGGGGTACTTATCCCTTATTGCATTTTCAGATTCCCATTTTGCCTCTTCAATCATGTGGTTTTTCCACAAAACCTTTACCTGCTTAATCACCTTATTCCGTAACACTTGCTCCCTGTGGTCAAGAATCTGGACCGATTGTTCCTCACAAGATAGGTTCTCTTCCAGCTGAACTACCACTGGACTCAAAACATGAGATGGATCTTGCATATACTTTCTCAACATTGAAACGTGAAAAACATTGTGTACCTGAGATAAACTCGGAGGTAAAGTCACTCGGTATGCAACTGATCCAACTCTCTCCAGAATTTTGTATGATCCAATGAACCTTGGACTCAACTTTCCTTTCTTACCAAATCTCATCACACTTTTCCAAGGAGAAACCTTGAGAAAAACATGATCACCTACCTCGAAAGATAGATCCTTCCTCCGGTTATCCGCATAACTCTTCTGCCTGCTCTGAGCTATTCTCATGTGTTTCTGAATCAACTGAACTTTTTCTGCCATCTCTTCTACCAATTCTGGTCCCATCAACTTCCTTTCACCCACTTCATCCCAGAAAGCTGGAGTTCGACACCGCTTCCCATATAATGTCTGAAATGGTGTCATCTGTATACTAGAATGGAAACTGTTATTATATGAAAACTCAACCAAAGAAAGATGTTGGTCCCAACTTCCCTGATAATCCATAGAACAAGCTCGTAGCATATCCTCCAATGTCTGAATTGTTCGTTCTGACTGCCCATCTGATTGAGGATGAAAAGATGAACTAAAATTTAATTCAGTACCCAACGACTTCTGAAGGCCTTTCCAAAAGTTACAAGTAAACCTGGGATCACGATCCGATACAATGGAGAGAGGAACTCCATGTAACCTGACTATCTCTTTAAGATACAAACGGGAAATTTGATCAAGAGAGAAAGTATCTCGTATAGCAAGGAAATGAGCAGATTTGGTCAAGCGATCAATAATAACCCAGATTGCATTATTACCTCGAGATGTCTTTGGTAATCCAACAACAAAGTCAATGGATATATTCTCCCATTTCCACTCTGGCACTGGTAAAGGCTGAAGCATCCCTTTCGGTAACTGCTGCTCTGCTTTAACATGCTGACAAGTCAAACACTTCACAGTAAAATCAGCAATATCTCTTTTCATTCCATCCCACCAGTAATACTCCCGCAGATCTCTATACATCTTAGTACTGCCCGGATGAACTGAAAACGGAGAACTATGAGCTTCACATAACAACTCTCTCTTCAACTGTGAATCACAAGGCACACACAATCTCTTCCCAAATCTCAAAACACAATCATTATTAATGTTGAATTCAGGCAACTTACCTTTCTGAACCAGCTCTACCCTTTTCTGCAACTCACTGTCTTGCTTCTGTGCTTGCTTGATTCTATCTGATAGAGATGATCTCACTGATACCTGAAACAAAACAGAAGGACTTCCTGCACCAACAACTTCTATGCCAAAGTTCATCAAATCTTTAACCAAATTATCATGTTCCAAACGCAACATTGTTAATGAAGCATTACTTTTTCGACTCAAAGCATCAACCACTTTATTTTCTTTTCCCGGATGGTAATGAATTGTACAATCATAATCCTTGATTAATTCCAGCCATCTCCTTTGTCTCATGTTTAACTCTTTCTGAGTGAATATATACTTTAAACTTTTGTGATCGGTATATATTTCACACTTTACTCCATACAAATGATGCCTCCAAATTTTTAAAGCAAAAACAACAGCAGCTAATTCCAAATCATGTGTAGGGTAATTTACCTCATGAGTTTTCAACTGTCGTGAAGCATAAGCAATTACCTGATCATTCTGCATTAGGACGCAACCAAGTCCTTTCAATGAAGCATCACTGTATATAACAAACTCACCATTCCTGGAAGGTAGTGCCAAAACTGGAGCATTCACCAATCTTCTTTTCAATTCCTGAAAACAATCATCACATTCTTTTGTCCAGATAAACTTAACACCCTTCCGAGTTAGCTTAGTCATTGGACTAGATAACCGTGAAAAATTTCTAACAAACCTTCGGTAATAGCCCGCCAAACCAAGGAAGCTACGAATCTCGGTTACATTTGTGGGTCTTGGCCATTCTTCCACAACTTTTGTTTTTGCAGCATCAACAGTTATTCCATCTTTAGAAACAATGTGACCAAGGAAAGAAATTTGTTCCAACCAAAACTCACACTTGCAGAATTTCCCATACAGTTTCTTTTCTTTTAAGGTTTGCAAGATAACCCTTAAATGTTTTTCATGCTCCTCTTTACTTTTAGAAAACACCAAAATATCATCAATGAAAACCACCACAAACTTATCCAAGAACTCATGGAAAATTCTATTCATTAAGTCCATGAATACAGCAGGTGCATTGGTTAGCCCAAAAGGCATTACTACAAATTCATAATGGCCATATCTCGTACAGAACGCGGTCTTCGGAATATCTTCCTCCTTTGCCTTCAGCGGATGGTACCCCGATCTCAAGTCAATCTTTGAAAAAAACTGAGCTCCCTAGAGCTGATCAAACAAATCATCGATATGAGGCAAAGGATATTTGTTCTTAATAGTGATATTATTCAAGGCTCTATAATCAATGCAAAGTCTCATAGAACCATCTTTCTTTTTAACAAATAAAACAGGAGCACCCCATGGTGATGTGCTAGGTCTAATGAAACCTTTCTCTAATAAATCTTGCAATTTCTCCTTCAACTCTAAAAGTTCAATTTGTGCCATTCGATAAGGGGGTTTTGAAATTGGCTTAGCATCAGGAACTAAGTCAACAGTAAACTCAACTTCCCGATCTGGTATTATTCCAGGCAACTCATCAGGAAAAACATCAGGATACTCATTTACCACTGGCACATCATTAATATGAACAGTTCCTTTATTTTCAATGACGTGTGCAAGGTAACATTCATTTCCATCTTTTACAAGTTTCTCGGCCTCTTGATATGTTATCAAAAGTAAGGGTTCATTCTTGTAAACAAACTGAAAGTATTTCTGAAAAGAATCTTCTTTAGCTCTACAGTCAATCTTAGCATGGTAAATAGAGAGCCAATCCATACCCAGGATAACATCAAACTCTACTAGAGGTAGAACAATAAGGTTTGCAAGTAGGTTCTTTCCACAGATAAGGATAGGAAGATTCTTATAAATTCTTTTTGCCTCAACATTTCCCCCAGGTGTTTTTACCAAAAGTTCAGGAGTCATTTCTTGAGATGGTATTCCCATTTTACTAGAAAAGGTTTCAGAGATGAAAGAATGTGTAGACCCCGAATCAAACAACACACTAGAATAATCTGAAAAAACAAACAAAGTACCTGATACAACTTCATTTGATGGCCCGACATCTGCTGAAGTAGTTGCAAAGGATTTCACCACGCCTTTCTTCTTGTAGTCTAACTGCTTCCCATAACTCAAGCTCCTTGTCGGACACTCGTTTGCATAGTGACCCATCTCATTGCACTTATAACATTTCACTAACTGTAAATCAAATTTGTTCTTACCTTCACCTTGATCCTTTTCAGTGCAATCACGAGCCTTATGTCCCATCTTACCACATCGGTAGCACTTTCCAGAATTCAAGAGACATTCCCCAGCATGCCTTTTGCCACATCTATCACAAACTGGAAACTTAGTTCTCTTACCATCAGACTTTTTTGAAGAATTCTTACCTTTCTCCTGCCACCTCGGCCTCTTCTTCTGCTGGTTGTTATAGAAAACTTGGTCATCGGCAAACTCCATTTCCACCTTCTCAGCACATCGAACAAGCTTTTCATAACTTTTAAACTCACGAGAAGCTAATGCCCCTCGATATTTTGGCTTTAATCCTGAGTAAAAACGATTGATTTTACTATCAAGGTCCCGGATAAAATTTGGAGCATACCTTGCCAATCGAGTGAACCTTTCTTCATAGGCAGCCACTGAGTCTTCCTCTTACCTCAATTCCAAGAATTGCTTTTCCATCCTAAGTCGAACAGCCTTAGGAAAATACTTCTCAAGAAACATACCTTTGAATTCATCCTAGTCAAGAGCATCAATCTCATCGGTGTCCCTGATATTTTTAACCATAGACCACCACTGATCTGCTTCACCCTCCAAACGGTAAATAGCAAGACTAACCTTTTGATTGTCTGAACACCCCATGACATCAAAAATCTTCTCCAGTGCTTTAATCCACCCTTCGGCTAGCACAGGGTCAGATGATCCTCTGAATGATGGTGGATGTTGCCTCATGAAATGTTCCACAACTGACATGTTCCTCTGCGGTTGTTCTGGCTGATCTCGTGCATGGATACCACCACCATTTATCGCTTGAGTCAACTGCGCCATTACTGCAACAAACTGTTCAGTTCCAATTCCGACCATTTCTGGATGCTGATTCGGAAGGTTATTTCCTTCTGTATGCCTTCCTAGCACTGCTTCCCTATTTCCTCTGCGGAAAACCATTCTGAACAAACATGTCTTAGATGAAGCAACATGGTAATCTTTAAATGCTATATCATTTCGAAAAAATATATATATTTTTGGATAATCATTTAATAGAATTCTAACTCCTAAAGTTATCTAAACCGAACTCTGATACCAACTATAAGGCCCCAGCCTTAAACCTTACTTAATCTTGAGTTATTACAAGATTACACATTGAGGATCTTTTCGGGATTAGAGTTTTAGAGAATTAGATCATAAAACTTTCATTACATTCCACATATAAACAAAGTGGTCACATAAATATAGTATTCTTCATTCCCATCAATGGAAACACATTTAAAATAAAACATGGATTATTTCTTGACACATCCTTGACTATATCATCTTATCATGCACCTTTCCCTTGACCTGTGAAAAACATTTCAAAAACTTGGGATGAGCATAAAAACTCAGTATGGGTGTAAAAAAACATGGAAAGGAAACATGAGTTCATATATACATAAGAATGAAATCATACTTTACCCATAAAACATAGGCACTTTAACATACCTCATAAAATCATGAATAAAACATAGAAATCATAAGACATAAAGGTAACATGAGGCATTCATAACATTCTTACGTAGGGAGTAACCCTCTTGGTTACGTTTGGAATACCCATCACATTATATTCCCTAAAATCTCTTCGGAGAAACCTTAACGTTTCACTCCTTCGCGTTACCCAATGCATTGGAGAGCTATAACGGGCTCACCCGCCCTTAGTTTATCAGGGAACCACCCATCTTCATAATAATGCCCAAGAACCATAACATAATCATATCACATAAAACATGCATAAAGGAAACATAAAATTTCCACATTTCAATCAAGAGATATCAATACAACACATTGATATAAAAACATTATGAAAACCATTTTTAATACTAAAATAAAAGAAAAGTAGAACATGGTATTTATTTTTCTTTTAAAAAGAAGGTATGGCTTGTAGAGGAAGCCGAAACTGAAATAACGGTCACGACGGCGGAGAAGTCGTTGTCGCCGCATACGTATAACAAAAACATTCCCTTTTGTCGTTTAGTAAACGCTTAGTATAAAAAAGATTCCTTTTGAATAAACGTAAAATTCAAAGGGGTTTATACACCGTATAAAAAAAAGTTGTGTAAAAAATAAAATATTCCTCAACGAAAGGAGATTGAGACGAAGTCCCATACCTCGTATCCGACTTGACCCGACTGTTCTTTAATCTCCTGAATAATAAACTTGAGTTAATCTCTACTTTCTTATGAATCTTTTTCAAGTTCATTATTCCTTTTATACCATGTTATGAACATCATGTAATCAGTTAAGTTAATAATGTTCATTTTGTCGGTATTTGGTTCTTAAGTCAAAAATAGACTTCTTACACTTACATGTTGTTAATTTGGTCAAAGGTTCATTATATCCAGAATGGTATTAATGATGTAGATATCATATATGTCATATATATTCAGTACATACATGCATTTATAATATTACATAATCATTTAGAGGTAAGAAATGAAATGCACCGTTCATGGAGACGGTAAGTCGTACGTACGCATGAACGCTACTTCCATTTCTATTTCATATTTTCTGGAATGAAATCATAATGATATAAGAGTATATTATAATTCCAGTATAATAACATATATAATATCATTAACTTTATCCTTTACACATCCCACATATGGTATTAACGAATCAAATCACTTTTATGGGGCGGTAGTCCGCACTTCCTAAAATGAAGATATCGTGTTTACCCATAATTGAAACCATAAAGGTATGCCAAAAATGAAAAAAACAGAAGCTTAAGGAAAACATAAACATATTATATATCATATATAAAAATAGTGACATCATAATGGCCACCTTTGAAGGTGTTAAATGAGTGTTGAACAATCATCGTTTCGGGAGGCAGAATTTCGCCATCCACGGAAACCGTATGTTCTTTAACCATTTGATGTAGTTGTGTGAGAGTGTAGCTCAAATAAATCTTATAACAATATCCTAGTATATTGAAGATACTGGTGTTGTTACAAAAGAAGTAAATAAAAAGAGTTTAGGGGGTTAGAGAAGCAAAATAAAAAAAATGAACATGAGAGAATGAATTACCTTTAAAAGTGTAACTCGTTTTGAGTTGAGCCTAAAGGCTTCCTTTGAAAGGATTCTGCCCAAAGGGAATCCTCTAGGATGAGTAGAGGGATGTGTAGAGAGCAAATGGGCAGGGGTTGGCCGAGCCAAAGGCTTGAAGAGTGTGTGAAATGAGGTAGAGGTGGGGGCCTTTTATAAGAGGAGAGGAGGGGCACTTTTGGAAAGTAAAGAAATATTACTTTTTTTGAAAATGTGCTTCGGTTTTAAAAGGTCCCACATTGATATAATTAGTGTATAAGGTGATAAGTCTTCGAAATCCACTCATCCAATAAGTTTTGGACATGTGTAGATCATAGATATTACATTATCTTTCCATTTTATTTAAATCGTCAAATAATGATGTCATCGCTGCATCATTATTATGTCATAAATAATTTAATTTATTTAATGTATAAAAATTATAAACAAAATACTATGATGTAGGAAATCGTTTTAGCTTTCCAATGACTATTTATAATCAAAAATCTGATCTTTATAACCCCATGTGAAAATTGTTTTCGTAAAACATATTATGTTTGTGTCATTTTTACTTTAACATTTAATAAAAAGTTATTTATGTCATTTCCAAACCAAAGTGGCTCCATGGGGTCCCCAAGTTGACCCATGGATTGTCTTGGTCGGTCATGACACAACCAATAAGGTTGGGACATGTGTCTAGGTCATTTCCTATTATTAAAGCATTATTTATACCTTAAACTACCCTAATTACCACTAATCGCGATTAAGAACTTAATAAGTTACTATTCACCAAAAAATTATTTTAATCTCATTGAACCATATTTTACTTCTTAATGACAACCATGTATGTCGGATTTTCAAAATTCAATACACATTAGTGGTAAACTTTCATTTAACTGAAAAATCAGTTTGCTTGATTACGACTTAGTGGTTTCACTATTCATCAAAAATTGAAGTTTTTCAGAAAATTACCAAAAATTCACCCTAAGCTATATTTGATATTCCGAATTCAAAAATGAATTCTATTTTACAAAATTACAATCATATAAGTCACATTAATTAATTTAATAATTAATTCCCGCTACCAGAGCAAATAGCGTGTTTTTACAAAACAATAAGTATCAAAAGATTGACACCAGTTTAAGTCTAATTTCAAAGTGAAATTGATTCCAATGACCACCATAGGATAAAATGGTAAAAATATATTCTAAGTTCACTTCAAAACCAATTCAAAACATAATCTAATCATATAAATAAATTAGATTAAAAAACAGTTTTGATGTAAAATGCAGTATTTTTCACTATTCATTAAAAAATGAACATTGTTAGAAAAATACCAAAAATTCACACAAGGTAAATTTTGATGTCCCAATCATAAATAATAAGTTTATTTTGACAAACATAGTTTATAAAATTGTCAAAAGATAGATTCAAAAACGGTTTGCCATCAAAAGGCAGTAAGACAATCTTTTAAGAATATTAGTGTATTCCATGCATAAGATTGTATTTATTTTCATTTTAAGCCTCTATAACACTATCTTAATCATTAATAGACATAGATAAAAATATCTTTTATTCATTACTTACTTGGGATGTTACAGGTTTCATGTTTTATGTTCCTGATTTCCAATACACTAGACTTAAAAGATCCTCTTTTTATAAAATGTAATGAAAAGTTATGTAATAAAAAGGCGGGATTCCATAGTTAGTATCAAAGTATAGTTTATTTATTTATGGAAATTAGGATATGATAACTTTAGGAATAACCCTATAGAAAAGTTTAAATAGAGTAAAACTTCCTGGTATCATGGTGAGTATTGAGTAAGTGGTTTATCAAGCCAAGAAATCCATGTTCGGATATGAGCAGGTAGAGGGGGATCTAGAACAGATGTATCTGGGAGTGAAAACTCTTACAAGGAGTTTCAGAATTAACCCGAGGTATCCTAGAAGATCAAAATGAGCCTTGATTTACTCTTGGTTATAACACTCCCAGGGGATATGTTTGGTTAATCATAAGCTTTTTATGAATCGTTATGAAGGATTTTTAGTGAAATGTAATTGTTTAAGAATGATTTTTTACGACATAAAATCATTTATGGTTAAAAGATTCATAAATGAAATAAGCTTATCAATGCGGTTTTATTATTTTATAAATCGGTGAGCAACAGGAGGTACCGTGAAAATGGTGACAACAATGGACCATGGGCTGATGACCCCTCTATGGAAGCTAAGACGGAAACTTTCAGGCAAATAATGAACCAACTGACTCAAGTAATTGGTGGTCAGTGAAGCATAAAGGACTCAACAGAATGTAGTTCACTTTGCGGTGAGATTGGTCTCTCATCATGAAACATGAATCCAAGAGTAAAGGTTGAAGCTATGGGGTGGGAAGAGTTCAGAGGGAACTTTTTCAGTAAGTATTTCCCTCATTCCATGAAAACAAGAATGGAGAAGGAGTTTCTCCAGCTGAAGCAGAAGGAGAATGAATTTGTGGGAAGCTATGAGATGAACATCAAAAGGCATTCCCATTATACCTAAAGCTTTTTCATGGATCCTAGTGCGAAGGATGATAGATTATTTAGTGGATTAAGACCTCATCTACAGAAGAACCTATCCAATCGAGACTATGACAGCTATGGGGAGATCGTGCATATTGTGATGAATGTTGAACTAGAGTTTGGTGAGACACAATGGTATCATAAATCCAATGAAAATAAGAGTTCTATGGAGCCATGATTAGTAAGGAGCTTCAATTAGGGAATAGGATGCAAGCAAGATCAACATTCCACGTGTAATAAATGTGGGAAGAAGAATTTGGGGAACTACCTACTCGGGAGCGAGAAGTGCTAGAAGTGTGGAGGAGATGTCCATATTGCATGGAATTGTTGTAGTAAGGTGAATCCACAACTTCCCAACACTAATGATAAGAGGAATATGGTTCAGGCCCTACCTGATGTCCAATTATATAAGTGTGGACAGCTTGGGCACTTTTCCAATCACTATCCAACTCTGAGGGCAGTGGAGGGAAATCATCATCAGCCTTAGCAACGACCAAGGGAGAAAGTTCTTGCTTTATCTATCACTATAGCTAATGTTGACGTTCCAAATGTTGTGGTGGAAGGTTATCTTATTTGTTCTCTCAAAGCTAGTAAGTAATTTGTCTTATTCGGTTTCTACTCATTCCATTATTTCTTCTAAGTTTGCGTAGAATTTGGAATCAATCCCCAATTTTCCTGGAGTAGACTTATCAATAAAGACTCCTAGTGGTAATATCCAAGAATCATTAGTGTTTAAAAACTCTAGTATTTACTTTATTGAGAAAAATATCATCACAAATTTAGTAGTCATTCGCATACTGGAATTTGACATTATACTAGGGATGGACTGGATCTCAAATTATAATGCTAAGATCAAATGCAGAAGCAATGAAATCTCGGTAGTCTTGAATGGAAAACCGACAATTATCTTCCATGGAGAGATTTATCAACCTGATCTATGTCTAGAAGATCCTATTATATCCTTCTTTATGGTGTTTATCAGTGAAGAACAAGAAGAAAATGAGATTTCAGGAATATAAAATGTTCCTGTCATCCATGAATATGTTTATGTTTTTCCTGAATAGTTACCCAGACCTCCCCCAGAAAGAGAGGTAGAGTTATCCATTGAACTCATACCTGGATTTTATCTGATATCAAAGACCCCATATAGGATGGAAATTGTAGAGATGGAGGAATTAAATAAGAAACTCCAAGATCTTTTCAAGAAGGGGTTTATCTTATCAAGTGTGTCTCCTTCGGGAGCACCAATACTCTTTGTAGAGAAGACAGATGGATCTATGCGACTATGCATTGATTATAGAGAACTGAACGGGATCACAGTAAAGAACAAATACTATCTTCAAATAATTTATGACTTATTTGACCAACTTCATGGGGCTCAACTATTCTCTAAGATTGATCTATGATCTAGTTATCATTAATTGAGGGTGAGGGAAGAATATATTCCAAAAACTACCTTCAAATCAAGATATGAGAAATATTAGTTTGTTGTTATGTCCTTTGGACTAACTAATACACATGCTATTTTTATGGATTTGATGAATAGAGTCTTTAAGGACTATCTTGATAACATTGTAGTAGTTTTTATTGATGATATTATGATATATTAGAAATGTACCAAGAAGCATATGGATCATATAAGGGTTGTTTTTAAAAATCAATAGAAGGATAGGATTTTTGGGAAGTTTAGAAAATGTGAATTCTGGTTGCAACAAGTTGCTTTCTTGAGGAACATTGTAACCAAAGAAGCAATGATAGTTGACCCTACAAAGAAAAAAGTTGAAGAGGAGTGGCCTCAGCCTACAAAAATAACTAAGATATGTAGTTTCCTTGGATAAGAAAAATATTATAGGAGGTTTGTGAAAATATTTTCATTAATTTATAAGGAATTAACCAAGTTAACTTGAAAACATGTCATGTTCATATGGACCAAGGAGTGTGAGGAATGGTTCCAAGATCTAATGAAGAGATTGGTTACTACACCCATGTTATCTTTTCCCTAAAGTGGAGAAGGATTCATTATTTTTTATTGATGCATTTCCGAAAGGGCTTGGGTGCGTCCTCATGGATAATAACAAGGTCATTACTTTTGCATCTCGATAGTTGAAGACTCATGAGTAGAACTATCCTACGCATGATCTAGAGCTGGTTGTGGCTATTTTTTCCCTGAAGATATGAAGGAACTATTATTATGGGGAGAAATGCAATATATACAGAGACTATCAAAGTTTGAAGTATATTTTCACACAAAGGGAATTGAAAATGAGACAATGGAGATGGTTGGAACTCATTAAAGACTATGATTGCTCAATTAATTATCACCTCGGAAGAGAAAACAAAGTGGATGATGCATTAACAAGGAAAGACCCAGCTGTTCTTTCTATGATGAGGATTCAAAGAGATCCTTTGATCAATTTCCTTGTAAAGCTCGACATGGGAATTATAAGGGGAGGGACATCATCAACCATAACCCAAATTATTTCTCAACCGTCATTACTAGAGAAGATCAAGAAAGCTCAGAAATAATATAATTTGTTATAGAATAAGTTTGAGTCTGTGAAGGATGGGAAGTTTCTTGAGATCAATATTGATCAAGAAGGTGTACAAAAATTTCGTACAAGACTATGTCTTCCATCTATTCCAGAAATAAATAATGAGCTAATGGATGAAGCTCAAATCTCTAATTTCTTTATAAATATTGGGTGTAAAAAAATGTATAGAGACCTTCGTGATCATTATTTGTGGGATAATATAATAAGGGACATTTTTTAATACACTTCAAGATTCCCGGAATGTAAAAAGTCAAGAAAAATCGACAACTTTCTAAAGGGGTATTACAACCACTGGCCATACCAGAATTAAAGTGGGAAAATATCACTATAGACATTGTCACTAGTCTCTTGAGAAATTATAAGGTAAATAATGCGTTACGGGTTATTGTGGACTGTCTCACCAAGACTACCCATTTTATATCTATTTAGGAAGATTTCTCTCTTTATCAAATTGCAAGGATTTACATTAAAAAGTTATAAGGCTACATTGATTTCCACTTTTTATAGTATCTAATCATGATCCAAGGTTCAAATAAAATTTATACAGATGTCTTCAACATGCTCTGAGCTCTGAATTCAATTTTAGTACGGCCTATCACCCCAAACTGATGACCAGTCTGAAAGGACTATTAAAACACTCAAGTACATGCTGAGAACATGCTCAATGGAATTTAAAGGTGGATGGGATCAACATCTCCCTATAGTTGAGTTAACTTACAACAACAGCTTCCAGTTGATCATTCAAATGGCACACTATGAAGATCTGTTGGGATGAAGTTGGTGAGAGAAAGATTCATGGGATTGATCTTGTACAAGATATGATAGAAAAGGTCCATTCCATCCAACAATACATTAAGGCTGCTCAGAGTTGGTAAAAGAGATATGCTGAAAACCATCGAAGGGACTTGGAGTTTGATGTTGGTGAAAAATTCTTTCTTCGAATATCACCTTGGAAGAGATTCATGATGTTTGGGAAGAAAGGGAAGCTCATCCATAGGTACATTGGCCCCTATGAAATCCTTGATTGCGTAGGAGAAGTGGCATATCGGCTTGAAGTCCCTCCAAATCTAGCACAAGTTAAAGATTTTTTCTATGTATTCTTCTTGAGGTAGTATATACCTAACCCTTCACATGTACTAAATCCAATGGTGGTACAATTGGAACATGACCTCTCTTATGAGGAGCAGCTGGTGGAGATCTTGGATCATAGATACAAGGTTCTACGCAATAAGACAACCCACCTTGTTAAGGTGTTGTGGATGAACCACAAATGTGAAGAAGCCACATGGGAACCAGAGGAGTCTATGAGGCAGAAGTACCCACACTATTTTTTTCCAGAGGGTTCCTTTTAAAATTTTGGGGATGAAATTTCTTAAGGGGGTAAGAATGCAACGACCCTAACTTTTGAATTATTTTTGTTTCATAATTTTGTGTGTTATTTTATTTTTCACTCAACAAAACTATATCCTTTAATTAATGATGTTAGTATAAATAAATGATACCATTGGTTTTTGACTATTATATGATTGTTGGTCATTATGACTGTTGGAAACTAAACTCTTAACATTACAATTATTGTTTGCAAATACTAGTGATCTTGGTAAATTAATATAGAAATAAGAGTCGATGGCCTCACCCAGTAGACTTGGGCCGTACACTGCCCATCTATCAAAGCTTGGGAAGGAGGTATAATCTTAGGGCTTTTCTCTGGACCAATCCCAATATGATCTCCTACATCTGAAGCTTTAATAGAATCACCTAAAGGAGAAGTTGATGATGATAAAAACCACCACTCGGGCAATGTTGTCTGAGCAGCCCCAAGAATCTATCACCATTGCACACCTTACACTTATGTCATATGAAGGTGTTATAAGGGGCTATGTAACGAGGCATTAGATAATTTTTGTAATCCATTGGTATAAATAAAATTGTTATTTCTTATTATGGTTATGTTTTTGAATTTCATATCCAGATAAATCAAGAATGAATTTATAGTTCCGTATTATTAATGAATTTTGGAAAAAGTGTATTTTAAAATATTTATGTAAACATTAAATAATAAATAAGGTGAAATGATTTTCAAAAAATTGTCTTCTATAGTTGTGATCTTTAAGAAATTTTGAGTCTAATAAGATCAAATTAATTTTTTAGTGAATAGTAAAATATGAATAATAACATACCCTTTTGAATATTAATGAGTAATAGTGAATATTAAATCAGAAAAATAAATAGAAACTTCACCCATGAATGTATAAATATAATTTAGACATCATATAAGTGAAAAATGGTAATAATATATGTATTGGTATTTTTGTATGTCATAAACATTTTAACTAAAATTATATGATTAATTTAGTAATTTAAAATAGAAATTTATGTTCATAAAATGAACTCATAAATTATTACTTTATTGTCTTATTTTTGTAAGATAATTTTATGTGACCATTATTAATTTCTCAAGGTGTTATAAAATTAATTATAGTTTTAATGTTGTTTTTTAATATAAACTAGGATTTTATTTGAAAATTAAATAAAAAAATCATAATATTATTTTCATAAAAAGGAGTTCATTTTTGAATTTCGAGCATCTATATTAGGTTAGGGTTAATTTTTGGGTTTTTTCTGAAACAGTTGAATTTTCCGTGAATAGTAAAAAATATAGTATTCAGTTTTGGGTGTTTAATGACATCATTGATTAATTAATCAAGAATTAATAAATCAGTTAGTATTTTGAATGGTATGATATTTTATGAGGTTTCCAAAGTGTCCAATACCATTGGAAAGTACCCTGGCCAAACCCATGGTTTTGCAAATACCACGAATGAGGTGTCCCTTGAAAAATTAATTAAATATTCCCTCACATTTCCTATAAATACATAGAAATTTCCTCATTCCTTTCATTCCAAATTTCTACTTAATGAATATATGGTCCTATTACCTAAAATATAATCCTTAAAAGTTTCCCTTAATCCCCCCAATATCCCAACCTTTGAGCTTTCGAAGTCAATCTTCAAGGGAAGGGAACCTCTCACCCTCCACTTTTAAGTCGTGACTTCCTTAATGTTATGTCTTCTAGTTTCTATTTTATTATGTGGGGGTATGTTATTCTATATCATTATTACCATAAATGTTATGGCCAATTGATTAGAGACCCTTTCCGCTGTCATCTACTTATTTTTCTGAATTATAAGCGAAGCCGTTTGGCTACCGAATTTTCGTAAAAAAAATTGCATTCTCTCTTCATGTTTTCTTTTCTAGTGGTATGCCATTCACATGTCCACACCATGATCATATTTCTTTTTATTATATAAATACATAGTAAAATGATTCATTTTTTATGGGATACCCTTTTCCCATCTCTTTTTATTATTTTCTATATCCATGATATATAGCCGTTATGCTGCAGAAATTTCACCAAAAATATTCCCTATCATTCTATCATGAAATTCTCTTGTTTTATTTATGTGAATAACAATACATATTTTTATTATATGGGTATTAATAAATATAAAAAATATATATTTTATTCTACAATTTACATACATATTACCCTTACTCCCTTTTCAGGGGTTATAAATGACATAATGATCTTATTTTTAAGAACTTTTACAATGTCACAACATTGAAATAAAGCCCATTTCTTTTATTTTGTTTGGGTTATTTATGAAATGTATTATTATGATATATGTGGATTACATGAAAATAAATAAATATTATGGGTTCTCCCTAATAGATCTTTAATGCATTGGTTGAATAATTTAATCTCTAGAGATGACAAGTTTCCTGATTCCTTGGTGAATCACCCTGGTAATATTTATAACACCTTGGGGATAAACATTGGTGATATGTTCATGAATGTCTAAATTAAATGTTGTAACCACATATTCAAGTTATTATTCATGTTGTTTTTGTTATGGTATTATTATTATTGTTTTTCTCATTCCTTTATGTTTTTCATCTAGTTCTTATTGATATCACAAGTAAACTAATTCCATTGCATTCCTCACTGGGCCTTCTGCTCATCGTTTTCTTTGATGTCTGTCTCCAGGTTATGAGATGAAGTAGTTGTACATAAGAGTAACTTGTGATTAATCCTTACATGATGATTATAAGAATATTTTATGTTGTTTTCATGTTTTATGTTCTGGATTTCCAAGACACTAGACTTTAAAGATCCTCGGTTTGTAAAATGTAATAAAAAGTTATGTAATAAAAAGGTAGGATGTCGTAACCATACTATAATATATAATGGGATTAACCAATTATATCTGGGTGCACCGATAATATATAATTTCTAAGAACCAAAAACTGAATAAAATATTTTATAATTTCACTTTTTCGTCATAAGTTGTTTTAAAAAACTCTTTTAAACTCATTTTAAAATCACCTTTGGATATCAAAATTTCCATTATCATTTAAAACCCCATTTCCAATAAAAAAAACTCAAAAAAGGGGGAAAAGGATTTTTATTTAAGAAAAAATTAAATCTTGAAAATGAATTCATATATCAGTTAACTTCAACAATGGCATAAAAATTCATTTTCACAGTGTATGTTATGTATAGAATATTCCATTTTTTCATTTGTCAAAATATTCTGTATAAAAGACATAAAAAATAAATTAAAAAACCGTAGAAAATAAAGTAAAAAAGTTATATAAAATTTACTTTATAAATACTTTATTTCCATATAAAAACATTTATAAAATAATATTAAATACATGGATATGAAAACAAAATATTTGGAATTAAATCATTAAGGGGGAGTCTTTTTAAATAAAATCCCCTTATCACTTTTGAAAATTTTGAATCATAAGCTATATGAAAGAATTACATTCAAAAAATAATAAATACTATGACAATATATCTATCTATGATATAACATGAAAAATTGTCGGTATATACACCTTGTAAAATACTATATCTTTATAACACCAAAACATGCCTCAATAAAATGAAATTGAGACGTTGTCCTTTAATTTTAGTCAGATTTTCCACATGTATAATTATCTTCCAGAATAATAAAATTATGTTAATTAATTAATTCTTATAAAAAACCATGTTTATTAATAATATTATTTAACTTATTGCAATTTTATATTAAATTACTTAATCAAATAAATTTACATTATATGTTTTCACTATATTGAGCTTATGTGTCAAAAATGACTTCGGTTGGTTGACTATGTTCCAAGAGGTCAATATTTAAACTGATCTGGATTAATGATAATTATATTTTTTTCTTATTTATAAATCAAATATAATTTTGAGACCAACAATTAAATATTTGTTTTATTAATTAAGTACATTACTATCATAGAGACAGTAGGTTATACGTACACATAAGTAATATTTCCATTTTTTAATGATCATTATAGAAAGAGGTTAAGTAATATTTTATCATTACATAATGTTAATAACATAATACATTCAATAAAATATTTTAAAATATTCTTATATATATCATACATGTTTTTTGGTGATGAAAAATGATTCATATAACTTTGTTAAGGTTGTAATCCACACATTCATGAATGAAATTATTATTTATTAGTGAGTGAAAAGATAAGAAATAAAATGATATATTATCTTTGAATAATAATAATTATGTCCATAAAATCATAATTATTCCATATATATCACATATATTAATTATATGTACTCATATTACATTCCATGTAAATCTTTACCGAAAATGAATCTCATTGCTCTGTAAGACAGTAGTTCGTCGTACACACAAACGACGTTGTCATATCCCATATGAAATGGGAATAAAAAATTATATATGATATAATGAATAAAAAGGTATAATAATTTTATAAATATCATATATATATACCTTATATCCATTATAATATCCACCTATGATAGGTGATAATGGAAAAAAGGAAAGACATCAATTTGTGAGGTGGTAGTCCTCATTACACATGAATGATGATTTCATAACCCATTTGATGGAAGAGGAGATGGATTTATGTTATTACATTAACTTAATAACATATTAGTATATAGAATATATATAGTTTAGAAAAAATCATGGTTTAAAGAGAATTTAATGGGTTGTTTGTTGAAATAAAACAAAACTGGTCATTGAATAATGTATCATCTTCTTCGGGTAACTTCTTTAGGTTTGAAGAAAAGGTCTAAATTAGTTGGATTTATGTACAGAATAAGGATTATAGGATTATATTTGGGATTTATATAATTTATTTGTTCATTTTTTGTCTGAACCAATGAATTTTAATAGTGAGAAGAGAGGAGGGGAGGGGTGTCCATTTATAAGAAAGGTGAGTGTCACACTTGTAATTTTAGAAAACAATGAATTCCTCCCTTGTTTTATTCAAGTAAAAGGGATACAAAAATATATTATTATATATAATAGAAGATAAATGTTCAAAATTTGGATATGAAATATTTTATGTCCTATTCTTTAGTCATTTTAACCATTACTTTATAGTTTAACCCACATTAAATCCATTTTCACCTTAACAACGGTAATTAATTATTTCAATTTTCACAATTCATTTTGGTCAAACTTTATCTTGAATATATCAAAAAATATAAATTATTCCGATTAATAATTTGGAATCAATTTGACTAATTTAAATTTAAAAAAGATTAAATTTTTAATTTAAAGAAAAACTCACAGACAAGACGAAAGAATGTGTTTTAAAGTATAGTTTTTTTTGAGAAAAAAGAAAATTTTATATTAAATCAATAAATAATAATAATAATTTGATGATAGTAAATTAATTTTTAATGATATATAAACTATACATCACATTTAAGGCACTCCCCATTAGGAATTAAATTAATTAATTAAAATAAAGGAACATTATGCATTTTAAAACTATTTTTAGAAAAACCAATTTTTAAACTAGAAAAACAAAACATATAATAAAAAACAATATAAGTTTGATTAAAAATTAAATAAGTGAATTAAATAAAACTAAATAATAAATATATAACATAAAATAATATTAAAAACATAATAATACTTATAAATTACAAATTTTTTTTGAATATATAAGACTTTTTTACAAAAAAAATAATTTTTTCACTATTCACCAAAAAATCAATATTTTATGAAAAATCCCAAAATTCAACCATAAGTAAATTTTGATATTATGATTTCAAAAATTAAATTAATATTTTAAAATTAAAATAATAAAATTTTGATACTATACTTTTAAATAAAACCTTATAAGAAAAGAGTTTAGTTATAATTATTTCTGTTTTTTTAATAGTACATAATATTTTTATAAATAATATTACTATATAATGCATATTTATAACTATAAAAATTATTTATTCTATTATTAACTGGGTATTTACATCAATTTTTAATAATTTGGAATAACTGTAATTGGAACCTGATGCTTCTAGGAATAAGTAGCCCATTCAAATTATAAACTCTCAGGAGAATGTTCTATGTGGGAAGTTTGTTTGTTTGGTTCATATTTTGGGGCATCAAATATCTAATTCCCATGAGGCTTGGGAGGTTTAATCTAATAAAAAGGATTATTTTCACCACATTTCTTATTTTTGGGCTATAGATTTTATTTATATGGACAAAAATTCGTATGGCATGGAGTGTTATCAAACACATGGTGTCTCTTTCATGAATGTATTTTCATTTTTTTCATTTTTAATTTTTTCATTTTTTATTTTAGAGTCCTTATATATTAAATATTATAGAATTTAAAATATAATGGGCATCATAAAATTGTCACAAGGTTAGGAGTAATCATGAAAAATTTCATGAAAAAAGTCTGTAATATAAAAGTGTAGATTCACCAGTTTGGCGCATGGTTTACCTAATCATGCTGACCAACCATAAAAGGGCATATGCAATGAAGTTATCACACAAATGGTTCGCAAATTTCTTGGGAAATAGTGTGATCCTCCTATAAAATTAAATTTTTTAATGTTTTATTATTCCATACGTTTTAACACACCTCACCCCATTTCTCCCCTCATTCGAACCTAGTGCCTCCCCCCATACACAACCCCACTTCTCTATTCCTCCTTGGATCTATTTTTTTGTGAGATTTCACGCAGTTTCATTAATATAAGCTCAATTAAATGAATATTATTAATTATATTGAGGTTTTATTCTATTTATCGAAATTTTTTATCTTCTATATGGTCTTAGTGAACTGGGGTTAGGATTGGTAAATTCTTATTACATGGGTTTGCATATTTATGGGATTTTCATGTCTCTTTAGGATCCCTCAAGTTGTTCTAGGTGGGTTTTCATCATAGGATACTATTCTTTCTTGGTTAAAGGTATGTGGTTTCATTTCAAAATATTATTTTATGAAATAATCATGTTTCTTTTATTTCATAATGTTAATTTTAATTAATTAAATCAATTATATTATATAATGGTGGTGGATTTGATGCCACGTATTGGTTTTAATAGTTTTACACTTAATTTCAGAAATTTATTTTTTTCCAAAGAATTCATCAAATTTAATAAATTGAATTGGATTATTATATAATGATGGTAATCCGTTGGAATTGGAATGTGATATGCTGGAAATGGTAAAAATTACATTGGAACATGGGTATCTAAGAGGGGTGGACAAGTTTTAGGAATCCCATTTGGATTACACCACCTTTACTAGATACATTGAATCTAGATGATGGTTTTAGTGTAATGGAAGGGTGAAACTACAAAACTATGGATGTGAATGTACTTTTTAGTGGTTGGCTAGACATGATGTTATAGGATGGGAGACACCACAATGCTAGGCCAACCCATGTCATCCTTAGTGAATATTAAGCACCCTTACACTAGAAATTGGATCACAGTTTGATATGAGTATGTATAGTTCCTATAACCTTAAATTAATTTTTTATTTCCCATGATGTATTTTTATGGAATATTTTCTTTTAGGGAATTGGATTTCAAAAATATATTTTGTAAGCTTCTTAATTTGATTCTTTCTGTGAGAAGTTATGTGTTTATTTTTCATATCCAATATTTCAATCGAGTATAATTTTTTTAGCTATCATGGAAAACTTAAGTAAAAAATTGGTTGGGTCGTAATGGGATAGTGTTTATCACACCCAACATACACCGAATGGGTTACTGTATACCCTTTTTGGATATTTTCTAGAAGAGGTAAAGAGCCATATAAAGGTGGGGCCATTATTTTTATTAGATCCTATATTGATCAAAGTGACATGGTTATGACATAAAAATCATGTCACATGGATATGTATAGCCTTTTGTTTGTTTTTATGGTGGTTTTATGAATCATGTATCTCCCATATGGTCTCTGTCAAGTTTCCTCTTATACTTTTGTGTATACAACTATCTTTTTAGGCTATTTGAGGGATTATATTTATGTTATGGTTTAGTGTTTCTTTTGTAATTTTTCATTACTATTATATTATATAATATGGTTAATTTACAAGTTGTATACACTACGTTGGATAATGAGTTTCTATGTTATGGAATGGATATTCCATGTTCGTGTATTGGACATATGTGATAATTATATTTGAAAAATAATTCCCGAAGTGATTTTTGGGATGTTGGGTCCCCTCTTTCAACCTATGGGGATATGGATTTCCCTTTGGGCCTTGCACTGAGTCAACTCAGTTGCTTTGTTCAAGGGGATCCCTGGGATAGTTCATGACATACATGGAATTTTTCAATCCCTATAGCCAACTCATACATTCTTGATTATTTGAGTGAAGACTAACCATGTTTCTGAATAAATCACTTGTCTGGTGTCTTTATATATTAGAACATCACATGCCCCTCTTATTAATAGATATTCAAATCATATATACTATCAAGGAATGGTTTAAGAAATACTTAGTCTATCCAAATTAAGAGCCCAAATTTCATAATTTATATAAGAGATGACAAATCTCTATTTGGTTGAGGTCCAATTAATGACATGATCAACAACATACTCAGTGGACCCTTCGTTTAATCAGCCTTATGGATTATGTAAAAAATGTATCAAATTATAATAGTTCCCATGATAGGTATTTCCCTAACCTCAGGTACTGGGGACTCCAAATATAGACCATAAGTCCCTATTATATTTAATAAATAGTGTGTGGCACTCAGTGTGGTATACTTATTATGTAATCTAGCTCACAAAACAAGTTTTCAGTCTCATATTCATATTCTGTATCCCAATACAAGAATAAAAATCATGCTAACCTTAAAATATTTTTAAAAATTACAATAATCTATTCTAATTTTTTTAGGATAACTCAAATTTATACTTTTAGAGGTCAAAGATTATTTCAACTCATGAAAAGTATATAAATATACACATATATTTATCCAAAATGAAAGAATGATAAAATGGAGATAATATTTTACTCAACATGATATATTTTAATTTCCTAAACTCTTAAATGATAATTAAAAAAACCATATACAATTTCTTATCTAACATATCATATATGATAGTCTGTTAGATCATCCATATGTTTTGTTTAACTTCATGGCTTTTTTGAAACTCATTACATCTTTATGTAATTCTCACCACATCAATACATAGTTTCATTGATGAAACCTTCTCAATAAACTTTTTTGTCAATAACATTTATAAATTAATATAGTTAGAATAATGGTGAGACTTTAGAATCATATTTATATTGTTGAACTCCTTCAACATATTTAAACTCATTAAATACACAACATAAAATATTATGATGTTAATAACTTTTATTGTCTATTTATAACTCCTTATATGTTTAGTATCATCATACTTGGAAGTATTAGCATCAAAATATTCCATTTAAATCATTTGTTAACTAAAATATTTATTTACATTAGTACTTACCAACACATCATATTCTCTATTAGGATAAAGTGACATTTTTCATTATTATATAAGCTAAATATTACTCTTTATATTTCAGTTTATCACTATACCTAAAAATATTTTATGATATTAAGTGATAATTTAATTAATATTGACTACCATAATATTTTATTTTTTAAATTTGAACATGTCAAAGTTCAAACATACTTTCAATATCCTCATCGAAACTATATTCTATTCATAATATTAGGCAAATATTTAAAAACATATTTGTGTAATGAAATAACACATATAACATTTTATGGGAATATTTAACAAAAAGACTATTGTAACCATATCATATATGGTATTATAGGTGTTTTGATCATTTTATTGAAAAAAATACTATTCTATAAATTCTTCCAATGATGTTTCTAGAATATCAATTCATTAGATTTCAATAAATATATGGATAAACATATTTTATACTAGACATAGAATTATTATCCTTATCTTGTTATCAAAACTATTTTTAAAAACCAATAAATCCTAAACTATGTGTATTGAATCCATTTCTTTATATTTTTTATTACAAAAAAATTGTTAACAAATGAATTCCTTTATAATAAAATAGAAATGAGATTAACATACAAATACATTACTATGTTTCATATGAGATTGATATATTTCTTTACAGACAATTTGTTAATGTTGAACCTCTTTACTTTATCACTTGAGTTAAAACTAAAATCTATATCAATTCTTCCATTGAATTTGAACTCTTATATATTTAGATCATTTTTAATGTATACATGTGGTATAAAATACCTTTAAAAATAAATGAATTTATTTCTATAATAGTGATACATGACATGGAAGTTTCAGGTTGTTTTACAAACCATATCTTGTATATTTGAAAATTATATCATATGGAGTCTTTACATCCAATTCATGAAAACTCTATGTTTCAAGGTCCTTAACTGGCTACTCGAAGAAACTTTCTTGGAATTTCCAACAAACTTTTCCTCTTACATTTTAAACATTTACCCACTTCTACTATCTATAAAACACTAGAATCTTGAAATCTCATACCTAGTTCGTATTTTCTAAGTACTTTTTTAAAACTATAAAAACATTTCTTGAACATATTCAAATTATTGGAACATTTCCATAGGTTACACTTGAATGAATGAATTTACTAGAATAATCTTTATAGGATATATATATAGTCTCACCGAGTAACTAGAATCCACAATAATACTGAATACATTCTTTTATTATAAAATTCATTGGGTTTTTTCCACCTAATTCATTTTAAGCCATATGTTAATTCATATTTTGTTTCATATAATCATTTGTTCACTTATTGACTAATGCCAATATTATGTTTACTCTAGAAGTTGTTTCTTTAATATATATAAATTCTTTTAAATAATAACATTTTGTATGTTTTCAATATTATTAGTTGTTTAAATTTTTATTCTCCTTTTGAATTATTTATTTCAAATCGAAATTTGATGATGGTGATGTTATTATATATAATTATATAATTTATTTGACAAGTATCTTGAATTAAAAAAATTAAATAAGGTCTTTTATTAAATGTGATCCCACTAAAATGATGAAACATTTTTCACTGATCATATCAGTATGTTTGATAATATTCATACTTCATGATTTAACAAGACTACTATAGAATTATTCTAACAACATAGTTATTTAAGTAGGTTATCATCCATGTCCTATCATATACAAATCTTGAATATTTGAGTGGATAAAACTATATCTAATCTATTATATGGATATAATTTCAACTCAATTCCTTTGTTATCTTTTTAATGGGTTTCCCAACTATGTTTAACCCAAGGTTCATATAGGGATTTGGTCACATAACTCTTAATGATATCCATTTTTAACATTCCTTACACAATATAATCTAGGAGAACCCTGATATGGAAGAACCTTCTCAGTTGATTGATTGAGGCCCTAATATGTGCTTTATTGGGATAGAATTTTACTATTTTTATATTTTATAGGGGGTTTAATCTCACCATATTATCACATGTTAATCCCTCTACATGTATACATCCTTGTAATTTTCCTATTTGGAATACTATTCCATTCCACCAAATCATAAGTTTCAAACCATATTGATTGGTAATCCATTATATAACTCATTTCTTGTGTTACTAACCCATATTTAACACAAATTATATTCAAACATATTTAAATATATAGTATGAATAAGGCACGTGAAACCCATTCATGTAATGGTTTAGAATTATATGAAATAAATAATCCCAATATGAATAATCCCATAGTCAGAGGGAGTCAACACTCACTTTTCTAGGAAAAAAATAATCCTATATCCCAGTGAGAGGTATGACCTAATGTACCTATATACAAGGATAATTTACTCCATAGATATTTCAATTGAGTGATAATTATAGCACCTAACATGTATAAACTATAACTAACTACTTAATTCAACCTCATAATTGAATAAAGGCTATGTAAAGGTAGAAGAAAACTAAATCCATTATCTTACCTAGAAAGTAACTCTTTAGAGGCATGTATGATAATATCTAGAATCAATTTAGCAACATTAATGCAATGCATGGATCAGAATTCTCAATATAATAATTATATACATGAATAAAAATAGTTAATAATTTCAAAAAAAATAAAAAATTCACATATTTAAATATGTGATAAACATTAATTATCAATCCATAAAAAATTCTAATTATAGACATTTAATAAATTATCCTTTCATTGTACATTCTATAATTTTGAATATAGAAAATTTATATCCACTTAGAATATGAACTCCTGAATATAATTTCATTATATTATATTTAAACTAAATAAATTACATTATAAGAAATATTAATATTTTGTAAGTAAATTGTATAATGGAGCTATTTACATATTTTGTTATCACATTTTTATCATTATTTAATCCTTAAACAAATCAATCATAAATTCACTTTTTTATGTGGTTTAAATAATTTCAAAAATGGGCCTTCAATTTGTACAACTTAAAATTTTCACTTTTGAAAAATTTATATTAAATATAAACACTATTATATTTCTTATTTATTATGTAATTTAGAAAAAATTATAAATTACAATTATAATTTAAAAATAAAAAATTTATTTCTAAATTATAAGTAATTCCATATAACTAGAAAGAGTATTTCAATATTAACATTTAATAATTAAGGATATTTATTTCATAAATTCTTCATAAACAATTATTAATTAATTATTAAATTAATGATAAATTAATTTACAAGGACCATTATAAATTAATAAGTATACCAAAATACCTTTTATTATAATTTATAAGGAATTTATAAAATATAAAATTCAATTCATAATTTTATTTTCAAGAAATATAAATTTTTTCCTTTCATAAACCCTACGTATGATTAAAATGGTTTTGGAATAGTTTTTGTATAAATGAATTGAAGGTTTGAGACTTTAAATTCAAGGCCTCGAATAATATTGAACTTGTTTTTTGACAAGTAATTAAGGGTAAAACACATAATTATAAAAAAAAATTGGGTGAACTGTGTAATGATAAAAATTATATATAAGAGTTTTCTGTGAGAATAACAAGAGCTAATATCACACAGCACAAGGAGTCAAGCATTATGATAATTATGTGTGTAAGAGTAATCCCATACATCTAAGGCCGGTATGTGATAGATATATGTAGTATTGGATGCAGAATGTATCATGACCTAAAATATAAGGACATGTATAGGTTAATCTCACAATGATATATGTGATATTATAATAATCCTTGCATAGGAATTACAAACTCACTACATAAGATGATATAGGATATCACCTATGATTAATAATGTACATCACTAGTCTATGTACTATTAATTCATAACCATTATTGTAGGTTTTAAGCTCACATATTTCTTTTTTCATTGGATATTGTATTTTTGGGAGGTTTGTAATGAATCAAGACACACAGGTAACCGTATAACAATTCATCTTAACTAAAAATGATGCGTCTTCCAAGATTTATTAGATGTGTTCTCTAAGATCAGCTAAAAGAGGTCCTCTCACTTTCAAAAACATTCGTATAATTATTAATATAATAAATATATTTATTATAATTTTATAATTATTTACATGTATATATATAAACTATTTATATTTATCAATATAAATGTTTCTATATATGTATAAAATTATAATAAATATAGACAAATATTTACAATTATATTTCTATGTAAATATAGAAATATTTAAATAATTAAAAAATTGTAATAATGGTATTAATTATATATAATTATAAATATAATAAATATATTTATTTTAAATTAATAATTATACACATATATATTTATTGTATATTTAAATATAAATAAATAAATATTTATTGATATATATTATTATAAATAAATATATATATTAGACATTTAATTTTATAAATAAATATATAAATATAAATAATTTTTTATCATTATGGATTTATCATCCCATTTTTAGCGCTCGTAAAGGAATGTTTTATCAATGCTTTCTATTTTAGTACTGGTAAAACATCAATTTTCATCACATTTTAGCTAACACTGATAAATGGTTTACCCACTTTGATAAATAAACCCTAAGAGTCTCCTCCTCCTCTCGAATGCCTCAAGCTTTCATGGAATTTGAACCCTACCACCTCCTCCTCTTCCTCTTCTACTGACTCCTCCTCCTCCTCCACTGTCGACTCCTCCTCTTCCCCCACATATGCCACTACCGTCGACTCCTCCTCTGACTCCTCCACCGATACTACCTCCTTATACTCATCCTCTACGACTCCTCCTCATCCATAACTACTACTCCTCCTCCTCTCCCACCAAATCCTCCTCCTCCATGACTCCTCCTCCTCCTCCATTTCCGTAGCCGCAAACTCCTCCTCCTTTTATGCCACCATTTCCACCTAATCCTCCTCCTAGTCCTCTAATGTTGACTCCCCCTAAATCACTACTGACTCCTCCTCCTCATCTTCCTCTACTTTCGACTCCTCATCCCCTGACTCTCACACACAGAATTCATGCTCCACATCATCTTCAGGGACAGTGTTCATGATTTTTACTTATATATAATGAATTTTTAGTATCATATTGGATTTTACATTGGTGTTTTGGTAGCTTCTACCCCTAGTAATTATTTCTATTCTTAGTGGATGTTTTTAGGTCTAAGAAGATGGACTCCGATGTTTTGTATTACTGATGACATTAACTATTTTTTATCTTTTTCACTGTCTAACTTATATATATGATCATGAGATAACCATTTTTGGATCATTATATTATGGATTATTTTTCTTCTATGAATTATTTTAATGGTGGGGATCATTACTTATTTATTATATAAATTATTTAAGGTATTATAAAGGCCCACCCAGGGTAGTGATGTTTTTTTTAGATTTCATATTCCCAATTTTTTTGAGACTATAGTAATAGTGGGAAATTTGTGTCTCATGTGTGGATATTTTAGTTTAATAATGAATGATTTATTTATAAGTTTTGTATTTATATTCACTCGTGTTTTTTATGTGTTATTTAGAGGTCAATATCTTATAGTTTATAGTTATTGGAATTATCATGATTATCTTCTTTAAATTACGGTGGATTGGGAAACCAATAATCTTACGGTATGTTGCATAATGGTTTGATGATTTTGACATTACTTCATGATATGATCTTAGGTATATTTCATATGAATAAATCATATCTCAACCAGGAGAATTTTAAATATTTATATGAGAATTTGGTTTTTAATTTCTCAATAAATGTGTATTATATAATGCTCTATTTGATGGTACCCTTTATTTTGTGACAATATAAGGGTTATGTTTATGGTTATTGGTTTTCTTCCTAATATGTGGATTGATGATAAATTTTTTTAAAGATAATTGGTTTCTAATTAGGGTATAATCTACCTGACATGTCCTTACACCCATTTCTCTGTCCCTACCAGAATAGGAATGACTATAGATATTTCTATGAGGGGCTGAAAATATCTATACCTAATAGAGATACATAATATATCCCTAGTAGTATAGATATTAAATGGATTAATGATTGGAATGATGTATAAGATTATATATTTCAAAAGTAAGAGATAATGTATTTATGATTATTGTAGGTATTGTTCCATTATATTGGTAAAATTTAAAATTTACTTTCATGGTTTATCATATATGTTGTAGCAGCTTATATTATTTTATCATCATTATGAGAAGAGTCTCTATCATCAGTATTAATACCACCCCTAGTATAGTGACCCATACTTACATATATATAATATCTTAATAAATATCATAGATGTATTTCCCAAGGAGTTCTATAGGTTACCACCCATGGGATAGATTGAGTTTATGATTTTGTTCTTACTAGGTTTGGAGCATATATTTATTCTACCATATAAGATGGATCCTGTAGATCAATGAGTGAAGAATTCTCAATTGAACAACATCGAGGTGAAGGGGTTTATATGATTGATTATGTCCACATGGGGTGCCAAAGTTTTTTTCATATAAAATCAAATGGATCATTGAGAATATGTGTGGACCATTAGAGGTTATACTATGTGATAGAAATGAACTAATATCAAAATATATGTATTGATAGGATATTTTATCATCTTGGAGGTGCTAAAGTGTTCTCTAATATCAATAGAGGAACGTACTCGATATCTTAAGATCATTTTGAGAAATCTTAGGGAACATAAAATATATTCCATGATCTCAAAGTTAATGTTTTTGATTTATATTGTACACTTCATGGGGAAAATGATATTAGTTGATATCACATTTTTAGAACCTTAGAATTTTGATGTTATAGTTTATTTAGAGATGCAAAAGAATGTTTTTGAGATCTAAATCATTTTGGGAATTTCCAGTTATTACCAGAGGGTCAACCTGGATTATACATAATTGGAAGCACTAAAAGGCCTTAAACAAGAATGTGGTATGGCTCTATTGCTTGGTTTTTTATGACATATCATTATAATATATTAATGGTATATTGATGAAAAAATTAATCTTAACCATAAATGAGTTGCGTAGTGAGTATGGATTATATTGTGATGTATCATGAGTCAGGATTTGAATAGTTACAGTTCATGATGGTCATGTGGTAGCTTATGGGTCCATTCTATTAAGGACAAAATAGAGAAAAATCCAAAGTTAAACTTATTTCATTATCATTCACTTATTCAGTTCTCGGTTTTACTATGGGAGTAAACTATAAGATTATACCGATTTATTCATGAGAGACAAGATAATACCTAAGTGGCTCTTTTAAAATGATTCAACTATTTTTAAATGTTTCTTAAAACCATAAATGTGTTCAAAATTCCATTTTTAAAATTAGATTTAAAATGATTTAAACAATTGGCATGGACTAAGGTTTAATGCTAAGTGTTTTTCAACTAACCTGATTATCTTTCATAAATGGATGTTAATCTTTTGAAAGTGTATGTAATGCTTCATTAATTTTTACATGGGGTGTGTGATGTTTTAAATGAAAATTTGTAAAATATATAGAGTGCTCACTCATTTTAAATGATTAAGAATTTTGGTTTAGGAAAAATCCTTTAAATATTTAAAAAAATGAATTGGGGTTTTGTGAAAGAGTATTTGGAACTTATTAATTTATTTTTAAAATGGTGTGTTATTTTAAAGAGGTATTTCTATAAATGTTTGGTTTTTCTAATTGGTTTTCAACTATTATTTTATAAATAGTTTTCAAAGGAAATCTGAAATGTAGTTTTCAATAATATTTTATGTTTATATTATCATAGAACTAATAACACAACTACATTTTATAGGTAAGACAAGTAGATCAATAATAACACCCTGAAAAGGGTAAATGTATTTAAACAATTAGATTTATTAGATTTTAGTTAGATTTTCTCTCATTCTGTAAATCATATAACAATTAAAATAGTTCCTAGCATAGTTTCCATTGAATGTTTATTTTAATAACAAATTGATGTCATGATTATATTCCTACATAGACATTCATAGGAAGATATCTACATAGATCAATATGAAGTTTTCATGCTAAATGGAATATAAGATTCGGTTCTAGTCTCGAATGGAGTTTTTTGGGCTTAAGTGGGCACCAAGATAGTGTAACTGGAATTTCAATGCTTTCATTGTAGAATTAATGTTCATGTAGTTTAATATAAATAATTTACACTATGAAGGCCTATTATGATTGATTTGTTTTTCCTTGTACTTCGTTATGTGGATGAATTTCTCTTGGTTGGACTAATGAAGGAAATACATTAATAGCTGAAGATTGATTTATATAGAATATCCTAAATGAAGGATCATGGTTCCGAAAAGTGGTTATTGTGGGTAAATATTTAAGGAGAGTTAATGTCTATAACATTTCATCCCTTTATTAATTAATATACAAATTGAATTGTATTTATTTTGTTAAATATTAATATTAACGAATAAAATAGGGTGGATGTGAATAATAAATAGATGGATTCCAATAATCTAACAAAAGATTATAAAGATGGGGTGAGAGAGTTCACCATGTTTTCAAAAGATCGTGAATATTAACCTTCTCAAATTTTTTGTCCCTGTTTACCCCGTTGTTAATCAAGAAAAATTATTCCAGAGGAGTTGGAAGAACATTTGATCTGTCATGGAATTGATTGAAGTTGTAAATGATGTAATAAATTTGGGAGAAAATAGAATGTAGTTAGTGGATGGGATAACACTATGTTTTATGGATCATATGATATGATTACATGTATGGACAATGAATAAGGATGTATCAAAGATTTCATTACATATGTGAATGATGAGAAATATTGTATTGAGGAAAGGAAAATGATAGTTGAAGATGAACTTCATGATTGCCCAAAATTGTTTGAGAAGTTAAAGAGTTGTGAAAAGACATAATTGTATGGTTTTTCCACTAAATATACTACATTTTCAGCCTTATTAAAGCTATATAATTTGAAAGAAGAAAATTGATTGAGTGACACCAGTTTTATGAAATTACATTCTCTCTTGAATGATATGCTCCCAGAAGATAATGATCTCCTGAGCTAAACATATGATGCCAAAATAAATATTCACTAAAGGGGTATGATCCTTGTAATATTATATGTTTTCCCTAATTACAATATACTATTTCTCAAGGACCAAAAATCACTTAGAAAATACAAAACTTATGGTACATCTCAATACAAGAAAGATGAATTTGGTCCTATGAAAGTTGTATAGTATATTCCAATCATTTCAATGTTTAGGAACCCATATATAAGTTTAGAGACTACATGGGAATTAATGTGGTAAATAGAAATAATAATTAATCATGGGAAACTACACCCCCTGAATACTCTCCTCAGTGGAAGAGAATTGATAATGAGTATCTTGAATTTGGAAACGAGCTGGTAAACCTTCATCTTGTGTTATTTATTGATAGAGTGAATCCTTTGGGTTTTCAAAGAATCACTCATAGTACATAGACGATTGTGTTGTTAAATAATAAATTTTCATTGTGGTTATGATGGAAATGAAAATATATCATGTTATCGATGCTTATTTTATGACCAAAACAACTGTGTAATGATATTGATGTTTATTTGGATCCATTGATTGAGGATTTGAAACTATTATGTATTTGGGTGTTATGTTGAATGATGCTTATAAAATTGAATATTTGACCTTGAGATCCATCTTGTAAGAGATAATAAATAACTTCCCTAATTATGGAAATTTATCAGGATATAACATTAATGGATCTCAAGGGTTCCCCATTTGTGAAAGATGTACAAAATAAATTTTGTTGAAACATCATTGAAAACTATGTTTCTAGGACATCACATATTTCTACCCTGATGACATATGTATGGATCTAGGACTACATCATTTGATGGATGTTTAGAAGAACCTACAACACCATCTCCAATAATATGTGATCAACTAGGTGAAAAACAATGGAAGAAATAGGCCTCACTGGATGGCCTGGGAGAAACTTTGCATCCCCAAGATTGATGGAGGGATGGGATTCCGGAATCTTCTTCTATTTAACGATGCACTATTGGCCAAGCAAGGATGAAACCTTATTAACCGTCCATCATACCTATGTGCATGGATATTACAAGCTAAGTACATTCCCGACACGTACTTCCAGGTTTCCTCACTTGGCCTGCATCCTAGATTTTTTTGGAGAAGCATTTGGGGGGCCCGAAAGCTCTTGGAAAAAGGAATGCGATGGAGGATTGGGGATGGATCATCTGTCAACATATGTTCTGACCCATGGATGATTGATACGAAAGGTATGCGGGCTACATCCCTTGCTCAACCAGGCTTTGAAGATGCCACTGTCAGAAGCTTCCTTTCCCACCAAGGAAGGAGGTGGTGTGTGGATAAGATTTATGAATGGTTTAAAGAAAGAGACCAAAGAATTATCCTAAGTGTCCCTTGGGTCCCTGACGGAGGCCCTGACCATCTCTTCTAGAGAAATGACATATCGGGAGAATACACAATGAGATCCAGAAACAGGATTGCTCTTGGAAACCACCCAACCGACCGGAACGAGGGACCATGGAAATCGCTTTGGAAGCTCAACGACCCCCCAAAAAATATGCCACTTTTGGTGGCAGGTCTGCACGGGCACCCTCCCAACGATGAGCCTTCTCGCGTACCGACATATGTCCAATGCAACTTTCTGCCCATTTTTCCCAAACATCCAAGAGACCCCCTTGCATGCCATCATTCACTGCCCATGAGCTAAGGAAATCTTGAAGAAATGGGACCCGACCCCAGAAGCATCACTGGATATGGCTTCTGACCTCCCCTCTCTCCGGGTGCGATGGTGCTCCTCTCTCTCAGTGGCTAAGGTAGGTTCATTCTGCACCCTGGCCTGGATCATCTGGGTCCGGTGTAACGATGATGTTTTCCACCACATGCATAAACCTCTTGATTGATGGATTGAACGGGTCACCTCATGGATCGAGGGATGGAATCACCACAATGGAAATCAAATGCCTGATGATCCCCCCTCCACCCCCTCATTGGAACCCCCCAATAGAAGGTACTCTTAAGATCAACGTGGACATGTCTCTCCCCAAGGATGGACTTGTCTCCCTCAGTCTCCTGGCCCGAAATCATATGGGGAAAATCATCGCAGAAAATTATGAATCACATCATGCCTTTTGGGAACCTGTCGTTGCTAAGGCTATTGATATCTTGGTAGCTTTGATGCTGGATTTGGAACGTGGGTGGGTTGATATTTTCATTGAATCTTACTACCTCACCATGATCAATTCCATTAACCAGAACAACGGCGGACCCCAGTCTTCTGGCCCCGTCATCAGGAGAATTCTCTCGCTCAACCAATGCTTTTCATTATGTAGCTTCTCCTTTTCCAAAAGAGAAGGCATGAATGAGGCCCATGAATTGGAAACATCAAGCACCTTTGAGGTCAACCAGCTCTATCTGGACAATTTTCCTTCGTGGCTTTGCATTTGTACATCTGATGATATTCGTCACTAATGATTTCTGTTTTTTCTCAGAAAAAAAGATGTGGAAACTGCTTTTGCTAAACTATTTTTGAATAACCATAAAAAACCGGATAGAAAAGGAGATCATTTTGTTTTTTGAATTAGCATATTGGAATTTTTTGTGCGTTAGAAATTTTCTTGACATTGTGCATGTTGAGAAAAATGAATGTGATAGTGTCATTAATACATTACTAAATGAAATCAAAAAAACAAATGATGGAATTAAGGATAGGTTGGGCATGGATGACATGGGAATATGAGAATAGTTGGTGCCAGTGAAGGGAGAAAAAAGAACCTTTCTTACTCCAACTACTTAAAATCTATCTAGGGAAGAGATATACCAGTTTAGAAAATTATTCAATAATGTAAAGGTTCTATAGGGCTATTCATTTAATATCAAGAACATCATGTTAATGAACAATTTAAAGTTAAAGGGTCTAAAACCATATGACTTCCATGTTTTGATGCAGGATATAATGCTTATAGATTTACATTTCATTTTCCCCAATAATGTCTATAATACATTAACAAAAAAACGTTTCCTCTTCAACACTATATTCAGCAATTTTTTAGACAGGAATAAACTTCCATCTATGGAAAGATAAATTGCCATTATATTTTATGAATTGGAAATTTTCTTCCATCCAACATTCTTTGATATGATGGTTCATTAGATGGTTTACTTAATTAGAGATATTTTAATATGTGGTCATATAAACTATAGATGGATGTACCCCATTTAATGGTATATGAATAGTTTGAAAGGGTGTGTCAAAAATTTAAGTCTACCCGAGGGTTGTATTGTAGAGTGATATATTGTTGTGGAAGTTATTTAATTTTTTACTGAATACTCGTTCAGTGTTGAAGGAATTTTTCTAATAAAATATTGTCATACTATGTGGATTAGGGGTGAAGGAATTTCTAGAATATATATTATAACAATCAATATTTTCGATCAAGGGTAGGCCCATCATTAAATTTTTCATAACCATTTTTTGGATGCCTCATATGCTGAAACCCACAAATAAATTCTTAGGAATTTCAATCCATCAAGAAATGAAATATGGATATCAAATACACATAATCAATAGTTTATAGGATCTTTTAGGTGTCATATTTTAAAGGAGTAAGATGGAAATATGGATCAAATTTTAGAAGGACTTCAATGGCTAGAAAGAGGACAGAGTGTGATTGTATTATCTTATAATGGATATGTAATTAATGGTTATATGATCTTTACAAATGAGTATGATGAAGACAATACCATAAAAAATAGTGGAGTTACACTTGGGGCTGAAGGGATGCATGCTTCTAGTACTATGGGTAGAAATACAATTTCCACAAATATGTCATACTTTAGCATCATAAAAAATATGAGAGTTGTATTATGTAATAATCCTTGTGTCAATTTTTCATTACAAGTGGGTTTATCACAAATGCGTTGTTAAAATAAATGAATTGAGATTTATGAAAGTTTACTTTAGTAAGGAAGGGAAAAATTATAAACTATTTATAATGGAATCACAAGAATTACAAGTGTTTTTTCTTCTAGGTACCACAAACCAAAAGTGGTAACTTATTTTGTTATCGACCAAACCCATTGAAGGGTCCGATGGAAATTCAACAAAGGATGACCCATTCACGGGGAAATAAAAATCATTTTGCAGTGGTACCAATGAATACTTCATTTATTATGTCATAGGATTCCATAGTGAAGGTATTTGGATCATCGATAGAGGGGTCAAATCCCGTCAACCTTTAAAAAATAAAAAGATAGTTCAATAATCATGTTATTTTTTTGGAAAATACATCATGTTATCACATGTTATTATCCATTTGATGCTGCATTTAGGTACTCTAAAATAAATGTTTAACCACTTATGCATAAAATGACTTCTGCATGTTCTATTGCTCCTAATCCCAAGGAACAATAGGTCTTTAAACCTACTGCTGCTCATAGTGAAGAGGAATGACTTTCTACATGTGATGGTGCTCCCATTCCTGAGGAAAAACACATTTCTCGACCTGAAGCATCTTCTAGTGTAGATGTTCAAAAACCATCTGCACATGCTGATGCTACCTCTCTAAGGGAAAATATTGATGATGTTGATTCAAAATAAATGGTAGGTGATGAAGGATCTGCAAAGTAGAAAACCCAGGACCATTATAGTTTGATGGTGTTAGTAGAAATCATAAAAGAAAATATAAAAAGGCTTTAAATATGAGGTCAGATGGAATGAGTGGGGCCAACATTTTAACCCCAAGAAGGACATGTTCTACATTTATATTGGAATTTTCACTCTGCAATGCATGATAATTGATGAATATTTGGGTCACCATGTTGTTTCTAGGATTAAGACAATGATGTGGGAAGAGATTATTGTAAAATGATGATATCGTTTCCTTAATTTACTAAAAAATAAATTAATGAAACATTTACTTACCCATCATCATCCATTGTAGATTGCATTTATATTAGTTGACTCCCACGAGAAATATGTATTAATGATTTGTAGATGGATTCACAGAGGATTTAACACAACTCTAACAATAAAATATCTCAAATATGTTGATGGGAAAATAAACCTACACACACCACTTATCTATGCACTCCTAATAATCCATGAAACATGGGATGCGTTTATTACTCGTCATGTGTATGTCTCTTTTTAGGTACATTGTGGCTAGTAATAAATTATTTTATGATACATGTTTTCTCAGGTTGATTAAATTTCTTTTATTTATGAAAAAATAACTATGTGCTTGAAATAAGGAAGGAGAAGAAAAACTAGTGTACCCCTACCATAAATCAAGGGTGTGTTACGCTTCACATGAAAAACAATTAGCACACATTTTAAATATAACGTAATACTTTTATGTGACCTGAAAGAATACCATAATTATGTTCCTCTATTTATATGCAGATTGATGACTCCAAATCCAAATTGAGTTCCATCCCACACCATGTTCTATGGAATGAGGAATGTGCAAGTAAATACGGGATAACAATAAATGAAAACACATAATAAGTTTGAGAAACATGTGTAAGTATTACATAATTGTTTTTCCCATTATATCGATATTACATAACAATGATCACTTATTTTTCTACATTTTCTATTTGACATGGTAATTGGAATCAACAACACCTGTACCAATTGAATACATACAATCAACAGCCTTGAAGTGGAAAGAATTGTATGGTCATGTTTGAGGTGTGGGTTTTAGGGTGACACCCCAATCATATTTTGGTGGAAAAGAGGGGGATCAAAGTGAAGAAATGAAATGGATGAGAGAAAGTCTAGCTACCCTTGAAAAAGAATACCAATGGTAGAGATAGATGATGGAATCTTTAATGGGGGAGGCAAAGAGAAGAAGAAACTCAATAACAATCACAGAATGGAGATCCCGCCCCACCCCCAGCAGCTATGAATCAAGGAAGTTCCATCAAAGGGAAGTCTTAGTTGAGTTAATAAATGATATAATAAATTTTTCTAAGAAATTTTAATCAGACAAACACTGATACCATTCCTGTACTGATATTCTACACTATGATAATGACTATGATTTATATCTAGAAACACCCACCCATCGCCTTGTATATAGGGATATGATGTTCAATATCGAAAATGACATGCTACACAATAGAAGAATTCCAACTTGTCATCTGCGAGTGTCGATTAGCGCAACCAATGAGCTGAGTGCAGAGCTACTTGTTCCAATTGATGAGGAAGATATTCATTTGACTGAAAATTATTTTGCAATATACATATCATGAACATGTCATCTTGTAAAAAAACATGATGGTAAAGAGGTATTAATTTCCAATTTACTTTCCAAGGTAAACCTTTAACAATTAATGAAAACAGACATGAATAAATTAATGGTATTATAGATGTAAAAAAGATAAGGGGGTGAAACAAAAGACCGCCTCTAATCCATATAAAGGATCGACCAACCGATCGGAGAGTGCTAATGAAAGAACCATTACCCTGCCTATTCTATATCTTCCTTTACTATCATTGAAGGTTCACATGGATACAAAGTCAAAACATGTTCACAATCACAAAGTTGATTTTAAATAAAATATGTATGGAGATAAAGATTAATATTTCATTGGTGTTGAGAGTGAAAGTGAAATCCTAGACTATAGTTGTCTAGGTGTCTCAGTTGTAAATGTATACATATGGTATGTTTTCATGATTTGATTCTCAAAAAGGTGATATAAAATGTAAATTATGAATAAACACATTTCATATGTTTGGAAGGTGTATATATGAAAATAATTTAGGGTATTTTTCAATGAAATGTTTTTTGAACTCGTTAGACCTCAAATATCATATACATAACAAACAAAAATAGAACCCCCCAAAAGACTAAAATAGTCGTAGGTATGATCAAATCACTTGAAATAAAAAATTTGGATGACATTCTCTATTCAATACCATCTATATAGGGGTGAAACTATACCATTTAATCATATCAAAATATATTTTCATTTATTTCATTACTTATTCCATCCTATGATTTTTATGTAGTATTGGATGCTCATTATAGTAAATTTGGATACTCCAAAGATTTATTTCATGAATTCATTGCATGGATACCAAAAAACCATCCACACATTAGGGAATTTCTCAACAACTAATACACTACACCCAAAATTTTAGAACTAACTGTCATGTTACAAAATAAATATTATCTTTTAATAAGGATTCTATTATAATAGGGTGGTGTATGATTATCATGAAAAACAAGGAATGTGGTTAGGGGATAAGGATGATAAAGAATACAAGTTCTATGGATGGATTAGTATCAAGGTATATATAATAATATTTCACTAACTAAAAAAATATCAAAACAAATTACTTATTCCCCTAAATTGTTGTGTATGTTTTGAAACAAACCAATGGAAAATATTATGGTTATTATGATTGTATATTTATGAGAGTGATCATATTCTATGAACAAACTAGAATCCCTAATGAGGTATTTTAGAAAAGAATTACTATTTCATATAAAATATTTATTAATCTATTGAGTATTATCATTTTTACAGTACTATTATGATTATCAAAATGACTCATGTTCACAAGATGATATATATTTACTCAAAAAAGAATGGGTAGCATACCTAAGGGAAGAATGTACAGAAATAACATGATGATGTGAAATCCAAAGAATTAGTGGACCATTTAATATTTATGCTTAATTTAATTCTTTTTAGTATTACTCACATGGGAATTGTTTTCTTATACAGGTGGATTCCTTTTTTCCAGTTGGGGAAGTTTGTTCAAAACTGTTCATGCTCGTGAGATATTAGACTTCAAGGTTTCCACTTCGAATTCAATGAGAAGGTAATGTTTTTTAATATAATTAGTTTTTTTCAAAATATTATATGTTCACTACATAAATTAAATGTTTGACTGCCAATAAAAATAATGTATTCCATAGACATAATCTCCCTCAAAACATTATCACCCCTACATTGTTGGAATTTATCACTTTCCTTCAAAGGTAGTGGAGGAACATGAAGGAATGTAATTAATGTTGACAATTCAGTGTTCCCATTTTGACAAAGAAATCAAATGAAAATCATGGTGAATCATGATGTGGATGGTATGACTCGAAGTATGTCTTTTATGTATTTAATTAATTTTGTCACCATTTTTTCTACTAATTGTATGTTAATTTATATATATGATCATTGATATCTCCCTTGTTTTCCATTATTGAGAATCTATGATCTCCCTTTCTTATGTTTCATCTCCTTAGGTTACTAATAATGGTTTTAGAAATGAAATGTCTATGAAGGTTTCTAGTAACGAATGACTTAATGAGAGACTCTTATGAACTAGTTATTTATGATTCAATTATTACAAAAGCACTAGACCTAAAATATTATAGAATGGATTAATCTATTATTTAAGGAATATTAATATACTAAGATATGATATCTATCTATGAAATGTCTGGGTCAATATTGTAATTTTCTGAGAAACTGACCTACTCAAAACAGAGAAAAAAGAACATGTGACATACTGAAAACTGAGAAAACTCATTTATATAATTTTGATACTTTAGTATAACTATCCATGAGCCAGTTTTTGATGTTTATGATTCAACCACACGTAAAATCTATGCACATTGTGACCGATATGACTAAAAGTGTTCATTATGAGTTTAAAATCGACATTTTAGTTCAAAACCTGTCACTCATTGAAAACCAAGTAAACACACTCTGATTGTCTTGATACTTTAGTAAAATAATTCTTAAGTCATTAGTGATGTGTAGGAAGTAGTCTCACATAAAACCAACACATGATGAGACCAGTATTACTCATAATGTGAATTTTTAGTTCAAAAATGACATTTTAGTACAAAAATACAACTGACATACTGATCCCAATAAAATGTATTCAGAATTTTTTGATATTTTAGTAAAATGATATATAATTAATTTTTGATGTGTATGATTCATTCTGACCTCAATATGACACACACTATCTCTAGTATAACTCAAAGTGTCTATTTTTATTTCAAATTGACATTAATTTATGAAAAACAAAAAGTGACATTATAAAAACTAAAAAAACGCATTCATGTTGTTTTAATACTTTATGAAAACAATCTATTATTCATTATTAATTTTTACAAACCATCCTAACCTCAATAAAATTCATGGTGTGTCTGGTATAACTCAAAGTGTCTTTTTTATATCAAATTGACATTAATTTAGGTAAAAACAACAAGTAAAATACTAAAAACCAAGAAAAAATATACATTTTTTTTATATTTTAGGGAAAAGTCATGTTGGTCATTTGTTATGGGTAGAAATTATCCTCACCTCAATACTACACACAGTATGGTCGATATAATGCAAAGTGTCTCTTTTTAATTAAAATTGAAATTATTTTAAGTAAAAACAACAAGTGACATACTGAATACTAAAAAAATGTATTCATATTAGTTTGATACTTTAATAAAATGATCCATGTGTAATTTGTGAGGTGTAGGAGTCAACCTCACCTCAATCCAACACCTAGTGTGACAGGTATAACTAGAAGTGTATGTTGTCCGTTTAAAATTGAAATTTTAGTTCAAAACATGCCACTCACTAAAAACCAAGAAAGCATGCTCTAATTATCTTGATAATTTAGGGGAACAATTTATAATTTATTTGAGATCTGTATGAAGAAGTATTGTGTAAAAATGGAACATGATGGGATAAGTATTACTCGTAATGCGTGTTTCGAGTTTGAAATAACATTTTAATAGAAAAACCAAATAGCCATACTAAAAACTATAAAAAACATTTAGATTGTTTTGATACTTTATAAAATGATCCATTAGTAATTTTTGATTGGTATAAATAAACCTCACTTTAATTTGATGAATTTTGTTTTATGTGTAACTTATAGTGTCTCTTTTTTTCAAATTAACATTAATTTATGATAAAAACATCAAGTGACATACTAAAAATCGAAAAAACGCATTCATATTGTTTTGATACATTAGGAAAAAAATATATTAGGAATTTGTGACATTTTGGTATCTGGGTCACCTCAATAAGACACACAGTATTACTATTATAACTCAAATTATCTCTTTTTGTTTCAAATTGACATTAATTTAAGTAAAAAACAACAAGTGATATACCAAAAAAGAATAAAATGCATTCCAATTGTTTTCATATTTTTGGAAAATGATCTATCAGTAATTTTTTATTCTTAAAAATAATTCACACCACAATATAACACATGACATGTCTCATATAACTCAAAGTGTCTATTTTTATTTAAAATTGGCATTAATTTACGTAAAAACAACAAGTGACATACTGAACACCAAGAAAAAGCATTTAGATTATTTGGATAATTTAGTAAAATGATCAATTGTTCATTTTTGATGTGTAGGATTCAACTAAACCTCAATATAATGAATGATGTGACTAGTATGACTAAAAGTTTGTATTATCTGTTTAAAATTGACATTTTAGTTCAAGACATGTCACTCACTGAAAACTCTGTAAACAATCTCTTATTATATTGATAATTTTTTAAAATGATTCAGAATTCATTTTTTATGTGTATGAAGAAGTTTAACATCACACCAACACATGATGTGGCCGGTATTACTCATAATTGTGTGTTTCCAGTTTGCAATGATATTTTAGTAAAAAAACACAGTTGCCATACTGAAACCTGAGAAAACACATTAGGATTGTTTTGATGCTTAAGTAAAAATATACATTAGTAATTTTTTAGAGGTAAGATTTATCCACAACTCAATATGATTCATGGTGTGGATTTTATAACTTTAAGTGTCTCATTTTATTTCAAATTGACAATAATTTAAGCAAAAACTACGAGAGACATACTGAAAACCGAAACAATTAATTCACATTATTTTGATACTTTAGTAAAACAATATATTAGTAATTTTTTATGTGTAAGAATCATAGGAACCTTAATCCGACACTCTGTCTTTCTGTTATAACACAATGTGCCTCTTTTTATTTCAAATTGATATTTATTTAAGTAAAAATAACAAATGACATACCAAAAACTGAACAAACACATTCTAATTTTATGATATTTTTGGAAAATTATATATTTGTCATTTTTTATGTATATAAATCATACAAACCTCAATAAGACACATGGTGTGGAAGATATAACTCAAAGTGTATTTTTTATATAAAAGTTTCATTAATTTAAGTAAAACAACAACATGTGATGTACTGAAAACCGAGAAAACTCATTTGGATTATTTTATATATTAGTAAAATGATCCATGAGTCATTTGTGATGTATAAGAGTCTAACTAAACTCAATATGATGCATGATGTGACATTTATAACTAAAAGATCCAGTTATTAGTTTAAAATTGGCATTTTGGTTCAAAACCTGCCACTCACTAAAAACAAAGTAAAGGTGTTTCGAGTGTCATGATAATTTATGAAAATGAATAATAATTATTTTCTAACATGTATGAAGTATTCCCATATAAAACTGATGCACAATGCAACCATTATTACTCATAATTCCTGTTTTTAGTTTAAAATAAGATTTTCATAAAAAAACACAACTCCTATACTAAAAACCATGAAAATGCATTTGGATTTTTTTGATACTTTAAGAAAAAAATCCATTAGTAATTTTTGATAAGTAGGAATCAACCACACCTTAATCCGATGCATGGTGTGACTAGTATAACTCCAATTTTTTATTATTTAAAATTGACATTAATTTCAGTAAACGAACAAGTGACATACTCCAATCTAAGCAAACATATTATTATTATTTTGATATTTTAGGACAAGGATCTATAACTCATTTTTGACATGTAATAATAATCCCCACCTCAATAGGATGCATGATGTACCTAATATAACTCTAAATGTGTCATTTTTATTAAATATTGATATTTTTTAATGTATTCTTTCATATTAACAATTTATTTAATTATTTATAGTATTACTAACATAATATTTCTTTTCGTAAATAGGAAGAATCTTTTACATAGGTTGAGTTGATTTTTTAGAATCTTATAACATGGGATAACATTATTTAGAGGTGATCATGGAAATTAAAATATGAAATATTAATGTTTTATAATGATTGTTGGATATTTTTAAGTGTAATTATATGAAATATTTGGTTTGAAATGTAAATATAGAAATGTTTTTTTGTATATACCATGGGTGGAAATTTTTGTATTCATGATATCAATGAAATTTATATACCTATAGTAACCCTATCCTTTTACACATATCATTACATAATTTTAAGCATAATAAAACATCATATTATAAGCCACGAATCGTAAAGTCTAGTTTCATAGAAGACTGGGTACATAAAAATTAAAACATTGGACTAAATAAAATGTATATTTATTTATCTTCATAAAGAGATACTCACATATATCATGCTCATATATCTTCATAGGATAACCAGAGGATAACATGAACAAAGGGATGAGCTACAAATCCCATTAAGGGAATATACATAAGAAATAAGCTTTAGCACATGGGTTAGAAGGCATGAAATAATGCTATAAAAAACATGGATCATACAGAATCATAAACTATAAATATGGGATCATATAAAAATGGATTCATAATAATGTGGAATCAACATAAAACATGAATTTAACAAAATTCAAGGATCATTGCACATAGAGGATCACAAGTTAAGGTTTACCACCAAGACCGTTACACATGGTATGACGAGTCATGGCTAACCGAAAAGATTGTTACACATAATGTCTCATGATACTCATATTTATCCAAGTAGTTGTAGCACTATCTGGTTACACCCATCATAACAAGTTCATGAATATACTTTCCACATACAGAATCATACATAAACAAAAGGGTTACCCATAGTAAGAATTGTGTATCATAATCATGTCATAACGAATAACAAATGGGAGTATCATAAAATGTACATGAATGAAATAAATTAGATAATTCATGGAATATAAATAGTTAGTATAGGAATACATCATGAAAATTGATGCCAACTTGAATTATTAACATATAAAAAAAGTACTTAAGAAACATTATAATAACAACATTTTTGTGTTGTTAAAGGAAAATATCAAAGGACATTTAAAACATAAAAGGTAAGAATATTTTATATTAAACCATAGTTGAACCAAGATGGTTTTCATAATTAAAATTTTGGTTTTAAAAAAATAATGGTAGCTTAAAAATAGATTATATAGTGTACCTGAAAATGGGTAAGAATTTTGGAAGTTCCCTTCAATAGGTTTGCTTATCGGGATGTTTTGGGGAGGGAACCACTTAAAAATGTGTATATAATAGAATGATAATAATGAATGGAACATGATACAAGATTTTGGATCATGTAAACAGAATTTAGAATATATTCATAAAAAAAATAGATAAATTCATTTAGGTAAAAAGAAAGATAGAGAAACCCAAAGAAATAATGGATGTTCGGGTAGAATCACTTAACTTAAATCTAATTGTGTCTTCCACTTGATCTTAATTTCCTTTATAACCAAATTAAATTCATTAATTATTATTTATAGAACCTATTCTATATGTAATTTATTTAGTATAACATTTTTAAATTCATTAAAAACCTTTTTGATGGGTTAATTGATTCAATTTGATTATTTTGGAGCATTTGTTTCCTTGGTTTTGATGACTGGTTTAATGTATACATGTGAGGATAAACATGTAATATAAAAAGGGTTTTCCAGAATTTAATTTGTGTTTTATTAGTTAACATACAAAATATTACATTATTGTAAAAGTCATTTCGATAATTGTATTGAAGATGAATTATTATATAAAACTTTAAAGATAATATTTTTGGTTAATAGGTGGGTTTTTATCACAATGAACACATTTTTCTTTATAGATTAATATCATGTTTACAAAAGATTATATAAACTTCAATAATACATAATACACACACATATATATATATATATATATTATAGTTTTTCTCAACCATAAAAATGGTTTCATGAACAAAATTGAAGATGGTAAAAGAAATTAAAAGCATGTCGTCCTTGAATGTGATAAATTAAAACATCATAGATGGTGTTTTTATTTCTTGTATAAAAGAAGGGGAGATGAGAGATGATGATGAATTAATAAATTATCATAAAAATTTTCCAGTACATGTAATATATTGGAGTTATCAAAAAATATTTCTGAAAGTGGGTGATCAAAGAAAAAGAAAGAAAGGAACTTGAATGAAAATTAAATGAAATGAAATGAAGAATTTACCTCTTCAATATATCTTCTAGGATAGCCTCTTTATGGGATAAGATTTGGTATTTTGAAGAATCCAAGGGATGATGGACTATGGGAGGAGACTGGGAGGATATTTTAGCAGACTTTAGAGACTACACGAGGTTTTAGAGGAGTGAAGAGAAGAGGGGGTGAGGGTGGTTTTTATAGTGGAGGAGAGGAGGGTTTCCTATTGTTTTAACCATTAGTTTAATATTTCTAATCATGAATTTGAATATTATGGATTATTGTGACCAAAAGTTGTAATGAGATAATGCTAGTTCTAACAAAAGGTGATTACCTCATCAGAAAATCATCCCCGACTCAATAATTCATGGGTTTTCTTATTTTTTAAATTATCATATTTTACTATTCATCAAAAATACAAGTATTTCATAAAAATCCCAAAAAATCACAGTAACAATTTTTTGACATGTATAATTCAAAAATGAACTCCATTTTTCAAAAATACTTTTTTATATATGATAATTTTAATTTTTAATAAAATCCTTACAAACTTGAATAATACAAAATTTGAAATTAAAACTGCTTTTCTAACACTTTCAGAAATAAAATATGGACTCTTAAAATTATCTTATAATCATAAGTTATCAAATTTATTATTTATGAATAAATTTTAGGAAAATAAATTTTATTTTTATTTATTAAACTAATCATAAAATATTAATTCAATATACATGACTTACAAAAATACTAACACTTAATCAATAATTATTGAAATAATTATATACTTATATAATGATATAATTAAACCATATTTTCATGTATAAGATGGATAAATTTTATTTATACATTTATTGGTGAAGTTACTTTTACATTTTCTAGTTTACTACTCATAAGGGTCACATTACTATTTCAAAGGCCATGTTACTATTTCATTTTTAAATGTTCCTTAACTTAATGAGATTCCTTATATTTCACTCATTATTCATTTATATGGTTTGTATTGTGTTATATAAGTACTATTATGTGATTACACTATAAGACATAATTATTATAAGATCATTCAAATTGATTAAACTTTGGGTCAATATATTCTTCCCCCCTTATGAACTTTCTCACTAGAAATTTTGTTTTTCATTCTATAATGAAAAAGGTGTGGGTACATTTCCTTTATCTATTCCTCCATTTCCCATGTTCCCTCTTTGTATTTATGGTTCTCCATAATACTTTGAGTAGGTAATTAGTCTAGTTGAATAGAACTTTATCTCTATGATCCAAGATCATAACTGTGTGCTCCTCATAAGAAAGATCATTATCCAACTATACCACCACTAAAGACAGTACATGTGAAGGATTTGGTGTGTACATCCTTAAGAGGGATATGTTGAATACATCATGTACTTTTGATGAAGTGCTAGTCGATAGGCCATACCTCCAACATGATTAAGAATCTCTAACTGGACGATGTACCTGGGACATAGCTTTCCATTCTTCCCAAATCACATTACCTTCTTCTATGGAGATATGCAGAGCAATACCATGTCCCCAAATTTGAACTCATAGTCTCATTGGCAATTTTTTTCGTAACTCTTGTGTCAAATTTGGGCTGCCTTGATGTTCTTCTAAATGGGTTTCACCTCCCCCCTCATTTCTTATACCATTTAAAGTCCTCGTAGCTTATTCTCAGCAACATTATTCCATCACACTGGTGTTATACACCTTTTCCCATAAAGGGCTTCATATGGTTCCATTCATATGATGGAGTGGAAAATATTATTGCAAGCGAATTTGACAAGTGGAAGATATTGGTACAATCCTCCTTTGAAGTCCATAGAACACATTCTCAAATTATCTTATAGTGCCTTAATAGTTTTCCCAGATTGTCCATTAGTTGGGGGATGATTGGCCATGCTGGAGTTCAACTAAGTTCTTAGATCATGTTGGAGACTTTTCCATAACTTTGTGGAAAATATCATATCTTAATAGGATACAATTGATAGTGGTATGTCATGCATGCTTACCACCTCTATGATATATATCTGTGCATTTTTCTCCAATTATAAGTCCCATTGAATTTGAATAAAGTGAGTTTTCTTTGAGAGATGATCTACAATGACCCATATAGCATTGTTTTATCAAGATATCCATGGAAGTCCAATGACAGTGTCAATGGTAATATTCTCCCACTTCCATGTTGTTATGGATAGTGGTGCATCATCCCCTTATAATTTTTTCTTTCACCCGTCACTTGTTGGAATTCCAGGAACATTGATGTATATTAGTAATATCCTTCTTCATATTGTCCCACAAAAAGTTATCATGGAGATCTTGATACATCTTTGTGCTCTCTATGTTAATAGAGAAAGTTGACCTATGTGCATCATTCAAAATATCCCCTTTTATCTATAGATCAGATGGTACACATAATTGTGACCCAAATATTACAACTCCTTCTTCATCAATCTTAAACTAATAGGATTTACCATTTCAAATAGCTTCCACCCGTTTCATAATTTCCACATATTCCCTTTAAGCATACATTATTTTCTCTTTGAGGGATGGTTGAGCAACCATTTGAGAAAACAATGATGATTTTCTTCCCTCAATGATACACATGTCCATCCTATGAAAATATAAGAAGATTGGATCCTTTTCAACTCTGATAATTAACTATGATGAATGATACATTATAATTAGAACAGATTCCACCTTGTTTACCTTATAGGATGGTAGTGGATTGAGCAGTCATAATACATGATGAGCTCTAACCATATTCTCTAGCATAAATTAAGCTATTTCTAAGTGAATATATATTTGATACTCTTGTGATCAGTATATATCCCACACTTCTCCCCATATGGATAATGCCGCCAGATTTTCGATGCAAATATCACAGCCGCCAACTCTAGATCATGTGTGGGGTAGTTTATCTCATGGAATTTCAACTTCCTTGAGGATTAATCTATCACTTAATAATTTTTCATTATCACACAACCAATTAATATGTTTTAATCATCCCTATACACCACAAAGAGTTCTCCAATTATCGATACTGTGACTACCGGTGAAGTGATAAGACTCTTTTGGAGCTCTCCAAAGCTTTCCTCACATTCTTGAGTCCAAAAAAACATCACCCCCTTCTATGATAGCTTATTCGCTAGGTTTTAAAATCATTAAAAGTTCTCTAAAAATAATCTGTAGTACCCAGCTAGACAAAGGAAGATATGGATCTCCATAACAGATGATGTATTGGGACACGTTTCAATTGCCTTTATCTATGAAGGGTCTATAGATATCCCTTTGCTGGTGATAATTGTAGAGACCCAAAACTTGACGTACAAAGACATTACTTTACTTTTGAGTAATGCATAATACATAACAAAAAAACACACAAGTACTGTAATAGTTTAGTGTTTTGGAAACTCAGAACATAATCTTCCAATCATGGTGAAAGATCTTCAACATCTCCCATAAAGATCTTCCCCTTTTGTTTTCATACCTAAAGCCATTATTTATATCTTGGGGAAAAGAAAACATATAAACGGTGAGATCAAATGCTCAGTAAGGGTAATAATAGAGAAAATAAAACAAACCATATACATTTGAACATAAAAACCTGAACATAATGTTTAAACATCAAAACCTTGAGCAATGGCATAAAACATGGCATTACGTAAGGCATAGATCATAATGGAACATAAATCATGATAATATAGTTTGAAAATTAAACACGTAATCGTGGAAAAACATTAAGAACATTATATGATTTCCATAGTAGCCAATGCATTGCTTCCAAGACAATATTAGTGGACAAATTCCCTTTCTGAATCTAGTTCACTCCTCGTTTCAGTCCTATAACACTGAACGAAGTTAACTTACTGTTTCAGCCATGTCTATCTCATGAGGTATAAATCTTTACCCAATGCATTGGAGGGATATATAGGTCCCACCCATCTCATAATTAAATCATTCTTACTTATGCGACAGCATAAACATAAATCAGTCATCACAACCCAAAGAATAAAAATGGGTCTCATAAAAATCATCCCATCATAACATAATCCATATAAAACAAATGGATATTTCATCATAAAAAAAGTGAAACCATGTAAATCATAGAGATGTTATACTTGAAACATACACATATGAAATAATTCCATCTTATATGGAAAATGGTTTTGATAAAACACTTGAAATCAATTCTTGAGAAAAATATCCTTTCTTATTGAAAATAATTTTCTTTTCACGAAATGCCATGAAATTTTAAAAGAAAAGTATTTTTTTGAAAATAGTCATAAAATCTTGTAGTGTAATCTTCAGGAAAATGAGGCTTCATGAACCCGTAAAAAATCTTTTCACGCCGTATGAAACCAATTTAGAAAACAGGTACATTAATGATAAATATAACCCCTATAAATACTTACGAATAAACAATCTCAGATAAAAACGAGATTGGAAAGGTTATCCCTTACCTTATGTCCAATTTCTTCCATATCTGTCTGAGACTCCTGTATAGTGGGTTTAAACATATTATTAACTTTTAACAGAACCATAATAATATTTATGATATCTTATATGATTCACTTATGACTATATATTATTCGTTCATTTGTCAATTCCATGTTAAAGCAGCGTTTTGGGTAAAATCGTTTCATTTATCATCTGTGTTATTACTTGTAATTATTAATATGATTACTTAGATCATGATTACTTAATTCCAGAATATAAAACATGATTCATATATAATATATATTCATAATTTACAAATATATAATATATTGATAAATGGAAATAAATACACCGTTCATGGAGAGGGTATGCCATATGTACGCATGAACATTGTTTTCGTTTCCTTATTGAATTGATTGGAATTAAGTAGATGACTTATATATATATATATATATATCCAGTAGAATCATTATGTCATATATTTCATGATTACTTATTATATATACTTTATAATCATTCTTGAATTGTTAACATGGAAAATGAATCTCATCGCGGCGTGGAGATGGTAATTTGTACATATGCACGAGCGATCATATCACTCCCATATTTATTTAATGGAATTGTAGTGGATGATATAATATCTTAGAATCAATATGATGTTATAATAATCATATATAGTTATTCTTTACACCATTATACCCTTCCAAGTAAGGTGGTGGTGAAAAAATAGATTACACCAAGGCGTAGAGATGGTATTCCGTGCGTATGCACGCGTAGTGATTTAATTTTCCGTAGGAAGGATAGAAGGTGAAATGGGGTTGTTTCATATTTATAATAACATATAAATAAATTAGTGATACTAATGTTATTACTTTATAATGAAACAACTAAATAAGAAGATGTTGAAGAAGAAAGAAAACTTGAAAGAATCGGTACAAGAGATTACCTCTTCTTCGACGCACCTCCTTTAAACTTCGTATTAAGGCACGAGAGTTGGTATTTTGAGAAGACAATAACCTCTATGATATAACTATAGATGTTGGGAAGATGAATTGGGAGGGATTGTCTGCACTTCAAGGCTCAAAAGGGTGTGAAGAGAATAGGGAAGTGGTACCCTTTTTATAAGGGAGGAGAGGGGCACCTTAGGAAAACATAAAATATTATTTTATAATAAAGTCATATTCTGTTTTTAATAGCTTCAAATTGATTTATTTCGAAGCTAATGTGGGGATGGGTCGAAATAATCTAAACCAATAGATTTTATTAGGTTTAGGTTACTATTTTATCCTTATCATTTAGATTTAACTCTAAGTAAAATAATTTAACTTTTACGGTGTCTTTTTGTTTGCATACACTATGTGGTTATCAAACTTACTATAACAAGCCAAAAAAAACCCCAAGTGGTTAATTATTAATATATATAACCTTATATAAGTCATTTGGCATAACTTTAAATTTTTTTGAATAAAATAATAATTAATAATATAATATCTGTTTTAAAAACTATTTTATGTCAATTTTGACACTATTTGGTACTTGATTTTTTTTAAAACTTATTACAGCATGATTAGTTCACAAAAAGTTAATTAAATAAATACTAACATGTCATATTAACCTATAAAATTATTTTAATTCATAAAAAGTCTAAAATTACATTTATTTGGGTATTTATGACATCAATTATGTGAATATATCATTAATAAAGTAATTCCTACATCATCATTGTGTCATAAATAAATTAAATTATTTAATGTCTAAAAATTATAAATAAAATACCATTATGTAGAAAATATTTTTATCTTTCTAATGAATATTTATAGTGGAATTTATCTTATGTATAACCCTATATTAAATTTTTTTTAGTTATTAAACATTGATTTTAACTATTTTAACTCTTCTTTAAATAAAATAATAATAAAAGTCCTAATCTAATCCATGTGGATCGAAAATGGTCATATTTTATTCCTAAGGTTGTTTTTGGTCGAATTAATCTTATCCAATAGAATTAGGAGATGTGTTTGGGTAATAATAATATCATTTTTACCCTCAATTGCCCTATTTACTTTTAACCGTGGTAAAATAAAGTAAAAAGTTACTATTCACCAAAAATTATTTTTATCTTATTGAACCACATTTTACTCCTTGATATTTACCATGTCTCTCAGATTTTCGAAATTCCACTCATAGAAGCAGTAAAATTATGTTTTATGTATGTTGGCAAAAAGCTCCTAGGAGGTAGGTAAAAGATAGTGAAAAGTTCAATAAAATTTTTATGTATCTAAAATTATTATAAAATGACTCCAATGAATTTCATTGAACTTATATAGGTATTATGTATCAATTTTTAACTAAAATAAATTTAAATAAAATAAATAATTATTTAAATAAAAAGTCTGTTTTTAAATAGTAACCCAGTGTTTTCACTATTCATCAAAAATTGAAAGTTTGCAGAAAAATACCAAAAATTCACCCTATGCTAATTTCAATATTCTGAATCCAAAAATGAAGTCCATTTTGAAAAATAAAATTTATAAAATTTCAAAAAGTGGGTATTAATATTCATAACGTCTAATTCATAAAAATATTATAATAATATATCGTTTAATGTAACTCGGTATTGTGTACTACACACGCTATCAAGGAAGGTCTTGATTGCATGTAATGCAAGACAAGTTAGGGATTCGTGTATTGAAAGCTCCGTTTAGTGTTGCGTATAGCGTAATCAAAACTTATTTCATTTATGCATTTAACAAAACCTATACTTAATGTTGCATAAAATAATTTCCAAAAAACAAAATTGAAATTGTGTGTAACAAGAGCCAAGAATAGTGTTGCGTATACTGCAAGCTAATGTGGTGTTGTATATAGTGCAAGATAATTTTGGTGTAGTGTACAACAAATTACATCAATGAAATTTAAACGAATAATTCTCATAAAATCTCGGGTGGTAACATTCTACCCCCCTTAAAATGAATTTCGCCCTCGAAATTTATCCGGGTTATAAATGGTTTACTACTTGAATGTTTTTTCATAGAAACCCACATCATAAAAAGGAATACCAAAACTGAACTTTAAAAATTAATTATGAAATATAACGGTTACCCAAATTAACTAATCACTGGGTTTCCACATATGAGAACATAGGTGAAAATATGGATACGGACGAAAAATCTACCCATCAAATTCTGATGGAGAGTGGTAGAGAACATGGCTACGAAAAAGCCAACAATCTCAAATCCACAAATTTGTGATGATCTAAGGTACCATCTGATTCATCGGATATAAGGGAACTAAGACAACATTTTTGGTTTTCAAGATCATTTTCCTAAAGTTGAAAATTTTGAAATAGAAGAAAGACTTACTTTATTTCGGTATAATCTCATCGTTGTTCGTGCCTTGAACAATTTCCACTTCATCTCTTAAAGAAATAAAGTTGAATTTGTCATTCGTGAAGTGTTAGAAGATCATGTGATCGAATGATGGGTCATTCCATATGTCTCAAACAAAAGGTTAGAAAAAGTTATCAAATATACATAAGTCCATCTATGGTAAGATTAATCGTATCTGATTCCAAAAATGGTCTTATACTTCATCTATCATACTACTTAATAAAACTAGTTTCTACTAACCAGGGACTTCTTGTATGCCAGTGGTAGGAAATAAAGTCCTGTCACACTTCGGTTGTGGGTTTTATTCCCACAGCCTTGTCCGACGCGACGGGTTATTGCCTGTCTTGCAGGTTGTCCCTTTTTCTAAAACTACATTATAATAACATTACTGCAATAAAATAGAAAAAAGATATAGCCTTAAACAATAATATCTTATGTCTAACTTAATTCATTCCAATCTTTAGGCTTATCTAAAATACTTCTGTCCAAGCTCATAGTATAAAGAAAATGGTTACTTGAAAGGTCACATAACAAACACATGAATAACATCATTTATCCCCCATATATTATAAGATATATATTGTTGGTCCCATTCCAAACATGTGAATACCATAATAATGTATTCTTTTGAAACATGAATTACCATAGAACCCTAGTGAAAACATGGGTGCTGTCAAAAGTTAACTCTTTCCACATACCAAAATCCCAAAAAATTCTATATACTCAAACCATGATATCACTTAGTCCTTATATCGATCATGAGCTCATGAAAACTATCAAACATATTATTTTCTCCTTATCTATTCATTATGCGCATATCATCTGCTATACAAAATATTTGAATCACTTTTCTTGGTTACCAGTACCTTATTCTTATAGAAAACCACAATGGATCAATACACATATATTTCAATATACTATAAAAGTACCTCAACAACATTATTATTGATTTCCAATACATAATCCCTTCAATCCATCCTCTTCAATGATTGTAATGCAATAGGTCCTTCCTCGATTTAGAAATAACTTCTTAGGTCAGGGCATTGAGTTGGTTAATGCCCAAGTTCTCTGCAGATAAGACATTGGACTTTATAACAGTCTGTCACTCTATGACCCTTTTCTCCATAGAGATAACATCTTCCCCTCCATTTAAGGTATTCCTCAAGGTTCTTCATCCCTTATTTAGAAATCTCAATCTTCTTTTCATTATGCTCCTCACCATGAGAACATGCATAAAATCCCATCTTCCTCTTATTTGATGACTTAGGAATAAAACTAAAGTTCACCTTGTTAATCATATATCGAGATGACTAATTCGACATAATCTTAATAACATTCTTTCCAAGCGTTACATAATTTCGTTGATCATAGTCACCAATTTTTCCATTGGAATCAATGTTAACTGAATTCCTTCTCATTGCCTCTATTTACTAAGACCAGAAACCATAATTTAAGAAACAGTTAAAACAATGAGGAACCACATAATCATAAAAAGTCACTTATGGGGTGTCTAAATTATCAAAAATTCTTTAATCCATGACACCTTAGGTTTTCCCTCGGTTATTCATGATCGTCAAAATAATTCTAGGACTCTAACCTATACGTATACTTAACCTTAGGGACATCCCTAGACATATCTTAGAAATATATCTAGGGATTTCACTAAAGTTTTCGCATCCTAGTTTCCAATGGTTTACTAAACCATTCCTCTGATACCAACTTTAGAGACCCAAATCTTGATGTACATAGACATTACATTACTTTTGAGGATTACTTAATACATAAAAAAACAAACACCCAAGGACCGTAATAGTTTAGTGTCTTTAGATACTTAGAACATAATCTTCTAATCATGGTGAAAGATCTTCCCCTTTTGTTTTCGTACCTTAAACCTTTATTTATATCCTGGGGAAAAGAAATAATATAAATGGTGAGCTCAAATGCTTAGAAAGGGTATGAATGGAGAAAATAGAACACACCATATACATTTGAATATAAAAACATGAACATAATGTTTAAACAATAAAATCATGATAAATGACATAAAACATGGCAGTACGTAAGGCATAGATCATAATGGAACATCAATCATGATAAAATAGCATGTAAATAAATCTTTTAATGGTGGTAAAACATTGAACACATGATTTTATTTCCATAGTAGCCAAGGAATTTCTGTCAAGACCATCTTAGTGGGCAAAGTCCCTTTCTGAATCAAGTTCACTCCTCGTTTCAGTCCTGTAACACTGAACCAGATTAACTTACCATTTCAGCCATGTATATCTCATGAGATATAAATAATTACCCAATGCATTGGATGGAGATATATGTCCTACCCATCTCATAACGAAATCAATCTTACTTGTGCCCCAATATAAACATAAATCATTCATCATAACCCAAAGAATAAAAATGGGTCTCATAAACATCGTCCCATCATAACATAATCCATATAGAACAAATGGATATTTAATCATAATAAAAGTGAAACTATGTAAATCATAGAGACGTTAAACTTGAAACATACACATATGAAATAATTCCATCTTATATGGAAAATGGTTTTGATAAAACACTTGAAATGAATTCTTGAGGAAAATATCATTTCTTCTTCAAAATAATTTTCTTTTAACAAAATGCCATGCAATTTTTAAAAAATGTATATTTTTGAAAATATTCATATAATCTTGTAGGGTAAGCTTCATTAAAATGAGGCGTTTTGAAACCATAAAAAATATGTTCACGCCGTATAAGTTAAAAAAACATTGTCCTCGTGCTTTTGTCGGGAAAGTCAAAAAATACCTCAAACGGTAAAAAAAGAAATATTCCTTACATACCATGTAGTAAAAGTCAAAATGGGTAAAAATGACATTAAACAGAAATGAAACCATTTTTAGAAAATAGGGGCATGGATGATAAATATAACCCCAATAAATACTTACGAATAATCAATCTCGGATAAAAACGAGATTGGAAAACTTATCCCTTACCTTATGTCCAATTTCTTCTATATGTTTATGAGACTCATTTATAGTGGGATTGAACATATTATTAACTTGTAACATAACCATAATAATATTTATGATATCTTATATGATTCACTTATGACTTTATATTATCTGTTCATTTGTCACATGCATGTTAAAGTAGCGTTTTGGGTAAACTCCTTTCATTTATCATCCGTGTTTTGACTTGTAATTATTGATATGATTACTTAGATCACGATTACATACTTCCAGAATATAAAAAATTATTTATATATAATATATATTTATAATTTACATATATATAATAGATTGATAAAGGGAAAGAAATACACCGTTCATGGAGACGGTAGGTCGTACGTACGCATGAACGTTGTTTTCATTTCCTTATTGAATTGAATGGAATTAAGGAGATGAAATACATATATATAAATATACATAAATCCAGTAGCATCATTATTTCATATATATCAGGATTACTTATTATATATACTTTATAAAAATTCTTAAATTTGTAACATGGAAAATGAATCTCATCGCGTCGTGGAGACGGTAATCCGTACGTACGCACGAGCGATGATATCGTTACCATATTTATTGAATGGAATTTTAGTGGATGATATAATATCTTATAATTAGTATTATGTTTTAATAATAATATATAGTTATTCTTTACACCATTATACCCATCCAAGTAACGTGGTGGTGGAAAAATAGATTACACCACGGCATGGAGACGGTATTTCGTACGTACGCACGCGCGGTGATTTCGTTTTCCATAAGATGGATAGATGGTGAAATGGGGTTGTTTCATATTTATAAAAACATATCAGTATATTATTTATACTGATATTATTACTTTATAATGAAACAACTAAAAAATATTATGTTGAAGAAGAAAGAAAACATGAATGAATCGGTTGAAGAGATTACCTCTTCCTCGACGCACCTCCTTTAAACTTCTAATTAGGGCACTAGAGTTTGTCTTTTGAGAAGAAAATAACCTCTATAATATAAATAGAGAGGTTGGGAGGAGGAATTTTCAGGGGTTGGCCTAGATTCAAGGTTCAAAAGGGTTTTAAGACAAGAGGGAAGGGGTGCCTTTTTTATAATGGAGGAGAGGGGCACCTTAGGAAAACTTAAAATATTATTTTAAAATAAAGTCATATTCGGTTTTTTAATAGCTCAAAATTGATTTATTTTGAAGCTAAGGTGGGGATGGGTCAAAATACTCCCAACCAATATATTTTATTCAATATTAGGTTACTATTTTATCCTTATCATTTAGATTAAACACTAAGTAAAATAATTTAACTTTTACCGTGTCGTTTTGTTTTCTTACACTATATGGTTAGTAAACGTACCACAACAAGCCAAACGAACCCCAAGTGGGACATTATTAATATACATATCCTTATCTAAGTCATTTGGCCGAGCCATAGATTTTTAGGAATCAAATAACAATTAATAATATAATATTTGTTTTAAAAACAATTTTATGTCAATTTTGACACTATTTGGTACTTGATTTTTTTGAAAATTATTACAGCATGATTAGTTCCAAAAAAAGTTAATTAAATAAATAATAACATGTCCTATTATCCTGGAAAATTATTTTAATTCATAAAAAGTGTAAAATTACATTTATTTGGGTATTTATAACATCAATTATGTTAATATTTCATTAATAAGGTAATTACTGCATCATCATTGTGTCATTAATAAATTAAATTATTTAATGTCTAAAAATTATAAATAAAATAACATTATGTATTAAATCTTTTTATCTTTCTAATGAATATTTATAGTTGAATTTATCCTTTGTATAACCCTATATTAAATTTTTTTTAGTTATTAAACATTGATTTTAACTATTTTAACTCTTCTTTAAATAAAATAATAATAAATGTCCTAATCTAATCCATGTGGACCAAAAATGGTAATATTTTATTCCTAAGGTTTTTTTGGTCGAATTAATCTTATCCAATAGAATTAGGAGATGTGTTAGGGTAATAATAATATCATTTTTACCCTTAATTTCCCTATTTACTTTTAACCGTGGTAAAATAAAGTAAAAAGTTACTATTCATCAAAAATTATTTCTATCTTATTGAACCACATTTTACTCCTTGAAATTAACTGCGTCTCTTGGATTTTCGAAATTCCACTCACAGAAGTGGTAAAATAAAGTTTTATGTATGTTGGCAAAAAGCTCCAAGGAGGTAGGTAAAAGATAGTGAAAAGCCCAAAAAAATTATATATCTAAAATTATTATAAAATGACTCCAATGAATTACATTGAAATTATATGGGTATTATGTATCAATTTTTACCTAAAATAAATGTAAATAAAATAAATAATTATTTAAATAAAAAGACGGTTTTTAAATAGTAACCCAGTGTTTTCACTATTCATTAAAATTTGAACGTTTTCAGAAAAATACCAAAAATTCACCCTATGCTAATTTCAATTTTCTGAGTCCAAAAATGAAGTCCATTTTGAAAAATAAAATTTATAAAATTTCAAAAAGTGGGTATTACTATTCATAACGACTTGTTCATAAAAATATTATAATAATGTATCATTTAGTGTAACTCGGTATTACGTACTACACATGCTACCGAGGAAGGTCTTGATTTCATGTACTGCAAGCCAAGTTAGGGATGCGTGTAGTGAAAGCTCTGTTTGGTGTTGCGTATAACATAATCAAAACATATTTCATTTATGCATTAAACAAAATCTATACTTAATGTTGCGTAAAATAATTTCCACAAAACGAACATGAAATTGTGTGTAAAAAGAGCCAAGAATAGTGTTGCGTATACTGCAAGCTAATATGGTGTGGCGTATAGTGAAAGATAATTTTGGTGTAGCGTACATCAAATGTCATCAATGAAATTTAAAACAATAATTCTCATAAAATCTTGAGTTGTTACATTCTACCCCCCTTAAAATGAATTTCGCCCTCAAAATTTGTCCGGGTAATGAATGGTTTTCTACTTGAATGTTTTTTCATAGAAACCCACATTTGTAAAAAGGAATACAAAAACTGAACTTTAAAAACTAAATTATGAAACATAATGGTTACCCAAATTAACTAATCACTGGATTTCAACATAGGTGAAAATATAGATATGGAAGAATAATCTAACCATCATGTTCTGATGTAGAGTGCTAGAGAACATGGCTATGAAAAAGCCAACAATCACAAATCCATAAATTTGTGATTCTCTAAGGTACCATCTGATTCATCGGATATAAGGGCACTAGGACAAAATTTTTGGTTTTCAAGATCATTTTCCTAAAGATGAAAATTTTGAAATAGAAGAAATACTTACTTTATTTCGGTATAATCTCATCGTTGTTCGTGCCTTGAACAATTTCCACTTCATCTCTTAAAGAAATTAAGTTGAATCGGTCATTCATGAAGTGTTAGAAGATCATGTGATAGAATGATGGGTCATTCCATGTCTCAAACAAAAGGTTAGAATAAGTTATCAAATATACATAAGTCCATCTATGGTAAGATTAATCGTATATGATTCCAAATATGGTCTTATACTTCATCTATCGTACTACTTAATAAAACTATTTTCTACTAACCAGGGACTTCTTGTATGCCAGTGGTAGTAAATAAATTCCTGTCGCACTTCGTTTCTGGGTTTGATTCCCACAGCCTTGTCCGATGCGACGGGTTATTGCTCATCCTACAGGTTGTCCCTTTTGCTAAAACAACATTATAATAACATTACTGCAATAAAATAGAAAAAAGATGTACCCTTAAACAATATTATCTTATTCTAACTTAATTCATTCCAATCTTTAGGCTTATCCAAAATACTTCTGTCCATGCTCATAGTATAAAGAAAATGGTTACTTGAAAGGTCACATAACAAGCATGTGAATAACATCATTTATCCCCCATATATTATAAGATATATATTGTTGGTCCCATTCCAAACATGTTAATACCTTAATCATGTATTCTTTTGAAACACGAATTACCATAGAACCCTAGTGAAAACATGAGTGCTGTCAAAAGTTAACTCTTTCCACATACCAAAATCCCAAAAAAATATATACTCAAACCATGATATCACTTAGTCCTTATATCAATCATGAGCTCGTGAATACTATCAAACATAATATTTTTTCTTTATCCATTCATTATGCACATATCATCTGCTATCCAGAATATTTGAATCAATTTTCCGGGTTATCGGTACCATATTCTTATAGAAAACCAAAATGGACCAATACACAGATATTTCAATATACTATAAAAGTACCTCAACAACATTATTATTGAATTCCAATACATAAGCCCTTCAATCCATCCTCTTCAATGATTGTCATGCAATAGGTCCTTCCTCTATTTAGAAGTAGCTTCTTAGGTCAGGGCATTGAGTTGGGTAATGCCCATGTTCTCCGCAGATAAGACATTGGACTCCATAACAGTCTGTCACTCTATGAACCTTTTCTCCACATAGATAACATCTTCCCCTCCATTTGAGGTATTCATGAAGGCTCTTCATCCCTTATTTAGAAATCTCAATATTGTTTTCTTTATGCTCCTCACCATGAAAACATGCATAAAATCCCATCTTCCTCTTATTTGATGACTTAGGAATAAAACTAAAGTTCACCTTGTTAATCATATATCGAGAGGACTGATTCGACATAATCTCAATATCTTTCTCTCCAAGCGTTACATAATTTCATTGATCATAGTCACCAATTTGTCCATTGGAATCAATGTTAACTGAATTCCCTCTCATTCCCTCCATTTACTAAGACCAGAAACCATAGTGTAAGATACAGTTAAAATAATGAGGAACCACATTATCTTAAAAAGTCACTCATGGGGTGTCTAAATTATAAAAAATACTTTAATCCATGACACCTTAGGTTTACCCTCAGTTATTCATGATCGTCAACATAATTCTAGGACTCTAACCTATACGTATACTTAACCTTAGAAACATCCCTAGACATACCTTAGAAATATCTCTAGGGATTTCACTAAAGTTTTCGCATCCTAGTTTCCAATGGTTAACTAAACCTTTCCTCTGATAAGAACTGTAGAGACCCAAATCATGATGTACATAGACATTAATTTACTTTTTAGGAATAATTAATACATAAAAAACGAACACACAATGACCGTAATAGTTTAGTGTCTTTGGAAACTCGGAACATAATCTTATAATCATGGTGAAAGATCTACAACATCTCCCATAAAGATCTTCCCCTTTTGTTTTCTTACATAAAACCTTTATTTATATCCTGGTGAAAAGAAAAAATACAAAGGTTGAGCTCAAATTCTTATTAAGGGTAAGAATGGAGAAAATAAAACACATCATATACATTTTAACATAAAAACATGAACATAATGTTTAAACATCAAAATCTTGAGCAATGACATAAAACATGGCAGTACGTAAGGCATAGATCACAATGGAAGATCAATCATGATAAAATAGAATGGAAATAAAACTTTTAATGGTGGAAAAACATTAATCACATGATATTATTTCCATAGTAGCCAAGGCATTGCTGCCAAGACCATCTTAGTGGACAAAGTCCCTTTCAGAATCGAGTTCACTCCTCGTTTCAGTCCTGTAACACTGAACCAGATTACCTTACCATTTCATCCATGTATATCTCATGAGATATAAATAATTACCCAATGAATTAAAATCAGATATAGGTCCCACCCATCTCATAATGAAATCATTCTTACTTGTGCCACAACATAAACATAAATCATTCATCATAACCCAAAGAATAAAAATGGGTCTCATAAGCTTCATCCCATCATAACATAATCCATATAAAAAATGGATATTTTATCATAAGAAAAGTGAAACCATGTGAATCATAGAGACGTTATACTTGAAACATACATATATGAAATAATTCCATCTTATATGGAAAATGGTTTTGATAAAACACTTGAAATGAATTCTTGAGGAAAATATCCTTTCTTCTTCAAAATTATTTTCTTCTAACAAAATTCCATGAAATTTAAAAAAAAGTATTCTTTTGAAAATATTCATAAATTCTTGTAGTGTAAGCTTCATGAAAATGAGGCGTTTTGAAACCTTAAAAAATCTGTTCACATCGTATAAGTTAAAAAACATTCTCCTCGTACTTTGGTCGGGAAAGTCAAAAAAATACCTCGTATGGTAAACAAAATAAATATTCCTTGCATACCATGTAGTAAAAGTCAAAAATGTGTAAAAATGACATTAAACATACATGAAACCATTTTTTGAAAACAGGGACCTGGATGATAAATATAACCCCAGTAAATACATACGAATAATCAATCTCGGATAAAAATGGGATTGGAAAAGTTATCCCTTACCTTATGTCCAATTTCTTCTGTATGTGTCCGAGACTCATGTATAGTGGGTTTGAACATATTACTAACTTGTAACAGAACCATAATAATATTTATGATATCTTATATGATTTACTTATGACACTATATTATACGTTCATTTAACAATTCCATGTTAAAGTAGCGTTTTGGGTAAAATCGTTTCATTTATCGTCCGTGTTTTGACTTGTAATTATTAATATGATTACTTATATCATGATTAATTAATTAAATAATATAAAACATGATTTATATATAATATATATTCAGAATTTTTATATATATAATTGATTGATAAAGGGAAATAAATACACCGTTCATGGAGATGGTAGGTCGTACGTACGCAAGAACACTGTTTTCATTTCCTTATTGAATTGAATGAAATTAAGTAGGTGAAATACATATATATATATATATACATAAATCCAGTATCATCATTATGTCATATATATCATGATTACTTATTATATATACTTTACAAAAATTCTTGAATTTTTAACATGGAAATTGAATCTCATCGCGTCATGGAGACGGTAATCCGTACGTACGCACGAGCGATGATATCATTCCCATATTTATTGAATGTAATTTTAGTGGATGATATAATATCTTATAATTAGTATTATGTTATAATAATCATATATATTTATTCTTTACACCATTATACCCATCCAAGTAAGGTAGTGGTGGAAAAACAGATTACACCACGGCGTGGAGACGGTATTCCGTACGTACGCACGCGCGATGATTTCATTTTCTGTAGGATATATAGAAGGTGAAACGGGGTTGTTTCATATTTCTAAAAATAGATCAGTATATTAGTGATACTGATATTATTACTTTATAATGAAACAACTAAATAATATTAAGTTGAAGAAGAAAGAAAACTTGAAAGAATTGGTTGAAGAGATTACCTCTTCCTCGACGCACCTCCTTTAAACTTCTTATTACGGCACTAGAGTTGGTCTTTTCAGAAGAAAATAACCTCTATAAAATAACTAGAGAGTTTGGGAAGAGGAATTTTCAGGTTTTGGCCGAGCTTCAAGGCTCAAAAGGGTGTGAAGAGAAGAGGGAAGGGGTGCCCTTTTTATAAGGGATGAGAGGGGCACCATAGGAAAAATTAAAATATTATTTTATAATAAAGTCATATTCGGTTTTTTAATAGCTAAAAATTGATTTATTTCAAAGATAAGGTGGTGATGGGACTAAATCCTCTCAACCAATATATTTTATTCAAGTTTAGGTTGCTATTTTATCCTTATCATTTAGAATTAAGACAAAGGAAAATGATATAACTTCTATCGTGTCTTTTTGTTTTCTTACACTATATGGTTAATAAACGTACTATAACAAGACAAACGAACCCCAAGTGGTTCATTATTAATATACATATCTTTATCTATGTCATTTGGCCGAACCATAGATTTTTAGGAATAAAATAACAATTAATAATATTATATTTGTTTTAAAAACAATTTTATGTTAATTTTGACACTATTTGGTACTTGATTTTTTTGAAAATTATTACAGCATGATTAGCTCCAAAAAAAGTTAATTAAATAAATAATAACATGTCCTATTAAACTAAAAAATTAGTGGAATTCATAAAAATTGTAAAATTACATTTATTTGGTTATTTATAACATCAATTATGTTAATATTTCATTAATAAGGTAATTACTGCATCATCATTGTGTCATTAATAAATTAAATTATTTAATGTCTAAAAATTATAAATAAAACACTATTATGTAGGAAATATTTTTATCATTCTAATTAATATTTATAGTAGAATATATCTTATGTATAACCCTATAGTAAAAATGTTTTTGTTATTAAACATTGATTTTTACTATTTTAACTCTTCTTTAAATAAAATAATAATAAATGTCCTAATCTAATCCAAGTGGACCTAAATGGTCATATTTTATTCCTATGGTTGTTTTTGGTCGAATTAATCTTATCCAAAAGAATTAGGACATGTTTTATGGTAATAATAATATCATTTATACCCTTAATTACCCTATTTACTTTTAACCGTGGTAAAAAAAAGTAAAAAGTTACTATTCACCAAAAATTATTTTTATCTTATTGAACCACATTTTACTCCTTGATATTAACCGTGTCTCTCGGATTTTTAAAATTCCACTCACAGAAGCGGTAAAATTATGTTTTATGTAAGTTTGCAAAAAAGCTCCTAGGAGGTAGGTAAAAGACGGTGAAAAGTTCAATAAAATTTTTAGATATCTAAATTTTTTATAAAATGACTCCAATGAATTACATTTAACTTATATAGGTATTATGTATCAATTTTTACCTAAAATAAATTTAAATAAAATAAATAATTATTTAAATAAAAAGTCAGTTTTTAAATAGTAACCCAGTGTTTTTAGTATTCATCAAAAATTGAATGTTTTCATAAAAATACCAAAAATTCACCGTAGGCTAATTTCTATATTCCGAATCCAAAAATGAAGTCCATTTTGGAAAATAAAATTTATAAAATTTTAAAAAGTGGGTATTACTATTCATAACGGCTAGTTCATAATAATATTATAATAATATATTGTTTAGTGAAACTCGGTATTGCATACTACACACACTATCGAGGAAGGTCTTGATTGCATGTAATGAAAGCCAAGTTAGGGATGCATGTAGTGAAATCTCCATTTGGTGTTGCGTATAACATAATAAAAACTTATTTCGTTTATGCATTAAATAAACTCTATACTTAATGTTGCGTAAAATAATTTCCACAAAACGAACTTGAAATTGTGTGTAACAAGAGCCAAGAATAGTGTTTCGTATACTGCAAGCTAATATAGTGTTGCGTATAGTGCAAGCTAATTTTGGTGTAGTGTACAACATAAGACATCAATGAAATTAAAAAGAATAATTCTCATAAAATATCAGGTTGTTACAATAAATTCCCTATGAATGATATTTCCTCTATCTAGAACTCACATTTATTATACCTTACATATAGTTTATCCCTTATAAAAGCATTTAGAATAGTGTTAAATTACACCTTATGTTCCTCCTTATTCTTGGAGTATATCAGAATATCAGCGATAAAGACTACAATAATTGTTTTGAGGTAATCTCTAAATACTCTATTCATTAAATCCATGATAATTTCTTGATAATTAGTGAGTCCAAAAGTAATCACTATGAACTCAGAGTGACCATACCTTGTTTGGAAGACAGTCTTGGGAATATCATCCTTCTTCTTGATGAAGAGGACTAGCGCACCCCACGGTGAAACACTCAGAAATATAAAACCCATCTCCATATTATCCTATAACAGCTTCTTAAGCTCTTTTAACTCTATGGTGGCCAATATATAAGGTTTCTTTGATATATGTAGAGATCCAGGAATACGATAAATTAAGGAAAACCCCTTTGATCCGGAGTAATACTAGGGAATTATTTATGGAATACATTAGTGTAATCCCTCACGATGGGCATGTATTTGAACATGATTCTCTCATTTGTCTCAATCATATGATCTTGACATGCTTGATAATAAGGCATTAATATCCACACTGGAGAAAATGATTCTAATAAAAATTCATCTTCCCCCTTAAACATTTAATGAATTGGGGGATGCTTCAATATGTGATGAGTGATCTCTGTTTCTCGACATTTGATGTTGTCTTTGTATAAAGATAGCCAGTCCATGATCAAGATAACATAAAACTACACTAAAGGAAGTATGATGAGATTTTCTAGGAGGTTTAGTCAAAAAAATGTTAACCGGGGAGGAGTTATATACATTGGATATAATAATTTTCCCCTTTTCTATTCTCACAGATAACTCAATATCTAATTTAGGTGGTGTATGAATGGTTATACTAAACTTGTGTGATATAAAAGAATGTGTATCACTAGAATCGAATTGTATGTTTACTATTCATGAATGAATAACCAGTGTACGTATCACCACATCATTGTTCAGATCCACCTCAATAGTAGTGATAACATAATCCCCACCCTGATTCCTTGGAGTTTATTGTTGGTTTCCTCCCACAACCCTTGACTTAGAGAAATTGTTCTCATAATTCCCATGTTCTTGCATTTGAAAAAATGAACTACTAACTGAGGATTGATATGAACCTTCCATTATTATTCCAAATTATTATAATTCTTCATATCCCTTCGATAGTTATTTTCTACATGTCTCATCCTTCCCCATTTGAAGTAATTTTTTGATCCCTTTAGAAAATTCCTAGGATGATTCTTCCCACAATTCTGACACAGGGGGTGTTCGATCTTTTTTCAATCATAGGATTTATTTGTCGAACCACCCATATTAGACACCATTTTTTAATTTTTTTTTCATTGGGCCAACATGACCATTGAGAGTCTTTGATCAAAATTTAAACCTTGAGGGAACAACATACAATCTATTCATAACTGTCAAAGTCTTGAATCACCAACACTTTTCTTAGACTTGGTTTTTTCCACTAAAGAAGAAATCCACCATGATTTTGGTGTTCTTGAAAAAGGCAAAGGTGTATCGTTCAATCCTTGTGATGTTTTCATCGTACACCCCGATGGAATAATCTTCCTTCTACTTGAGTCCAAGGAAATCACTTTCCATCTTGAGGTAAAGGGTTCAGGGAAAATATTTGTTCAAAACATTTTCTTGAATTATACCCAATCCATGGAATCAATTTCGTCCTAGGACTTTGTATTCTTGATCAGTTTCCAATATTGATTAGCTTCACAATCAATATGATAGACTAACAACACAAATTTCTATTATTTGTAGAACTAGAGGATAAATAATATATTATCAATGGAGTAAATCTATTATTCCGTGAGGAGGGGATAAGAAGATCCACTAAACACGGGAGGATTTTTCTGCATGAATGATTCTATGGTAACTTTCACATTACTTCGACGAGGAGGGTGTTCCACATGATTGATGTTATTATTCATAACTTTATCCCACTGGGAAAGTACTGTCATATTGTTTTGAGAACTTGTTCCCATCATATAAAAAATATCATTTGGTATTTCATCACATTGACTATCACATTGATTGTTGGCATGTGTTCTTCTATTTCGCACCCTTAACTAAGAAAAATAATGTATTATTAGAGGGATTGACTAATTATTTAATAAGAATAAATTGAAAACATTAAACATGAAAAGGGAAAGTGTATCCTAACTTTTTGTTGTTATCCATGATTTTTTTCCAAACATTTATTCTAATGGGATTATTTTTTTTGTTTCTAATAAAAATGGATCTTAATAATATTATAAATTTACCAATACATATCCCCCGATATTGTTAAACCAGGAGTGAATTAAGGCCCATTTTTGTCCCCCAGTTCCCGTTTGATTCTAGCTCAAAGTGGTGTTTTTGGATTTTACCTAAAGATACATCTGTGCCAGATCCACACATATTTGTTCATATTTAGACAGCGATGTATTTTCTTAATAAACCACATACTCAATACTAAGAAAAATTATGGATTTTTTCTTATACTTAATCTCATCCCTAATTTTATTACTAAATTTCTCCATACCTAATCTTCATAAATAACTAGGACATCATCTGATACCAACTATAGAGACCCTAGCCTTTTACCCATAGTATTACATGATTTTAATCATAATAAAGTATCATATTACAATCCATGGATCGTAAAGTCTAATATATTGGAAGTCTAGGAACATAAAACTTAAAACATGGGTCTGAATAAAAAATTAATTTATTTAATCATCATAATGATCTCCTAAAATCTATTGTGCTCATACATCTTCAAAGTATAACGTGAGCATAACATGAACTATGGGATGGGCTAAAAATCCTATTAATGGAATAAACAAAAGAATTTAGCTTTAGCACATGGGTTATAAGGCATAACATAATGATATAAAAAACATCAAACATATGGAATGATAAAATATAAATATTGGATCATATATACATTGAGCCACAATAAAGTGGAATCAACATAAAACATAACTTTAGCATGATTCAAGGCTTTTTCACATAGAGGAGAACAAGTCAACATTAACCGTGAAGATCGTTTCACATTGTAGCACGAGTCAAGGGTAACTGCCAAGACCATTGCACATAATGTCTCATGAGACTCATATTTACCCAATTCATTGGAGCACTATCTAGGTGAACCCATCATACCATGTTCATGAATATACTTTCCTCATATATAGCCATACATAATCAACCATACATAAACATAAGGTTTACCTATACTTTGAATTGGGTATCATAATCATGTCATAAATCATGAAAAATTGAAGTATCATAAAAATGCCCATGAAGGAAAGTAAATAGATAATTCATGGAAAATAATTGGGTATTATAGCAATACATCATGAAAAGTGATTTCAAATTTAAGTATAAACATGTAAAAATATTACTTAAGAAACATTAGAATTAAAACATCTAGTGAAGTTAAAGGAAAATATGAAAGGTAATTAAAAACATAATAAGACTTTTTATTTTATATAAAAACATAAGTGAACCGAAAATGTTTTCATAACAAAACGAGACATTTTTTTAAAATAATTATGGCTTCAAAACAGATTATATAGTGTTCTTTAAAATGGGTATGAATTTGGGAAGTTCCCTTAAATGTGGTTGCTTATCTGAATGTATTGGGGAGGCAACCACTTAAAAACATGTATATCCCAAAAAGAGAATGATGGATGGACTTTGATACAAGATTTTGGATCATTAACAAAAAATTTCTAAGATTTAAATAAAAAACATATTACTCCATTTAGGTAAAAATAAAGATAAAGCAGCCTGATGGAATAATGGAGGTTCGGGTAGAATCCCTTACCTTAGGTCTGATGGTGTCATTCACTTGATCTTATTGTCTGGGATAACCAAATTACATTCATTAATTAATATTTCTAGAGCCAATTATATATGAAATTTATTTATTATAACTTTTTTATATTCATTCATGACATTTATGATGGGTTAAGAGGTTCAATTTCGTAGTTTGTGAGCGTTTGTTTCCTTGGTTTTCATGATTGCTTTATATATATACATGTGAGGATAAACATGTAAGATGGGAATGGTTTTACAGAATTTAATTTGTTTGTTATTTTTGAACATAAAGAATATTACATGGTTGTAAAATTCATTTGGTTATTTGTAGTGAAGATGAATCATTATATAAAACATTAATGATAACCATTTTGGTTAATTTGTGGGTTTTGATCACAACAAGCACATTTTCATTTATAGATTAATATCATGAGTAAAAAATGTTATAGGTCCTTAAATAATAAATAGTACATATATTATAGTATGTTTCAACCATAAAAATCATTTCATGACAATAATTGAAGATGGTAGAAGAAATTGAAAACTCGTCATTGTTGAATGTGATAAATTAACACATCTCGGATGGAGTTTTCATTTCTTGAATAAAAATTGGGGACAAGAGAGATGATGATGCATTATTAAATTATCATATCAAAATTATAATACAATTAAGGTACTGTAGTTATCATAACATTTGGATGAAATGAGGAGATGAAAGAAAAAGAAATTAATGAAGTTGAAAGAAAATAAATGAAATGAAAAGAGAAATTTACCTCTTGAATATATCCCCCTTGGGAGCCTCTTAAGGGGAGAAGATTTGATATTTTGAAGATACCAAGGGATTATTGACGAGTGGAGAATATTGGGAGGATATTTTAGTAGAATTTAGAGAAGTCACAAGGCTTGAGAGGAGTTAAGAGAAGAGGGGGTTGAGGGTTGTTTCTTGCAGTGGAGGAGAGGATGCGTTTCCCATTATTTTAATTATTAGTTCAATATTTTTGCACAAGAATGTGAATATTTTTGATTAATTTAATATAAAAAGTAATTAGATCATGTGAGTTCGAACCAAGGGTTCTTACCTTATTAGAATAACATCCATGACTCAATAATTCATGAATTTTTCTTGTTTGTTAAATATTCATATTTCACTTTTCATAAAAAATCCAAGTATTTCAGAAAAATTACAAAACTTCACCCTATAAATTTTGGACATGTAGAATTAAAAAATGATCTCCATTTTCCAAAAAAAACTAAATATGATAAACTTAAATTTTAATTAAAATAATAATTTACTTGAAAAATAAAATTTTTAAAATTAAAACTATTTTTCTATCACTTTGAAAAATTAACTATGGTCTCTTAAAATTATCTATTAATCATAAGTCATTAAAATACTTATTTATCAATATATTTTATGAAAAAACATTTTTTTTTAATTTATTAAATTAATCAAACCATTTTAATTAAATATACATGACTTACAAAAATAACAATACTTAATCAATAATTTTTGAAATATTTATTTACTTATACAATGATATAATTATACCATATTGTCACTTATGGTATGGATAAATTTTATTTATATATTCTTTGGGGAAGTTATTATTGCATTGGCTAGTTTACTATTCATATGGGTGACCTTACTATTTCAAAGGTCAAGTTACTATTTCATCGGAATATGTTTACTAACATCAAGAGATGCCTCTTATTTCACTCATTCTTCATTTATAAGGTTTGTATTGTGTACAATAAGTAATCTTATGTAATTATACTATAATAATTAATTATAACATAGGAATTCCCATTCATTAATCTTTGGGTCAATACAGGAGTATTGTTTGAAATTATAGCATTGTTTGAAATTAGAGGTTGCATATATCATTAGAAATTTTATGTTTTTTTCTTATTGGTATGATGTTATATTAAAAAAAATTACGGGCCACAATTCCTTTATCGGCTCTATTTTTAGAACAGATAAAGGGGACACCCTATCATTGTTCTGGTCAACAATAATTTTTTAAATCTATTAAAAGATGATTTTTCTACTATTAAAGGCTTAATGTGTAGTATTGTTTACTATCCTTGGTTCTTTTCCTAATAATTTTAGCAAAATAAGTGTGTGGGTGTTCGTTCAAGCTCCACCACCTTTATCCTCTATGAACATTATTTTTTCATCTTCACTATTAAATAAAAATAATAAATTTTTGTGATAATCCCACATAATAATCATTTGAACCCATTTATAAGCTCTAATACCACACTCAGTTCCTTGATTTCAACTTTTAAAATATCTAATATATAATATTGATGATACACTTATCTATTTTGCATCAGTGTATTAACTTCTCTTTAATAACATGATTTATATTTTTTAATTGAATTGTATGGTAATAAAACCACTGATGGGTTTAAAAAGATCTAACAAAACTCATTAAACAATGGGATAGAAATATAGAAAACTAAAAAAAAGATATTCATGTAAGATATCTAAAATGATACATAAACTATAAAGTGAACAGATGTGTACCTTCATTGGAGATGGTTGTTCCTTCCTTCCTCATCTTATGTGATTAAAGAAGACCACATGAGAAGTAGCTGAATAATATCCCTCCTACAGATATATCTATATTAGATGTCGAATCACTCATCACATAAGGAGGACTCATGTTCATTACATGAAATTCAAGTCTCTCTAATTATACAATCAATTTTTTATATTATTGAAGAGACACTTTGATCATTAGTGGGAACCAACAAAAATATCCAGCATTAAGTTACACACTCACAAAACACCCATTACAAAATTCAAATTTCAAAATAACCATTCAACCTACCAAGACCGTATCATTAAAATTATTTCAAAATTCCAAAATACAAACATCACCGCAAATTGTGCACATTCTGTGAGTCAACTGAGGAGAAATCAAATGCAATGAGGAAGTCAAAACATGAACACATCATCGCCATTATACACAACACCTCTCCATTAATTCTCTCTCATAGAAAATTATGAATAATAAGGGAGATTTAGGAGAGGGAGAGTATGAGATAATGAATGGTTATGCTCACATGCCAACCATTACAAGTTAATAAATAATTTAAAAAACCCATGTAGACATTCTTACAGAATTTATGAATTCAATTGTATATTACGAGACGTATGAGTGAGATTTGGTTTTTGTTAAAACTTTTTTAACTCTCTGTAACCTATGTTCTCCCAGCTAATTCATAAATATTATCATACATGTGTAATAATTGAACATGATTACATTAACAATTAACATCAAACATAATTGAAGGAAGTGGTATTGGTATTATATACCATGTAATGTATGGTATTCTATGAAAAGGCAGTGTAAAATAGTATCATCATATAAATTTATATGATATACCCAAATATTTATGTAAGATATAGCCTATTCATATCATATATAACTATTTATATAGTGAATAACTAAATCAACCACCATGATTTTCTTTCCTCTGGTTCTACAAGAATTCATTATAGAGGTTTTCCCCATGGTGACCTAGAAGCAAGAAACAATATAGGTCATCTCTATAGTTCCTACCATAGAGGTCCTCCACACGATATAATAGACAATCACCACATAGGTTCTCCTTATGTCTATAAAATAGTAAGAAATTGTGGAGAACCTACCCTTGGTGCCTACTATATAGGTCCTCCCCATAATGAAATATTTATATGGAAAAGAGGTCCTCCCAATGATGATCATGAAACATCATTCCATAGAGGTTCTCTCCATGGTTCCTATCATAATGGTGCTAACTATAGTGCCTTGACCCTAGCAGCCCATAACTGGTGTCGTGCTAGCTTTACATTGGAATAAGATACAAGAAAATCATGTCCCAAAGAACCAAATAGTTTAGTAATCTTGGTAAACCATATACATATGTGAGTTTTGCATAAAAATATAAATACCTATTACAATATAGTTTTTTCATTCAAGGATAATAACTATATTCCATCTAGAATATCCATGAAAAACTTTCTTAGTACACTTCATACAATCCTAGGGAAAGGAAACAAAATTAGGATGAGTTCAAATTCAAAGTAATGGAAAATATAGTGGAATCAATAATGAATCAATTATAATAATCAATATGGAATGGCTGAAACTGAAGACACATGCCATGAAATTAATAAATTGAGAAAGAAGTGCATAAAAATATAGAAAGTTAAATAACTCGAAGCACATTCAATTCAAATAACTAGATAAGTAAAAATCAATATGGAATGGTATGAAACTGAAAACCCATGCTAGAAAATCAATAAATTGAGGATGAAATGAATTTATAGGCTTTGTCATAGTGAAATTTTCATGGATAATAAATACTGAATCAAAATGATGGAAATTCATAATTATTGAATGTCATGTCTCGGGCACTTGAAAACTTATACAAAGAAGACCTTCCACAAGACAGTTTAAAAAGTATAGGTAGAAAACAATTTAATTTTCATAACTAATTTGTCTTATGAGAACCTATCGATGCATCGAGGAACTATATGAACATTTCCACAGATCCAGGAGAGGGATGTGCCGGGTTTTATCCATGCTATGCAGAAAGCAAATATAAAAGTGGGACCTTTATTACTGCTAGCTTAAAGCACTAATAAATCTACCCTTTATCAGTGCTAAAAGGAGTGTTGAGAAAGGTTTACCCTTTATCAGCGCTTATTTAGCCCTGATTAAGGGTAGATTTATCAACGTTAGTTTTAACACTGTTAAATGTTTTTAATAAATAATAATATTTATTTATATAAAATGATTATATATATGTTAAAAAAATAATGTTTATTTTTATACATTAAATAAAATACGCATGTTTATAATTAATATATAATCATTTAATAATTCAAATATATATATAATGTTTAAAAAATGTATTTCTAAGATTATAGTTAAATCATTATATATTAAAATAATTATAAGGTTATAATAAATTTCATTAAATAATAAATAAATTTATTAGATTTATTAGTTTTATTAGTTTTATTATATTTATTATATTTATTACATTTATGTTTATTTATTATATTTATAATTATATATAATTACTTTTTAAATTTATATATATATTTCTTTATTTATAATTATAAATAATCAAATATTTTCTTCCAATGAATGTGGTCAATAAATATATTGATCCGTGAGTATAATTGATATGCATTTGTGTTGTGTATTCATCATGAATGTTCATTTATACATTACACCCTTCTTATTATTCTTGTATCAATATGTGATGACTCTTTTTTTATTATCTATACTTTACTAGGTATATTATCCATTCATGTTATCCCCCTGAATCTATTATGTTTTCATAAATACTTATAAAATTACAATAAAAATATTTAGTTAATAAATATATTTAATTGAATTATAATTATAAGATTTTAATTATTTATAAATAATTTTAAAATATATTTATTTGTAATTATAAATATAACTATGTTTATATATTTAAATGAATATAAAATTTCAATAAATATATCTATAAGAATTATATATATATATATATAATTATATAAAATTATTAATAAATATATTTGTTTATAATTTATAATTATAACTATATATATGTAAATAATTATAAAATTATAATAGATATATTTATTATACTTATTAAGTTAAAAATATGTATAATCAAAAAAAATATTTATAAATATATATAAATATTTAAAATAAATAAAAATAGTTATAATTATAATTCTAAATAAGTAGATATATATTTAAATAAATACAATATTATTATAAATATATTAATTATAAATATATATATAACAAAATTTATAAATAAATACAAATAATTATAATTGTAATTTTAAATAAATATATATTTTTTTAAATATTTATAAATTTAAAAAACTTATATTAATTATATATATTTATAAAATTATAAATATATTTGTTATGATTTTATAATTATTTAAATATATATATTTATAATTACAACTATAAATTAATATATATTTCTTATAGTTTTTAATTAGAGGTAAATATATATTTATTTATAGTCACAAATATAAATAATTACGAGAAACGATGCGAACCATGGATAAATATATATATTTAAAAATTAATTTATATGAATAATTATTAATTTATTAAACTATACTTATAATATATAATAAAATTTATAAATATATAGAAATCTTTATAATTATAATTCTAAATAAATATAGACATATTTAAATAATTGAAAAATTGTAATAAATATATTAATTATATATACTTATAAAATTATAAGTATAATAAATAACATTCTTATAAATTTAAAAATATTTAAATAAATAAATAAATATATTTATTTACTTATAATTATAACTACATATATATATATATATATATATATATATTTCTTATAATTTTTAAAATTATATATTTATATAAATATATATTTATTATTTAGTTATTATATTTATAATCTTATAAATACATAAAATAAATATATTAATGATATATAAAATAATAAATATAAGAAATATAGTTATTATAATTTTATAATTATTTAACTAAATATATATAAAATTATGGTTATTAAATAATTATAAAATTATAATAAATATATACAAATAATTAAAATTCTAATTCTAATTAAATAATGACATATTTAAATAATTATAAAATAATAATAAATATATTAATTATACTAATTTATAAATATAATATATATTTATTAAATATGTAAATATATTTCTTTATTTATTATATATATAAATATAAATAAATATTTATCTATTTATAGTCATTATTGTAAATAATCAAATATATATTTATTGTACATATAATTTTATAAATATGTATAATAATATAAATAATTTATTTTCATTATAGTTTTATCATCGTTTTTTAGCAATGATAATGATATGCCATTATCAATGATTTTTAGCTAGAACTGAAAAAAGGTTTACCCGCTTTATAAAATAAACCCAAATAGTTTCATCTTTCTCTTGAAAGCCTCAAGCTCCCATGGAAGCTGAACCATGCCACCGACTCCTCCCCTTCCCCTTCTACTGTTGTCGAATCCTCCTCCTCCTCTTCCGCTGTGAATTCATCCTCTGACGCTATGAAGCCCTCCTCCGCCACCACGAAGCCCTCCTCCGCTGTGCACATCACCACCGTCGCTGAAACCCATTGGCTGCGAACCTCACCTCTATCACGCACCACACCCTACACCCCACCTCCACCCTGAGCCCTTCCTTTGCCACAAACACACCTCCTTCGTATACCCTACCTCTACTACCAAACCCCACCTCTACTACGAAGAACTTCTCCTCTTTGAACCCACCTCTACTATAAACCTAACTCCTCAGGTGCTACAACTCATAGTATTCTTGTAATACTCTTAGTATTTCCTTTGTATTTTATCATTGTATAATTTCCAATGATCAATTACATTTCTTTTTCTTTATTTTTTTGATAATGTATGTTGATGAGCTTTTAGGGATAGAATATGTGTTTTCCAAATCATCGTGCTTGATGAATTTATGGTGTAGAGTTGTTTCTAATCATCATAGTGAGGTGGGTATTGGTGAATTAGATAGACATTTCCACCAATGATGTAATAATTAATGAATATTCTATATTAGAACATGATACCTTGCAATAGGTATATATTTGGGGATATTTTGGGTGTAGATATAGGATACCTAGGATCAACATTATAGATCCTCCAAATAAATTGGGTAAAAGAAACATGTCCATTTGATTGAATTTACATTGGTAATAAATATCTTTTTAGAATCTTTAGGATTGTCATTGTTGACTTCTTATTTTTTTTAAATTGCATCTTTATTTCCAAAATGTTATTATTTTTATATGTTGGAGCATCTCATTTGATCAATTTTTATTTCCATTAAAAATGAAAAACATAAGAAAATTTTAGATTGATATAATTTTATTAATCCAAAATTATAAAAATTTATAAATAACATATTTGAGTGACATGAAAACTATGAATCTAGTTTGTGAATACAATTAAGGCCCCCCCATGTAGTGATTCATCTAGTATATCAATTGTTTTCATCAATGTGTGGAATTATATTTTTTGGGGTAATTATTATGTCTATATTGGAGAGTGGGATATGAATCTTGTAATTTAGGACCTATATTTATATAGTTGGATATAATCATCAAAAAAATTTCAATATTAATTTTGGATGATAGATAGAAACATCATTCAGTATATCCTACTATCATTAAAAAGTTCCTAAATGTATTTCCCATAGACTTCTCTAAGTAACCACCCAAGGGATAGGTTGATTTTCTAATTGTGTTCTTACTAGGTGTGGAGCATATATCTATTCCACCACACAAGATAGATCCTATAGAGATATGAGATATGGCTCAATTGAAGTCTTAGAGGTGAAGGGGTTAATATAAATGATTATGTCCCCTTGGGGTGCCTTAGTTTTTTCCATATAAAATCAAATGGATAATTGAGAATATGTGTGGACTATTAGAGGTTATGATAAGTTATAGAAATAATCATATATCAACATATACATATTGATGGAATATTTGACCAACATAGAGGTCCTGAATTTTTCTCTATGATCGATTTGTTATCAAGTTATCATAAGTTTATGGGGAGGTATTTTGATATACCGCATACTATATTTAGGAGTATTTTTCTATTGTAAGGGTATCTAGTGATGTCTTTCAGTTTTAAAAGTACAAATTTAGTGTTTATAGTGGAGATGAATTTGGTCTTCCATCCTTTTTTAGATAATTTTGTAGCCATATTTTTCAATCATATCCTCACGTATTCCTAGTTAAGGGAGGAACAAGCTCGATATCTATAGATCATTTTGATAAAACATAGAGAGAATAAACTATATAAAATGATCTCAATGTGTATGTTATGATTAATATTGTACACTTCATGGAAAAAATAATATTAGTGGATAGCCTATTTTTAGAACCTAATAAATTTGATGTCATAGTTTATTTAGAGAGGACAAAGAATGTATTTTAGATTCAAATAATTTTGGGAATTTCCAGTTATTATGAGAGGGTCAACCATAATTCTTCCTGATTAGAAGCACTAAAAAGGCCTTAACAAATAATGTTAGATGGTTCTTCTTCATCGATGTTCATGAGAGATACATCAATGATATTAATGGGATATTGATGAAAACACCAATCTTAACGATAAATGACTAGGATAATGAGTATGGATTATATAGTGATATACGAGGAGTCGGGATATGAACAGTTCCAATCCCTAATGGTCATGTGGTTGTTTGTGGTTCCATATAGTTAAAGACCATAATAGAAACTCCCCACATCATTTCCAAGATTTCGAAATAGTGGTTCTTTCCATGCAGTGATATTGGTATTATCTTTAGGGTGAGATATTTTTTAAATACCCAATAAAAGATGTTAGAAATATATTTAATCACAATGAGAAATGACCTATTAATATGGGAGAATGTTTGAGTACCAACAGTCCTTTAACATTGACCTAATGTATACCCTCAAGAATGACATCATTTTTTCTAATGCACCGTATTAGAATGATCAATATTAGGTAGTATATTATTCAAGCATCAAGTGGAAGATGGTTTCCTATTTTGAAGATATGTCACTTTATGTTCAAATGTAACAAGCCCAACTGACACTTATATCTTTATCTATCACTAATTCACTCTTTATTATTATAATAATAGTAAACTATAGAATTCATTCTATTTTTTCTTAAGATACATGATAAACCTTTTATAGAATTATATTTTATGAAATGTTGGTTATTTTTTTATTGACGTTTCCTTTATAAAGATCCTCTCTTGGGATTTATGTCATTGTGAAAATACCTATGTGGATATCTGAAAATTATTCATGTGCTTTGAAATGTTTCTTAAAATATTAAATGTGTTCAATATACCCTTTTTTCTATTAAATATTTTTAAGATGATATAAACACATGGCATGGACTTAGGTTGCATGAAAAGTGTTTGTCAACTCACCCAATTGACTTTCATAAAGGGATGTAAATGTTTAGAAAGTGTATTTATTCATGGTTTCATTTTAAAACGGGTGTGTTATCTTATTCAGAAAATTTTATAATGGTTGTATTTTTAATGGGATTTCAACTATGATTTTACAAATAGTTTTTAATGGAATATGGTGTTAGATTCTAAGGGGATGAGTCCTAGGAAAAAAATCAATAACAATTATCATTCAAATATTGAGTTCCCCATATTTTAAATACCTATTTTTTGTATTTATTTTATTAAATGTTAATGTTAATGAATCAAATAGGATGGATATGAATAAATAAGTGATGCATTCCAATCGTCGAAAAAAAGAGTTTGAAGATGGAGTGAAATAGTTCATCATATTAGCAAAAGATCATAAATTTGACCCTTATCAAATCCTTTTCCTATTTACAGTTTTATTTTTCATGACAAGTTAGTCTAGATGAGTTAGATGAATGCTTCATCTATCACAAAATAGATCGAAGTTATAAATTTTTTTAATAAACTCATGGAAAACGAGAGTGTAGCTAGTTGTTGGGATATAACTTCATTTTATGGACCATCAGATATGATTACAAGTGTGGACAATGAAAAAGACCATATTGAGGATTTTATTACAGATGTGAAGGGTGATGAATATCGTATTGAGGAAATGACAAGGATAGTTGAATATGAAATTTTTGATAGCCCAAAATTGTTTTAGAATTTAAAGAGTTTTGAAAAGATTCCATTGTATGTTGGTTTCACTAAATATACAGCATTGCCAGCCATACTAGAGTTGTATAATTTTAATGTATGAAATAGATGGGGTGATACCAGTTTTACAGAACTACATTCTCTCTTTAATTACATTCTTTTAGAAGATAATGAACTCTCTAGCCAAATATAGGATGCCCAATGAATTCTACACTTGATGGGTATGATCTCTAAAACAATAAACGCCTACCTGAATGATTGTATAATATTTCCCAAGGAAACAAAATCACTTACATAATGCCCATAGTGTGTCTCTTCTCGATAGAAGGAAGATGAATCCAACCACACAAAAGTTGTATGGTACTTTCCTATCATTTCAAGGTTTAGGCACCTATATGGGAGTGGAGAGAATGCATGGAAATGTATGTGGTACACATATAAAATAAATAAATATGGGAAACTATGAAACCCAACAAAATCTCTTGAGTGGGAGAGAATTGATCATGAGTATCAGGAATTTGGAAACAAGCTGAGAAACCTTCATCTTGCATCATCTAAAAAAAGAGTGAATCATTTTGGTTTTCAACACAACACATATAGTACATGGTTAGTAATGTTGGTAAAGTATATCTTTCCAATGTGTTTATGCATGAAATGAAAATACATCATGTTATCTATGCTTATATCAGGACCAAAACATATGCATAATGATATTGATGTTTATTTGGCTCCATTAATCTGGGATTTAAAATTATTGTGTGATTCATGGGTTACATAGTTTGATACTTAAAAAATGATGATTTCACATTGATAGCCATGTTGTATGGGATGATATATGACTTTATTTCTTAGGAAAATTTGTCATGATATAGAATTAAAGAAACTAAAGGGTGTCCCATCTATGAAAAAGGTACACATTTAATTAGGTTTAAACATTCATCAAATGTTGTGTTTCTTGAACATCATAGATTTCTACCCCAATATAATTAGTAACGATCTTGGATGACATCATTTGATGAAAGTTTAGAAGAATGTATAACACCATCTATACTAATAGGTGATCAAATATTTAAGAAATTAAAAGATATGGACACTAATTTTGGTAAAACATTTTCAAAAAACCTAATGAAACCCGGTTGAAAAAAGAGATCATTTATTTTTAATTACCATACTAGAATTATCTTTACGTCAAAAAATTTATCGATGTTATGCATGTTGAAAAAATGTATGTGATAGTGTAATCGACACATTCTTAAAAGGACCTGAAAAAAAAGAATAAAATTAAGTCTTGGTTGGACATGGTTGAAATGAGAATTTCAGAGGAGTTAGAATTAGTGACGGGTGAAAATGAACATTTATTCCTCCAAATACATAAACTCTTTTCAGGCATGAGAGATATTAGTTTTGCAACATCATAAATGATGTAAAGGTTTCAGAGGGGTATTCACAGAATATCAAGAACACCATTTCAATTAACTTTTTAAAGTAGAAGATTCTAAAATCAAATGACTACCATGTTTTGATGAAAGATATAATTCCAATAGCTTTACAATTCATTTTGACCAAGAAATTCAATTATACATTTACCATGCTCTATTTCTTCTTTAAAGCTACATGCAAAAAAATTATAGACCGAAAAAAATTCCAATAATAGAAAGATAAATTTCCATAATATTATGCGAATTGGAAATGTTCTTCCCAAAACAAATATTATATATGATGGTTTATTTGATGGTTCACTTGGTGGGAGAGATTTTAATATGTGGTCTTGTACACTATAGATGAATGTACCCCATAGAATGGTATATGATGATTTTGAAAGGGTATGTCAAAAATCAAAGTCATCTAAAGGGTTGTATTGAAAAGAAATATATTTTTGAGGAAGCCATTGAATTTAGTACAAAATACATGTATGGTGTATAAATAATTGGTCTACCAAAATCACATCACATTGGGTAGATTGCGGGAGACTAAATTTCAAGAAGGGATGTTTTCAGAATATGTATTATAGTTTAAGAGTAGGCCAACCATTATGTTTTTCATAATCGTTTGGAGGTTTCTCCATATGTTGAAACAAATAATTAATTTATTTGGTATTTGAATCCATCAATGGATGAAATATGGATATCAAATACACATAATCCACAATTTATAGGATGGTTTAGAGACCTTATTTTTAACGAGTCGGAATAAAATATAGATTCAATTTCGAAACAGCTTCGATGGCTAGCAGGAGGACCATGTTAGTATGTATTATCTTAAAATGGTTATGTAATTAATGGTCATTAATTATATATAAATGAGCATGATGAAGACAATACCATGAAAAATAGAAGACTTACACTTATGGATGAAGCAACATATGTTTCTAGTAATAAGGAAAAAAATCCAATTTATGTGAATATGTCATACCTTGGCATCATAAAAAAACTATGATATTTGGATTATACAATATTCTAAGTGTCAATTTTTCAATGTAAGTGAGTTGATAATGTAGTTATATTAAAATAGATTAATTTGGATTCATGAGAGTTTATTTTAGTAAGTACGGGTACAAAGATGAACCGTTTATAATGGAATCATAGGCAGTACAGTTATTTTATGTTCGGATCCCACAAACCGAAAATGTTAAATTGTTTTGTTATCGACCAAAACCACTAATGTGATAGAATAAAATTAAATTGAGGATAACCCTTTCATTGGGGTGTCACAATGATTTTGCAGTGGTCCCAATGTTGATTGAAATTTTTATCTAATAGGAGGCCATAATGAAGTGATTTGGATAGTCGATAGAGGGTTCAAATCCCTGTAGCCTTTAAAAAATAAAAAGTGAGTTCAATAATTAGGTTATTTTTTTTATAATATACATCATGTTACCTCATTTTATTATCCATTTTCTTTTTCATTTTTTGTACTCTAAATTAAATTTTAAACCACTTCCACATATAATGACTTCTATACGTGCTGGTGCTCATAATCCCAAGGAATGACAGGTCTGACATCCTACTACTACTCAAAGTGCAGAGGAACAATTACCTTCTACACATACTAGTGCTCCCAATCCAGAGGAACAATAGCTCTCATAACCTGCTTCTACTCACAGTCTATAAGAATGACCATATGGACATGTTGGTGCTCTCATTTATGAGGAATAACAGGTTTCTCAACATGTTGCTACTCCTAGTGTAGATGACCATATGCACATGTTGTTTCTACCAATCTAGAGGAACATATTGACAATGTTGATTCTAGTGAATTAGTAGAAAATAAAGGACCATCAAAATAGAAAATATAGGAGCACCATAGTTTGACAGTGTTAGAAAAAAATTATAAAAGTGAAAGTCAAAGGCATCAAATAGGGGTCAGATAAAATGTGTGGGGCCATCAAGTTAACCCGAACAAGTCCATATTCAATAGTTACATTGCAATCATTGCTCGATAATACATGCCGATTGATGTATACACATGGAATAATGTTTTACTCAGGCTTAAGATGCTGAAATGGAAACAAATTATAGTTAAATTATGATATCATTAATTTATTTTAATAAAAAATAAAATAATGAAACATTGACTTACTCTATATCATCAATTTCAGAGTGAATTTATAATAGATATCCCCCACAAGAAATTTATATTAATTCTTTCTAGAAGGATTCATATAGGATTTCATAGAATTATAATAAGACATCATCTTAAATATGTTTTAGGGAAAATAAACCTACACCCACCTCTTATCTATGAAAACCTGATAACCCAAGAATATTGGGATGCGTTTACTCGATATCGTGATGATGTGTCATTTCAGGTACATTGTGGCCTGTAATAAATTTTTTGATGATATGTCTATACATCACTTGGATTGACAACTTTTTATTTATGAAACAACAAATGAGTGTATGAAATAAAGAATGAGTAGAAAAACTAGCATACCCCTAGTGTAAAGTAAGGTTGGGGTTCGCTTCACATGACAAAAATTGGTATGTATCTTAAATACACCATAATACTTTTATGTGACATAAAAGAACTCAATAATTATGTAAATATGTTTATATGAATATTTATGACTCAAAATCTAAAACCACTTCTATCCCATGATATATATTATATAAGGAGGTACTTGTAAATAATTATAGGATATAAATTGATAAAAACCTAAAAAAGAGTGTTAAACATGTGTAAGAATTACATAATAAAAATACGATTTAATTTAAATATATATTACATAACAATGATCACTTATTTTAATATACTCTCTATCTGATATAGTCACAAGAATTAGAATCTCTTGTACTGGATTAACACATACTATTGGTTTCCTTGAAGCAGCCAGAATAGTATGGCCACATCATAGGAGTGTGTTTTTGGGTAACACCCCAAACATATTTTGAGAAAACAATATGAAGATCAAAGTGAATTAATAAAATAGATGAGAAAAAGAATAGCTACCATTAATGAAGAATTTCAATTTAAGAGATATATGATTAAACTTTTATGGGGGGAGGAAAATACAAGAAGAAACTCAATAATAACCATCACATGAATATCCCCCCACCAGCTATGAGGAGAACCATTCCCTTCAAAGAGATTTATTTTGCAAGGTAATCGATGTTCTGAAAAAAATTTCTATGAAATTTGAATCAGACAGACACTGATTCCTTTCCAGTACTGATATTCTATAGGGTGATAATGACTATGATATATATCTATCAACACCAACCCATCTCCTTATAATTAGGGATATGGTGTTAAATATCTAAAATGATATGCTACACAATATAGTACTTCCAGAAGATCATGTGTGACTGTCGATTAGCATAGCCCATGAGTCAAGCACCGAGCTACTAGTTCCAATTCATGAGGAATATATTTATATGGTCAAAAAAGATATCGTAACATTCCTCACATTGCCGTCACATCTTGTTAAAAAACATGTCGATAAGGAGGTATTGATTTCCACTTTATTTCTAAATTTGACCCTTTAAAAATTAAGGAAAAATGATTTTTACTAATTAATGTTGTTAAATATGAACAAAGGTAATGAGATGAAACAAAAGGTTTAATCAAAACCATCTAAAAGATCAACCATCTGAACAAAAACGTCTACCAAAAGCACCATTACCCTTCCCGTTCTATATCACCATTTTCTATCATTCAAGGTTTATGTGGATACAATGTTAAAATATTATTGTATTTACATAATTGATTTTGAAGAAAATATGTATGGAGAGAAATATCAATACTTCATTGTTGTTGAGAATGAAAGTTAAATCCTAGACTACGAATGTCTAGGAGGCTCAGTTCTAAATGTATACATGAGGAATGTTTTCATGATTTGATTTTCCAATTTCTGATATACTTCATTAATTATGACTAAATAAATTTCATATTTTTGGAATATATATATGAAAAATAATGGATGGGATTTTACAATAAATGTTTTGGACTCATTAGTCCTCACATCACCTCTACAGAACAACCGAAAATAGATACCAACAAAAATGATAAAATAATGGTAGGTCTAATAAATTTTTTGAAATAAAAACATTACGATATCAGGATATATTTAATACCAACAACATAGTGGTAAAACTATAAAATTTAATCATATCAAATATATTTTCATTTATTTCCTTACATATATCTCTTTGGGTTCTTAGGCATCATTGGATTCTCATAGCAGTAAATTTGGATAAACCAGAGACTTATTTTCTAGATTCAATTCATGGATATCAAACCAAACTACCTTACATGAAGGTGTTTGTCAATTTATAATACTCTATATCCATCATTTTAGAACTAAAAACCATGTTATATAATTTATATTATCTTTTCATGAAGATAATGTTATGATATGGTGGTGCATCATTATTTTGAAAAACAAGGAATGAGGCTTTAGGCTAATCAAAATGACCAAGACAGGTTCTACGAATTTATAAGTATCAGGGTATATATAATAATATTTCATTAATCAAACTCATATCAAAACAAATTATTTATTCTCCTCAATTTTTCTGTAGTGTCTGGAACAAACCAATGGATATATTGCAGTTATTTTGTTTGTAAATTTATGATATAGATCATATTTCATGAAAAAACTAGCATCCCTAAAGAGTTATTTTTGAAGATAATTACTATTTCATTTAAAATATTTGTTATTCCATTGTGTATTTATATTTTTATAGTAATAATATAACTATTGAAAAGACTAATTTTCACCAGATGATATAGATGTTCCATGAAATTAATGGACAATATACTTGGTGGAAGATATATGCAAATAACCTAAAGATGTGACTTCTATAGAAGTAGTGGATTTTTTCATGCATATGATTAATTAACATCTTTTTATTATTACTCACATAATAATTTTTTTCTTATGTAGGTGGATTCCTTGTTCGAGTTAGGGCAGTTTGTTAGAAAGTGATCGTGCTTGGGGGATATTGGACTTCTATGCTCTAACTCAAAATTCAATGAGCAAGTAAAGTTTATTTTTATATACAAGATTTTACCTCATAATATTATACATTCTCTTCTGGATTAACATAAAATAAATTTAATGTTTGACTACTCATGTAGACAATGTCATCCATAGACATATTCTCCCACAAAACCTTGTCACCTCCGCATTGTTGTAATTTTTCACTTTCTTTCAATAGATGATTGAGGGAACGTGATGGAAAGTGAAATTTTTTGATAATTCAGTGTTTCCATTTCAATAAAAAAATCAAATGGAAATCATGGTAGCAACGTTATTCTTGTATTATCCTTATATGATCATTGATATCTCCCTTGTTTATACTTATTGAACATCTATGATTACACTTTATTATGTTTTATATCATTAGGTTATTGATAATAGTTTTAGAAATGATATGTATAAGAATGTTTCTATTAATGAATAACATAATAAGAGACTCTTATAAACTAGGTCTTTATGTTTTAATGTTTCCAAAAGCACTAGACCTAAATATTCTATCATGAATCATTATTTTAAGTATGGAATATTAATCTACTATGTTTTGATATCTATGTATGAAATATATAGGTCAATATTGTTGGTATTATAGAAACTGACCTACTCAAAACTGATCAAAAATAATAAGTGACCTATTTCAATCAAATCATGTCTTTATATTTAAAATTGACATTAGATTTGTTAAAAACTATAAAGGACATACTAAAAACTAAGATAACACATTTGGAAAATTTTGATACTTTAGAAAATTGTTTTATAAGTAATTTATCATGTTTAGGAATAAAAATACCTCAATATGACACATGTTGTGGTCGATATGACTAAAAGTGTTTGTTATCAGTTTAAAATTGACATTTTAGCTGAAAATCCGTCACTCACTAAAAATCTATCAAACATGCTCTGATTATCTTGAATAACTAGGACATAGATTCATAACTCATTTGTGACATGTATTAAGTAGTCTCACATAAAACCGATGCACAATGCGACCATTATGACTCCTAATGTGTGTTTCCCATTTGAAATGACATTTTAGTAAAAAAACACAATTGGCATACTAAAAACTAAGGATACACATTTTTATTGTTTTGATATTTTTGGAAAATGATCTATATGTCATTTTTGATGTGTAGTAATCAACCACACTTCAATATGATGCACAGTGTGACCTGTATCACTCATAGCGTGTCTTTTTATTTAAAATTGACATCATTTTATTTAAAAAGAACAAGTGACATACTAAAAACAAAGAAATGACATTTTGATTGTCTTGATATTTTAATAAAATTATCCATGAGTCATTTGTGACATGTAGAAGTTGACCAAAACTCATTATAACACACAATGTGATTGGTATGACTCCAAGCATGTATTTTTATTTAAAATAGACATTAATTTAAGTAAAAACAACAAGTGACATACTAAAAACCAGGAAAACTCATTCATACTATTTTTATATATTAGGAAAACAATCCATGAGTCATTTTTGACATGTAAGAGTCAAGAAAACCTCAATACAACATACAATGTGACTGGTATGACTCAAAGTGTCTATTTTTTTTAAAATTGACTCTAATTTAAGTAAAAACAACATGTGGAAAACTGAAAAATGAGAAACCACATTTGGATTGTTTTTATACATTAGAAAATTTATCTATAAGAGATTTGTGACATGTAGAAATCAACAAAACCTCAACCAGACACACAATGTGACTGGTGCGACTAAAAGTGTCCATTATCATTTTAAAATTGGCATTTTATTTCAAAATATGTCACTCACTAAAAACCAATAAAACATGATCTGATTGTCTTCATAATTTAGGTAATAGATTCATAAGACATTTTTGATGTGTATGAAGTAGTATCATATCAAACCAATTCACAATGAAACTATTATGACTTGTAATACTTGTTTCCTAATTGAAATGATATTTTAGTAAAAAAACACAACAGGGATATTGAAAAAATGAACAAATTCATTCATATTTGTTTTATATTTTAGGAAAATGATCTATATGTCATTTTTGATTTTTAATAATCATTCTCACCTCAATATGATGCATGGTGTGACTGATATCTCTCAAAGTGTGTCTTTTTATTTAAAATTGACATTAATTTATGTAAAAATGAACATGTGACATACTGAAAACCAAGAAAACTCATTCATATTGATTCTATATTTTATAAAAATGATCCTTCAGCCATTTATTACATATAGGTTTCAATATCATCTCAATACATTTCATGGTGTGACTAGTATGACTACAAGTGTGTCTTTTTTAAAAATTGACATTAATTTAAGTAAAAAAAAGTGACATACCGAAAAGTAGGAAAACTCATTAAGATTGTTTTTATAATTTATAAAAAATGATATATTAGTCGTTTATAATGTTTAATAATTATTTATACCTCAATATTATGCATGGTTTGGCTGGTATGGCTAAAAGTGTCTTTTTTAGTTAAAATTGAGAATATTTTAAGTAAAAAATCCAATAAAAGACATAAAAGAATATCAAGAAAGCATGTTTGTATTGTTTTAATAATTTAGGAAAATTATCCATAAATATTTTTTGTTGTTTATGATTCAACCACACCACAATATGATGCACATTGTGAAAATTATGATTAAAATTATACATTATCAGCTTAAAATGGCATTTTAGTTCAAAATGTTTCACTCAATGAAAACTAGGAAGACACACTCTAATTGTCTAAATAATTTTGGAAATAAATACCTAAGTCGTTTTTTATGTTTTTGAAGAAATATTACATCAAAATAATGCACTATATGATCGATTTGACTAATAATACATGTTTCTGATTTCAAATTTTGTTTTAGTAAAAAGACACAACTGACATACTGAAAACCAATATAACACAATTAGATTGTTTTGATATTTTATTAAAATGATCTATAATTCATTTTTTCAATTAATAATCATCATCACCTTGATATGATTCCTGGTGGGATAGGTATTACTCAATGTGTGTCTTTTTATTTAAAATTGACATCAATTTAAATAAAAAAGAACATGTGACATACTAAAAACCGAGAAAACACATTAGGATTATTTTGATATTTTATTACAACAATCCTCGAGTCATTTTTGACATTCAGGATTCAACTAAACCCTAGTATAACTCATGGTGTGACTGATATAATTCCATGCATGTCTTATTTATTTTGAATTGATATTAATTGAAGTAAAAAACAACAAGTAACATACTAAAAACAACGAAAACACATTCTGATTGTTTTGATATTTTAGGAAAACAATTTATTAGTCATTTGTGATGTGTAATAATCATTTGAATCTCAATAAGTTGTACATTGTATAATATATTACTCAAAGTGTCTCTTTTTTATTTCAAATTAAAATTAATTTAAGTATATACAATAAGTGACATACTGGAAACTGAGAAAATGCATTTGTATTATTTTCATACTTCTATAAAATTATCAATGAGTCATATTTTGACATGTGGGAATCAAACACACCCTAATCTGAATCACGGTGTGACTAGTATGACTAAAATTTTCTTTTTCCAGTTTAAAATTGACATTTTAGTTCAAAATGTGTCACTTTGGGAAAACCAAGCAAGCACAATTTGATTGTCTTGATAAATTAGGACGGCGGTTTATAAGTCATTTTTGACATATATGAAGTAGTCTCACATCCAAATGATGCATGATGTGACCAGTATGACTCATAATTCATGTTTCTAGTTTGAAATGACATTTTATTAAAAAACACAACTGACACACTAAAAAGAGGGATAACGTATTTCGATTATTTTGATACTTTATGATAATGATACAATATAAATTTATGATAGGTAGGAATCATCCTCACCTCAATCGGATGCATAGTGTGACTTGAATATATCCAAATGATTCATTATTTAAAATTGAAATTAATTTTAGTAAAACAACATATGACATACTCAAAACTGGGAAAATGGGTTCAGGTTGTTTTGATATTTTTGGACAACAATCCATAACTCATTCATGATATGTAAGAATCAACACAACCTTAATAGGAAGCGCATTATGACAAGTATAAGTCCAAATGTGTCTTTTTTATTAAATATTGACATTTTATTAATGTATACATTCATATTAATGTTTAATTTATTTCTTTATAGTATTACAATCATAATATTTATTTGCTTATATAGGCACAATCATTTTCTTGGGTTGAGATGATTTGTGTGGCAACTAATACCATGAGTGTACATTTTTTAGAGGGTATCAAGAGCATCAAATTGAGAAACATAATTTTTTTAAATGATTATTAGATAATTTAAATGTAATTATATAAAATATTTTTTGAAATGTATATAGGAATGACTTTTTGTGTGTACCATGGGTGGAAGTTTTGTATTCCTTGTGTCCTATTAAATGTATATAACAATTTTTAGAAATTATAGGTTTTTGTTTGGTGTGTTGTTATATTAACAGTATATTACATCAAGATGGTCCTCTATCCGCATTTTTTTAGTGTTGATAATGGGGACCACTGATTTTTCATCGTTCTGATTAATAACACTTTTTTAGCACTCTTAAAATCCATTGTGTACATTGTTAAAGTGCCTAAGTATGGTAGTGGATGTCCATGCACCACCCATCATTTCTAGTCCAAATCATTCCTCATATCGAATAATCAAAATATGTAATATGACTTATCAAATATCTATATTGAAAAAAGAATACGTATTTATCATTATTTCCGCGATTAATAAAATAACTATAAAAGTACATATTGTATGTTGAAATGGTATATTTTTTAAGAATTAAACATATCTATGATAAATGACATGGATAATTAGAATAAATTCAATCTTTAATGATCATAGGAAACTAAATATTTCTATGGGACTAAAAAGGAATTAAGAATGTGAATTTCAATAATTTATTATGAAAAATAAATCAAAAACCATCTAGAGGAAGAATATGGATTATATCAATACAATATATCCTATGTGGATTAAAAAAATGGTTGTTATCGTTGGTGAGTAGAAATAATATAAAAAACCTTTTAAAACATTCTTAAGGAATATATATATATTTTTTTAAAATTCATTTCATTTAAAACCACTTTCTAAAACATTTTCTATAAAAATTATCCTTGTATAAATATAATGGAAGCTTCAAATAAATAATGGAATCTAAATCATTATATTTCATAGAAGGTAAAAATAACATTCCTTTTGTGCGGCCAAAAGGTTAGAAAAATGCCTTGTTTTGAAGGTGATAAGAATATTTTGAAAACATATTTAAAAGAAAAAAGGGTAAAAATTTATTTAATAAGTCATTTTTAATGGTTAAAAAGTTTTTTAAAATATTTTCAGAAAACATGTTTTTTTGAATAAAATAGGTTCTCTGACTAAAGAGAGAAATGAAATAAGGTTTTCCTAAAAACTATTTATAAAAACTTTTGAGTAAAAATGAGATTAAAATGTAACTGTTATGTGGAAAATTTCATGAATAACCATATGAGAATAAAACAAAAGGGTTTATTAAAAATTGATCAAATAATTTACTCTAATTCATATTCAAGTGTAAAAAATCCCAAACAAAATGAGATTGTGATGTAAACCCTTGAAAATTCATAATGACGGTGTAATAAAAAATAAATGAATATATTTTGTGTCTCAAATGTAAATACATAGAAGAAAATATGAAATAAAAAAATATATATTAAAAATGTATTACACATATAATTTTATAATATTAACAAAAATTAATATTTAATATAACCTAAAGAAAAGAAATTTTTTTTATGTAATTATTTTCCACTTGGTAATTCTTAATTCAAATTACCTTTGATGAAAAAATATATATTTAAAACTCTAAATATCATGAATAATTTATTGATCATGATATTATAATTCAACTTGGTAGTATATACACAATATATAACAAATTAGGTGCATAGTAATAAAATATTTCTCAAATAATAGAAATTGGGACGAAGTCCCTTCTACTTAGTAGCTTTTTAATTATAAGTCCCATGAAAGATATAACATAAAAAAATAAAATACACAGAATATTGAAATATTAATGATATATTATATTAAAATTTGAATTATATACACTACAAAAAAGAAGTAAGTGGTGAAAATAATGTATGCCTTATAGAAAGAAAATTGAGACATGAATCCCTTACCGTATGTTTCCTTTTGGGTGAACATCCATTATCCTCTTGAATATGGGTTTTGAACATGTCAGTAATATATACCAAAACAATGATCATATTTTTAATGATATATATTAACTTCCTATTATATCTTATTACCCCTTTGTTAATATTCTTTCATTATTTTCACTATTTCGGGTGTCAATTGCTTAGTTTTTCGAGTATGTCTTAACTTGTTTTAAGTTGTTGATATTAATTATATAATTATTTAACAACCTAAAGAATGTAAAAATTTATTTATTTTTTGTATATATTCAGTATATATGAATTTATAATAATCCATAATATATGGATATAAGAAATGTAATGCACTATTCATGGAGACGGTAGTGCATACTTACAAATAAACGCTACTTCCATTTCATTTTCAAATTAAAAGAATACAACTTTAAATATATATATATTTATATTATGATTGTATTATCATATATATGTCTTATATTTCAAATATTTTTATTAAAATAATCCTTTATACCTTCCATGTATAGTGTGAACAAATCACATTTCTTTGAGGAGGCTGTAGTCCACACTTCTACAAATGATGTTATCATATTTACACAAAATGTAAAGAATAAGGATATGTGTTATATAAAAATTAAAGAAAAATAAATAAATTATGAATATTTTATATAAATTTCTTTCCCTTCATAATTAACAACCATGAGATGTGGTAAAGGAAGAACGAATGACGTCGTTTTCTGAGTTGGTAGTTCATTGTCCACATAAATGGTAAGTATGTTACCATTTAGATGGAAGTGTGTGTATGTGTACGTTTGAACCCTAGAATAAAAATATATCAATATAGTGGGGATAATTTTCATATTATATAATCAGGGAATAGGAATATTTTCGGGGGGTGGATAAAGAAAACAAAGCAATAGAGCTTGGGGGAGGATGTTAGCTCTTATTCGGGTAACTCCTTTGGGTTTGCACCAAAGGGATTACTTGGTTGTATTCCTTACCAAATGAAGGATTATAGTATTATTTGAGTTATTTTTTGGACATATTTGAGCATATATTGATCTAGGAGAAGTAGATTGAGAGGTGTAAGGTTGTGGGAGGGGTAAGGGCCTTTTTATAGTGAAGGAGGAGTGGCGTTCTTGTAAATTTTTAAAAAAAAATGCCACCCAAGTTTGTCCTATATAAATTTAAACAAATAATATAAATAATTAAATAAAAGGGGGTACAGGTTCAATATATGTCCGTCAATTTTATTTTGGATAATTTTATAGGTTATTTTGGACCTTACGTTTAAGGTTTAATCTATTTTTTGGTGATTTTTCTCTTAATCGCTATAATTTATTTTAACCACTTTCAATTATATTTTTTGTGAGAAAATATGTTGACCGTATTACAAATTATAATTAATTTGGGTTAAAAATATTTAATCCATTTTTACAAATTTTAATCACAGAAGTGGAAGAATGCAATTGATATTTAATCTCAGAGACGGGACGACAAAGTGGGGTTTTAAAGTCAAATGATCAAGAGCTTGCTATGTATTTGTAACCAATTTAAAAGTGAAACTAATTCCAATGAACTAAATAATAATAATATATGTTAACCTTATATAAATTAAATTTAAAATCAATTAAATATATAATTAAACCTTATAAATAAATCAATTGAAAAAACGGTTTTGAATTAGAATTCTCCAATTTTTACTATTTATCAAAAAATGAAACATCTCAAAAAAAATACCAAGAAATGTATCCTAACATAGTTTTTATGTTTCTATTTAAAAAAATGAGGTTTATTTTTACATATTTAATTTATAAAATTTACAAAATTTTTATTTAACATAGGTTCCCCATTTAACGATAGCAAAAGTGACATGTTAAAAATATAGGTTTTATGCATAACATTAAGTTCATTATTATCTTATGCTTATAGTATTTTTTGGATTAATAAAAATTTTATTTAGTATAATATATATTTATTGTTAATGTCATTAAATAATTGAAATTAATTTAATTTATGGAGATAAAAAGAATTTGTGTGCACAAAAATAGTTTTTTATAAAAAACAATCCCTTTATATTCAATTGGTTATTATATTTATTTATAATTTATTTTTCACCAAAAAATTCAACAATTTATTTTCATACATTATTTAATAATATTCTTAACCACTAATTTAATATCTAGGTTATATCTTATAATTTTATATAATAATATTTTAATAATACATTGTTGCTGGGTAAAACTCAGATTTGCGTGTAATATAAGCTATCGAAGAAAGTATTTATTACGTGTAATGAATGGTAACTCAATATTGTGTTCATTGAAAGTTATATATTGAATTTATTTAAAGTGGTAATTTTATTATAAGGTGTCAACATATTATATTCCATTATGCACTTGGTATTGCACATCATACACGCTATCAAATATAATGATTTTATTTAATAATTTCTAGTTGTTACACTCTATATAATAAATTATCCAACAACAATGGAGGTACCCAGTACCATAATAATCAAAAATCATGTGACCATGTAAGTACTCCACATGGTTCCTATAAATATGTCATTACGTTGTTGAAATAGACACTCTCCATTGATTCTTATTGTGGAGGTTCTCCCTATGATGAAATATATACTCACTGTAAAGGTATTAAAATGGAGATAGAGAAATGATAATCCATGGAGGTCCTGAGTGTGGTTCCCATAATGGTGATCCTACTATAAAAAATATTCACTCAATGAGAAGTTATTTTCCATGGTGATCAAGAAGTAAGAAATCATGGTGGTCCTCCATTGGGTGCCTACCATGAAGGTTTTCCCCATGATTAAATTTTTTCTCTCCAAATAGGTTTTTGCCATTGTAATCAACAATAAATTTTCTATGGAGGTCCACCATATGGTTCCCACATTACATGTTTTTACCATAAAAATGTAAAATAACCATAGTTGTCCTACCCATGTTGAAAATCAAAATACAAGCATAAATGGTGTTTCTATCGATAGAAATCATTGTGAAAGTCCTCCTTATGATGATAAATAAAACTAAAACTAACACCATCCATGTGTCATAATAACTTCAAAACACCTCGCATATAAAGTGATACATATGAAATAAAAATAAGATTCATCAGACACACCTTCATCAATTATATATGAATTAATGGGAAAACTATGATGGAGATCATCATTGGTCCCTCTATTTAACCTTTTAAGATTTGGTGGACTTAAAAATGACAAAAATATATTTGTGTTACCTCAAAAAATAGTCAATAGACAACCTTCATGGTTGTATAAACTTGATAATGAATTAGTTGATTATAAGGATGATTTTAATAATATATCAATGGAATTGGTTGCTGATAAAATAACAAAGATATATCAGAACCATTCAACCCCTCAATATATTATTCCAAATATTATAAAGTAAGATTAGATATCAGTTATTCGATATAATATATCGATCAAGTTAAGTAGGTTTTGATGTATGTGTTTTCCTTGTAAAGGATATAGAAATCATCTCAAGCGATTAGATGTGTAATGCATCCAAGTTGACCTTGATGCCAATATGGTAGTATAAAACCCCAAGTACGGTAAATAACATGATTTATAGTAAATTGAAATCCTAAATATCCTCATGATTATTTTCTAAATAATTACATATGATTACCCTTATGTATGCATCATAAATTGTAATGAATTTCATATATTTCATTTTCCCTCATTCAAGAATTATTAGGATCGATCACTTGTGGATGGTTACAATTTCATCACCAAAAGTCATGCCTTGAATCCAATGTATTAAATTACTAGTTGTTTTATTTGATTACAATTTACTATCTCTATAACATAAAGATGGTGTACTTAATAAGATAGTGCAACCGAAAAAATTATTTATTAGACTACTGATAAAGTTGAACATGCATGGGACTTAAAGTAATCGAAACCTATAAAGGTGGACCCTAATCTATAGATTACTCCTCTCAACCACATTCCCCAAAATAATTCTCATCTTGGTATCATTATAACACAATTTTGAAATGTAAAAATATTAAGGATTATCACCACAAAATTACTAGTTCATCCTCTACCCATTGCTATGGGGGGATTTCCCCCTCAATCACCATTATATCATTGATCAGTCAAAAGAATGCCCAAAATTATTTTTTTGTATCCAATGAGAAATTGAATAATCAAAATAATAATAGTAGATACCTATCCCTTTTATAAGATAACTCATCTTCTTGGATCATGTTCTTTAGTGGTTAGTGAAAATTTCCATTAAATCATAGGTCATGAGAAATATATCACTTCATCTCAATAGGAGCTTTAAAATAATAATGTTTGCTTTATTAATGTATGTAAAGTTATATGTCCATATAATAGGTTAATAGTATAGGATGATTACTGCTAGCCCCATAATAATTACTCTAATACTGATAAAACCCCATACATCACTAATATAGAGATGTATTTGGTCCCTAAGGGATTCACATGAATGACTGTTATCACTACTGGTTCTATCAATGATTCACAATAACATTATAATAATTTTGAGGATAAGGATGTGGCATATTTAGATAATTTCGTTCATATTTTGATATGTTAATAAGTTGTATAACCTTTAAATAAAAGACGATACCAATCATTCTGATCCCACCTTAATTTCCATATCCAATGACTCAGTTTTACAAGGATTAGGGGAAAATCATTTCTAATTCCATAGCACAATAGCCCCATAAAACTGTTAATTATTTCTTTAACAAATAACAATTCACACATTTGAATCCGAACATATAAAATATTAATAAAATTAATGTTGATTTTATTAAAGGGAACATATCTAGTGAGAATGATTTATGACTTGATTTTATACCTCATTTTTCTAGTTATCCTTAACAAAAAGTAGTTTCTCAACCCGATCAAGAATAACAGATATGTATAAATAACCCAAGAAAAAAATCCACTCATCCAGTTAATCACTACATAAATAGATTATCTGTAGTTTATTCTATTGGACCTTTCTAAATCCTATGATAATGTGATTCATTCTAGACAGACATCTGTATAGGTAAAGTCATTATAGTTTGAAATTATTAATGTCATTACTTCTTGACTAGAGACTATTGATGCTCGATGTTCATTAGTATAATATAGATGAAACCATATCCCAAATGTGTGGAATTGATCTTTCACAATCCAATGTTGATGATCAAAACATCTCATTCTTAAATGTTATGGGATAACTTGAGAATAATCTCACTCATTTTACCTCATGATGTGTCCCAAAATTGGGGACTCATGAACAATAGGAAGAAATTAAGCTTACTTGTTAAATATATACTATATAAGGTCCCATATATGTTTTTTATAGTATTATTAAGGATAGATAAATTGTAACACCCCGAGATTTTATGAAAAATATTCTTTTTAATTTCATTAATGTCTTGTGTTATACGCTACACCAAAAGGAGCTTTCACAACACACATCTCTGACCTGGCTTGAATTAGACGCAATCGCGACCTTCCACGATAGCGTGTGTTGTACGCAACACCAAGTTTCGCTAAACAACGATATGCTATTAAGATATTATTAAAACTAGCCGTTATGAATAGTAATAACCACTTTTTGAAATTTTGTAAATTTTATTTTTCAAAATGGACTTAATTTATGGATTCAGAGTATCATATTTAGCCTAAGGTGAAATTATGGTACTTTTGGGATAACTTTCATATTCTGATGAATAGTGAAAATTACTAAATTTTAATTAAAAACAACTTTTTTAATCGAAATAATTAATAGTGATAAATTATTAATTTGAGTGGTTTTAAAGTATATTTAGAATATATTTTTACAATTTAATACAATGTTGTTCATTGGATGTAATTTCAAATTTAAACCAGTTATAAACAAGTGTCAATCTTTTGATAGTTATTATCTCTTAAAAACACGCTATTTGTTGTGACAGTGGAAATTAATTATAAAATTAATTAATGCAACTTATATGTTGGGAATTTTGTAAAATAGAAATAATTTTTGAATTCGGAATATCAATTATATCTTAGGGTGAAATTTTGGCATTTTTCTGAAAAACGTCAATTTTTGATGAATAGTGAAACCACTAAGTGGTAGGTTAAAAACTGAATTTTGCATAAAACTTAGTTTTACCGCTTCTGTGAATTGAATTTCGAAAATCCGACAGATATGGTTGATATCAGTAAATAAAATGTGTTTCAATGAGATAAAAATTATTTTTGGTGAATAGTAACTTTTTACTTTTTTTACCGCGGTTAATAGTAAATAGGGTAACTAAGGGTAAATATGATATTACTATTACCCTAACACATGTCCTAATTCTATTGGATAATTGTAATTCGACCAGAAATAACCTTATGAATATAATATGACCATTTAGGTCCACTTGGATTAGATTATGACATTTAATATTATTTTATTTAATGAATAGTTAAAATAGTTAAAATCAACGTTTAATAAGTAAATCATTTTTAATACGGGGTTATACATAAGATAAATTCGACTATAAATATTCATTATAAATATAAAAAGATTTCATATATAATGGTATTTTATTTGTAATTTTTAGACATTAAATAATTTAATTTATTTATGACACAATGATGATGCAGTAATTATCTTATTAATGAAATATTGACATAATTGATGTTATAAACACCAAAATAAATAGAATTTGAGACTTTTTATGAATTCCACTAATTTTCTAGGTTACTATGATATATTAGTGTTGATTTAATCAACTTGGTTAGAACATATAATTCTGTTATGACTTTCACAAAAACCATATATCAAATAGTGTCAAAATTGACACAAAATAGTTTTTAAATAAAATATTATATTATTAATAGTTATTTTATTCCTAAAAATCTAATGTTAGGCCAAATGACTTAGATAAGGATATATATATTAATAACAAACAATTTGGGGTTCGTTTGGCATGTTATAGTAAGTGTATTAACCATATAGTGTAAGAAAACAAAAAGACACGGTAAAAGTTAAATTATTTATCTTAGAGTTAAATCTCATTGATAAGGTTAAAATAATAACCTAAACTTGTCTAAATCCTATTGGTTGATATGATTTCGACCCATCCCCACTTTATCTTAGAAATAAGACCCTTTGGAACCATTATAAACCGATTTTGACTTTAATATAAAATAATATTTTGAGATTTTCCTAAGGTGCCCCTCTACTCCCTTATAAAAGGACACCTCCTCCCCCTCCTCCTCACACCAATTTGAGCACTCAAGCTCGGAAAACCCCTGCCAAAATCCCTTCTCCACTTCCCTAGAATAATCCTAGAGGTTCTGGTCTTCTTCAAAGACCAATCTTAGTTCCCTAAGTGGAGGATTCAAAGAGGCGTTTCAAAGAAGAGGTAATATCCATTACCGATCTTTTCAATCTCTTTCTTCTTCAACTTCTTCTTCTTCAGTTGTTTCATGACAAAGTAATAACATCAGTATTAATTACATACTGATATGTTATTATAAATATGAAACAACCCTAATTCACCTTCTATCCATCCTACGGAAAAATGAAATCACCGCACGTGCGTACGTACGGAATACCGTCTCCACGCCGTGGTGTAATCTATTTTCCACCACCACCTTAATAGGATGGGTATAATGGTGTGATGAGTAACTATATATGATTATTATAAAGTGATATTGATACTAAAATATTCTACATACACTTCAACAAAATTCGACGACCATGGGAATGATATCATCGCTTGTGCGTACGTACGGACTACCGTCTCCACGACGCGATGAGATTCACTCTCAATGATTAACCATTCATGAATGATTATAAAGTATATATAATAAGTACTAATGAATTATATGACCTAATAATGATACTGGATTTATGTAAATTTATATGTATGTCATCTACTTAATTCCATTCACTTCAATAAGGAAACAAAAACAACGTTCATGCGTACGTACGGACTACCGTCTCCATGAACGGTGTATTTCATTCCATTTATCGATATATTATATATATATATATATATATTCTGAATATATATTATATATAAATCTTGTTTTAAATTCTGGATATAATTAATCATGATCCAAGTAATCATATTAATAATTACAAGTTAAAAACACGAACGACAAATGAGACGATTTTACCCAAAACACTACTTCAACATGAATTTACAGAAGAACGGGTAATATAAAGTCATAAGTGGACCATATATGATATAATAACAATGAATATGATTATGGAATAATTCAATAACATTATTTAAATCATTATACAGGAGGTTGGGACACTTACAAAGTAAGTCGGACCTAAGGTAAGGGAAAATATCACAATCTTGTTTTTATCCGAGATTGTTTTTACTTTGGAATTTACTGGGGTGTATTTTATCATCAACATCCATGTTCCCTCAATATTTAATATTATTTCCATCCACCTACAATTGTTTAAATCCAATTTTACCCTTCGGTGAGTTTTTAGTAAAAGATATGAAAGGAATCTTTTGTCGTTTTTCGTACGAGGTACTTTTTGACTTTTCTGACAAAAGTATGAAAAATGTTTTTTTTAATTATACGGCATAAATGGATTTTTAAAACATTATTTCCAAGAAGCTTCCTTTTCAAGTTTTCATGTTTATTTTTAATCAAATTCTTTTAGTTATAATTTTATTACATGTTAAGAAATGAAAAGTGTTTTTTTTTTGAAGTAGAAAGGATATTTTCCTCAAGAATGGAGTTCAAGTGTTTTATCAAAATTATTTTCCATCAAAGATAATAAAGTGTTCTGTTTCTATCCCTATTATTACATGGATTGGAATATGTTGTGATGGAAATATTTTTTATGAATTCCTTTATCTTATATGAATTGTTTTATGATGTCACAATGTTTAAGATTCCCATTTTTATTACATGGGTTATGCAATGATGTATGTTTTAAGATTTTGTGGCACACATAAGAATGGTATCATTATGAGATGGGTGGGACCTATATCTCCCTCCAATTCATTGGGTAAAGATTTTATATCTCATGAGGTAGACATGGCTGGAATGGTAGGTTATACCGGTTCAGTGAAAAAGGACTGAAACGAGGGCGACTCAGTTCAGAAAGGGACTTTGTCCACTAAGATAGTCTTGGAAATGAGTCTTGACTAACAAGAAATGATTCTCTATGATTATGTGTGAATGCCACAAAGTTTCATGTTTTAAGTTATGATTATTGTGATTACATTTCACTGCCATGATTTATCCCATGTTATGAAATTATGCTCTCTTTTGCAGGTTAAGATTTTCAAAATGTTATGTTCTTATGATGTGATTGATATTTCTTTTGTATACCCTTACTGAGCATTTGAGCTCACCCTTTTATGTTTTCATTTCCCCAGGATATAATGAAAGGTTTTAGGTATAAAAAAAGAAGATCTTTATGGGAGATGTTGAAGATCTTTCACCAGGATTAGATGATTATATTCCGAGTTTCCAAAGACACTAAACTATTACAATCCTTGTGTGTGTGTTATTGTTATGTACTAAGTATTCCGCAAATGTAATGTAATGTCAATGTACGTCAAGCTTCGGGTCTATACAGTTGGTATCAGAGGAAAGGTTTAGTCAACCTTTGGAAACTAGGATGTGAAAACATTAGTGACATCCCTAGAGATATTTCTAAGGTATGTCAAGGGATGTCCCTAAGGTTAAGTATACGTATAGGTTATAGTACTAGAATTACGCTAAAGATCATATAATTAAACCTAAGATGTTAGATATTGAAGGTACTCTCCCTTTATTATGTTGTTTTCCCCTAGCATGATTTTTGCCTCTCACACAATTCTTTTTGGGTTTTAGAAAATGGCTAGAAAGAAGATGATTCACGATAATGGAGAATATGATGGACAATGGAATGATATTCTTCATAATGAAATGGGATTTGGAAGTCCAAACATCATTTTTATGCCGAATCAGCAATCTCATAATATGATCAATAAAGTAAAATTTGGTAAGTTTCCTGACTCGGCTAATAAGAGAAAGATGGAGTTTCATGATGATCATAGAGGAAAGAATGTTCAATTTCCCCTATGTAAATCATGTGGGAAGAGGAATCAAGGAGAATGTTTCAAAGGAACTGGAAGATGCTTTGGGTGTGGAAAAGAAGGACACAAAGCAAGTAAGTGCAAAGGAAAAGGTTCAGTTAACACCATGGATGAGAATAATGGTATTGCTACGACGTCAACAATGGTTAAATGTTTTAAATGTGGAATGTAAGGGCATTATGAAAACCAATTCCATAAGGGAAAGTCTCATGAAGAGAATCAGTATGGTTGTATGGGAAGTATTTATGTTGATGATGATGAAGAGACTACAAATGATATGTGAGATGAAAGAATTGTTGAAGCTCGGTCAGTGGTTTAAGAAGGTAGTGGAATGATTACATGTTTATCAAGTGTAATGTTGTATAAGTAATCCCATGGTACTATGAAATAAAGAGACATCTAAGGATTGTTACACTATTTTCTTTCCTATGTTTTTAAAGTGTATGATTAATGGTACTAGTAACTATGAAATGTTATTTAGATATTTTTTGGAAAGTAGATGATATGCGCATAATGAAGGAATAATAAGATAATGAGGTATTTGGTTGTATTCATGAGCTCATGACTGATATAAGGAGAAGGTTATATCATGGTTTGAGTATATATAATTTTTGGATTTTGGTATGTGGAAAGAGTTAACTTTTAATTGCATTCATGTTTTCACTAAGGTTCAATGGGTATTCAAGAGAATACGTGATTAATGCCTTTGAATGTTTGGAATATGACCAACAAGACATATCTTATGATATATGGGGATCAACGACAGTATTAAATCTCTGGTAACCGTTTTCACTATATTATGAGAGTGGACTGCAGTATTATGGATAAGCCTAAAGATTAGAATGGATTATGTTGGACATAAGTTAGTATTGTTTAAGGATATAAGATTTTAGATATTATTGATGGGATGTTATAGTAATGTAGTTTTAGAAAAAGGACAACCTGCAGGACGGGCGACAACCCATCGCGTCGGACAAGGATGTGGGAATCGAACCCACAACCGAAGTGCGACTGGCCTTTATCGCCTACCACTGGCCTACAGGAAGTCCCTGTTTAGTAGAAACTAGTTTTATTATATTAAGGAGTATGATTTATGAAGTATAAGTTCGTTTTAGGAACCATATATCTTTAATCTCACTATAGATGGACTTATGTATTTTTTGATAACTTTTCTAACCTTTTGAGACAGATGGAATGACCCATCATTCTATCACATGATCTGCTAACACATCACGAATGACAAATTCAACTTAATTTCTTTAAGAGATGAAGTAGAAATTGTCTAAAGAACAACAAATAGTTAGACTATACCAAAATCATGAAAGTATTTCTTCTAATTCCAATTTCATCAACTTTAGGGAAATGATCTTGAAAACCAAAAATGTTGTCCTAGTGCTCTTATATCTGATGAATCAGATGGTACCTTAGATCGTCACAAATTTATGGATTTGTGATTGCTATATTTTCCATATCAATGTTCTCTACCACTCTCCATCAGAACATGATGGTTAGATTTCTCTTCCATATCCATATTTTCACCTATGTGGAAACCCAGTGATTAGTTTATTTGGGTAACCGTTACGTTTCATACTTTTGTTTTTAAAGATTGGTTTTGGAATTCCTTTTTACGATGTGGGTTTCGATTAAAGAAACTTTCGAATAGTAAACCATTTATAACCCCGACGAATTTCGAGGGCGAAATTCATTTTAAGGGGGGTAGAATGTAACACCCCGAGATTTTATGAAAAATATTCTTTTTAATTTCATTAATGTCTTGTGTTATACGCTACACCAAAAGGAGCTTTCGCAACACACATCTCTGACCTGGCTTGAATTAGACGTAATCACGACCTTCCACGATAGCGTGTGTTGTACGCAACACCAAGTTTCGCTAAACAACGATATGCTATTAAGATATTATTAAAACTAGCCATTATGAATAGTAATAACCACTTTTTGAAATTTTGTAAATTTTATTTTTCAAAATGGACTTCATTTATGGATTCGGAGTATCGAATTTAGCCTAAGGTGAAATTATGGTACTTTTCGGATAACTTTCATATTTTGATGAATAGTGAAAATTACTAAATTTTAATTAAAAACAACTTTTTTAATCGAAATAATTAATAGTGATAAATTATTAATTTGAGTGGTTTTAAATTATATTTAGAATATATTTTTAAAATTTAAAAAAAATTTGGTCATTGGATGTAATTTCACATTTAAACTAGTTATAAACCAGTGTCAACCTTTTGATAGTTATTATCTCTTAAAAACACGCTATTTGTTGTGACAGCGGAAATTAATTATAAAATTAATTAATGCAACTTATATGTTGGGAATTTTTTAAAATAGAAATCATTTTTGAATTCGGAATATCAATTATAGCTTAGGGTGAAATTTTGTCATTTTTCTGAAAAACTTCAATTTTTGATGAATAGTGAAACCACTAAGTGGTAGGTTAAAAACTAAATTTTGCATAAAACTTAATTTTACCGCTTCTGTGAATGGAATTTCGAAAATCCGACAGACACGGTTGATATCAGTAAATAAATTGTGGTTCAATGAGATAAAAATAATTTTTTGGTGAATAGTAACTTTTTACTTTTTTTACCGTGGTTAATAGTAAATAGGGTAACTAAGGGTAAATATGATATTACTATTACCCTAACACATGTCCTAATTCTATTGGATAAGTGTAATTCGACCAAAAACAACCTTATGAATATAATATGACCATTTAGGTCCACTTGGATTAGATTATGACATTTAATATTATTTTATTTAATGAATAGTTAAAATAGTTAAAATCAAAGTTTAATAAGTAAATCATTTTTAATATGGGGTTATACATAAGTTAAATTTGACTATAAATATTAATTAGAAATCTAAAAATATTTCCTATATAATGGTATTTTATTTGTAATTTTTATACATTAAATAATTTAATTTATTTATGACACAATGATGATGCAGTAATTATCTTATTAATGAAATATTGACATAATTGATGTTATAAACACCAAAATAAATGGAATTTGAGACTTTTTATGAATTCCACTAATTTTCTAGGTTACTATGATATATTATTGTTGATTTAATAAACTTGGTTCGAACATATAATTCTGTTATGACTTTCACAAAAATCATATATCAAATAGTGTCAAAATTGACACAAAATAATTTTTAAATCAAATATTATATTATTAATTGTTATTTTATTCCTAAAAATCTAATGTTCAGCCAAATGACCTAGATAAGGATATATATGTTAATAATAAGAAATTTGGGGTTCGTTTGGCATGTTATAGTAAGTGTATTAACCATATAGTGTAAGAAAACAAAAAGACACGGTAAAAGTTAAATTATTTAACTTAGAGTTAAATCTAATTGATAAGGTTAAAATAATAACCTAAACTTGTCTAAATCCTATTTGTTGATAGGATTTCGACCCATACCCACATTAGCTTCGAAATAAGACCCTTTGGAATCATTATAAACCGATTTTGACTTTAATATAAAATAATATTTTGAGATATTCCTAAGGTGCCCCTCTCCTCCCTTATAAAAGGACACCTCCTCCCCCTCCTCCTCACACCAATTTGAGCACTCAAGCTCGGCCAAACCCTTCCAAAATCCCTTCTCCACTTCCCTAGAATAATCCTAGAGGTCCTGGTCTTCTTCAAAGACCAATCTTAGTTCCCTAAGTGGAGGATTCAAAGAGGCGTTTCAAAGAAGAGGTAATATCCATTACCGATCTTTTCAATCTCTTTCTTCTTCAAATTCTTCTTCTTTAGTTGTTTCATGACAAAGTAATAACATCAGTATTAATTACATACTGATATGTTATTATAAATATGAAACAACCCTAATTCACCTTCTATCCATCCTACGGAAAAATGAAATCACCGCGCGTGCGTACTTACGGAATACCATCTCCACGCCGTGGTGTAATCTATTTTCCACCACCACCTTAATAGGATGGTTATAATGGTGTAATTAGTAAATATATATGATTATTATAAAGTGATATTGATACTAAAATATTCTACATACACTTCAACACAATTCCACGACCATGGGAATGATATCATCGCTCGTGCGTACGTACGGACTACCGTCTCCACGATGCGATGAGATTCATTCTCAATGATTAACCATTCATTAATGATTATAAAGTATATATAATAAGTACTAATGAAATATATGACATAATAATGATACTTTATTTATGTAAACTTATATGTATGTCATCTACTTAATTCTATTCACTTCAATAAGGAAACGAAAACAGCATTCATGCGTACGTACGGACTACCGTCTCCATGAACGGTGTATTTCATTCCATTTATCGATATATTATATATATATATATATTATGAATATATATTATATATAAATCATGTTTTACATTCTGGATATAAGTAATCATGATCCAAGTAATCATATTAATAATTACAAGTTAAAAACACGAAAGACAAATGAGATGATTTTACCCAAAACGCTACTTTAACATGAATTTACAAAAGAACGGGTAATATAAAGTCCTAAGTGGACCACATATGATATAATAACAATGAATATGATTCTGGAATAAGTCAATAACATTATTTAAATTATTATACAGGAGTTTCAGACACTTACAAAGCAAGTCGGACCTAAGGTAAGGGAAAATATCACAATCTCCTTTTTATCCGAGATTGTTTTTACTTTGGCATTTACTGGGGTGTATTTTATCATCAACATCCATGTTCCCTCAATATGTAATATTATTTCCATCCACCTAAAATTGTTTAAATCAAATTTTACCCTTCGGTGAGTTTTTAGAAAAAGATATGAAAGGAATCTTTTGTCGTTTTTCGTACGAGGTACTTTTTGACTTCTCCAAAAAAAGTATGAAAAATGTTTTTTTACTTATATGGCATAAATGGATTTTTAAAACATTATTTCCAAGAATCTTCCTTTACAAGTTTTCAAGTTTATTTTTAATCAAATTCTTTTAGTTATAATTTTATGACATGTTAAGAAATGAAAAGTGTTTTTTTAAGTAGAAAGGATATTTTCCTCAAGAATGGAGATCAAGTGTTTTATCAAAATTATTTTCCATCTAAGATAATAAAGGGTTCTATTTCAATCCCTATTATTACATGGATTTGAATATGTTGTGATGGAAATATTTTTTATGAATTCCTTTATCTTATATGAATTTTTTTATGATGTCACGATGATTAAGATTCCCATTTTCATTACATGGGTTATGCAATGATGTATGTTTTAAGATTTTGTGGCACACATAAGAATGGTATCATTATGAGATGGGTGGGACCTATATCTCCCTCCAATGAATTGGGTAAAGATTTTATATCTCATGAGGTAGACATCGCTGGAACGGTAGGTTATACCAGTTCAGTGAAATAGGACTGAAACGAGGGTGACTCGGTTCAGAAATGGACTTTGTCCACTAAGATAGTCTTGGAAATGAGTCTTGACTAACAAGAAATGATTCTCTATGATTATGTGTGAATGCAACAAAGTTTCATGTTTTAAGTTATGATTATTGTGATTACATTTCACTGCCATGGTTTATCCCATGTTATGAAATTATGCTCTCTTTTGCAGGTTAAGATTTTCAAAATGTTATGTTCTTATGATGTGATTGATATTTCTTTTGTTTACCCTTACTGAGAATTTGATCTCACCGTTTTATGTTTTCCTTTCCCCAAGATATAAAGAAAGGTTTTAGGTATAAAAAAAGGAAGATCTTTATGGGAGATGTTGAAGATCTTTCACCAGGATTAGAAGATTATATTCCGAGTTTCCAAAGACACTAAACTATTAAGATCCTTGTGTGTGTGTTTTTGTTATGTACTAAGTATTACGCAAATGTAATGTAATGTCAATGTACGTCAAGCTTCGAGTCTCTACATAAATCACTAGTTTAGATGATCTTCAGAAAAAATTATTTTACCAATTCAACTATATATTGAAGGAAATTGGAATCCATTTAATCTCTTATTTTAACAAATAGTTGAATGATAGGGTCTATAATTTCATTCCCAAGTGGATGGTTCTAACATATCTATTGGAACAATTTCAATAGATTCACATAAAGAAATTGGAAGATGAGTTCTTGACTATATTGATCTTGTAGAAATATCTTAATGAATTTAATGATTTAATTAAATAAAATAATTCCAAGAAGATACCAATAGTCAAACTAGAATGAAATCTGGAAAAACGGTAGAAAATAGATAACCAACAATAGTTTATTTTGGGTTTAATGACACTTTAAACAATAAGAAAAGCATTTCACATTAGTGTAATAAAACCATTATAAAATGAAGTGTAAAGAAATATTTCGTGGTGATTAGTCTAGTTTCATATAAGATTATTTAAAATGATATAAAATTAATATTTCGTGGTGGTTCTTATGTATTTATAATAATTTATCCATTTTTCATTTTAGGAAAACCACTAGTGGTGGTTTTAATTACAATTAAATATAAACATTACTTAGAGGAAATATAATATGTGGATAATTAATTAAAATTATTTAGTGATGGTTTGAATTTCCTTCAAATATAAAGGTTCATTAAGCCACTAGGACTTACTATTGTGAAATATAACCAATTTAGATATAACATCCCTAGTGTAAATAGAAACCAAAGATATAGAAAATAAAATTTATATACTTATGACAATTCAAAAAATAAATATATAAAGTATATCTAATAAACTAATCCATGTACATTTTATAACATGGATTAAATCAAGTTAGCTTTATAGTGTTCCATAAAATTAATAAAGCATGGTATAAATGCAAAGAAATGTATTATAATAACAATAAAAACAAGGTCTGAGACATGGAAGAAGTGATAATGAAATCATATTAGTTTCAAATAAAAAAATGACCAAGGCATGAAATAAGGAATGAATAACTCCTATTTGTATCAATACAATCATTTCATAAGAAATAAATTACATGTAGAATGGTATACCTTGAAAATGAAATAGCATTAAAATTAACAACAGAATATTTTTTGAAAATAAATAAGCTATAAAATTAAAATTTAGGTTTAATAATATATCCATATTTAAAACATTATTTAGGTGAGTATAAAAATCAAATATACTAAATGGAATTATTTTATAACATTATAAATAATCAACCTAATAATTCATCTAAGTGAAATCGGGATTTATAATAATTACACCCCATACATAAATACGTTAAAGAATAATAAATGAATTATAATAACCCATACTACATTAAATGATTAGGTCATATCAATGGGGATAATAATTTAATTACATTTATTAAATTTTACCATGAAATACTTCCACATATATTTTCAAATATAATTTTATAGCATATAAATGTTTATAGAAATCCATGAGAGTGTTTTTAAATTTAATATACTATCACTCTATTATTATTATTTGTTCAACAACTAATTCCTTGTTAAAATAATTTCAATAACACTTTATGCTCAATTTTCTTATCTTCGAATCCATGTGATAGGTGAAAATGACTTTTGACATAAAATACCTATTTAAAACATAACTACCCCCAATGAATAAATTTTCACGTTTTATATTTAATAGAATCAGTACCCAAAGAAATGATGTTTTAATTATGAACATTGTAAATGGAATAAAATACATGGCGGTGTATGTAAAAAAGTTAGGAATGGATATATAAGTCATCCAATCCATATAATCATTATATAGGTTTTTACATTTTCAATAAAATATAAAAAAATTGTGGTTTACATCATTGATAATAAAATACAATATACAAGTAATCAATTTAAGTTATAGAGTAACATAACCAAAATAGAGTTCAAGACCGGTCCTCGTTATAATTGCCTCTGGATGAATGAATATATTTGTATTCATCATATCAACCTACTTGTGGTGTGTGCATTGAAATTTATTTGAAAACTAGTCTAATATATATATATATATATATATATATTAATATAGAAAAAAAATAATGCTCTACATGATTATAAATTTTTTAAATTTACCTATTCACATTGTCCAGCCATTAAGGAAATCCAATCAAGTACATTTTGATCAATATTTTAATATAATTCATCTAATAAATTTTTTATAGTGAACACCTTAATATACTAAATATTTAAATGAATACCCCATTCCAATATTAGTTTACCCTAATCCTAGATTTTTTTAATAATAATAAATTCTCTTTATGCTTTTTTATTGAGGAGAAAAACATAACCTAGAATAATTGGTGTTAAAGTAAATATACCTGATGAATTTCCAAAGATAAGAGAAGGGGATAGTCCAAAAATCATCCCACACACATGATCCAGATTCTCATCTACAAGGACTTGACTAAAATAATAATCATGGGACAATGAGTAGGAGTGCACTGGATTGAAAACCAAAAATTTTATTATTTTCATCTTCAAAATAATTTTCAATTAAATTTAATGAAAAATAAAAAATAAAAAATAAATGTAATGAAACCATTTTGTACCCTAATTGATTTAGATGGTTTATTCACATAACTAGTATCATCATTGGCATAGATATCTAATTGATATTCTTTTTGAGAAACCATACAACCAAGATCGTTCATATATATATGGAAAAGGGAAAAATTAATATTTTAATATGTAAAACACATCATATTTCGATATAAATATTTTTATTTGTAAAAATATAATCATGTATTCCATTTATATTGAAAAAATCATCTAAATACATGTGTAAGGGATGAATGTTTTTTCTTTTATCACTGAAATGTTTTTGGAAACATTCTGAATTCAATAACTAGAGATTTAAAAATAGTTGAACAATTATTTATGAAATAATATTAAAATTAAAATTTATTATTAAATAACATTTTTCTTATAGAGATGAATATCAATAAAAACATTCCACTTATCCTAAGGTACACCATCATATACCTTATCTTACATCTATTATGTAATCAATGATGTATCATTGAACTCATTCTAAAATATCTTTAAAATCATTTGATTTCTTACACAAATTTTTCATCATCCACGGACATGAATCACCACCAGTATAATAAAATGTAGTAACATCTATAAAATCATTAATTAAAATTATTAATATTTTCATACATAATGACATTCAATTTAATATTCTATGTTTTCCTCCATAACATTATTGTCTCGATTTTTTGAAAAAATAAATTATTATTTTACAAAAATGAAATATATTTTTCACATTAAAATTTATAACTATAATTATTGCCCACCAATATCCTCATAAGAAAACTATAGTGACCACCTAATCCCCCAATACATGATTCTTTCCTACACAATCTCACCTACCAACATGCACTGATGATGTATATTTATTTATATGAAGTGTGAATGATATTTTTAGGAGGTATCTGGATGAAATATCTCATATTTACAAGGGGAAGAGAAATAGAATTACATATTTCACTAGGAAGTATAAAATTGGAATTCCAAATATAGTATATGAGGAATTATCAAGTAATGTTAATGAAGTCTTAATGGTTGATGGACCCTTTATCTTCAATTGAATGAACATTTTGGACTCATAGTTTTTATCAAAAATATAAGTGTAAATAATATTAACGCATTTATTTTAAAGAATGTATAACATAATTATAATATTACATATGATTGAGTTTCTAAAATAATTAGAATCAAACAATAATATAGAACTTTTTTTTTCATATTTTACAAATAAAATACTTTAAATTTCACCAAATATCGGATAATCCCAATGTATATTTGTATTATGAATAATATATGACATTTTTTAATGTAATTATAAAATGAATGGAATATGTGAGTTATATTTAAATGCATTAAGTATAATTTTATACATAGTTAATGGGAACTTAAAATATATTGTTTCTTACACAACATATGTTTTTAGACCACTCTAGAAAAAAGAATAATATAATTTTCTTAACAAATATTATTTATTATATTTTTAAATTGTATATGAATTTAATATTTCATACAGTGATATAGTTTTGAAGAATGTTTGAATAAAAAATATTAAAATTTTACTATCACAAAACATTTGATAAAAATAGACAACTTTTAATCATTTACATAAAATATTAATATAAAACCTAATTAATTTTCTTAATTAATGTAATGTATACGTATGATGTGTACTTGATTAATTTAATAAATATGAAACAATTAATACTTAAAAAATATGGATATCATTTAAATAACATCTATTTTAATATCTCATAACATTCATTTAATATTGATTTTGGGTTGATGGAAGGTGAAAACATAAATTCTATATTATACAACAAGTTATTGATTTTAGATATCATAAATAAAATTTATAAAAAATTTATTTTTTCAGAAGATATATTTTCAAATATAAAGAACATATATTTCTACTGTATATAAAACTTTTTTGGTGAAAAAAATTCCAATGAATAATTAATAAATATATGGATTTTAATTTTTAAGATATTTTCATAATGTTTATTAAAAATATTGGTTATGATTAAAGAATTTTGAGAACATTAAACAAAAGTTAAAGAAAAATAATCTTTCATGCTACCCAGAATTTGGGATATTAATCATTAAAAGAAAAAATAAATACATTACTCCTAGAATAAATAATCTTAAGAAAAAATATATGAAAATATGAACAAAAAATTTATAGAGTAACAAAATAATATATTTCCCTAAGATAACTATCCCAATCTAAATAATAACTCTAGGAGTAAAAGATACGATAAAATATATAATTTTCTCTATCAAGGTTGAGAAATTTAGAAGTCTTGGACTTTATATTTTGATAAAAACCCAATTAGGTATATATATAAATATATAATTGATTATAACTTAAACCTATATAGGGAGCACGAATCGCTAGAATGATCACTGAACCTTGGGATATGCATAAGTGTTCAAGAAATTTTAAATGATCAAGCATCCCACTACTCATCTAAGATCTCACATGTTTCCATGGAGAGCGGCGATTTGGGGGAAATAGAGGGATTGAGGGAAGGTGTATCTTGGGGTGGAGAAATATTGTAACGCCCCGACCCTAGTTACCCAGAGTCGGTGCATTATTACATAACATTGGCATGATCACAAGAAGATCAAATCTCGAAAGACCGATTGGTTTAGTAGCCTTGGAAACACTAGATATATTCATAAGTTTTACATTACATCATAAAATGAAAAACTACTACAACAACATAATGTTTCCATAGTCCACACTATAATCCCCTTATAATATCCCTGCAGGTCATTCATAACTTACATCTTCACATCCTGGGAAAAATAAAACATAGAAAAGGGGTGAGCTCAAATGCCCAGTAAGGATAACAATATAGCGGAACATTCAAAAATAAGCATAATCATTTAAGGCAATGAATTACTAAAACAAACGCCTTTTAAACTTGAACTTCAACATAGTATGGCATAAGTAAAATGAAATAATTCCATTTACTTATTCACATGGATATTCTACTAATCGAATAATCACATGCAATATCAATAACCACTTTCATAATGTTGGAATGCATAATTCCAGACTATCATAACCACATAGCCAAGGCCTCGTGCCAAGACTACAAATAAGATTTTGCCAAGGCCTTGTGCCAAGACACTAGTTTGTCTCATGAGACCTACCGATGCATCGAGGAGCTATAGCGGGCTCCACCCGTCACTTATTAAGTCCAATGCATTCCCATATGAAAAGGTTTAAACATAACGTAAACATTCGTATTAAACTAGCATACGAAATGTCAATACTTTCACCACAAACCATGAATGGTATAAAAATAGCACATCCACAGTCAAACATAATTCATTCGATACAATATGGAAGATTGTATTGTATCACATTAACCTCAATCAATAATAATGAAGGATGTTGACATAGATAAAAATAATCATCAAAACTATTTGAGAGAAATATCCCCCTTTTCTTGAAAACATTTAAAAGTCACACTATTTGTCAAGAAGCCATTTAAAAGTAGATTTTTGAATCAAAGTGTCCCATACCACTTTGAAACTTTTTAAAAGGAGTTTTAATTTCTAAAACTTTAATGTCCATATAAATAAATCCTTAAAACCATTTTTAAAACATGGACATTAATGAGCAAGATTTAGAAGAATAAGTCTTTAAAACATTTAAAAATGGTATTTTAGTTAGAGATTCTAACCAAAAGAGACACTTGAATACAAATAATTGAGGTAATCAAAACATTGTAATATCATGAGAATAAAGGGATTCATGATATACTATGTCAAAGTACATTATATACACCACATAAAAGTGATTTGGTGTATATCAACAAAGAAGTCTCAATGGAATGTAAATTGAGATGAAATCTCTCATAAAGGCCGTATCCTTAGGTTAAGGATAAATCAACGACATAATTATGTGTGACAAATATAAATACACTAAATATGATTAGATATTCAGTGTAAAACAATCAAAGGATATTCACACATATTCTTGTAAAAACAACACCAACGAATTGGATGTTTAACTCAACAAATGGTGAATGAGTTAAAATTACTCTTATCAAATTCATATCAATGACTTGAGAATTTTCAATGGAGTGATTATGTGTATCAAAAGTATATCCACAGGAAGGGGAGTGGAAATTATGACATAATCAAATGAATAGTGATTCCACGCATAATCTTGGGGTAATATAATCAATGAAATATGCGTAAAGCCAAATGAGTGGAAATTGAAATCTCAAATTCCCTTATTGATTAGGTAACTTATGAAACAAACACCCATGAAAGAAAGATCATACCATGATGATTTAAATACCCATAAAATAAAGTATATTACACAATGAATACAATCATGGGTAGTACACATACACCACATGCAATAATTAAGTGGTGATCAATGGAATTCTCACGGAATTAAAAGTGAGACAAGAAACCCCTTACCACGTTAATCAACTGAGTCGCATGGCCAAAAGTTAATAAACACCAAATGATTTACAGAATAACATGAATATAAAGTGAATCATGATAATATATATCAAATGGAAGTACACAATACACCACTTTCAATAATTTAGTAGCGAACAATGGAAATCTCACGGAATTGAAAGTGAGATAAGAGAATCCCTTACTTTGTACTTTTTCCTTGGTCGATGGTAGGTTTACCTCCTGTATAATGGTGAAATAATTGTTATTGAATAATACAGGAATCATTTACTTTAATTTGATATCATATATGATCTTTTAACAATTATTTGTTAATAATATCTTAGAATTATCGTCATTTCGGGTGTTAACGGGTTCATTTTACTTTATATTCTTTGTTATGTGAGCCATATTCATTATTAATGGGATGTATATTATTAATATTCAGAATGATATCAAGTCCTTAGATACTATTTTTAAATCATCAAATTATAATTATACTTGAATGGATATGATGGAGAATGAATCTCATCGCGTTCGTGGAGACGGTAGTCCGTACGTACGCACGAGGGACAATATCATTCTTTTGATATTAAAATAATATATAAATGGATGGTATATCATATATACAGAATCATTAACATGTTATATTTATTATTTATATGAGTTACACATCATTATTATACCCATCCAAATAATATTATATTGAATAACACTTACACCACGACGTGGAGACGGTAAGCCGTACGTACGCACGTATGGTGACATGTTATTATTAAAAGGGTGGATAGAATACTGAATATGGTTGTACCATATTTATAATAACATCACAGTATATAAATGATAGTGGAGTTATTATTTTAGAATGGTAACAACAAAGGAAGAAGAAGTGGAAGAAGAAATGAACTTAGAAAAGGGTTGGTGAAAACATTACCTCTTCTTCGGGTTCTTCCTTTTGATTTGATCAAAAGGGATCCTTAGGTTGGCTTTCTGATAAAACTAAGGCCTCTATATTGTAGTGATGGATGTTGGGAGAGTATTTGGGCAGGGTTTGGCCGAACCAAAAGGCTTTGAAGGTGTGAAGAAATGAGAAGGAGGAGTGCCTTTTTATAAGAGGGGTGAGGGGCACCTTTGGAAAAGCTAGAAATATTAATTTATAATAAATTCATATTCGGTTTCTAATGTCTCCAAAGTTGACTATTCAAAGGTTAAGGTGGGGATAGGTCGAAAAAAACTCAACCAATAGAATTTAGACAGGTTTGGGTACTTATATTAACCTTATCTTTAAGTATTAACTCTAAGTTAATTAGTTTCACTTTTACAATGTCTCTTTGTATTTTTATATTATATGGTTAATAAACTTACCATATACATACAAGCGACCCCCAAGTGGTCCATTAATGATGAACCTATCTTTATATAAGTCTCTTGGCCTAACCTTAGATTTTTAGTAATTTAATATCAATTAATAATATAATATTTGTTTTAAGAACTCTTTTATGTCAATTTTGACACTATTCAATAGTTGATTTTTGTGAAACTCATAACAGATTGATTACTTAGAAAAAATTCAATTAAATCACTCCTAATATATCATAATATCCTATAAAAGTAGTTTAATTCATTAAAAGGTTCATATTATATTTATTTGGGTATTTATAATATCAATCATTTTAATTTGTCACTATTTTAGTAATTACTGAATCATCATTGTGTCATAAATAAAATAAATAATGTAATGTCTAAAAATTATAAATAAAATATAATTATGTAGGAAATCGTTTTAGGTTTCTAAGGAATATTTATAATCGAAAATACAACATGTATAACCCTATGTACAAATTGTTTTGCTAAAAGATATATGCTTGTGTCATTTTTGTATTCATTTTAACTTAATTAAAATAAAGTGTCATTATCACTTACAAGTGGATCCATGGGGTCCCAAAATCGACCCAAAGATGCCCATGGTCGACCATGTATCAACCAATAGGGTTAAGACGCGTTTTAGGGTAATTTAGTATTATTATAATATTATTTTTTTAACCCTTATTTACCGGATTTACCCTTAACCATGGTAAATAAAATATTTACCGCAGTAATTATTCAAAATGTCTAAAAATAAAAGTTACCTATTTACACAATTTGAACATCCTGATTCCAAATATGGAATCCATTTTCCTAAATTCAAAACACAGAAGTGGCAGAAATTAATTTAAAATTAATTCCCGCTGTCAAAACAAAAAGCGTGTTTTTAAGAGATAATAACTATCAAAAGATTGACACTTGTTTATGTTCGGTTCAATTGTAAAATTATGTCCAATGAACAACATTATATTGAATTGTAAAAATATATTCTAAATATACCTTAAAACCACTCAAATTAATAATTTATCATTATTAATTATTTTGATTAAAAAAGTTGTTTTTAATTAAAATTTAGTAATTTTCACTATTCATCAAAATATTAAAGTTAACCGAAAAGTACCAAAATTTCACCTTAGGCTAAATTCGATATTCCGAATCCAAAAATGAAGTCCATTTTGAAATATAACATATATATAATTTCAAAAATTAGGTATTACTATTCATAACGGCTAGTTTGATTAGTTGTGGTGTGTGTTAGAACTCGAGGTTGCGTACAACACACGCTATCGCATTATTCGACGGGAAACGTACCATGGAAGATTGGGGTCTTACATTCTCCCCTCCTTCAATAAATTGCGTCCTCGCAATTTTTTAAAATTTTTTCTTGGGAATATAATGGAAAGTCCCACATCGGAAAAAGAGTCAATAAAACTATCACTTTAAAAGAAAGAAAGAGAGGTATAAGGGTCATCCAAGATAACCCATACTAGGATTCCATGTAAGAAAACATGGATATGGATGATAAACTAAGTGTCAAGTTCTGATGGAGAGGGATAGAAATCATGATCTGGAGAAAGTTAATAATGAGAAAACCACAAACTTGTGTTGGTACAAACGACCATTAGTCTCCTAGTAGGAAAGTAAACGGACAACATTTTTTTTTGTTTTAAGTTACATTACATAAGGATGAGGAATTCATTCATGATATTGACTAAGAATATGAAGATATATATACTTAATTTTTAAGTGGAGTTTCATTCTTTAATAAATTTTCACCACTAACTCATTTTTTTAAAACGATGAGTATTCAAGAAGACTTGGTCACACTGGAAGAGCTAGAATAAACTTCTATAGAATCACATGATCCATGCAGGATAAACTATATATTCACATTGTCTTTGAAGATTAATCAAAACCAAAATGGTTAGTGAAAGATCTAATGATCCCCCAAAAGGATATTCCTTGAGATAAATAATCACTCATCTTAATTTCTAAAAATAAACCAATAATACCCCAAAGTTAAATAAATACCATTCAATAATAAATTGTCCTTAAAATCCATCCATATAATCCAAAGTAATATTTAAACCCAATGCATTGAAGAATTTGATTATGTAGTCTCCCATGTTAACTTGTATCTCCAAATGACATCAGATACTCTTAAAGTCACATACTCAAAAGTAATTAACCTAATCACATATTCTCTATTATAGGTTATTCATTTCCATAAATCACCCAAATCACTATAAATAAAAACATAGATAAAAATCTACCATTACTCCTCAAATGAAACCCCCGAGTATTCTATTTTCCTTGGGCATATAGTGTTCCCAACAAATCGAAAATCTTCCAAAATAACATTTATCACTTAATCACCAAATCATTTTCCTATACCAAGGGTATTCATTTGATAAGAAATAAGAACCCAAATCAACTTATTATTGATCAATAAAATCATTTAACTAAAAAAAATAGTCACACTAACCAGGGACTTCACGTAGTCCAGTGGTAGGCGATAAATCCCAATCGCACTTTGGTTGTGGGTTCGATTCCCACAGCTTTGTCCGACGCGACGGGTTGTCACACGGTCTACGTGTTGTCCTTTTTCAAAAACTATAATTTATAATATTGCAAAAATGAGATAAATTCCTCAAAATACTATAACATAAATTTAACCACAAATGTTATATCATTCCTTGCATTTTCATCCAAAATTATAATAACTTATAATTCTCTCAAACCCCAATGATCATATAAAACCAAATGGTTATTTATACCTATATCCATAAGAGAAGAGACAATTATTCCTCAAATATCATTCTCACATGGCAAACTACGGGGTTACAAATACAAGAGAAAATTATTCCAAAGTAAACCCATCAACAAGGAGCGTTAATACTTTTTAAACATTTCTCCAACCATTTATTCCCACATAGCTTCTTCTATGACCAAGAAAATATCCTATAGAATAGGACATTCACTAGGGTAATGGCCAGGTCCCCTACATTTACGGCAAATGACTGTAAATTGACTCTTGGGGCCATTTTTATCTTCTTCCATAGTACTCTTCATTTTTCTCCGGCAATTCCTCACTTTATGTCCTTCCTTCCCGCACGTAAAGCATTTCGTTGTCCCATTGAGACACTTTCATGGGTGTCTCTTTCCACATTTCCTGCATGATGAAAATTGAGGGTTCTTTTCTCCATGGTCTCCATTGCTGGAGCTCTTATCATTTATCACCTTTCTCTTCCTTGTTGAGTCTGGGAGTTGGTTAATATATATGTTGTTGATCATATTTTTGGAAAACTGATTTGGCATAAAGACGATATCTTTTACGCCTATCAACATTCCATTTTGTTTCTCATTGCCACCACCGTTCCCACCTTGTACATCATTCTCAAAGTCACTATGACTTCCTTGGAATCCAGCCATTGACTAAAACCAGAAATCATTGTGTGAGTAATAGTAGTCGTAAACTCATTTAGAGATTAAAATGTCACCATATTCTCAATTTGAAACATATTAGGATTAACCAAGGTCATTTAATCTCATCTTATGTATATATTACTTAAATTGGTTTGTAAATAAAATGTAAATTATCCTAAGCATATCCCCCGGGAGTGTCGTAACCAAGAGTGCAGCAAGGCCCGTTGTCGTGCACCAGTTCCCGTTCGAGTCTAGCTCAAAGCGGTGTTTTCGGGTTTTACCCCTAGGTACATCTGTGCCAGAGCCGCCTCTACCTGCTCGTATCCAGACAGGGATGTATTGCTCGGAAAACTCACAAAATCTCTACAATACCAAAATTCTAGGAAGTTCTTTTATACTAATCCTCAAAGTTCATCTTAGGTCTACGTGCTCTAATCAGAGTTTATCTAAATCTAGCTTCCAAGGTTTGTACTAAACTTCCTCTGATACCAACTGTAACGCCCCGACCCTAGTTACCCAGAGTCGGTGCATTATTACATAACATTGGCATGATCACAAGAAGATCAAATCTCGAAAGACCGATTGGTTTAGTAGCCTTGGAAACACTAGATATATTCATAAGTTTTACATTACATCATAAAATGAAAAACTACTACAACAACATAATGTTTCCATAGTCCACACTATAATCCCCTCATAATATCCCTGCAGGTCATTCATAACTTACATCTTCACATCCTGGGAAAAATAAAACATAGAAAAGGGGTGAGCTCAAATGCCCAGTAAGGATAACAATATAGCGGAACATTCAAAAATAAGCATAATCATTTAAGGCAATGAATTACTAAAACAAACGCCTTTTAAACTTGAACTTCAACATAGTATGGCATAAGTAAAATGAAATAATTCCATTTACTTGTTCACATGGATATTCTACTAATCGAATAATCACATGCAATATCAATAACCACTTTCATAATGTTGGAATGCATAATGCCAGACTATCATAACCACATAGCCAAGGCCTCGTGCCAAGACTACAAATAAGATTTTGCCAAGGCCTTGTGCCAAGACACTAGTTTGTCTCATGAGACCTACCGATGCATCGAGGAGCTATAGCGGGCTCCACCCGTCACTTATTAAGTCCAATGCATTCCCATATGAAAAGGTTTAAACATAACGTAAACATTCGTATTAAACTAGCATACGAAATGTCAATACTTTCACCACAAAACATGAATGGTATAAAAATAGCACATCCACAGTCAAACATAATTCATTCGATACAATATGGAAGATTGTATTGTATCACATTAACCTCAATCAATAATAATGAAGGATGTTGACATAGATGAAAATAATCATCAAAACTATTTGAGAGAAATATCCCCCTTTTCTTGAAAACATTTAAAAGTCACACTATTTGTCAAGAAGCCATTTAAAAGTAGATTTTTGAATCAAAGTGTCCCATACCACTTTGAAACTTTTTAAAAGGAGTTTTAATTTCTAAAACTTTAATGTCCATATAAATAAATCCTTAAAACCATTTTTAAAACATGGACATTAATGAGCAAGATTTAGAAGAATAAGTCTTTAAAACATTTAAAAATGGTATTTTAGTTAGAGATTCTAACCAAAAGAGACACTTGAATACAAATAATTGAGGTAATCAAAACTTTGTAATATCATGAGAATAAAGGGATTCATGATATACTATGTCAAAGTACATTATATACACCACATAAAAGTGATTTGGTGTATATCAACAAAGAAGTCTCAATGGAATGTAAATTGAGATGAAATCTCTCATAAAGGCCGTATCCTTAGGTTAAGGATAAATCAACGACATAATTATGTGTGACAAATATAAATACACTAAATATGATTGGATATTCAGTGTAAAAGAATCAAAGTATATTCACACATATTCTTGTAAAAACAACACCAACGAATTGGATGATTAACTCAACAAATGGTGAATGAGTTAAAATTACTCTTATCAAATTCATATCAATGACTTGAGAATTTTCAATGGAGTGATTATGTGTATCAAAAGTATATCCACAGGAAGGGGAGTGGAAATTATGACATAATCAAATGAATAGTGATTCCACGCATAATCTTGGGGTAATATAATCAATGAAATATGCGTAAAGCCAAATGAGTGGAAATTGAAATCTCAAATTCCCTTATTGATTAGGTAACTTAAGAAACAAACACCCATGAAAGAAAGATCATACCATGATGATGTAAATACCCATAAAATAAAGTATATTACACAATGAATACAATCATGGGTAGTACACATACACCACATGCAATAATTAAGTGGTGATCAATGGAATTCTCACGGAATTAAAAGTGAGACAAGAAACCCCTTACCACGTTAATCAACTGAGTCGCATGGCCAAAAGTTAATAACCACCAAATGATTTACAGAATAACATGAATATAAAGTGAATCATGATAATATATATCAAATGGAAGTACACAATACACCACTTTCAATAATTTAGTAGCGAACAATGGAAATCTCACGGAATTGAAAGTGAGATAAGAGAATCCCTTACTTTGTACTTTTTCCTTGGTCGATGGTAGGTTTACCTCCTGTATAATGGTGAAATAATTGTTATTGAATAATACAGGAATCATTTACTTTAATATGATATCATATATGATCTTTTAACAATTATTTGTTAATAATATCTTAGAATTATCGTCATTTCGGGTGTTAACGGGTTCATTTTACTTTATATTCTTTGTTATGTGAGCCATATTCGTTATTAATGGGATGTATATTATTAATATTCAGAATGATATCAAGTCCTTAGATACTATTTTTAAATCATCAAATTATAATTATACTTGAATGGATATGATGGAGAATGAATCTCATCGCGTTCGTGGAGACGGTAGTCCGTACGTACGCACGAGCGACAATATCATTCTTTTGATATTAAAATAATATATAAATGGATGGTATAACATATATACAGAATCATTAACATGTTATATTTATTATTTATATGAGTTACACATCATTATTATACCCATCCAAATAATATTATATTGAATAACACTTACACCACGACGTGGAGACGGTAAGCCGTACGTACGCACGTATGGTGACATGTTATTATTAAAAGGGTGGATAGAATACTGATTATGGTTGTACCATATTTATAATAACATCACAGTATATAAATGATAGTGGAGTTATTATTTTAGAATGGTAACAACAAAGGAAGAAGAAGTGGAAGAAGAAATGAACTTAGAAAAGGGTTGGTGAAAACATTACCTCTTCTTCGGGTTCTTCCTTTTGATTTGATCAAAAGGGATCCTTAGGTTGGCTTTCTGATAAAACTAAGGCCTCTAGATTGTAGTGAGGGATGTTGGGAGAGTATTTGGGCAGGGTTTGGCCGAACCAAAAGGCTTTGAAGGTGTGAAGAAATGAGAAGGAGGAGTGCCTTTTTATAAGAGGGGTGAGGGGCACCTTTGGAAAAGCTAGAAATATTAATTTATAATAAATTCATATTCGGTTTCTAATGTCTCCAAAGTTGACTATTCAAAGGTTAAGGTGGGGACAGGTCGAAAACAACTCAACCAATAGAATTTAGACAGGTTTGGGTACTTATATTAACCTTATCATTAAGTATTAACTCTAAGTTAATTAGTTTCACTTTTACAATGTCTCTTTGTATTTTTATATTATATGGTTAATAAACTTACCATATACATACAAGAGACCCCCAAGTGGTCCATTAATGATGAACCTATAATGATATAAGTCTCTTGGCCGAACCCTAGATTTTTAGTAATTTAATATCAATTAATAATATAATATTTGTTTTAAGAACTCTTTTATGTCAATTTTGACACTATTCAATAGTTGATTTTTGTGAAACTCATAACAGATTGATTACTTCGAACAAAGTCAATTAAATCACTCCTAATATATCATATTATCCTAGAAAATTAGTTTAATTCATTAAAAGTTTCATATTATATTTATTTGGGTATTTATAATATCAATCATTTTAATTTGTCACTATTTTAGTAATTACTGAATCATCATTGTGTCATACATAAAATAAATAATTTAATGTCTAAAAATTATAAATAAAATATCATTATGTAGTAAATCGTTTTAGCTTTCTAATGAATATTTATAATCGAAAATACAACATGTATAACCCTATGTAAAAATTGTTTTGCTAAAAGATATATGCTTGTGTCATTTTTGTATTCATTTTAACTTAATTAAAATAAAGTGTCATTATCACTTACAAGTGGATCCATGGGGTCCAAAAATCGACCCAAAGATGCCCATGGTCGACCATGTATCAACCAATAGGTTTAAGACACGTTTTAGGGTAATTTAGTATTATTATAATATTATTGTTTTAACCCTTATTTACCGGATTTACCCTTAACCATGGTAAATAAAATATTTACCGCAGTAATTATTCAAAATGTCTAAAAATAAAAGTTACCTATTTACAAAATTTGAACATCCTGATTCCAAATATGGAATCCATTTTCCTAAATTCAAAACACAGAAGTGGCAGAAATTAATTTAAAATTAATTCCCGCTGTCAAAACAAAAAGCGTGTTTTTAAGAGATAATAACTATCAAAAGATTGACACTTGTTTATGTTCGGTTCAATTGTAAAATTATGTCCAATGAACAACATTATATTGAATTGTAAAAATATATTCTAAATATACCTTAAAACCACTCAAATTAATAATTTATCATTATTAATTATTTTGATTAAAAAAGTTGTTTTTAATTAAAATTTAGTAATTTTCACTATTCATCAAAATATTAAAGTTAACCGAAAAGTACCAAAATTTCACCTTAGGCTAAATTCGATATTCCGAATCCAAAAATGAAGTCCATTTTGAAATATAACATATATATAATTTCAAAAATTAGGTATTACTATTCATAACGGCTAGTTTGATTAGTTGTGGTGTGTGTTAGAACTCGAGGTTGCGTACAACACACGCTATCGCATTATTCGACGGGAAACGTACCATGGAAGATTGGGGTGTTACAAATATAGAGTGTTTACTTTTCTTATTTATAATATTTCTAGTTAATTTTTTTAAAATCTCCACTAAATTAAAAAATAAAATTTATTTAGAGATGTATTCCCAAAACACCTCTTGAAACTCCATTAAATATATGAATTTTTCTATAGACACTCCCATCATAAAAATAAAGAAGTCTATAATGTTTGAGGGTGTCATTGCCCCAATGAAAGCAGAAGTGTTGTAAGCCTTTCCCTTTAACACAACAAGGTTTAATTTGATACCACTAATATGTTTTAATAGATATAATACACACACTCTAATCTAAGCACAAAAGATATGGATATGGATAAAAGGATCCATGATTTCAATAATAGGGAAACATATGGTCTATTGTTTTTGAAATTTATAAGTTTCAGGGTATTTCATTTTCACATTTGAAAGTCATATGGTCATGTTGTTAGAAGTCATTAAACCTAATAAATATTAACTGAATAACAAAAAAATTATTGTCCATAAAATAAGATGTGGTGATACAAAATCCATGAAATTTTCATCTTCAAAAATTTCTCCAAAATATTTTAAAAGGGGGACAAGTAGTTTTGGATATCTCTATGAAAGAAGTTACATGTTTTTCAAATACATTATTTTATGGAGAAAGAGAATGATATATTTTTTCTAAAATATATTTATTGAAATTAAAAACTCATATTAACTAAAATTTATTTAATTGAATGTATGGAATAATTATGGAATGGTTGAATTATCTAGTGGTGAAACAAATTTCACCTTAAACTCTATAACTAATACTCTTTGTATCATAGGCTCCAAATTGTCAACAAAATATAAACCAATAAAAAACAAAAAGAAAAGGCATCCTCATTGGTACCCATTCATTTTAAAAATCTCATTGAATCCATTCCATCATAACTAGTTGATTGGGGTTGGTCTTCTTAGATAATGAAGAAGCATATATGGTACTTCTAATGTGAATCACCTGGACATTCTAAACCAACTTGTTTAAAAGATCTTAGGATCTATCTTTGGTGTGTCTACTGAGGCTGCTATAAATGAATTTTTAAGTTGAGTTATTATAATAATAAGTCTTAGATATAATTATGGTCTTCAATTGTCCATTATTTTATGAATTATTTTTAGTGGACATAGAAATGGTTGATTTTTTTTGGATTTTTGTAGGTTACTCTTTATGGTTGGGGAATTTTTTTATTTAGATATGTTCCTTAATAATTTGGGTTACTTTATTTAATGTTTTATGTATATTATGTGGTTTTATACAGGTGAGATGTTATTATTGATTTATAAAACATGATGGAACCTTGGTTTTATTCCCATTTTACAAGTTTTGATTAGAGGGTGATGGTTTTGTTTACCATGGGACAGTTTGTTGGTTTGAGGTCCTAATTTATATTTTTGGATATTCATGTCCAAGTCCATGAACCCATATTGTTTTATGATATGGTTTACTAGGGTATGTTGTTCTATATGGATTTTTCATGTTTTCTTGATGAAAATTTGTAGATTTGGTATATTTTGTGGTTTCCTAAGTGTTCTAAATTTTGGCATATTATTAGAGGAGAAATATAATTTATTTAGGTTCATAGAGATGTTTTATATAAAGTTTTATATTTTCCTTATTCTAATATTTTTGATAAATTATAAAAAGTGTTCATACCTATACTCTGTTTCTTTTCACCTCAAGCCCCTTTCATTATGATCATGTTAGCATTTTGATTGGAGATGTCTGTCTATATTTATAGATTTCTCTTGATTGTTCTCGGTTTATCTTAATTATTTTGATCAATTTAATTTGATTTGGTTGTTTTATTTCATTCTTATAATCTATATTTATTTATCCTACCACCTACCTCCCATATTGATGTGGTGTGGTAGATTTTAATTTATGAACTTCAACATTAATTTGTAAATTTATAGGGTAATAATGTGGCATGGTGGGAATTTTGTAACACCACATGTCTATTTATTTATTCTAATTTTATATTATTTTTAGTTATCTTATATTTTCACCAGTTTATGGATTCAAATAAATTTTATTTTATTTTTAAAGATATTTCATTGTTTAAACACGATGAATAGTAACCATGTGGTAACCATGAAATAGATGCTATAGACATCACAATGTTGTTTTTAATGTTTAGTTCATGGTTTTTTAAATCATGTGGGACTCCCAAAAAACGATGCAACTCAATTTTACTAGTGGGGGTGACTCACATGGTTCTTGCACAGTTAGGAGTAACCATGCATCCAAACCGTGTAAGTGGGAATTGGACCGCCAGTGGATTTTGCATAGTTAGTGGATGGTTTACCATACTAGGTGGCCTTAAAATTATAGATACCTATGTTTTAAAATAAAGAATTTATAAAAAAATCCATGAAATAAAGGTGGTCAAACCTCATTTGTTCCTCCACTTTATTTGACTAGGCCATGGTCACATGATAGAAGGTATCCCTACCATCATTCTTTATTTTTAGTCTATAATATTCGATTCAACTTGGATTTCTAGAAGTACACCCCTCCATTCATCTCATTATTCATTCTTCCTTACTATTTATTTAATTTTATCTTATCTTAAGATTCTCCTAAGAACCCTGAATACTATTAGGATAATATTAGAGATGGATGTGGTTCTAAAGGGGAGATTTTGTTCTTTTAAGGATGTAGGGAACTTGAGTTTTTGGGGGTTTTAAAATTAAATTCTAGTTTGTATAAAAGGGTTAAATGTTTTAAAAAATTTTATTGGATATTTGAAATTCCAAGTGCTTTTGTAAAATATTTATGAGGTTTGATCAAAAAGAATTTTGGTAAATAAATTATTTGACTCCATTTTGGTCATGGAGTAAATAAAAGGGTGGTGTTTTGGATTTTAAAGAACGTTAAGAAAAAGGGTATTATTTTTAAATTTGAATTCAATATTTGTATTATATTGACTATTTTTAAGGATGTATTGGAAATGATATTTAATAATTATAAATTACTCACCATTACATGTCATTATTTAATAAGGCATTCTCATTACATTTAATGGTTTTTAAATTTTGGGTGGGGTGAATATGACCCTCATTAGCCCCTCATTGTTTTATGAATGATATAAATTATATCCCTAAGGGGGATTTGGATTGTTATGTGATATGACTAATGTAAAAATTGGTTTTTTATTGACAGGGCATTTTAGGTTAGATGAGAATTGTTTGAAATATTTTAAATATCCTTTTTCATGATGTTTCATGGTTTCACATATTTCATACCTCTAATTGATTATTCAGCATGGGTACCCTAGGCTAGGATATGGGTATATATTTATTCTACAATTTTTATTATACATGATGCTAGTTTCCCATTTACTGTGAGACAGGGATAAGTGGGGGTTTCATCTTAAAAATACTAGTGTAGGATAATCTATTTTATTTTAATACTTTAGATCTAAGGTATTCTCTTATTTTGTATCATGTTATAGTCTATCTAGGGCTATAACACATTTTGACCAAGTGTGTCCCAATGATCGTAGTTGTATTATATAATATTACATATAGTATTCCCTTTAACATCCTTGTATCCTCTATACTGATGGAAAAAATGTGGCACCATTGGTTAAATATTTTAAATGTTATTTTTAATAACATTTTGTTTTGGTGATTCTTGGTTGGTGTTTATATTATGTAGTGTATTGGAATTCTCAATAGATTCCAAATTGGTTTTAAGAAGAAAATTTAAAAATAATGAATTGGTTTGAAACTTGTATGTGTAATTTTAAACAAAATATTTAATGTTATTTTTGAGAGAAATTCATCAACCTAGTTTTACTAAAAATAACAGGTTCGTCTATTACATAAAATCTCAGGTGAGATCCTACTAGGATCATTTTCTTACACCATATAAATCAAAATTTGTGTATATAGATGTTATTATTTAATTTTCCGTTCTATACCATTATATTTTCTTAGTTGGAATTCATGTTAATCTGGTAGCAATCAGTATGCGATGTGGTTAGAGACTCTAGGTCACCTAGATATCGGTGGTAGCTATATGGGTTTGGTTTTTTTAAGGTTCTTTTGAATCATATTTAATATCATGTATTTATTTATCATTTCATTTTATATATGAGATATTATTTATTCCCTTTTGTTTAGTTTATGCAGTTTTTTATTTTTTTAGGATTGTGTATTGTTTTTGGTGCATTATGATATGATTGGTTATTTTTAAAACCTATGGATCCTGTTTATGGATGTTTAACATACATAATAGTCATGAAATGTTTCCATGTTGAATCCCCCAAATCCATTTTTTATTCATTATATGAAACCATTTCAAGGAGTGTTTAATTGATTCTATAAGATCTAGTTTCAAACTCAAGGGGATCAAAAATACCCATTGGGACCAGTGGTGACCTCGTTATCATTATATGTTAGGTTATCCTGATCTAAATAGTTACAAGGTGGTTGAAAACCACCACATAAAGTTGAATAATCTTCCAATGAAATTCAAAAATCCATCCCTATTAATATAACATCACAAATGTATAAGTGTACTGTACACGGAGATTTTATTAATTAGGACCCCTCAGTAATTCACATATGGTGTCATCAAGGATAAAATAATACTAAATATTTAAACTATGAGGAAGAAATATCAACAATACCAATCATAGAATTACTACATTATAAGGGGTTATAATTACCACCATAATATTATATAGTTTTTTGATATATTAACTAGAAGATATTCTCTTGATTAACCTGAGAATACAAAAATACATATTCATCTTAAATTGAAATAGTAAAAAAATATCCGCAAATCCAGTCCTTTTGAATGAAATCTCTATACCTAGGTCGAATTTTCCAGAAATAATATCAACGATCGGAACATTAAACAATTAACAGGCCCTTGGATCTGAATCATTGTGTGTTTAAGAATCATCCAATATTTAAAGAGAGACCCTCAATCCGGAATTCCCTCTATCATTCCAAAGAGATCAGAAAATCTCTAATTAAATCCTTTTAAAATCCTGAGGAATTTGAGATGGAATTATCCATCGGGGAGAAATATTTTTCAATGATTGAACCCAATTATTTTTAGGGAATTATTTGATTTATGGGACAGGACTCGAAAACTTCCATACAAGGGCACAACAGACCCTTATATGGGTTGGGAAAACCTAATAGAGTCAACATTTATCATACCCTAGTGGACAATGGTTCTGGAATTTACCTCATTCTTTCTTGAATTCCTTGTCTTCTGGAGTATAGGGAAGGTAATGTTTTCTTATATGACTTTGATATTCAATTTTATGATATTATTGAATGTAAATTATAATCTAAAATCAAGCTAAACCCCAAAACATTAGATCTTGTGTCTATGTTTATGTTTGAAATTATTCATCAAGATAAAACCTTCAATTCCATGATAGAAATTAAATGGATTCAATTATATGTAACAGAACCATTTTAATATCATAAATACATAAAGTATTCAGTATATATATAAATTTGATTTTTAATGGTTATAATATTCCATTTAACTCGTGTGAAACTCAAAACATTAAGATGGGATACTATAAAAGGGAGGGAAAGTAGACAGAAATTGAAGAAAAAACATAGATAGGGTCCCAAATGGTTTTGCGTCCACCAATTATATACATTATAATAAAGTTATATTTTATTTCATATGCCTTATTCATCATATTGAGGAATAAATTCTTAATATGGTAAATATCTGTGTTCTTCTAGTAAAAATAGAATGATACTCGTATTAACTTATTCTCAAATAGAAGATAACAAATAACATTCCATGAATCTTCCATACCTACAGAAGAAATGGAAGTTGTTATTGTGAAACACGTGCATATTAATCTATATTTAATAATATATATTAGAGCACAGGTTTAGATAATTCATAGAAAACACAATAAAATAAAATAAAATGAAATAAGGGTGTATAACTGGTATAAGGCATAAGGATTAAGAATCTTAATCACTATTCATGTGGTATTAGCTGGGTCTAAAGAACCACAAAATTTTTCAATTTAGTATAATCCCAAAAAAGATATTTTTATTCATACATAATCATATAAATTTACAAAATTTATTTTGTCTAACAATTTTTATGTTGATGAAGAGGAAACTAGAGATGCCCCATATACCTTTGAGGAAGGTGTTTTTACTACTATTGATTAGATCAAACAAGTAAATTATGGAACTAAGTAGGACCCATGGCCTATCCTGATCAGAGTTTCTATGACTCAAAATGATTGAGATTAATAAATTACATTTTATATGTGAGAGTGAGTTATATTTTCATAAATTTACACTAAGATTCTATGACTAAATCCCAATGTAGATGTTCACCACTAGGGATTACTATATAAAAATCATAGTTATAAACATGTATAAATAAGGATCTACCTCTGACATTTTTCCATTGTATAATATTAATTAGATAAGGTGATCAGTGATAATTTTATCCACTGGCTTTAGTACCCCATAGGGTTATCTGATATTGTCCCTATTAAGAAAAAGAGTGGACAAATTAGAGTCCATATCAACTTCATGGAATTCAACATCTATTTTTTAAAATCCGATTTTCACATCCTAATTAAAAAATTATTGATTGATGTAATATGCGATTTTTATGATCTTTATTTTGTAGATGGGTACTTTATTTATAACTAAATTTAAATATCCCCTGAGGGTGAGGGGTCCACCCACTTTCTTGAACCCTATGAATTATACTATTATATTTATATTCTATTTAGTTTGAATAATTTTTTATTCACCCATCATATAGTGATTCACCTCATTTTCAATACACTTCTAATACAATTCATAAAATGATATATGGAAGATTTTATTATAAAATATCTCTACATCCTATACCACTTTTTTAATCATGAGGTGGTATTATTTAAATTTTAGTCACATTATCTAAAGATGAACCCACTAATGTGCACATTAATAATTTTTTATGAAAATTCATTAGTGTAATGATTCATTATCGAGGTATTGAGGTTTACCATACGGAAACCATAGTGATACTTAAAATTTCCCATCATATTTTATAATTTAGTTGACTTTAAGGATAACATACCTAAATTATTTTGTTTCATCACAAATGTGGATATAATTTTTTTCTTTCATAAAATTGATGAAAAAGGAGGTGAAGTGATTTAGTGAGATAGATATTTACAAAGTTAATTTGACAGCCTCAAGCATTACAATTCAGATCCTCTAACTTGGATGCATCCCATTAAGTAAAATCCTATTATCCTATATATATCTACGTCAAATAAATATCTTAAAATGATTATTTCCAAGAAGAGTTATGTGGTCGAAGAAAATATCATTGATTACCTTGATCATCTGATACTAGAGTTTAAGAGTAGATATACAACCATTTATATAAGAGAAAATCCGTAATCATAGAAGTGAAATACCTACATAATTATCAACAAAAACATGGGCTTCATCCAATCTATTGTAATGATCCTTTGATAAATATACATGGTTAACCCACATTAAAAAAATTAACATGTTTTTTTATTATTCTATAATAGATCAACATCTATTTTGTATCTCAGAGAAAATAAATGGAATAGAATAGTTCAGAATACAAGTAGTGCATTCTACCTTGAAGAATTTTCCCTTAGATACAAAAGTCCTCAATGAGAAATTATTATTTATTAAATTAAACGCCAAAAAATGGTAAAATTACTTTGAATTGGTTTTTTGAAGCTAAAATAAAATAGGTCTGACGATCCAAAAATAATTTATGGATATTTGGGATGCATTTTTTATCTCTAGAAAAAATCACTCTTTTTACACCATTACCCCTTTTAGAAATTTTCAACAATAATAAGTTAAAATACATAGATATCATTATATTCCTAGAGTTCACCTTCATAATGATAATTAAAAAATTGAATTCCCAAGGTGATTCAGAAATAGGGATTCAACTAATGAATATAGAAAATATTGTCAAAATGGAGAATTTTATATCCATGAGTGATCATACATGAGGTTTGATGGAACAATTTCTCTCTAATCTAGTTCTAGCATACATATTTTACTCTATAATGATCAAGAAAATTTGGTAACCAATATTACCACTAATATTATTGATCAAAATAATAATGGAATAATCACCCATATTTAACATTGGATGGTGTCTATTCCTTACAAAACAAATAAGAGATATATAATATTGATATAACCTCAACATAGGCTGGTTCCCCATCTATATCAGTTAATCAAGAGTTCAGTTGTATGAATCTAATATTTTATTATCTATAAACTAGATATATCAACTATATGTATTCTAATAAGGAATCGATTCACCTATGGTTAAAAAAATCATCCTTTAAGATAACCATATCTTTGAAAAAAATCCATTATAAATGAGGCTTTGATGGGTTCTTTCCCAAGTGAATTGAATAAGATGTGTTTCTTGTAGTTATGATAATATTATTTTCTAGTTCATGATGGTCACATTAGAATAAAACTATTCCCTCTCACCAAATCAAGATACTTTAGTACTTTTTGACCTATGTGATTAATTCTTTCATGGAATTAACGAAGAAGTTTCAGGTGAGTAATGTCAAATAGAACTTAATTCATCAATCCCTAGAGTTTATAAATTCTTAAAAAATATTTCTAGAAATTTTCTATATGATATATAAATTTCATGGGTATTGATCCTTTAGCTACTATTATGTAATTTAATTTCACCATCACTTCCTTTGATTTATTTTCCAATTGTGATGAATTTTTTCTCTTACAGGAGGTCAAAACAATATCTATTGTCATTTTTTAAATATAATTTTATCACTAAATTTGGATTTCATCATAATATACTTAAGGATAGTGGAATAAATGTTTGTGCCTCTGTGTTAACGAAGATGTATTTAAAATACAAAATTTTAATTACTCTTCCCACTAGGATGCAGCTATGAACAGAAAAGGAGAGACTGCCAATAAGAAATTATTGAATATATTACAAAATATAATGGGTATTGACAATAAGTTAATGAATATAATACAAAATATGATGGATTTTGATAAGAATTTATGACATGGTAAACCCCTCAGTTCATTCCTGGATTATCTCAACATTATATATACCTCTACACATGTTCTCTCATATTTGTTAGATTAAAGGAATGAAATAATATTTCCTATTGAGTTAAAAAATTTATTTACATAAACAATCCTCTATAATAAAAGGTATTATGATAAATAAGAAAAATATTTATTGCATAACTTTTAATTTTTTTGATGAAAAAATGTTTTGTGAATTGCATAACATTTAGTTTCACTAAATCAATGTAATTTGATCATTCAGAAAGAATGTGTGTCTCCACTAATTTAATTATGGAAAATTGGTGTTGAAATTTGGGAACCTAATAATACTTGTAATGATATCCTATAAATTTAAACACAAATGGGCAGAACCTTACACCATATATAATTTCTACTCTAATGGAGTATATTGCCTAAAAACCTCCAATGTAGGATTTATCATTCTTCAAAATAATGTGATGTTCCTTAACAAATACATAAAAGTAATTTTTCTTTTCATATATAATTTAATATACCAATATATAATGAACTATATTTTTTAAAGTTCTATTTTTATGAATTTAAACTAAATATCAAAATTGTTCTCACCACATGACATCATTTCATTACCTTAAACTCAATGACATTATTCTAACCATCATGACCCTAAAACTACATGGAGTAGTCTGCACTATGGAAACATAAACTACATGACCCTATATATATATATATGATATCAATATAAAAAATATCCTTCCACTATTAAAGGATTAGATATATGTAGTATTATTTTTTTACTCTTTTGTGGAGGATGACATAACGACAAAAAAATATTCATTTTCTAAAATTATGTGTGTCTTGATACTTATTACCATTTGATGAAAAGTGGAACCTAGATTTCCTATCATGGGCCCCTTTTACCGTTAATTATGGTATGATATTTCCACTAGTTAATTATCTGTTATTTTTACTCCAATCATTCCAAAATTCCCCATTTCTCTTACCAGAAAAAACCCATTTCCATGACTATTTGTATATTGATTCTTATTACTAGTTGATATATAATAATTATTGAATCTAATATACTAGTATCATCTATAAATCATTAAATAATTTCAATACTTATCAAACCTTTATGTTTGAGTCTCCACCCATTCATAATGGTTTGCCCTCTCATTCTCGTGCTAGGGAACCCTTTCACTCCATATCACACTCATATATTATACTAAAAAAAATTTAGTTTCTGAACTATTTTTTTATGTTTCTTATGTTAGATTATAACTCTAGAACTACATATATATTGACCCCAATTACTATAGGATATGTAGTGGTGAAAAACTCATCTACACTAGGCCCATCAATATGATTTACTTCACTTTATTTACCTATAGAAATATATTGTTTGGGTCCTCATCAATTTATATTTGGTTTGAACCATCTCTATTAGAATAGAGTGACTTAATTTTACAGTACTACATTAGTATTGATTCATATTATTATTTGATAGGAAGTGACACATAAGTCTCCCATTCTAGTCTTAGACACAACCAATCAATAACCTCAACAATTATCTCCCTTCACTCACCTAGGGCTATGTAAATGTAAAATCATATTGGGTTTTTGGACACATATCTTAGACTAGGGACATTATCTCTTTATGTTTTAAGCATTTATATCAATTCAATTTGATTGGTTTAATTTTATAATTATTTACATACCTTTGAACACTTTTTATTCCATATTACATTCCTCATCCCTTGAATTTTTTAATTACCATAAACCTCCTATAGTTTTTGGTAATGAGTGAATTCATTCTAATTAGACCCCATCATCATGGAGAAAATATAGGTGCCACATGTAAAAACCACAATTATCTATCCAAGTGAGTGAATTTATTAATAATAAAATACTTATTAAACTAATATAATTTAGAAAATATTACAGTTTTACTCATTAATAAAACATGGTCAGTGGTTATCCTCAATATTCATGTCTAATTATATAGTAATGGACCCATAATTTGAATGTTGTTATCAGTTTTATAAGAAAATCTAGTTTAATTTTAGCATATGTAATTCAAATAACTCCATATATGAATTTAAACATATAATATTACTTTGTTTAATGGATTGAAAATATATTTTTCATTTACGAATTTATCTACTGTGAACATGATAAATATGAATCATAATCCAATTTTTTCTTCTCGGTTCATTCATATCGATGTTATCCTTTATTCACCTCAGATCAATTTTGTAATAACCAACTAATTATTCCTCCCCAATATTTGGCTCTACGTTTTATGATCATAAACTAAATGAAACTTTTATTTAGTCTCTGTGAATTTATACTTTTAGCCACCTATGGTCAAATCTCTATAGCCTTAAACTTCAATACCCACTTCTCTAATTTATCAAACCATAAACTTTATCCATATTCTTTGATATAAATTTTATCACTATAAACTACATGTAAAACGGGAAAATACACAAGAACTCATTATGATGAATCCAAAAAACTAATTTCCTAATTAAAATTTATTGGAACCATGGTATTTTAAACATGATTTGGTGTATGGTTTGTGTTTGTTGTCAATCCTCAGTGGATGTTCAGTATGTGTACCAATAAAGAGATCATACAGTTCAAGTAGACAATAGTATTGAGGGTGGCGCCATTTCCCAGTGTTTGCCAAATTTTTAGGCCTGTAAATCGACAAATAGAGAAATGTTTTGTTGGAAAAGATACTTTCACTCCGTGTACTTAAAGGAGAGGAAACATACGCGCCAAATGTTTTTCAAGATCAGAACATGGGAAAATGGAAAAGGGATAAGGTCCTCCCAAGTTGTTGGGCTGGTCGCGCAAGTGTCCTGCGCGCCGTGAAGAGACTTGCGCGCCGATTCCTATGAGGATTGGAAACTTGTGCGTCTATTGTTTGTCCAGATTATAACTTTAAAATATGGAAATGGAAAGAAGGCCGCGCAAGTATTTGTGTGGTCGCGCAAGTGAGTAGCGCAACAGAGGCTAGGGAGGATGAGCTGCGCGCCAGAACCTGCGCGCCGAGGGAAGACTTGCGCACCACTGTGTAGGGGGTCTAGTTTGCCTATAAATAGAGGACCCCCTCCTCATTTGGAATAGAGTTCAAGAATTAGATATTTTTCAATCTCTGTCACGCAAGTAGTTGAGTCGCTTAAGTGGTTGTTGGGTCACGCAAGTAGAGGCTGCACACCGGTTGTTGGTTGTGCGACCAAGGTTGTTGGGGAGTTAAAGGCGCAACATCGCGCAATTTAGGAGTTCAAAGAGGCAGTGACGCGAAAGTGGGTTGGTTTCACCTGCGCACCGAATTTGTACCGTGCAAGTGACTTGCGCACCGTGATTGAAACTTGCGCACTGGGCTTGGAGAAGTTCGCCAGGGTTGTTAAAGTACATATGTCCTCTTGAAGCTGCACAAAAGCTGGAAGACCACCCGGTACCCTCAGCGCAAAGTAAGATTCTCCTTCTGGTGAGAATTGGACTTCAATTGAACATCTACATACAACATAGGATGCAGTCTTATTCAAGGATGAAGAGACCTTCACGTCTATAAACTGAGTGTGACTTCACCAAGTGTAGTGAGCCAGGAGGAGTCAACGGGAGTGACCCGAGGGAAGCAGTGAGCTATCCCTGAACCTTTGTAAAGGCAGTGAGCCTGGGAAATAGTGACTTTTCCCGAACCTTTGTAATCCACAACATGTGAAAATTAGTGGAATTTGGTACGACTGACAACTTTTCGACGTATGCTCCTTGAACGTAGCCCTTAGTGGTGAACCAAGTAAAAAGTGTTGTGTCTTCTCTGTGCATGTGAATGTTTTCTTTCTGATCATATTTATCATACAGGATCAACAAGTTCCTACCAACATCGGAACAAGATCCATCACATTAAAAGAAAAAAATTTCACCCCAATTCACCCCTACCCTCTCAGGGTGTCCCTCAGTCCTTCAAAATTAAAGTATTTTCTCTGTAATAATGAACACCTTTTATATATAAGAAACAATTGAAGGCACCAATATGAAATGATTCTAGAACTGTTCAGTGCAAAAAACAAAAAGGGTGTCATGAGAAAAAATCATGTTTCTAATCATTAATATTTGACACTTTCATGTCTTAGATAAAAGTTAGAGGAAAAAAATGATATAAAATATTGTGGGAACTGACATGAGGCTCAATATAAAGTTAATGTGAAGATATCTAGGCCTTCAGATCTAAAAAATGTTATATTACTGCACATGATTGTCATTATCATATCAAAAAACATTTGTGAACACTAAAGGAGTGAAGTATAGTTCAACCTCTTTATCATCAACATGGATCCATCAAAATAACCCATTATCATTCTAATATCGTATATTTATGTTTTTTATTTTTTTATACATAAATAGAAAATAAAAAATTGGGGAAATGTGAAGATGAATGAGAAGAAAAGATAACATGTAGACATGAGATTAAAATATAGGAGTTAATGAAGAAGGGTTTGTATTCTTCAATATAGTCCTAGATGTGTATTTTCATCATTAAATTGAGAAAATTTATCTCATTTTTATCCTCACTAAATATCCAAAATCAGTATCATTTATCATAATATTTATCAATATCATCAAATATTAGGATGTAGAATATTATAATAACATGTACACTACTTATTTTTTCCTTTTATAAAAAATGATAGGAATCACACCTCAATCAAATGAATATAACTTTACACTACTACTAAAATTGGATAATAAGAAGATTTTCATCTTATAATACATAGATTACAATCATAAACTACTCCTTGTTATCTCAAATAACTCTATATTATGAAGGATGAGATCAATGAATGAATGTTTTGAATTAAACATAATGAATGAAGAATAGGGAATTGAAATAAGATAATAATAGTTACAATAACTAATTTATCTCGACATACATATCATTGTATCATCTCACCAGGAATATAAATATAAGTAAAATATAATTATTTTCATATATGGATACACTGAACTTGTGTCTCTCCCTTAGACTATCCAAAATAGGGTTATCTATACATATTCATGGAGATAGAGATAATACAGGGAAGGATACGAAATAGAAAATGTAAATAGAATGAAAAACTATATCTAGTATGGTGTTTCTTGTAGAGACTTGGGTTTTCTCTATCAGAATTTGGAATATTTCTACGAATTATTCTAGAGCTAACTGTGAAGATGTTATGAGATTTTGAGTCCTGGTGTTCCCAGAATTAATTTTATAAAAATATTAAGTATTTTTATACTATGCATCTAGAGGAGATGAGTTATCTCTTAAACGGTAGCTCATATCAGAAATCCGAGCATAGGACTGCATCCGAAACGTGTTGTTTACCCTAGGTGGGGTGTAACCATTACGAGTACAGGCCTGCTGTAGAAAAAGGTGACCAGTAAAGTTTTCATAAATAAATGAATAATTTTATTTATGGGATTCGGCTTGATTAAATCCTAAATTGAGTCTCAGATCGAAATTTTGAGCATGCGGTTGAGTTCAGAATGGCATGTTTACCCTAGGGGTGGCCTAATATTTTCCTTGTCGGGAGGTTTTTTGGGGGTGTTAAATGGTGGTTTAATTAATTAATTAACTATAATCAATACCCCACACCCTCAATATGATGAACCAGTGTAATATAAATCCTCCTCCCCTCCACCTTCCTCCTTCACTAATGAATTGGAGACCGAATTGTCGAAACGAAGCATCGTCGGTCTCTGATATTGATGATGGACGCTCCCGGATCGTGCAGCAGCAGTAGCAGAGCATGAAAAATTTTGGAGATCTTCCAAAAGGTAGAAGGTTTGAGTTTTAATATCCCTAATACAATTTATGTGTTGTTTTTTTCAAATCATCATAAAGGTTGTGTAGTTCGGGTCCTGAGCATTCCGAAACATGTTTCAGATCTGAATTTGGAGTTCCGGGTTTCTCCCAGTTGTCTCGGAAGTTTTATGGTGGAAAGGAGGGATTCCAGTGACAGCCATGGTGGAATCTAGTGAGGGCGGTGGCGGCATGGCATATTCCATCTCCAGCGTGGTGGTTTTTGGCGAGACAGGCGGTGGTCCAGCCTGTTTTGTTTGGGTGTTCTTTAAACCCCCATAACTCATAAACCGGAAATTTGATTCATGAGATGTTTATGGTGACACATTCCTTGCATCTAGGAGGACCTCTTGAGTTTTCCATTGGATTTTTATAAGTCAGGTTCATGGCCCGAGGCTACGAAACATTGAAATGATAATAATATTTTATTATTATTCGGCTTCGACCCGCCATAACTTTTGCACAGAGTGTCTGATTGACGAGCTATCATTGGTGTTGTGATCCTGATGGTAAAGCGGGAGTTTCAAGTTACCTTTCAGGTGATGGGACCAAGATCAGTGTGTGGGCCACATGAGGCTAGCTTTGGGAATTTTATGAATAAACATGACATTTCTGTCTGATGTCCGTTTTGGACGAACACATAGTCAATCTCATGTGTTTCTCTAATGGGATCGCAACAGTGTGAACCTCTTGATGTGTTTCGGTTTTGAGATGTGGGCCCCGCTCATTATTTCTATGGTGAATAGTAATTTTTCACTGATTTCTCATTTCAGGAGAGGAAATAGCTTATCCTGCATGTTTTTCTGCGTATAATGTAATGGTAACCTCGCTTTGGACCTCAAAGGTACATAGTGTGGCGATGTTGCGGGTCACTTGGGTTAGTGATTTTGGACCAACAATGATTTAGTGGACTCCCATTGTTAATTCTTATGAGGGTTTGTGTGGAATTACAACCCCAGTTTGGTATTGTGATCCCCACGATAGGATGAATTTCAGATAGAGTTGTTGTATACCTCCGGTGAGTCTAGAGCAGGATCCTATAGCTTTCCTTCCCAAGGTGGGGTTCTTGGTATCGTTGTAACTTCTTATCCACATCCAGTGATCCCCAATCTAGTATGAAAATCCCGTAGGGTTTGAGGAATCATCAGGAATATGATCCACTACATAGTAGGCCATATTAGTAGGGTTTTGGTATCATCGGTTATACGCTCACCTACATAGACAAAGTTTTTTCATAGGGTTGCAGTATCGTCGATAATGTGATCCCCTACTCAGTTCGTGGTTTTAGTAGGGTTGGTGGTTTCATCAGTTTCATCCCCTACTCTTCATGTTATACCAGATAATGTTTTCGTCATCTTCGTGACCACCTTTACATAGATGACTATCCTCTATCTCATTGATGTGATCTGTGGAACGTTAGAGCAGGTTGTGGTATCCCCCAAAGGATCCCGGGAGTGACCCCCTATTAGTGAGTTCTTCATTTCACCGGGATGGGTTCTAGTATCCCCTAGAGGACCCTAGGAGTGATCCCCTATCTGAGGAGTTTGGTGTTCTGTTGTTTCAGTGTGACATTCTCAGTGATGATATCCGATAAGCGTGATTGCTCAGATGGGCCATCTGGGATGCTGATGTAACCTGGTGGGGTGTATTTCTCGGACGTGTGTCTTTTAGGATGACAGATCTCATGGAGTGTGATTACCTAGTTATGTTTATGCCTTAGAGCCTTGAGTTGAACTTGTCACTGGTGAAGCGGTCAGAGACTCTTGAGGCTTTGTTCCTGAGACGAGTATATCTGATTTTTCATGGTATATATATGGGAATATACGTGAGCATAGATGATTAGTCATATTTTTTTAAGTATGGCCTCTAGATGGAGTTTCTCTCTCGTTTGGGTTCCCTCTGGCTAGGATGAGTTGACTGTTTCCTTTCAGTTGATCTCTTTTTTTTAGGTTTTTTCGGGGTTCTTAGTCAGTATCTTTATAATCACCCCAACACGGGCTTTGACCCCACATGTTTTATGTCTTGTACATACCACATTACTTTTGACAGAGTCCTAGGAGGACCTAAAGCTGGCAGAGCTTACTGGGCATGACTGATTGGGGTGTTTACCAGAGCATTGCTGACAAGATTTCTAGAGGGTGCTTTTGATAGCAAGCCCCTCTTTCTGAGCAGGTTGGATGCTTTTGAAATTTTATTTTGTTGGGCCATGTATTTTTCCTTTTTTAATTCATTGTACTCTGGTAGTGAGTTATATTTATGCATGTATTTATTCTAAGTTTATATATATATATATGAAGTATTTCTTGGAGGTGTATGTGGGTGCGGGTGTACAGGTACCTTAGGGTACTGCCTCCCATGTGTGTGATAGCCTACTCAGCACTAGTCAACAACCCCTATACTATTGGAGGCTGGCGTGGGGAGTCGCGGCTCGAGCCCATTGGTTGAGGTCATGACACAGTGATATCAAAGGAGGTTACACTTTTTTGGCTTCAAAGTGTTGATTTTCTAGCTGTGAGATTTGTTTGGGTTGCATAGCGATTGTGTGAGGATGTTTCGAGTTCAGCTTTCAAGCCAGGGACTCCAGTGTTGGTGCGGCCGCCGACGTATCCATTCACCAGGACTCTAATAACATTCCTTTCAACTAGGTTCATTAGGACACTGGTCGGAGGTGAATAATGGTATATGCATCATACTGGACTATGTTTTGGGTTTTTCCTTTCCTTCTTGAGTCATCTCCCCATATATACTCTTTGACCATGGTGCGTCTTGATTATATTTTTGGATACCTCTATGATGGCAGCCAGCGAGGGTTCTGTAGTAGAATTATGGTGATGATCTGTACTGAGTAGAGGCTTTAGAGAAGTGTATAGTTTCTGAGGCTGGACCTCCAGGTGGTCTGCAAGTTAAGCCACCACCTATCGAGAAGCTGGTTGTGCGCGCCACGTAGGATGAAGATGTACGTAGGCTAAGTGCACTCAATGAGTTCTAGAGGCAGCAACCTCTGTGGTACCAAGGTATTTCATACCCCTAGGTAGTTAATCTCTGGCTTGAAGTAGTCACATGATTTTTTTTCCTAGTGAGGACATATCCAAATTCGATGATGGTCCTAGCGATGAGCCTTATGCATGGTTCGGTTAGGTGATGGTGGAGTATAGTGACATAGTCACACGATGAAGAGACTCTCACATGGATAGAGTTTGAGAGGATCTTCCAGGAAGAGTTCAATCTGGTAACACTAAGGTCAGTGTGGATCCAGGAGCTTTTGTAGCTTTGTAAGGAGAGCATGACTGTGTCGAAGTACTCAACAATGTTTATAGACCTATCACGCTACTCCCATGATATGGTTTTAGACTCATTCTTTAGGGATCATAACATTGATAAAGGCCTACATAGATACATCTAGGTACATTTGGTTTCCCTTTTTTTACCCACCTATGTTAGAGTACTGGAATGGGCCTTGGTGGTGGAGGACTTTCTGGATGAGAATATTCCGCCTATCAGTGCTCAACACGTGAGAGCTGAGACCTTAGTAGCTCGTTTGGTAGAGGGTAGGCAACGGTAGGTGCAGGGGTCCAGACGTTCATTATATTTTAGGAGGTGACCCTAGGAAATGGGATCTAAGGCTCGGGGATTTCATGGATCTTAGGATTTTTTTTGTTCAGCCACATGAGAGGCGGTGTTACGCTTGTGATAGTCATGTAAATCATGCTAGAGAATGTCTGGCCCGCTTTGCTTCTGAGAGGGATCTAGTCGATATGCCGCCTTGGCAGTGACAACGTCTCGAGTATGGAGGTCTACAGGGTAGAAGACGTGGAGAAGGAGCTCTTGCAACATTAATATGTGATAGTCGATACGAGTTTCCACCACCACCACCCCCAGGTGGTCCATGCTAGGCTCAATAATCTCAAGGATGGGGGCGAGAACAACTGAAAGTCTTAGATATTGTTGACCCATAGGCTTTGTGGATGGATAGAGGTATGGTCTATGTCCTTTCTACTTTCTTCAGTAGTTTTTCTAGACTTTTTTAGGTAGTACAGTTTCATTTATGTTGATTTCTCAAGGTTTGTTTAAGGAATTGGTAAGACAAAGTGTTGGTGTTGTTTGATGTGCTTCAAATGCACGAGGAAAGAGAATCCTTCCCCCATGAGACATGTTTTTGTGATGTGATTAAAATCATGAGGGTGAGTCAGTTCCGCCCAAAGCGGATAGTATCGAGGTGTGGAGGATGATTCCCTCTAACCTATGTGTTCAGAATTGGTTTTTGTATTGGGGGGTTTGTGCAAACGGCTTTGGGTTCCTCATAGTGCATTTTATTTGATAGCATAGGAACCCTTGGTGGTATTTTTGTTGTGGTTTTTGGTAAACTCGCTGGTGTGGGATACCCAGTTCAGAATTCAGCTTTGTTCCATCGTTCTTTTGTCTTTTAATGGAAAACAATTCCTAAGGTGGGGAGGATTTAGGGACGCGTGTTTTTTCATGTCATACATTGGAATATTACTACAAATGATTCCAGAGCTAGGTGTGAAGACGGCATGTGATTCCGAATCCTGGTGTACTAGAAATTAATATTATAACACTAATAAGTATTTTTATACTATGCACATGATGAAGATGATTTTTCTCTTAAAAGGTAGCTTCGATCAGAAATCTGAGGGCACAACAGCGTCGGGAGGGTGTCGTTTACCCTAGGCAGGGTGTAACCTTTACAGGCGCGAGCCATCTATAGAAAAAGGTGACCAGTGGAATGTTTTTTTAGCACCCCCGGTTTGAGGTTTGTATAATTTTTTACGCTTCTCCATGTATTTAAAGGGAATGGGATGAGTTGAGGAGTGGTTGGGAGAGTCTGGAATGGTTTTGAATGAGTTTGGAGGCTTTTCTTAGGGAGCACAGATTGAGCACGGTTAGTGGAAACCATGCGAGTTCTCCAGGAAACCATGTAGGGGAAACAGTAGGCTACGCATGGTCAGTGCATAGTTTTTTAAACTGTGTGAGGAAATAGTGCGGACCCTTGCTCTCGAGGTAGTATCGTGAACACGGTTTTCCAAACCATGCAGAGTAACCATGCGTCCACTTAAAAATAGGGTTTAAGTTCCGGGCTCCCTTGGGCTTATCCTATTTCACGCTAATCTTCCTCCCAATCAAGCCTCACCTAGTATTTCAGGTTCTTAGGTGTTAAGGGTGTTGTCCCACTAGTTTTGGAAGCATTTCGAAGGGGTTTTAAGTTGGATTGAAGGTGGTTTCTCCCAGGTAAGTCTCTCATCTTTGTTTTCTTGTGATTTTCTCTAGATATACATCCCTATCTTTCTTGGTTTTCTTGATCTACACTTGTTTTGTGTAGATCTAGGGTAGTTGTTTCTTTGGATGATGATTTTAAAGCTTCTGAATGTTAGGGAAGGGAATCTAATGAGGTTTCAGTGGTGTGTTTTCCAAATTGGTGGTGTGGTTTCTCGTGGGTCGATTTCTCGGGAACCCTAATGGTAGGTGGCTTCTCTCTCGACTCCACTTGGATAGAACTAGTGGTGTTTGATTTCAATTAAGTTTTTGTGCTTGAAATTAATTCTATTTTCTTGTGCGAAATTGGTTGGAAATCCCATGTGTGATGTTTTGGGGAATTTTGGAAAAAAATAGGTTTTATGGTGAAAGTCTCTTATTGTGGATTTTAAAATGGGATTTTATGGTTGATTTGTGAAAATGATTGATGGAAATGGTTTTCAATAAAGAGGTTGTTTTATTGAAATTTTGTTTTGCATGGAAAATGATTTTCAATAAAAGTGTAATTTATTGAAGTGGTTTGATATGGAATTGAATTGGTTGATTGCATGTTGTTGTGACATTGGTGGGTTATATGCTTGGTTATGGATTGATTGGAAAGTTGTGTGGAAGTGGCAAGAAGTAACACTATAAAAATGGGATGGATAGTGTATGGAATGTCAACCATCAAAGGATAAGTGGATGAGAAGTGCCACTAGGTGTGAATGGGTGAACGGGTTAGACGGATGCTCCACCGTTTGGTTGTTTTGGTTGTTTTGGTTTGAATGGGTTAATGGGTTGGATGGAAGCTCCACTGTTTTGGTTGTTTGTTGTGAATTTCTTTGCAAGTTGGAAATTGTTGTGCTAATTTGTTAATGATGAATTGTTTTTTGACATGTTTGGTTGGTTTCCCTTGGTGGTTTGGTTTCAGTGAAATGGCTTGGTAAGGGTGTGGTTGGCTTATGGTAATGGTAGCACATGTGATTATTTTATATAAACTGTTTTATATAAAGGTGCTAACAGTTTTATCCTAGTGGCATGTGAAGTGAAGTCATTTGGGGAAATCCTACTAATTTTTAGTAATCACCCCTGCTTTGGCATGTTGGTGTCTTTGCAGATGTTGTGTATTGTGATGTGGGAAAAGGTAAGGCATCACCCTCCTTTAGTAGAGCATTGTGATTCTTGGTGGAGCTTGGGGCTTGGACCTTGGTGTGGAGCTATGGTGGAGTCATGGGTTATGGTGTTTAGTTGCTTAGTTTCTACATAGTACTCTGAGGTTTGGTGATCATGTCTAGTTGTATTGATTGGGATGTATTTTGGATCAAATTGGTTGTCATTTGAGATTACATGATTGAATGTTTTATTTATATGCACCATATTGTGGTTGTTAGTGGATTGCAGGTTGGTTTTGTCTTAAGGGAAAATCATTCCCCAATTTGTTTATAAGCCCTCAGAAATTATTGTTTGCCTTTGGCGCCTTGGAAATGTCTCTTAAGACCACGTAACCCTCACTGCCTCCTCAAGACAATGAGGTAGGGGTAGGGTGTTACATGTGGTATCAGCTTGCTCGGTCCGTTGGAGTTGATTATCTGATTTGGTGTTGACATTCATTGTGGTATATTCTTTGATTCGGGATGGTAGCAAGGTGTAGGAATGTCGGAACTTGGAATTTATACCATAAAAGCACATAGCTAACCCTTTTATATTGAAATTAAAGTTACTAGGGAGTTGGGTACATAAGTGTTTTGGAGACACTTATAGGAATTGGAAATCTCATTATCATGGGTGTAGCCATGAGATGTGCATGGCATATAGGGTAGAAGTGACTTCCCTCTAGGATGCATATTTCATTGGGGTATAATGATTTCTGGTCTGAATTGAGAAATGGTTTTCCAAATGTGTGAAATTGTAATGTGAATTAATATGTTATTTTGAAAATGGTTTGGTTTTCAAAAATGTTTTGACGTGGCCAATGTGGGAAATGTGAACTTTTGGAAAGCCTTGTTGTGATAGTACTGTGTAATGCTATTTTAAATGGGAATTATTGATGTCTACAGAAGTGAGGCTCATTGTTGTTTTCTTTCTGTTCATAGAAATGGCACTGGGTAGGCGTCGTAGAGACCAAAAGGAGGAGGCTGCTCAAAATGTGGTAGCACCTGAGCCTCAGGTGAACCAGCAGCTAGTGCAAAGTATAGTCCAAGCTTTCAAAGTTGTGGAAAGTGGAAATAAAGTAGATGAACCTTGGCATGTCGATCATGTGGTTCAGTTTCAAAGGCAGAATCCACCCATCTTCATGGATGATTTCAGGCCGGAGAGGGAAGAAGTATGGTTGAATAGAATGAACAAGATCTTCGAGTTATTAGGAACACCAATAGAGTTAAAAGTGAATTTGGCCACATATATGTTGGAAGATCTTGCCCTTCAGTGGTGAGAGTTTTTAGCCCAAGCCGTGACAGACCAGGGCATGACGTGGGAAGGCTTTGTGGAATTGTTTAATAAAAAATTCTACCCACATATGTTCATAATTTAGAACATGAATGATTTATTTGGTTTGAAGAAAGCGCATATGTCTGTGACGGAGTATGCAGCAAAGTTTATGAACTTTGTGCGGTTTTCACCCGAGCTGGTGGGTAGCACGTCATTGAAGATAAAGATCTTTGAAGCGGGGTTAAGGCAAGAAATCTGTTCAAAGATAGTGGTACTGTGTATAGATGATTACACAGAGATAGAGAATGGAGCCTCGGTGGCTGAGCGAGATTTGTTCGGTGCTCCGGGAGGAGGAAGCATGGTGTTACCCATGGCGAATAGTGGGAACTCTAACGTTGGGTTCAAGAATAGGGGGGACACTTATTCCCAGGGCGGGGGAATGACATATAATCTGATGGAAGGATCTGTAAATCTTTCTCTAATGGCCCAGAGCAAACCAGGATGTTTTCAGTGTGGTTCTACGAGCCACATCAAGAGGGATTGTACAGAACAACCTCGAGCATGTCATAATTATAACAAGATGGGGAATCTGCAGTGTTATTGTCAAAATGCTCCAAGGTCATGTGTGCGTGACACTCCTCAGGGATCGCAGACATTGTATGCTTCTATGGGATGGGGTCAGTAGCATACCCCTGGGCAGTAGAGTAAAGTGGGTCATGTCGATTCTTAGAATGCCATGATGCCTCAGTAGGGAAATAATGAGCAGAGTGCAGCAAGAAAACACGTGTTTGGAGTTGAGAAGGTTATGGTGGATGATCAGTCAGGGCCATCCATAGTGTGAGGTAGTATTATTTTAAATTCTACCTTTATGCAAGTGTTGTTTAATATGGGTGCTTCACACTCTTTTATTGCTTCACAAATGGTTGCGTTGGTGGGTTTAAGGGTAGAAAAGATGCCTTCGGTTTTGAAACGTCAAAATCCTCGGGGTCAAAGAGAGTGTTCAGCCTTCTTTTATAGAGCATTTAGTATTGTTTTGGGCGAGGTTGAGATAACCTTGAATTTCTCAGTGCGTTAGATGGATGGGTATGATGTAATCATGGGAATGGATTGTATGGTGGCGTTTAAGTCCCACATCGACTGTAATGCGTGGATAGTGGCTTTTACGACACAAAATGGAATTAAACATCTCTTTAGAGGAGTGAGGCATGAAAGGCAGGGTGCAACGGGCTTGTTGGCACGAACAGTTGGATCTTTATCGTATCAGTTGGCAGTATTGTCGTTGGAATCGGTAATGGGTGTTGAGCAGAGTGTTCTTCCGGCAATGATGGATCAGTTTATGGATGTTTTTTCTGACGAATTCATTGGGTTACCTCCCATAAGAGAAGTGGATTTTATGATTGATCTCTTTCTGGGGACCAGTCCTATCTCCCTTCTGTTTTATTGGATGGCCCCTACTGAATTACAGGAATTGGAATTCCAGTTGGATGAATTAGAAAACAAAGGGATTATCCGGCATAGCACGTCTCTTTGGGCAGCGCCGGTGTTTGTGAAAAAGGCGGATGGAACATTAAGGCTATGTGTTGATTATATTAGACTTAACCAAGTTATGATAAAGAACAGATATCCACTTTCGCAAATTCAGGATTTGTTCGACCAGTTGAGGGGTGCCCAGTTGTTCTCCAAGATCAACCTAAGATTAGGATATCATCAACCGCAAAAGAATGTGTTTAAGGTACAGATTTTCCTTGGTCTCGATGGGTATTATCGGAATTTTGTTCATGATTTTTCACATTTGACTTCGCTGATGATGGATTTGACAAGAAAGAATGTTCCATTCCAATGGAATGAATAGTGTTAGTATTGTTTTGAAGAGCTAAAGGGTCACCTTACATCAGCACCAATCATGGTTTTCCAGAACCAGGAAAAGGGTATGTGGTGTATTGCGATGCATCAAGATCTGGGTTGGGGTACGTTCTCATGCAAGAGAATCATGTGGTTGCATATGGCTCATGGCAGTTGAGAGTGCATGAGAAGAACTACCGAACTCATTATTTGGAATTGGCAGTAGTGGTCGGTGCTTTGAAAGTGCGGATTCATTATCTCTTCGGTGAGAAATTCATGGTATATACAGATCATAAGAGCTTGAAGCATATTTTCTCATAGAGGGATTTGAACTTGAGGAAAAATAGATGGATAGAATATCTCCAGATGTTTGATTTTGACTTGTTGTACACACCAGTTAAGGAAAATTTGGTAGAAGATGCATTAAGTAGAAAATAATATGCTAAGGAAGTAAAACAGGCAATGGACCAGTGGAAGTTAATGTCTGTTATAGCTTACATGCAGTTGGAATTTGAAGAACCGGGCGATAGAGCGGTCTTCTTTCCAGTTTGGTTCATTCCTGACATGGTTTTCCTAGTTAAAGAGGCACATATATCTGATTTTGAGTGTGTGACCATGGTGTCGAGACTCAATGGTGGGGAGACCATTGAGGGTTAGAAACTGAATAGAGATTTAGTTTTGTGTTTTCAGAATCATATGATTGTACCAGTTTCTTGTCAGGAGGATCTTCTCAAGCAGTATCATCACTCTATATGGGTTGTTCATCCCGGAACTCAAAAAATGTATAAAGCGTTGAAAGCACAGTTCTGGTGGACTAGTATGAAAAGAAGTGTGGTTGAGTTTATTTCAAGATGCTTGGCTTGTCAGCAAGTCAAGGTAGAGCATCAGAGGCAAGAGGGAATGTTGAAATCTTTACCAATCCCTGTTTGGATGTGGGAGAAAATAGCAATTGATTTTGTCACAGGTCTCCCAAGAACGTTCAGAAAGCACAATGCCATTTGGGTGATAGTGGATCGGCAAACGAAGTCGGCCCATTTCATCCTGATTTGTGAATCTCATATGGTGGAGGATCTATCCAAAAACTTTATTTGGGAGGTGGTAAAGAGGCATGGTGTTCCAAATTTGACTGTATCAGACAGAGATCCAAGGTTTACCTCTCGTTTTTGGAAATCCTTATAGAAATCCCATGGAACAAAGTTGACCAAGAGCATGTTGTATCACCCTCAGACAGATGGTCAATTCAAGAGTACGATACAAACATTGGAGGATATGTTGCAGGCTTGTGTTATGGATTTTGGTGGCTCATGGGAGGAGAACTTTTCATTGGTTGAGTTCTCTGACAATAACTGTCATCATGGATCCATACATATGGCTCTGTTTGAAGCGTTGTATGGGTGTCCGTGTCATTCTCTACTATGTTGGGTGGAAACGGGTGAGTCCTCAATGGTTGGACCAAGCCTTATCCATAAGACTCTGGGGAAGATCATGTTAATCAAGAAGAGAATGGAGATGACTCAGTGTCGTCAGAAATCATATGCGGATCATCGTCAACAGTCATTGTCGTTCTAGGTGAGTGGTCATGTTTTCTTGAGGATCTCTCCTAGGTTAGGACATCGTCAGTTTGGGAAGCAAGGAAAGTAATCTCTAAGGTATATTGGGCCTTTTGAGATTCTTGAACAGGTTGGTGAGGTGGATTATCATTTGGCTTTTCAAACTAGGTTTAGTACGGTGCACAATGTGTTTCATTTTTCACAGTTTAAAAAGTACCAACCGGATCGTGACCAAGTGATTTGATGGGCTCATGTTGAACTAGAACCGGGTGCTTCATCGGTGCATGTGCCAGTGCGGGTTGTGGATAGGCAAGAGAAAGACTTGTGTGGTAAAAGCATCAGTTTAGTTCATATTTTGTGAAAACATAGTCATATTCATGAGGATACATGGGAGTGGGAGAGAGATATGGTCGAGCAGTGGCCCGAGCTATTTCTCCAAAAGGGTGGGTTCACTACATTCCGGGACAGAATGTCCAAGGTGGGGAGAATGTAGCACCCCCAGTTTAAGGATTGTAGCCTTGTTTATGCTTTATTATGTGTTTAAAGTGCATGGGATGAGTTGAGAAGAGGTTGGGAGAGTTTGGAAAGGTTTTGAATGAGTTTTTAGGCTTTTATTAGGGAGCACGGTTAGTGGAAACCGTGCGAGTTTTCCAGGAAACCATGTAGGGGGAGACAGTAGGCTTCGCACGGCCTACGCACGGGTTTCCAAACCATGCGAGGCAACCATGCAGAACCTTTCTATTGAGGTAGTAGCGTGCACATGGTTAGCACATGGTTTTCCAAACCGTGCGGACTAATCGTGCGGCCACTTAAAAAATAGGGTTTAATTTCCGGGCTCCCTCAGGCCTAACCTATTTCATTCCAATATTCCTCCCACTCTAGCCTTACTCGGTATTTAGGGTTCTCAAGGGTTGAGGGTGCTCTCCCACTCGTTTTGGAAATTTTTCTATGGGGTTTCAAGGTGGATTGAAGGTGGTTTCTCCTGGGTGAGTCTCTCCTATTGGTTTTCTTGTGTTTTTCTCTAGATCTGCATCCCTCTCTTTCATGGTTTTCTAGATCGACACTTGTTGTGTGTAGATCTAGGGTTTTGGTTGCCTTTGATGATGATTTTATGGATTATGAATGTTTATTATCGGAATCTAGAGAGGTTCAGGTGTTGTGTTCACCGGATTGGAGGTGCGGTTGCTCGTGGGTCGATTTCTTGGGAACCCTAAAGGTAGGTAGATTCTCTTTCACCTCCGCTTGGTTAGAACTAGTGGTTTTTTATTTCAATTAATTTTTTTTCATGAAATTAATTGTGTTTTGTTGTGCAAAATTGTTTGGAAATCCCTTAGGTGATGTTTTGGGGATTTTTGGGGAAAATGGGTTAATGGTGAAAGGCTCTGTTGTGGATTTTAAAATATCAATTTTAAAATGGAATGCTATGGTTGATTTTTGAAAATGATTGATGGAAATTTTTTTCAATAGAGAGGTTGTTTTATTGAAATTTGTTTTGGCATTGAAAATGATTTTTAATAAATTAGTGATTTATTGAATTGGTTTGATATGCAATGGAATTGGTTGATTGCATGTTGTTGTGACATTGTGGGTTATATGCTTAGTTCTGGATTGATTGAAATGTTGTGTGGAAGTGGCGAGAAGTACCACTATAAAAGGGGATGGATAGTGGATGGAAGGTCCACCATCAAAGGATAAGTGGATGATAAGTGCCACTAGGTGAAAATGGGTGAATGGGTTGGACGAAAGCTCCACCGTTTGGTTGTTTTGGTTGTTTTGGTATGAATGGGTGAACAGGATGGACGAAAGATCCACTGTTTTGGTTGTTTGTTGTGCATTTCATTGCAAGTTGGAAATTTTTGTGTTAATGTGTAAATGATGAATTGGCTTGTGACATGTTTGGTTGGCTTTCCCTTGGGGGTTTGGTTTTGGTAAAATTTCTTAGTAAGGGTGTGGTTGGATTATGGTAGCACTTGTGACTATTTTATATAAACTATTTTATATAAATGTGCTAACGATTTTTTCATAGTGGTGTGTGTAGAGAATTCATTTGAGGAAATCCTACTATGTTTTAGTACTCACCCCCTGCTTTGGCACATTGGTGTCTTTGCAGATATTGTGTATCGTGACGTGGGAAAAGGTAAGTCATCACCCTCCTTTAGTGGAGCATTGTGATTCCTTGGTGGAGCATGGAGCTTGGATCTTGGTGTGGAGCTGTGGTGGAGTCATGTCTTATGGTGTTTGGTTGTTTAGTTTATGTATAGTACTCGGATGTTTGGTGGTCATGTCTAGTTTGATTGATTGGTATGTATTGTGGATCAGCTTGTTTTTCTTTTGAGATTACATGCTTGAATGTTTTATTGACATGAATCATATATTGGTTGTTAGTGGATTTCTGGTTGGTTTTGTATTAAGGGGAAATCTTTCCCCAATTTGTTGAGGTGCCCTCAGCATTTATTGCTATCTTTTGGCGCCTTGGGAACATTGCTTAAGGCAAAGTAACCCACACTGCCCCCTCAAGACAATGAGGTAGGGGTGGGGTGTTACAGTTTTGTAAATAAATTAATAATTTTATTTATGGCTGTCTACTTGAATAACTCCCGAATGGAGTCTCGCATTGAAATTAATTGGATGCAGTTGAGTTTTGAACGTCGTGTTTACCCTAGGGGCAACCTAATCATTTCCGAGCAGGGAGGTTTGGTCGGGGGGATTAAATAGTGGTTTAATTAATTAATTAATTAATTAAACATAATCAATACCCCCACCCCCTCTCTTTGACAAAACAGTACAATAGAACTCCTCCTACCCTCCACCTTCCTCATCCACCGATGAATTGGAGGTCGAATTGTCGAAAAGAAGTGTCTTCGGTCTCGGATCTGGATGACGGATTCTCCCTGATAGTGAAGTAGCAACAACAGAGCGTACAAAGTGTCGGAGATCCACCAAAAGTTAGGCGGTTTGAGTTTTAAAATTTTGGATCCCGTTTATGTGTTTTATTCTTCAAATCATCAAAAGTGTTGTGTAGATCAGGTCCTGGGCTTTCTGAAACATGTTTCGGATCTAAATTTGGAGCATCGAGGTGCTCTTGGTGGTCCAAGAAGTTTTCTGGTAGCAAAGTGGGATTCTGGTGGTAGCCATGCCAGAATCCAATGAGGGAGGTAGTGGCATGGTGGTAGTTTCTAGCTCCAACATGGTGGATTTCGGCTCCGGTGTGGTGGTTTCTCGCGAGATTGTTGGTGATCTAGAGAGAATTTTCTAGGGGTTATTTAAACCCCCATAACTCACAAACCAGAAGTCTGATTCATGATCTATTTGTGGTGAATAATTCATTGCATCGAGGCAGAACATTTTATTATTCTTTGGGAATTTTATAATTCAGTTTTGTGGCCTGGGGATATGAAACGTTGAAATAATAATAATATTTTATTAATATTCAGATTTCACACTCTATAACATCTTCCTGGAGCGTCTTATTGACTCACCGTCAGTGGTGTTGTGATACTGATGGTAAATTAGATGTTTCAATTTAGATTTTGATTGATGGGACTGAGACCAGGATGCGGACCCCATGAGGCTGGTTTTTTGCTTTTACAGAGAAACATAACCTTTCTGTCTGATGTCCATTTTGGATGAACGACTAGTTGATCACGTGTGTTTCTCCAAGGGGATCTCACTGGTTTAATCCACTTGATGCATTTCAGTTTTGAGATGTGGCCCTACTAGAACATACTATGATGAATATATCATTTTTCACCGGTTGTCCATTTCGGGTGAGTAAATAGCCTATCATGCTTGTTGTTCCTCGTAGAACGTGTTTGTAGCCTTAGTTTCAACCTCAATGGTATGTAGTGTGGCGAAGTTGCAGGTTTCTTGGGTTAGTGACGTGTGGACCCACATTGGTTGAGTGAAATCCCATGTAATTTTCCTATGAGTTTTCGTGTGGAATTAAAACCCCAGTACAGGTTTGTGATCCCCTTGATAGGATGAATTTATGATAGATTTTTGGTATCCCTTTAGTGAGTCTAGAGCAGGATCCTCTAGCTTCACTTCACTAGATCAGGTTCTTGGTATTGATGTGACCGCTTATCCACAGGTGTTGATCCCCTATCTACCAGGACAACCCCGTAGGGATTGAGGCATCATTAAGAGTATCATCCCTTACGTAGTGGGTTGTATTAGTAGGGTTGTGGTATCATTTGTTATACGATCCCCTACTCAGCATTTGGTTTTTTGTAGTGTTGTAGTATCATCATTAATGTGATCCCCAACTTAGTGTGTGGTTTTATTAGGGTTTTCTATATCATCGTTTTGATCACCTACTTTTCAATTTATACCAGATAGAGTTTTTGGCATCGTCGTTACCCCCTTTACATAGGTGACGATCCTCTATCTGAGTGATATGATCTGTGGAATGTCAGGTCGGGTTGTGGTATCCGCTAGTGGATCTTGGGAATGATTCCATATCAGTGAGATATTACATTGATAGGGTTGGGTTCTAGTATCCCCTTGAGAATCCTATGAGTGATCCCCTATCCTAGGAGTTTGGTGTTATGCTATTTCAGTGTGACGTTCTCAGTGACGATATCCGACGAGCGTGTTCGCTTGGATGGCCCATCTAGGATGGAGATGTAACCTAGTGGAGTGTATCTCTCAGACGTATTTCTTTTGGCATGATAGAGCTCATGGTGTGTGTTTACCTAGTTATATTTATACCTTAGAGCATCAAGTCGAACCTAACACTGGCGATGCGGTCGTACCCTCATGAGGCTTGGTGCCTGAGAAGAGTGTATCTGAATGTTCATGGTATATATATGGGCATATACCTGAGATGGTCTAACTAGTCATGTTTTTCTGAGGATGGTCTCGAGATGTAGTTTCTCTCTGGTTTGGGTTCCCTCTTGTTGGGATGAGCTAACTATTTCCTTTTAGTTTCTCTCTTTTATTTTGGTGTTTTGAGGAGCCTATTGAGTATCCTTATACTTACCCTAGAATGGGATTTTACCACACATTTTTTATGTCTTGTACAGACCATTGGCCTTTTGATGGAGTCCCTGGAAGACCTGGAGCAAGCGGAGCTGAGTGAGCATAACTGAATAGGTTTTTTACTAGATCTGTGTTGAGGAGCTTTCTGGTGGGTTTTTTTTGTCAGTGATACCCTCCTTATGAGTAGGTTGGACGCTTTTGTTGTTTTATTTTGGTAGGCCATGTATTTTTTTTCTTTTTTACTTTTATTGTACTCTAGTTGTCGGTTAGATATATTCATGCATTTGTTTTGAGTATATCTATATATATATATGCACTATTGCATGGAGGTGTATGTGGGTGCTCGTGTACAGGTACCTTGGGCTAATGCCTCCCATGTGTGTGATAGCCTACTCTATTCTTGTCGCCATCCACTATCCTATTGTAGGTGGGCTTGGAGAGCCATGGCTCGAGCCCTGTTGGGTCAAGTCATGACATTTATATAAAATTTATTTCCCACCCCATCCTCTTTTATTTATAGAGACGATCCTCAACTTCGGATTCTTCTGATCATCCCACATTATAATGAGTACTTAGAGGATATTTTCACATGTGTTCTCCTTTTCCTTACAAGAAATGAATTTATTTTATCTCTATAATATTTTCCTTCTAATCCTCTATAAAAAAAATTCTAAATTGATAATTCATAAAATATATTCCTAATAAGTTTTTTTGGTATATATAAAAAATTATTTATGGTTATCCTGGGATTTAATTTCAGACAAGTGGAATTCTGTTTTAACAAAATACCTGGATTCACCTTCCTTTTTTACCACATGATAAACCATATGAAATTATGGCCAGGAAAAATTCCTTAAATAAACATTTTAGAAACCATTCAATTCTTCATCAAAATCAAATTTACTTGTAAGTAAGTTTGATTTAATCTTATACATATTTTTACATTTTAAATTAGTATTACATCGTTTTCCTAGTATTCCATTTTCATAAAAAAATATAAAAAACTTATTTATCATCTATTTTGGAATAACATAGTCTCACACAACCAGACTAAATTCTCATTTAAACATAAATAACTAGCTTAAACCCATTTTAATCTTACTTATTTAGAAAATATTTTAGCTTTAGAAAAGATTTCTTTCTATCATAATAGGCCTTGGATGGTTTGCAAAAAAACATAAAAAAATGTATAATCATGGAAATTTAATCCTAAACATACACTAAATCAATAAAATAATGAAATTTAGCTATATTAAAAATAAACTTCATAATATACTAAAATAATAATATTGTTATTTTTACTATCTATAGATGGATATTCATAGCGGGTTATCCCCAATCCAAATAGGGATGGGTTTCTTTTATCAGTACCATCACATTTATGTTCTTCTAAATATTTTAACAATACAATGGATAATAATGTCCCCTAATTAATTATATTTTATGTCTTCCCCCTTTTTGATGAAAAATAGTTTATATTGTTGAGTTAGAAGAAGGTGTAGGTCCTCTTTCTATAAATAATTAGGAGAAAAGGGGACCACTACTTATTATTTTAAATACTAGGGTGTATCTCATCAGATTCCTTTTGATCCATTTTTTCCTCTGGGTACTTTAATATGGTACTATGTCGATATTTATATTTATTAGGTAGATAATCATGTTCCTCGATCTTCTTTTAAACTTTAGTCACCAATTATTTGGCTTCACAATTGATAAAATATTTTGAATTTAATAATCATGCTAATTATACATTCATATTATAATGGAGTTTATATATGAACAAAGTTTCAATATAATAAAATGAAAATGAATATAATAAATAATTATCTACCTTATATGTTTCATATTTTAATTATTTTTCATCATTCTTTTCCATTATTAAATAATTTATAATAGTAGGTAGTGGGTCTTCTTTTTCTTGATTGTTATCCACCTTCTCAATGTCAAATATTAGAGGCTCCTATATCCATTTTTATGATTTCCCCTATCCATGTTTACTTGTCTATTAGAGAATGGAAATGACCTTCCTAGTCCTTCATTATTTTCATTTACCTTTTTAATATTCTTTGTTTGTTCTCTTTGAACAATTTATGAGTGTAGGAAATGGGTTCTTATAGGTATGTGGAAGGTAAATATCCATAGTTTTATACATGGATCTCCTAATAAAAAATAGAGTTTATGTTCTTTTTGTTGTTTTTTCCCTAATAGTATTCTCTAGTTGGGTTCTCCTATATCTACAGACATGGGCTACTATTAGATTACTTTTTTGAAAGTAGATCATGCAATCACTATAGTTTATTCATGGAATCTTGTTATTTTGGAGTCATTTTCTCCTTATCCTTCTTAGTCTGTATGGGATTGTGATGAATGAAATGAAATAAAGAAAATTGAAAATATATTATTTGTAATATAACTAAATAACAATGAATGAATTGTAATATTACACAAAAATGATCCCAAATTGTGACACAATCTTATCATTATCCTATCAAAATAAAATTTATACACTTAAAATGAGTGTAGTATAGTATAAACTATGGGTAAAATACATTAAATCATAAAAATCACTCATTTTACATATAATGTCACATATTATGGTTTTTGGTTGTTTATTTAGGAATTATAATGTGTAAACATAAGGGGATGTGTTTTTTTAAATGAAAAGACAAGAAAAAATAAAAAAATGAGATAAAACAATAAGGGTCGATAAATAATTATGGGAGTTCCTAAATAGAATCCTTGAATTGTAGATTTATTATACTATTTACCATTGGTTTGTAATGATCAGAAAAAGTAAATTAGGAATATTTTATTGGATAGCGTGCCTGAAATGCAACACCAAGCATGTAAGGGAATTTAATATCACAAGAATTTATAATATATTTAATATTTTAAATAAATTCAATATCATTTAAAGATTGTAATGTACACAACACTGAGTTAGCATATATCGTACAAAACGATGAGTTTCTTCAATGGCTTACGTTACGAGAAAGACTCAGATTTACTCAACCATAATATATTATTAAAATAATAATTTTTAATAAAATCAGAGATAACATAGTCATTAAATTAGCAGTTATTAATAGTATGAACTAAAATATGTGTTTTTAGAAAAATAAAAAGTGAATTAATTTGTTACAAATTAATTATAAATGAATATAAAATCTAATTGAATACAAATGGAATGTTTTTGTATAATACTATATTTATGCTCACATAGATGTTTCCTTTTAAAAATTTAATTTATTATAATTAGTGAGAGATAATAATGTAATATATATAGATTATTAAATCAAATATTTTTTTATATTCATACAATATATTTGATAGGTATAATATAAGAATAACCCCAATATTTAGCATAAAAACCTATATTTTTATAAAGGAACTTTTACATCCTTTTAATGGAGAACCTATTTTAAATCCATCTATTAGAAATTTTATAAAAATTATATTTCAAAATAAAAATAAAAATAAAAATAAAAATATAATAATCATTTTATGGTGGATTTGTTGTATTTTTCTATGGAGATAATCTTTTTGATGAATAGTGAAAATACTGAATTTTAACTCAAAAATGATTTTTCATCTACGTTATTTATAATTTTAAAATATATTTTTTATTAGTTTAAAAGCTTAATTAGATAAATTTTAAATAATATAATCCAATTTAGTTTATTGAACTTAATTTTACATTGAAATTTGATGTAAATGCTTTGCAAAATGTTGAACATGTTTACTTTAAAAACCAGCATTGTCGTATCGTCTTTGGGATTAAATTAAAATTAATTTCTACCAATTATTTGATTAGAATTTTGGAAAATGGATTACATAATTGTAATAATAATAATTTCTAATTTAAAATAAATTATACTTAGTTTTTGGCCAAATTATTTGTGAAAGTAATTAAATTTAATTACAATGATTAAAGTGAAATTAAGCTTAATGAGGGATTAAACCATAAAATTAATGGCCAAAATTAGAGACACTTGTCCAAAATCCATTGGATATAAACCTCTATACCTAATAATCACTTTTATCTAATTTTTAATATTATTTTGAAACATTACAGGGTAAAACTTTTCGTATAATTCCGTATCCAAAAATATTCCAGAGCGTCACTCCTCCTCCACTATAAAAAAGCACTCACCCTCCTACATTATCACACCTCTAAAGAAACATCAGATATAACAATATCTTCCCAAATATATCCTAAACATTCATACCCTCATCCTATAATCCTAATTTTTTTGGAAAAATCAATCTAAGGAATCCATTTGGGGAAACCAAAATGCGTTACCCAAATGAGAGGTAACATCTTTCCTAAATATCTTTACTATTGTATTCATTATCCCCCCCCCCAAATCTCATTATACCATGATTATAAAACAACAAAATATCCCAAATATACTTATTTGTTTTCATGTTAATGTTTTTACCTACACTTACACAAAATTCCATATAATGGGTAATGATGTAAAAGTTTATGTGTACGGTGAACTACCACCACACGAAATGATGATTGTTCATTCTTCCTTTACCACCTATCATGGTTGGAATTATGATGGAAACAATATTTATCTATTATATTTATAATTTCCTTAAGGTTATTTAATTTTAATATAGAACATACCTTTATGCTTTACAATTTTTTTAAATATGGAAACATCATCTGTGGAAGTGTGGACTACAACCTCCTAAAAGCGGTGTGATTCGATTACATGATACATGGAATGTGTAATGGATGGTTTTAATTAATAATATGTGATATAAAAATAATAAATATGATAATAATTACATAATTACCTTTCTTTAAATATATTATATATATATATATATATGTTTATTACTCTTTACAAAACATAAAAAGCGATAATGTCATTAGTGGAAGTGTGAACTATTTCCTCCTCAACACGATGTGATTAATTTTACATCAAAATAATTTTATATATAAGTATAAATAATTAGATAATATTAAATATATTATGTAATTAAATTTCTTTAAATACTAATGTGACTTACATTCTTTCCATAATGATCATTAAAAAAGAGTGTTACTCATTCATACATACGACCCATCATCTCTATGATTGTAATGTTGGTTCATTTTTAATAACCATATTTAATTATTTGTTTTAAAAGTATAATTTATTTATGAATATTTAAATTATTTCATGACTATTTTCATTAGATATTATATAATGACCCCTTTGACCATAGTTGACATACCAAAGTGGTTTTTGATACATAAAATGAATTTGGTCAAAAGACCCGATATAAAATTAATTATATAAATACATGTATAAAAAATTTAATAAGTGAAAAAATTTTATGGTAAACGTGAAAAAGATTATAAATAAATTAAATAATTAATATTTGTTTATTATTTATGAATATAAAGACACATGCGACAATTTAGACTCAATGTGATGGATTTTTATCTCACGTTTTATATCTGGGGGATAAATGTCATATTCACCACTTGAATATTTTATCTGGTGTATCTAATAACCATTTTGATATATTTTATCATAAATTATTTTATATTCCCAATATTTAAAACATTAATTAAATATAATTCCATCACGAATATTATGATTTAAAATGTTCGAACTAGTATGGGACACTTTGGAATGTTTAAATATTGTTTTTTCTCAAGAATAATTGTAAGGATTTTTCATTTGAATTTGAGGAAATTATATGAAATTTTTTGAAAAAACATTTTATTTTTCTTATGATTTTTTTATTAATGTAATTATTCATGTATTAGTACCATTTTACCACTCTTTGGTAATAAAAATGATTTGGAAAATGTTTTTTTAGAAACCCCAAGTTTATTCTCTCTTTTGTAGGGGAACCTACTTTCTTCTAAAAGCTATATTTTATAAAATTGTCTTCAAAAACTATTTTTTACCTTTCAAAAATTATTTATTAATGAAAATTTTATCATTTTTGCCTTTTACCCATGTTTTTAAAAGAATCTTCTTGCCTCTTTGTGAACAAGCATTTTTCTATCCTTTTTACCGTGTGAAAATAATAATCTTTTTACCTCATATGACATGTACAAATACACATGATTTAATTTATTTGAAGATCATTTTTCATGTTTATTAGTTTAATTTTTAAATAAAATTTTTTCAAAAGTGATTATCAATTAAATGGTTTTTTAAAAGTTTTAAAAAAAGGATATTTTCCTCAAGAATGTTATTAAAATATAGTATTATATTATTAAAATTCAAAAACAACACTTTATTTTTACCCCACTTGGTATATTTTTTATTAATACCATCTTTATTTATCCTCTAGATAGTTTATGATTTATTTTGTTGAGAATAGTATTTGCATTCACTTTCATGATTCCATTTATTCTCTTTGAAATATTCAATCTCCTATAATCATTTGGAATTGAATTTCAGATAATTATCCATATCATATTACATGGATATGATTATTTCATGAACCATATACCATTTTTAATATGGTGTTTACTTTTAAAACTATTTGATTATTTGCGTAAATATGGATAAATATGAATCCTTTATTCAATAAAAATATTCGATAAGTCATATTGCCTATTAATTAAATAGTTTACTCAATGTGAATAATGGTTTGGACATGAAGTGATGGGTGGGTCCCAGAGTTTATATAGCCCCATTGATGAATCAATAGGTCATCATGCGGGAAATAAGTTGTGAAAACTAAATGGGTTTTGACCTATAGTTTTAAACTATCTGGAGGATGCATCTTGACAGTAGTGGTTTTCATGTGGTTGTTACATAGAATTTTATAATTAATCATTACCTTCAAGTTGATTCAATATTAATAATCCATGATAATTTCACTATGAAAAACTTTAATGATGTATTTCATTCATAGTTTATTGATTTAATGGCATGTGTTTCTATTTCTTACCTTTCCATATTGTTTATACACCTCTTTCTTAGTTTTCTATTTTATTGTATGTGTGTTCTGTTTTTTTAACATCCATAATTATTATTCTCATTGATTCATTATTACTTCCACTATACATTACCCTTACCGAGCATTTAAGTTCACCCTCTTTTTTTTCCTTCTCCCAGGAATCCATGAAGCTTACTATGAAAGATATACAAGGATATTCTAGATAGATTAATGTTATTATCATTAAAAGAGACAAAAAATTATGTTGTAATTATTGTATTCCTTTGCAATACAAGACTCTTGTACATATTCGGTGTACCAAGACTACTAAACTCTTTAGTCCTTTGGGATTCGATTCCTTGTAATCATGATAATGTAATGTCAGTTGAAACTTGCTCTGGGCTTTTTTGGGTCGGTTCATGACACGTTCTCTCATTTTTAGTCACACTAAATTGTTGAACTCAATATCATTCATATATCCATCTCTCACCATTTTCAAACATAATTATGTAGTACATTATAATCATTTATACACTATGACTTGTTTCATCCTATGTAAAATGGTAAGGATCATTCCCCAATCATGTGAATGAACCTTAAAAATACTCCTCCAATAAGATAATAAGAAGAAATTCTACCCATAATAAATTTCGTATAATCAAGAATTTCACCACATCTTATAATCCAACCCAAACATATTAAGGATCATATTATTAAAGGGAATATTTGAGTTAATCTTACCAAAAATAGAAAGTGGAAGGTGAAATAAGAGAAGAATAATGAGTGTGGCTGATTCATTCAATCATACAAATCACATCATCACATCATCATAAAAATAGAAATAAAAACATAGGAATTGTATTCATAAATGGATTCATTACACTAGATCCTCCACTTGGTCCACCCAGAAGAGGATTATTTCTTCATAATAATGTATACATAGAACTCATAGGGTAGAAAATAATATATTGAATGAAAATAGAATAGGAAACTATAGTTAGTCTAGGGGTATAAGGATATTTATTTATAATCCCATCATTTTATATTTATATGCATCGCCATCCTCTCTAGTTTTATATAATCATCCAACAGAGAAATGGGAACTTGGGCGATCCTTCTACAATGCCATGACTATTACTCCATGTTAATCATTGATTTTATCTCCATGATCTCCTCATATTCCTTTACTGTTGTATACTATTATGCGTGGATAATTCATTTTGTATCTTCTATATTTGTAATGTAGTCATGTATGAAAATTATGTTTGGTTCTCTATGTATTACATATTAGACACAAGAAATCTACTTTTCAAAAAAAACATATATTCACCTTAATTTTATAACAAGTTAAAAAAAATATCTCCAAAAGGTTATGTAAAATTACTAAAGTGATTATATATAAAAATGTATGTATCCCTTATAAAATAATATTTACACTTACATGATTTATATTTAATAATTAACATGAAATTAAATTTTTAATATTAAATAGCTAGCCCAATCATTCATTTTTTTAGAAAAGTTTGAAATCCATTTGGGACTTCTGTATTGTCTTGGGTTACATGGCTAAGAAAAATCTTCATTTAATGTTATATAAGTGGATTAAAAAACAAATTAATCTTATATATCCATCAAATTATAAATATAAATAGAAAAATATTTATCCTACATAGATATCCTTGGATGGTATTCACCTATAAAACATCAAAACATCAAATTTAAGGTGCCACCATGATAATTTAATACAAAACATATAATAAATATATAAAATCATGAAATAAAATCACATTAACAATTAACTAAAACAAATAGAAATTTAATGAAAATATAATTTTTTATCATGTATTGTAAAAATGGTGGGGACATGAATAATAAATTGCTAAATATAAATATTAAATTTTAGAGTTTTATTGAGAACCTTAATTATATATATATATATTGGTTTATATAATTTATAAAAGGAACAATAATTTAATTTTAGGATACTCAAACCATTCTTGAAAATTATTTCTCCTTTATAAATTATACCTTATGGTTTTAATTACATTAAGTTCTTTTCCTTTTAGTATATCAATAAACTGATATTGGTTCATTGTCATGGCATATATTCCCACAATATAGCCTTCCTATACCCATTAATGTATAAATATCCTAGTGAAAATAAAATACATTTTGTTTTATTTAATATATTAACCTTTGGTCAGGATGGTAAATAATATTCCCTATATATAAATTGTAAATACATTTTCGGTAGAAATTTTCAGGTGAGTTGATTGCATAATTAAATTTATTTTGTCCATCAATCAATAAATTTAAACTGTGATGTACAAAATTTATTATCCATTCCTTTTTAAGTGGTCTCAATTACATTTTATGTAACTCCTTATTCACTTTTTCAAGTCATAAAGAGATAATATACATTTAATGTATAAATATTATAGTTTATGGGAATATATTACTCTCATGATATCTCACATTCCTGGTAAATGTATGAGTGTGTACGGTTATATAAATAGATATCAAAACCTTCATGAAAATTCCATTTAATTAATTAACCATTGCGAAGTGGTAATTCATTGCTAAAAACCTATCCTTAACAATTAAAAATGTTGGAGGAAAATAAAGGTTGACAAAAAACTACAATAAATCATGTTTAATATATGTGTGAAATTGAGCTAGCGATTACACTATGTTTTCAATACCTCATTGACGTTTTCAAAACATAAAAGTTTAATATTTCACATGTAAGTTTCCTCTTTCCCCTAGTTTATTCTTTCTCATTTCCATTTTCATTTACCTATATAGGTTAAATTTTTGAATTCAATCACAATCATTACATAGCAAAATTTCCCAAGGATTAAAAATTACTATAGTTACACAAAATAGGATTTTGTAATATACTTCAAAAAAATTATAATTATATCTCTACTTAATATAGTTAATTAATTATTATAATTTAAATATAGTTAACTACATGTTAATTAAATATACCAAATCATATGGTGGCGAAAAATTAGATAAGGTGTCCTAGAATCTAACTAAATTCATTTAGATGGGTCTAAATGATTACATTATGAATGAGCCACCATAATTTTTACCACATAACTATTTCAAATGTTAAATCCTTTAGGTCTAAGTCCATGTCTAATTATAGAACAAGAATTTTATTTGGAACTAATTCTCTTTGAAAAATTAATACTTCGATTATATACCCTATAAGGATGATCCATGAAAAAATTGGGAGGAAACATTGACTTTCATGACCCATCCTAAAACCGATGATACTATAATGTCAATACCATTTGTTTACTCCCCATTCATTGGATTTGGTTTTACTATATACATATATATTGAAATATTTTAGGCAATGAATATGTAGGAAATTAATAGATAATGTTACAAGTATGTATTATATATTATTAGAGAATCAACTACCTCCACAACTTCTTCCTCAATAGTTGGAAAACTAGGTGATGTTTAATAAAATAAGCACTTATTTAAACCCTTTGAGACTTACCATAATGATTCTCAAAAGTCGAATTTAGGTATTAAGTGTTATGAAGTGATGAATTTAATCTTTTAAGTAATAGGAGCTATAGATCCTAACCCCCAAACGTTCATGCATATGTTTCTCAAGGATAAAATATAACCAAATGTTATATTTATATCATATAAAAGAACTATAATACAAAGGATCATAAAAGTAACTAACCTCTTTTGAGTATAATAGATAATTTTCAAAACTCTATCACTGATATTATAGGATAATATTCTATATGTATTATCATATCATCCATGATTTAACCTTCCTCATACATACCTATAATGCATCAAAAAAATATTTCATCATTATTTTTGGGGTTTTCATAACAATAATCATTATATAAATTAATCTGATGGGAAACTAGAGGTAAGAGGAATACCATAAGATTTTTTTATTATAAGAAAAAACAATTTCTATATATACATGTTTTGGAATGTGATGTGTTTGTTCAGGATAATTCTAGTATCAAACTAGCATCTCAAGATATAATGTTTATGTTTATAGGTTATCCCAAAGAAACCATAGGATATTACATATATGATTCCTCATATAAAAAAGAAATTCTGTTATGGATTTATTTTTCTAAGAAAGAAAAAATATGACCAATGGAGATAGTTGAAGAAAGATAGGGTTCAATAATTTTAAGGGTTATGACGTACGAGAGTTGGTGCTAGAACGATTTTTACAATACCCAGTGGAAGAATTTATTCCAAGTACACATGTACTACATATGAGTACTAGAGATGTTAAAAAACTAGATATGTATGGTTTTATTGTCACTAAATATGTTGATACATTATTAGATGAAAATAATGAATCTTTTTTCTATAAAGAATTTGTCAAAAAACCCAAAGTTGAAAAGTAAAATGAATCCATTAATATTAAAATGGATTCCTTGTTCCAAAACCAAGTTTGGATTATGGTAGATCCTCTAGTTTGATATAAATCATGTTGGATATAAATAGGTATTCAAGAATAGTATATACATGGATATTAAGGTCCGTATCTTTATTGCATGAATGACTACTAAAGGTTCTGAACAACATTAGTGGAAAGACTATCATGAAACCTTATCACCAATCACTGTGCTAAAATAAATTAAAATTCTACATTCCATTTTAGTAATAAATTATTATAATATTTGATAAATTATATGAAAAACACTTTCCTTATTTAAAATAGTGTTAAATATATCTATATCACATAACCAGAAGGTTTATTGAGACAAAAGGAATACATTATGGTATTCAAGATGAAAATACTAATTTATGGGTAGAAAAAAGTATCCATATCTTAGAACAATCATTTTTATGATTCCATTAGATAATATGGGTTTTTTATGAACAATGTGAACCATATCCATAAAAGTGGTTTTTTGGGAGTCCAATTATTTTCTAAGTGATATATCTTGATGATATATATTATTAATGGGAAATGAGATACCAATCTTTCATTTAGTTAAAATATGTTTTATTAATTTTTTATCCATAAAAATCTTATGTAAATACACTTATATTATAGGTAACAAGATTCATCAAGAAAATTCTTGAATGAATATTGGGATAATTCCATGTACATACATTGAAATGGAATTAAAAAGATAAAATATGAAACAATCCAAGAGATTATGTTTTTCCTTGGATACATGGTATATATCACTTTAATAAAATGTATCCTCAAATACAAGAATAGAGGTAATGTATGAGTAGAATCCCATAAACATCTGTAATTTTATCTATCATGTATGATATATTATGTAATAGGCTAGATATTTCCTAAACCTTGAACATTGTAGAAAGATATCGAGTAATCCTATGAGAGACACATTGGTTAGTTATAATGATTTTCCTAAATTATATTTGGAAGAAAAATAATATGTTCTTGGTTTATGGTGGAGTTCAGGAACTAATGTTGAGGAAACACACATATGTAAGTTTTAAAACATATTCAAATGACATGAAATTAGAAAAAAGATTTGTGTTTTACATTAGTATATTATTTATGAGCTTGAGGAATTCTATGGATCTAGTGTTCATCAATTATATAGTAGATTCTGAGTATATATTTTATTCTGGTATAGCTAAATAAATAATGTGGATACACAACTACATCAATGATTAGGGTAGACTAACTAGTAATAATGATCTTATTACTCCATATTGTGAGAACATTATAGTGGTGATTCTAAAAAAAGGGCCCTAGTCACATCAAAAGGGAAACCATATACTTTGTAATTATAACCTCTTGTGGGAGTTTTCTCAAATGGGTGAGTTTTTAATGGTAGGAGTGGCTACATAAGTGAATATCCTAGACTCATTGATTAAGAGATTATCTAATAAAAATTAATAATATCATATGAGAGCTAGAAAATAATATGTTTTTAGTCATTATTTTTAATTAAACTAGAGGTTTGTTGGAGATTTTTCCCCAACAAAAAGGGAATTTTTACTTTTAATTACCAAAATATTAAAAATATTTTTGATTTTGTAATGATTGTTCATTCGTGTAATTTTATGTGTATAATATTCTTACAGTATTTTTTCACTGAATGTTTATAGAAATTCTTTGATATAATGAGAACCTAGAGATTCTTTAACAATATTCTTAAATATATAATATATGTTTTAAATAAAATATGTTTTATGGGACATATATGATATTTGAATATTAGGTGTTCGTGGCTCATAAGACACTGAGACTTCATATCATGAAGTTTGCACATAGTGATCTCCAATAATGGAGTTCATTAAGATAGCCCTAAAAATAGGTATTTTAGATGTTTTATGTGTCAATGGATATTTTTATCTATGAATAAGTTTATTAATACCTATAATTGAGTTTATTATCAATTAATAACATGAATCATGTACATTTATATATGGATGAAAAAGATGAATACATATAGGTGTGATAAGGTAGCATATGTTTGGTGCTTCAGAAGTGATATAAAAATAATTGAATAAGTCATGAAAGGATAATTCCCCTATATATTATTTTATAGATATATGTCTATCCTTTTTAATAAAAGTGAATTCTCTGAAAAAATACTTTTCAAATTTATTTTATATACAAGTTCATTTTATAAATTCAATTAATGATAAATTGATCATATATGGTGATGAAACTAGTTAGCATCTTGCTTGATGAGATATAGGGATACAATGGGATTATATTAAATATTATCATTCATATAGAGTTTATTATAGTCTATATATTAATATATTTATCAACGATTGAAATTACATGTTTTTAGAAACTGATTTTGGACTTCAAAAAGTTCACCTAATTCCATTGAGAAGGAGTTCTACAGGATCACACACTATGAGTATCCAGATTTCATTAAATACTATTGAATTTAATATTTAAAATAAAACTTTTTCTCAGTATATGGAACTATAATTATTCAAAAAAATAACACATAAATTCAATAATGTGATATTCATGTTTAGAATATGTGAGTTGAGTTTGATATATTGTTTATTTACTCACATGGTTATAAATAAATAATTTTTTATTCACTAATTTAGTGAGTAGATTAATATAAATATTTATCTACTTATATGAATATTAAAATAAAAATTTATTTATTGGTTTAGTGGATATTATATTTACATATTTATTTAATGAAGGAATAATAATTATCAAAAATATTTATTATTGGTGATTTTAAAAAATCCATGAGAGTATAAATGAGTTAGGTTAATAGTTCAATGAAAATGGTATATATATATATATAATATCATTTAAATAAATATTAATTTATTTTTTTAATAGAGAGTATTTGAATAAAATTATGTCACATAAATGAATATATTAGTTATATTACTCTATATGGAGTTTTATGTTTATGTAATATTTAGATATGGTATGTTGTGTTATTATAGAATTTATAACCCTTTGTATAAAATCCATGTTATATGATTTTTCATTTGTTGTTATTCTACATTGTGTATAAATTCTCTTTTCAATTATAGCACAGACTATACAGATTCATCATCTACTCCCCCTATCAACAACATAGAGAGAACAATATAACACTTTGTTAAGAAAATCATTTAATGGGGTGAAGTACTAGGTTCCTATTATCTGGCACCAAAACACTAATAATATTTCTCATAGACTCACGGAGCATGTATGGATACACCTTGAGGAATCCCCACATGAATTATAAACCACAATTAAAATGAAATGATAGGGGAAACAAAACATTGATCAAAAGGATAACAATTTTTAATTGAAATCCTATTATTAAATTAATTGTAAATTATATGTGAAAGTATATCTATAGAAGAATCTAGATTGTGGTTTTCTAGTTCTTTATTTTTTTTATTCGGAGATATCGATGAAAAATAAAATTCTGGAATCCACCCAAAACATTCAATGTTCCTAGAATATTTTATTTCACACATAAAAATCTCATTAGATGATTCAGTTTACCTAATTATTTAGAGGAATTTATAATTTAGGTCCCACTCATCACAACATAAAATGCTCATAATTGTGCATTCCACATAAAATAATACTTATAACTATTATAAATCGATGAGAAAATAATGGGTTTCATAATAGTTTCGTAAGATATATATCATTGAATAATCCATGGAGTTTCCCTAATATAAGAAGCGACGAAAAAAAATTGGTAGTCATTGAGGTTTGGCAAGAAAACATCATTAATCATAAATAAAAGAATAATGAATATACATGACCCCATGGAGAGATTTCAAGGACAAAACATTATCATTAATGATGAAAAATTATTAGAAATTATAACTAAGAAAAAATAACATTAATTTCCCCATAATATTATTGGGATATATAAGAAAAAATAATTAAGTAGGATTTTTAGAAACATCATAATAAAATATCATTGGAGAGAAGACAAACTAAAAGTATAAATTCGAGTTCGAGAGTACCCTTACCATAGTTTTGGTATTAGTATAGATTTGTTTACACCTTCTATATAAAAAAGTTATGTTAACTAAAACATAAATAAAAAAAATTATATTAATTTTTACATTCTTTCTCAATTACAGTAATTGGAATGTATTTATTATTTATTTCGTTGAAGAGATAATGTCTTGATGAAATAGTTATTTTATTTGGTCATTATCATTTTAATTTATTTGTTTTGATTTCTTTAACATATAAATCAATAAAAGTAACTCCAAAAGAATGAAAATACATAAATTTAAAAATAAATAGATTATATATTAGCTAAAATAATTATCTCAAAGGAATATGTAATTAAATAATTTTCAGTTCCCATATAGGTGTGTAAAATAAACCACTAATAGGATGTTTCTAAAAAAGGGGGAGAGAGTATATATATTATAAATGGTTTAAAATAGTTATACCATATCATAATACAATAAATATTTTATATACTTTTGGGATACAATTATTTGTAAGATAGAAAAAGAATATATATTATGGGCCTAAAAGTTCAAAAAAAAATTTATAAGTTGAGAATTGGGGGGCTTACCTCTTCATTTATTCTCACTCTCTTATTATAAAATTAAAGCCATGAAGACTTCGAATTGGATGACACAAGAATATACCTAAGGATTCTAGGAGACATAGAAAAACATAGTTAGGTAGAGTTTGGTCTAGGAGAGGTGATTTATCTAGGGAATGGATAGAGGTATTTATAATTAAGGGTAGGGGTATTAATGGATTAAAACAATGAAAAAATTATTATTTGAAAAATAAAACATTTAATAGTTTTATTTTTTACAATATGATTTATATTTTATTTAAATCACATATTTTAAGAATTTTTAACCCCTTTAACACTAAATTTAATAGTTTATAAAAAACAAAGAAATAAAAAAATGGAAACATGGGTTCTTAATGATATAAATTATTTTTAGAGAATTTGGGAATTATTTTTTATGTTTTAAAATTAGGTTTAAAATTTATATATTAGTAATTTATATTATTAAATTAGTTATGGGTCTATATATATTCATTTTATGTTTTATTAGATCAATATTACATCATTATAATTTTGTAAAGCATGCAATATTTGAAGTTCTATATTTTGAGTGTTCACATGAAAATTCATGTTTTTTAGAAAATTATCAAAAAAATTACTCTTAGATAATCTCTATGTATTAATTATGAAAATGTAATTTCTTTTATTAAATAATTGTCTAAGTTAGGTAATTATAATATTTAATAAAAAATTAAAAAAAATTCAAATATGTAAAATTAGACTTTATTAAAAATATACATAATGAATATTTTTAATTTCTTAATTTGAATATTATTTTATAGAGATTTAATATTTATATTTACTTATTATGTTTATAGTAAATATTAATTAGAATTATTTTTACTATTTTATTGGTCATGTTACCATTATAATTAGAATTTTTCTATTCTTAATGGTCAGATTAATATTCCTTATAGTCATGTTACTTTTCCAAATAACTAAGTCACTATTTTAATTTCAAGATCATTCTTTCCCAAGTATTCACTTATTTGAGTTTTGGTTACAACGTTTTGGGTTTGGTTAGTTTTTTTTGAACCTTGGTGATCGAAACCAAGTCTGGTGGATTCACTATTCTGAGGAAGTAGTAGATAAAGAGATATTTCTAGCTCTAGAATTAATTCACAAAAGAATTACCAATTCATGATGTGAATTTAACTAAGAATACCCCATGAATCTCATTCGTATCTTGAATGAATATGGGATGAACCAATGAATCAAAAAAACATTGTGTATCTAGTTAGCAACATAAAATTAGATTATATAGGATTTTAATTTGAGGAAATGAAGTATTCAGCGTAAATTGGAAACAAGCCATTTACAAAACGAATTTCCTACATATATTTCCCCCATTACTAAGGTAGTGGACCTCACTTAGACCTCATCCCTTCTATGTATGCCTTAGAGAATTCATCCCCAAAACAAAAGCAATTCCTTTGGATCATGGGATTCTAGATTGAGAGTTGTATGGTGATCCTTTAGTTATTTTTTTCTTTTGTCCTTCCAAATTTATTGGTTTTTACTTTGGGAAACCTTGTTTGTGATAACCAATTAGTATCAAGATCTCATGTCATGGGTAGATAGGACAATGGTTTTCATTGATGGGATGGAAGGGTAATCTGAAAGCAACTTTATATGTTGAGGTATTTTATATGTATTCTATTCTTTTGAGGTCGGTGTTCTAAAACAACTCTCTATTTACTATTTTTATTCCTCTAGAATGTTCAATAAGTGTGATCACATCATCACATCATAAAAATGACCTAATTAATTACATAACTCACTGTTAAATGAATGTAATATTCTGATACCTCCCATTGGATCCCATTAGGTCTATCAGAGTTGAGGATAGACTTGTGGCCACCTGAGTGGTGAGTAAACACTTGAACATGTGGTGAATTGGAAGCCTTTAAAATTTTAATTTAGCATAACATGTGAATTGTAAAAAAATTAATTTGGAATAATTGTTGGTACTATGAGTTTGTGATTTTTTTTTATTGATAAATTACAGTGTTTTATTTTAATTCAATTTATTGTTTTCATATTATTTAAGAGTTCTAATTTTGTTAAATAAAAAATTAGAGTTTTAATATTATAGTAATTTTACAAAATATTTTCACTTTTATATTATATGTTACATGTGTTTAATTAGTTTTTATTATTTATAACTTTGTACTTGGTGTATTTTTTTAAAAAATTCCAACTAGTCAAACCAAATATAGTCAGGCTCAACAAAGGAACCATGGGACCAGGAGGTCAACAAATCCTAAGGTAGTTATCCTGGGAAAGCTTTCTAATAGAGGTAGGAAAGAAGGCATGTAAACATGATCCCATGATAGAGAATGGAATTGGGATCGATGGTCTAGAAAAGGAAGGTGCCATCCCACAAGCTCGTGTGTGTGTGTGTGTGTGTGTATAGATATATAGTGTATATTGATCCCCTATAGCCTGCTCGAACCAGATAGTGGAAATTGTGATTTGATATAAAAGAGATAGTTCATTCAAATAATTGATGTGGGACTTAGCCATAGAATTCACTATTCATTTAGTATTTTAAGATACACATATTTCAGGTGTTGTGTAGTCTACTAAATCTGAGTCATCCTTCCTCCCACACATTGTGAGTTTTAAACCATCCCATCATCTTCATCCTCCCAGACCTCGAAAAAATTTAAAGTTTTTATTATTTATGGTCAGATCATTGTTGATCAAACCATGTATGAAATAATTTTCTTCACTTATTGATTTTATAAGGTGATGATGGATACAATATCATGCCTGCAATGCTATTTTCATGTTTGTGAATCCTTAAATGATTTTGTATTCACCCAAATGCAAATAACATTGGTGAATGTCTTTTAATACAGTTGATTTCACAGATTATTCAGTCAGTGGAAGAAACAATTAATCAATAGATCAATGGTATATCCTTATAAGTTGATGTACAATTCTAACAGTAGATCATTTTCACTAATCAAATCACTTCCTCAATGATAGAAGTACCATGAGGTACTATTCACTGATGGTAGCATTATCCAATGGATGTATTTCCATGTTTTTTTCCTCAATTGTCCATTGTTATTCCATGCTCAATGTTAGATCATAACAATGGTAGAATAGTTCGATAACCTTCAATGGTACACCATTCAATGATAAATAGTGGAATGGTATGTCATTATTTTCATAGTTGCAACATTATAAATATTGAATGGTATATCATACCAAATAATCAATCTTACTGAATGGTAGATCATACCAAAATGTGGATAATAAAAAATTTTAGACAACACCCAATTGTATCTCTACATCAATAGAAGATCATATATTCAATGGTTTATCATCAAGTTATAGTATCTTACCAATTTTAGCAATCTCATGCTACCTCCACATATTATTACTATTATGAACCATTAGTTTGAATTTATTTTTAAAAAACTATAACATGTTTATTTATATTCCAATAATTGTAATATAAGATTTTATTTACTACTTTATTATTTTTCTTTTTATATATCATAATTAAATGTGCATTAAAATATATCGGGTAAAAACAATTATTCACATAGATATCTTATTCGTGATACTCTGTTATTTTTATTATTTGACATTCCAATAAACTACAAGTTTCATCATTTATTTTAACTATTTTATAATTTTTTTAATATATTTATTCTGACATTCATACTAGTAGTTTTATGTTATTATTTTATGAAGAAATAAAGAGCAAAAAATCATTCTAAGTATGAGAGCACTAATTCAAATTAAGGTAAAATATATATTTTGAGTGTTTATTATTTTCTAACGTGTATTAATATGATTATATGATAAGAAATTATGAGATATTCAATGTAAATGAAATGGATATAGTGATCACATTTTGAATCAAGGGATATGATTAATGTCAATTTTACTATATGGATGACTATATATTGATACAATTACAATGATAATGAAATAAAACTTTTATATGAACATTGTGAAGTACAATATTTCTTCCACAACCATTGTTTCATTCATGTGATCATGAAATAATTCATCATTTTCATTATCCACTACTAAAGTGATTGAGTATATTGAGCTACAATTAATTTAAACTTCATCTGCTCGACTACTATTCTAATTTCATTCTGGATTTCACTATTATATTTCTGTGTACCCTCAATCTTTAATCTATATTCAGTTTAGGCTTTTCCATAAAATTTTTTTGAGTGGTTTATCCCTCCCATCTAAAAGGATGGTTGGGTTGTTACCCCCAGACAATGATCTAGTGGGTTGTAACTCCTTCCAAAGTTAGGGTAATAATATGAGGTGGGAAAAAGGTACGTTTGAATGTAATTGGGTTCTAACTCCATATAAAAATTTAGAAACTAATAAATACCAATCTCATCTCCCAGCAGAAGTGATTGAGTAGTAGATGAGTATCTCATTGATCCAAACTACTATAAAAAAATTATGTGTTATTTGATTGATTTTCTACTATATAATTAACAACGTTTGACACTAAAATAATCATATTAAAATTAAAAAGACTATTCAACCCCCTCTAGTCAATACTACATTTCACTCGGGCCTAAAAATTAGTATCAAAGTATGGTGCCTTTTCAATATTTGGTTATAAATATTTTATTATCTTATTTAAAATAACCATTATCTTACACTTCATAGTCAAAGTAAACATCAACTATTGTTATGTCATGTTAGGAATTTGATTTGTTGAATCTCATCATACTATTACACTTCAATATGATGTGACTATTTTTACTTGAAGTACTGGTTTGAGGTATATATAAAAATTATAGGTCTTGATTTTTTGGTCTATTATGTCAAAACTTTATAAAATAATATATGTGTATTAATAAATATTAACTATGATTGAAGCTACAAAATGTGTTCTAAATTAAGTAGTTATGAATTTTTTATGCATATATTTTTGTAGATATATTTATACCCATGTTTCTTCACGTAAAACTACTTATGACATCTAGATAACTATAAAACTCACTCATTAAATAATTGTTAAGTTATATAGAACCATGATATGCATTCATAGGGATAAGATTCATGACATCAGAATGATTGATTGAGATATAATTGAGGAGATATAAAAAATATTCACCAAAATTTTAACAAAATTGTTTCACATGGGGAGAAAATGAATAGGGAAGTCTACATTGAAGATTACTTCTAGTTTTACACTGAATGTGGAATTCACATAAGGTATCAATTGAAGAGTGTAATGATTTCAATGAGTATTCAATGGATGAGCTGAGAGAATTAATTCTTCAATGTGAGCTTGAAATAATGAATTAAAATTATGATGATCGCGATAAAATGAAATTTATAGCCTATAAATCTAATATAAACTTAGATTATAATTTATCTAATTTTGAGTTACAATAATATGTGAAAGATAAAATTTCAAATTTCTCTAAAAGAGTCTATATGTACATGAATTTAAAGACATAATTTGAGAAGAATCCCGAATGATATTATTAATTGTATTACTGAACGGGAAGTAAAATAGCTGAAAGTAATAAATATGGTGTTTCTCAATTAATATGATACGAGTGAAAGAAAAAGGGCTATATAAAATTAGACAGTTTTAGAGTAAAAACGAATTAAACAATGAATTATTAATTGAAACAAAAATTAATTACTTGAACACTGATTCTTATTATAGTTTCGGTTATTAGTTTGATATTAAAAATGGTGTTAAAATTAACTATTTAAAATGAAATGTTTCAAAGTGGTATTCTCAGAATGGATGAACTATATAGAGAACCGCAAATAGAAAATAAGAACGGTAAAAAATAGAAAATGGAATTAGATTATAAACTAATTTTGTTAAATAATGAGAATTAATGAATATAATATTTCATATTAAAAACTAATGAAGATCAATAAAATATATCAAAATTAGTTTATAATAATTTGGATAAAATTTAATGTAATTACAGAATATTAAAAATGAAAATAATAAAATAAATATATGATCAATTTCAACTATGAAAATATATGATGACCAAGAAGTTATTAAAAATGACAATCAAAATCATAGAAGAGAAATAACTATATTAAAGTAAAACCTTTATAATTTTTTTAAAGGGATTTTTTTTGATAAGATGCTGTTTCTAAACAAAACCAATAAAGTCCCCACTGGATTACGATATAAAATAAGGATTCCTCATATATAAAGAAACTACTTTTTAAAATAGAAGAAAAGGAAATATTTCAAAATGTTTCATGATTTAGATGTAATCTCACAGTGAATTTAGGGAAATTGTTCTTTAATATTTACTCAATCACTATACAACCCAAAGAATTTATATTTAAGAATTTATTATCCTTATTACCCTCTAATGAATGTATTAAATCTATATGGGTTTGTAAGAGTTTTATTATTAATCCTGTTGGATAGAAAATACTTGGGTGCCAAAACAATTATCTTCGTAATTTTTCCTATAGGAATCCTTCCTAAAGAGTTAAAAATTTCCATGTTACATAAGTGATTGGTGATCTAAGAACATGACTGGTGACATCTTTAACTTTCCATCTTTAAATTCATATGATTGAGGCACTTTTACTTTTTGAGAAAACACTAATAGAATGGCACATGATTTTATAGAATTTTGTATATTAAAATATGTTGTTATTTATAAAGTACTATATATAGAGGGATTATAACATAATTTAATTAGTTTCTATAAACTTTTTAAGGATTTTATGAGTGTAATATTTGAAGATAATAATTCTACTGTTTATAAAGTTAATATTGTTTTATTCCATGCCAATAAAAAAATTCTACTATATATATTTTTCCTAAATAACCTAAAAAAATATAATGTGATTAAAACTTGTAGAAACATATCACATTTTTTGGAAAATAAGGTTGGTACATGTTTATCTTCAACAACTGTACATGTTAAAAAAACATATATAAGTTTTGGAATGTCCAAAATTTAAAACAATTATTTTTTTTTGTATGTGATTTTTGTCTAAATGTTAAGAAACAAAAAGAGTCTTTTAGATCTGTTAATATGGTTAGCACTACTAGATTCTTATAACTACTTCATAATGATTTATTTAGTCCAACGATATTTTTTATTTTAGTTTTTTATAGATAATTTTTTTTAGTTAAAGACGATTTTAGTAAATTACCTTGGACCCTTTTCTTATCACATAAAAAAGAAAACTTAAATTTTTTTATTATATTCATTAAACAATATGAAAATAAAAAATTTCATTTAATTACATCAAATTGAAGTAAAAAAAGGATGAGAATTTGTTAAATTATAATTTGTGAAATTTTATAAAGATAATGGATATTTCAATAATTTTTTCTCCAAGGAAACTACAAGAAAATGGTGTTGTAAAGAGTTAAAAAGAACCATTCATGAAAAGGAATAGACAATGCTTAATGAATTAAAGTTATAAAAATTATTTCAGGCTGAATAAATTAACACTTATTTTTATATCATAAATGGATTTTACATTAGAAGATTTTTAAAGAAAACCCCGTATAAACTATTCAAATAAAAGAAACCTAACATTAGTTACATTAAATTGTATGGATGTAGATTTATATTTTAAAAACAAATAATACTCTAGAAAACATTTATGCTCGAAGTAATGAAATAATTTTTAAAGGATATTGAAATAATATAAAAACTTATAGAATATATAACTAGAGAAATATATAAATTGAGGAATATTCATGTGTAAAATTCATTGATGAGGATTATAAATATGTTATATATTATCTTGAACTATTTAATGAATTCAATTTTGATGTATATAAACCTTAAATGATAATTTATTAGTTGATGAGAGGATATATCTTCCTAATCTAATCCAAATAATAGGAAAACTCACCAAGATCATTTATTAGAAAAGGTAATTTGAAATGTTGAATCTAGAATAAGAACTGGAAAATTTGTGTTCAATTTGTTTGTCTATTATTCCGTTGAAGCTGATTTTGTGCATGTTAAAATTAAATAAGCTTTTAATGATTCAAAGTGGAAAAATTACATGTATGATGAACTTATCCAATTTTATAGGAATAAAGTATTGAATTTATTGGAGTAACCTAAATATAAACTATCTATGGGAAGAAGATGATTTTTTCAAAATAAAATGGATGAGTCTGGTAATATACATAAAAATAAGGATATATTATAAGCCCAAGGTTATTTACGATAATAAGGAATCAATTTGGAAAATTTATTTTCACCAATTTCTAGATTATAATTCATGAATATTTTAATATATTTTTTATGTTATCAAAATTGTAAATTGTTACAAATTGATGTATAAATTTATTTTTTAAGTGGTGTAATTTTAGAAGCGGTATATCTTAACCAACAACCTAGTATTAAAAATGATGATTTTCCAATACATTTTTTATGTTTTCTAAAGAATTATATGATCTAAATTAAACTCCAATAGATATGTATGATAATCTAACAATATTTTTACTGAAAATTATTTCAATAATGGAATGGTTGATCCAACCTTATTTATAAAAATGTTTCTACTCATATTTTAATTATAAAAATATATGATGATGTAAAATTTTTAGAAATACAAATGATATTCTAAGTAATGAGTTTTTAGAATTGTAGATAAATGAACTTCATATGAGCCTAATTGGAGAAATAAATATTTTCCTTATCCTACAAATTTTACAAAGAAAAGAGAGTAGTTTTGTAAATAAAATTAATTATTATAATGATTTAGATAAAAATTTCAATCTTGATTTATGTAAAACTATGATAACCTCAATGAGAACAAATTCAAAATAAATTGTGGATAAATTTAGAATCTCTGTAAATGATAAACTGTATAGTGGAATGGTAGGAATCCTACTATATTTAACAATATCAAGGACTGATATTATGTTTTTTGGTTTTATGAGTACTAGATATCAGTCTTATCAAAAATAAATTCATTTAAATGTTGTCAAATGAGTAATTGTATATGTTAATGAAACAATCAACATTTTTATATTTTACTCCAATCAGAATTGTTTTAATTTGTTATAATTGTGTAACTATCACATTAGAGGTTATAGACAGGATAGAAAAAGTAAATCATGTATATTTCATTTATTAGGTATTTTTTTAATATCATGGAGTTTAAAAAAGAAATTTTTGGATACATTATCCACAGTTGAGGTTAGGTACATTGTAGCTCCAAATTGTTGTGCTCAATGCCTCGGGGTAAAAAAAACTCTATGAATTTAACGACCACTTATAAAAAATGTCCATATTCTATGGTAACACTCTATCTTTTTCTATATCTAAATGTTCATTATAGTATTCTAGGAATAAACATATGGATGTTATAATTAACTTTTAAAGAGATCATGTTAATAAAGGGGAAATAGAATTATAATAAATTCCAACATAAAACCAACAATCAAACAATTTTACTAAATCTCTAGATTATTTGATTCTTGAAAATTTAAATTATTAACTAGGAATTATTGAAATTTATTTTTTCCAAACATGTGAAGATCTGTTATATTTTATATGTCCATAATATTTGAATTTCATAAATTAAAGGGCAATTATCCAATGGTTGTTTTTTTATATATACTCTTATTAATATTTTCCCATCCTTTATTATTTTTGATAAATTTTAAAAAAATATAGGAAATTTAGAGGGGAAATTTGAGGATAAATTTGGGGATTATTTTTTAGTTTAATAAATTAGTTCTTTTGAATTTTATAAACATGGGATATTGTTCACATTATGAGTTTCTAATTTTATTTGTTTTATTATTATAATGAATCATATTATTTTATATTAATTAATTTTATTTTATTATTATTATTTATATTTTATTATTCTGTTAATTTTAAAATTGTAGTTTAAATATTTTATTACTTATATAAAATAATGTTTATTTTATCTGTTATATTTTTATAATTAAATCAGATTATTTATAAATTTATACATGGTGTGTTTAGTAAAAAAATTAGGCAAACCTTTCAAGCCATCCATATTCTAGCTCAACCAAGTCACTATAGGAGCAGGAAGTCAACTATTCCTAAGTGAGCCAACCCAATCAATATTGATCAGGGAGGAATGAGAGATAGGTCATGTAGAGGCCTAAAAGAGAGAACCCATGAGAGGGCATGGGCATGGGCCATGTGGGATTACACATGAGGTGGAAACCAATGAGCCTATATGTGTGGATGTGTAAAAGGTGTTGATCCCCTATAGTCAGTTTAAATAAAATATTGGCCATAGTTGTTTGATATACCAGAATCAGTTATTTCAAATAATCAATGTAGGACTCAGCGATAGAAGTCACTATTCACTATGCATTTTAAGATACACATATTTCATGCACCATATAATCTACTAAATCAAAGTCGTTCGTTCTCTCATGCTTTTTGATTTTTAAACAAGCTCGTCATATTCATCCTATATGACCTCAATGATATTTCTAGTTTAATCTTAATCATGGTTGGATATCCATTAATCGAACTAAGTCTAACATGGGTAATTATATATTTATATTGTAAGGAAATGATGGATAAATAATCATGCTTTAAACAAATTTTTTATGCATGATATCCCTTCTATGGTTGAGCATTTGGTAGAATGAAAACAAATTTGTAAAAGGTTTATCGATATAGTTTAGTTTTTAGTTTCTTCATCCTGTCGAAGAAATTGATGATCAATGACTTGATTTTATATCCTTAGTAATAGAAGTACCATTCAAATGGTTTATCATCTTCCCCAATGGTAGACCATCAATAGATATGTAAGTACCTATGTGTACTATTTTTTTATGGTAGCATTATCAAATAGAAGTACTGTTAGGTTATATTCCTCAATGGTCCACCATTCCTCGATTCTTGACGGTAGATTGACACAGTGGTAGAATAGTTCGATCTCCTTAAATTATAAACTCTTAAACTCTACATAATGGATTAGTAGGTCATTATATTCATAGTTTCGGAATTGTGAAAACTGAATGGTTGATCATGTCGAATGGTAGATCTTACTGGATGGTGGATCATACAAAATGGTATATCATACTGAATAGTAGATCACACCGAATACTATAGCAACTTCAATGGTAGATTATCTATTCAATAACTAATCATCATGTAAGGGTATCTTGGTAGTTGTTGCAACTTCTTACTACCATTGGGTATTATTTTTTCATCTATTATTAGTTTATAAATTGTTTTTTATAAAAATATAATTCCCTTTTATTTTAATTACTAGAATTGACATATAAAATTTTAATCATTATTTTATTAATTTTAATTTGATATAAAATAATTATATGTTGTTTAAAATATTTGGATTAAAAAAAATATCTTCAATTATATACATGAAATATCTTATATATGATACTCTATCTTTGTGAATTTTTATATTAAAAAAATAATTTTATTCATTTCTTTTAACTATTTTATAAATGTTTACTAAATATGACTCTCATAATATTCATTTTCAAAGTTTTATGTTATCATTTCTTCCATAAATAAATAGATCCAAAACATTATAAGTATGAGAAAATTAATTCAAATACAGGTAACATATGTATTTTAGTTTTTTATTATTATTCAAGAATTTATTAATTTGATTAGCCAATAAGATACTCTAAGATATTTAGAGTTAATGACATGCATCTAGTCATGTCTTTGTGAATCAAGGAATACACTAATAGTTCATTGAACTAGATGTAGAAAAATAGATTAAAAAATGTATATAGGAATCATAATATACATTTCATACTATCATTAAGAAGTACTAAATTTATGAAATGGCTATTATTCCATTAGTATGATCATGAAGAGCATCAATATTTTCATCATCCAATACTAAAGTGATCGAAGGTATTGAGCTTCATCAAATTTCAACATCGTATCTATAAGGCCCCAGCCTTAAACCTTACTTAATCTTGAGTTATTACAAGATTACACATTGAGGATCTTTTCGGGTTTAGAGTTTTAGAGAATTAGATCATAAAACTTGCATTACATTCCACATATAAACCAAGTGGTTACATAAAGATAGTATTCTTCATTCCCATCAATGTAAACACATTTAAAATAAAACATGGATTATTTCTTGACACAACCTTGACTCTATCATCTTATCATGTACCTTTCCCTTGACCTGTGAAAAACATTTCAAAAACTTGGGATGAGCATAAAAACTCAGTATGGGTTATAAAAAAAACATGGAAAGGAAACATGAGTTCATATATACATAAGAATGAAATCATACCATACCCATAAAACATAGGCACTTTAACATACCTCATAAAATCATGAATAAAACATAGAAATCATAAGACATAAAGGTAACTTGAGGCATTCATAACATTCTTACATAGGGAGTAACCCTCTTGGTTACGTTTGGAATACCCATCACAGTATATTCCCTAAAATCTCTTCGGAGAAACCTTAACGTTTCACTCATTCGCGTTACCCAATGCATTGGAGAGCTATAACGGGCTCACCCGCCCTTAGTTTATCATGGAACCACCCGTCTTCATAATAATGCCCAAGAACCATAACATAATCATATCACATAAAACATGCATAAAGGAAACATAAAATTTCCACATTTCAATCACGAGATATCAATACAACACATTGATATAAAAACATTATGAAAACCATTTTCAATACTAAAATAAAAGAAAAGTAAAACATGGTATTTATTTTTCTTTTAAAAAGAAGGTATGGCGTGTAGAGGAAGCCGAAACTCAAATAACGGTCACGACGGCGGAGAAGTCATTGTCGCCGCATACAAAAACATTCCCTTTTGTCATTTAGTAAACGCTTCTTATAAAAAAGATTCCTTTTGAATAAACGTAAAAGTCAAAGGGGTTTATACACCGTATAAAAGAAAGTTGTGTAAAAAATAAAATATGCCTCAACGAAAGGAGATTGAGACGAAGTCCCATACCTCGTATCCGACTTGACCCGACCGTTCTTTAATCTCCTGAATAATAAACTTGAGTTAATCTCTACTTTCTTATGAATATTTTTCAAGTTCATTATTCCTTTTATACCATGTTATGAACATCATGTAATCAGTTAAGTTAATAATGTTCATTTTGTCGGTATTTGGTTCTTAAGTCAAAAATAGACTTCTTACACTTACATGTTGTTAATTTGGTCAAAGGTTCATTATATCCAGAATGGTATTAATGATGTAGATATCATATATGTCATATATATCCAATACATACATGCATTTATAATATTACATAATCATTTAGAGGTAAGAAATGAAATGCACCGTTCATGGAGACGGTAAGCCGTACGTACGCATGAACGCTACTTCCATTTCTATTTCAACTTTTCTGGAATGGAATCATAATGATATAAGAGTATATTATAATTCCAGTATAATAACATATATAATATCATTAACTTTATCCTTTACACATCCCACATATGGTATTAACGAATCAAATCACTTTCAGGGGCGGTAGTCCGCACTTCCTAAAATGAAGATATCGTGTTTACCCATAATGGAAACCATAAAGGTATGCCAAAAATGAAAAAAACAGAAGCTTAAGGAAAACATAAACATATTATATATCATATATAAAAATAGTGACATCATAATGGCCACCTTTGAAGGTGTTAAATGAGTGTTGAACAATCATCGTTTCGGGAGGCAGAATTTCGACATCCACGGAAACCGTATGTTCTTTAACCATTTGATGTAGTTGTGTGAGAGTGTAGCTCAAATAAATCTTATAACAACATCCTAGTATATTTAAGATACTGTTGTTGTTACAAATGAAGTAAATAAAAAAAATTTATGGGGTTAGAGAAGCAAAATAAAACAAATGAACATGAGAGAATGAATTACCTTTAAAAGTGTAACTCCTTTTGAGTTGAGCCTAAAGGCTTCCTTTGAAAGGATTATGCCCAAAGGGAATCCTCTAGGATGAGGAGAGGGATGTGGAGAGAGCAAATGGGCAGGGTTTGGCCGAGCCAAAGGCTTGAAGAGTGTGTGAAATGAGGTAGAGGTGGGGGCCTTTTATAATATGAGAGGAGGGGCACTTTTGGAAAGTAAAGAAATATTACTTTTTTTGAAAATGTGCTTCGGTTTTAAAAGGTCCCACATTGATATAATTCGTGTATAAGGTGATAAGTCTTCGAAATCCACTCATCCAATAACTTTTGGACATGTGTAGATCATAGATATTACATTATCTTTCCATTTTATTTAAATCGTCAAATAATGATGTCATCGCTGCATCATTATTATGTCATAAATAATTTAATTTATTTAATGTATAAAAATTATAAATAAAATACTATGATGTAGGAAATCTTTGTATCTTTCCAATGACTATTTATAATCAAAAATCGGATCTTTATAACCCCATGTAAAAATTGTTTTCGTAAAACATATTATGTTTGTGTCATTTTTACTTTAACATTTAATAAAAAGTTATTTATGTCATTTCCAAACCAAAGTGTCTCCATGGGGTCCCCAAGTTGACCCATGGCTTTTCTTGGTCGGCCATGACACAACCAATAAGTTTGGGACATGTGTCTAGGTCATTTCCTATTATTAAAGCATTATTTATACCTTAAACTACCCTAATTACCACTAATCGCGATTAAGAACTTAATAAGTTACTATTCACCAAAAAATTATTTTAATCTCATTGAACCACATTTTACTTCTTAATGACAACCATGTATGTCGGATTTTCAAAATTCAATACACATTAGTGGTAAACTTTCATTTAACTGAAAAATCAGTTTGCTTGATTACCACTTAGTGGTTTCACTATTCATCAAAAATGGAAGTTTTTCAGAAAATTACCAAAAATTCACCCTAAGATATATTTGATATTCCGAATTCAAAAATGAAGTCTATTTTACAAAATTCCAATAATATAAGTCACATTAATTAATTTAATAATTAATTCCCGCTGCCAGAGCAAATAGCGTGTTTTTACAAAACAATAAGTATCAAAAGATTGACACCAGTTTAAGTCTAATTTCAAAGTGAATTTGATTCCAATGACCACCATTGGATAAAATGGTAAAAATATATTCTAAGTTCACTTCAAATCCAATTCAAAACATAATCTAATCATATAAATAAATTAGATTAAAAAACAGTTTTGATGTAAAATGCAGTATTTTTCACTATTCATTAAAAAATGAACATTGTCAGAAAAATACCAAAAATTCACACAAGGTAAATTTTGATGTCCCAATCATAAAGAATAAGTTTATTTTGACAAACATAGTTTATAAAATTGTCAAAAGATAGATTCAAAAATGGTTTTCCATCAAAAGGCAGTAAGACAATCTTTTATGAATATTAGCGTATTCCATGCATAAGATTGTATTTATTTTCATTTTAAGCCTCTATAACACTATCTTAATCATTAATAGACATAGATAAAAATATCTTTTATTCATTACTTACTTGGGATGTTACATCCTTCCCCCCTTTAGAAAATTGCGTCCCCGCAATTTATTTACTTATCGAATAAATGGGGGTATTTATCCCTCATTGCATTTTCAGATTCCCATGTTGCCTCTTCAATCATGTGGGTTTTCCACAAAACCTTTACCTGCTTAATCACCTTATTCCGTAACACTTGATCCCTGTGGTCAAGAATCTGGACCGGTTGTTCCTCATAAGATAGGTTCTCTTCCAGCTGAACTACCTCTGGACTCAAAACATGAGATGGATCTGGCATATACTTTCTCAACATCGAAACGTGAAAAACATTGTGTACCTGAGATAAACTCGGAGGTAAAGCCACTCGGTATGCAACTGATCCAACTCTTTCCAGAATTTCGTATGGTCCAATGAACCTTGGACTCAACTTTCATTTCTTACCAAATCTCATCACACTTTTCCAAGGAGAAACCTTGAGAAAAACATGATCACCTACCTCGAAAGATAGATCCTTCCTCCGGTTATCCGCATAACTCTTCTGCCTGCTCTGAGCTGTTCTCATGTGTTTCTGAATCAGCTGAACTTTTTCTGCCATCTCTTCTACCAATTCTGGTCCCATCAACTTCCTTTCACCCACTTCATCCCAGAAAGCTGGAGTTCGACACCGCTTCCCATATAATGCCTGAAATGGTGCCATCTGTATACTGGAATGGAAACTGTTATTATATGAAAACTCAACCAAAGAAAGATGTTGGTCCCAACTTCCCTAATAATCCATAGAACAAGCTCGTAGCATATCCTCCAATGTCTGAATTGTTCGTTCTGACTGCCCATCTGATTGAGGATGAAAAGCTGTACTAAAATTTAATTCAGTACCCAACGACTTCTAAAGGCCTTTCCAAAAGTTAGAAGTAAACCTGGGATCACGATCCGATACAATGGAGAGAGGAAATCCATGTAACCTGACTATCTCTTTAAGATACAAACGGGAAAGTTGATCAAGAGAGAAAGTATCTCGTATAGCAAGGAAATGAGCAGATTTGGTCAAGCGATCAACAATAACCCAAATTGCATTATTACCTCGAGATGTCTTTGGTAATCCAACAACAAAGTCCATGGATATAATCTCCCATTTCCACTCTGGCACTGGTAAAGGCTGAAGTATCCCTTTCGGTAACTGCCTCTCTGCTTTAACCTGCTGACAAGTCAAACACTTCACAGTAATATCAGCAATATCTCTTTTCATTCCATCCCACCAGTAATACTCCCGCAGATCTCTATACATCTTAGTACTGCTCGGATGAACTGAAAACGGAGAACTATGAGCTTCACATAACAACTCTCTCTTCAACTGTGAATCACAAGGTACACACAATCTCTTCCCAAATCTCAAAACACAATCATTATCAATTTTGAATTCAGGCAACTTACCTTTCTGAACCAGCTCTACCCTTTTCTGCAACTCACTGTCTTGCTTCTGTGCTTGCTTGATTCTATCTGATAGAGATGATCTCACTGATACCTGAAACAAAACATAAGGACTTCCTGCACCAACAACTTCTATGCCAAAGTTCATCAAATCTTTAACCAAAGTATCACGTTCCAAACGCAACATTGTTAATGAAGCATTACTTTTTCGACTCAAAGCATCAACCACTTTATTTGCTTTTCCCGGATGGTAATGAATTGTACAATCATAATCCTTGATTAATTCCAGCCATCTCCTTTGTCTCATGTTTAACTCTTTCTGAGTGAATATATACTTTAAACTTTTGTGATCGGTATATATTTCACACGTTACTCCATACAAATGATGCCTCCAAATTTTTAAAGAAAAAACAACAACAGCTAATTCCAAATCATGTGTAGGGTAATTTACCTCATGAGTTTTAAACTGTCGTGAAGCATAAGCAATTACCTGATCATTCTGCATTAGGACGCAACCAAGTCCTTTCAATGAAGCATCACTGTATATAACAAACTCACCATTCCTGGAAGGTAGTGCCAAAACTGGAGCGTTCACCAATCTTCTTTTCAATTCCTGAAAACAATCATCACATTCTTTTGTCCAGATAAACTTAACACCCTTCCGAGTTAGCTTAGTCATTGGTCTAGATAACCGTGAAAAATTTATAACAAACCTTCGGTAATAGCCCGCCAAACCAAGGAAGCTACGAATCTCGGTTACATTTGATGGTCTTGGCCATTCTTCCACAACTTTTGTTTTTGCAGGATCAACAGTTATTCCATCTTTAGAAACAATGTGACCAAGGAATGAAATTTGTTGCAACCAAAACTCACACTTGCTGAATTTCCCATACAGTTTCTTTTCTTTTAAGGTTTGCAAGATAACCCTTAAATGTTTTTCATGATCCTATTTACTTTTAGAAAACACCAAAATATCATCAATGAAAACCACCACAAACTTATCCAAGAACTCATGGAAAATTCTATTCATTAAGTCCATGAATACAGCAGGTGCATTGGTTAGCCCAAAAGGCATTACTACAAATTCATAATGGCCATATCTCGTACGGAACACGGTCTTCGGAATATCTGCCTCCTTTACCTTCAGCTGATGGTACCCCGATCTCAAGTCAATCTTTGAAAAAAACTGAGCTCCCTGGAACTGATCAAACAAATCATCGATATGAGGCAAAGGATATTTGTTCTTAATAGTGATATTATTCAAGGCTCTATAATCAATGCAAAGTCTCATAGAACCATCTTTCTTTTTAACAAATAAAACAGGAGCACCCCATGGTGATGTGCTAGGTCTAATGAAACCTTTCTCTAATAAATCTTGCAATTTCTCCTTCAACTCTAAAAGTTCAATTTGTGCCATTCGATAAGGGGGTTTTGAAATTGGCTTAGCATCAGGAACTAAGTCAACAGTAAACTCAACTTCCCGATCTGGTATTATTCCATGCAACTCATCAGGAAAAACATCAGGATACTCATTTACCACTGGCACATCATTAATCTGAACAGTTACTTTATTTTCAACGACGTGTGCAAGGTAACATTCATTTTAATCTTTTACAAGTTTCTCGGCCTCTTGATATGTTATCAAAAGTAATGGTTCATTCTTGTAAAAAAACTGAATGTCTTTCTGAAAAGAAACTTATTTAGCTCTACAGTCAATCTTAGCATGGTAAATAGAGAGCCAATCCATACCCAGGATAACATCAAACTCTACTAGAGGTAGAACAATATGGTTTTCAAGTAAGTTATTTCCACAGATAAGGATAGGAAGATTCTTATAAATTCTTTTTGCCTCAACATTTCCCCCAGGTGTTTTTACCAAAAGTTCAGGAGTCATTTCTTGAGATGGTATTCCCATTTTACTAGAAAAGGTTTCAGAGATGAAAGAATGTGTAGACCCCGAATCAAACAACACACTGGCATAATCTGAAAAAACAAACAATGTACCTGATACAACTTCATTTGATGGCCCGACATCTGCTGAAGTAGTTGCAAAGGATTGCACCACCCCTTTCTGCTTGTAGTCTAACTGCTTCCCATCACTCAAGCTCCTTGTCGGACACTCGTTTGCATAGTGACCCATATCATTGCACTTATAACATTTCACTAACTGTAAATCAAATTTGTTCTTACCTTCACCTTGATCCTTTTCAGTGCAATGACGAGCCTTATGTCCCATCTTACCACATCGGTAGCACTTCCCAGAATTCAGAAGACATTCCCCAGCATGCCTTTTGCCACATTTATCACAAACTGGAAACTTAGTTCTCCTACCATCAGACTTTTTTGAAGAATTCTTACCTTTCTCCTGCCACCTCGGTCTCTTCTTCTGCTGGTTGGTATAGAAAACTTGGCCATCGGCAAACTCCATTTCCACCTTCTCAGCACATCGAACAAGCTTTTCATAACTTTTAAACTCACGAGAAACTAATGCCCTTCGATACTTTGGCTTTAATCCTGAGTAAAAACGATTGATTTTACTATCAAGGTCCCGGATAAAATTTGGAGCATAGCTTGCCAATCGTGTGAACCTTTCTTCATAGGCAGCCACTGAGTCTTCCTCTTGCCTCAATTCCAAAAATTGCTTTTCCATCCTAAGTCGAACAGCCTTAGGAAAATACTTCTCAAGAAGCATACCTTTGAATTCATCACAGTCAAGAGCATCAATCTCATCGGCGTCCCTGATATTTTTATCCATAGACCACCACTGATCTGCTTCACCCTCCAAACGGTAAATAGCAAGACTAACCTTTTGATTGTCTGAACACCCCATGACATCAAAAATCTTCTCCAGTGATTTTATCCACCCTTCAGCTAGCACAGGGTCAGATGATCCTCTGAATGATGGTGGATGTTGCCTCATGAAATGTTCAACCACTGACACGTTCCTCTGCGGTTGATCTGGCTGATCTCGTGCATGGATACCACCACCATTTATCGCTTGAGTCAACTGCGCCATCACTGAAACAAACTGTTCAGTTCCAATTCCGACCATTTCTGGATGCTGATTCGGAAGGTTATTTCCTTCTGTATGCCTTTCTAGCACTACTTCCCTGTTTCCTCTGCGGAAAACCATTCTGAACAAACATGTCTTAGATGAAGCAACATGGTAATCTTTAAATGCTATATCATTTCGAAAAAAATATTTTTGGATAATCATTTAATAGAATTCTAACTCCTAATGTTATCTAAACCGACCTTTGATACCAACTATAAGGCCCCAGCCTTAAACCTTACTTAATCTTGAGTTATTAAAAGATTACACATTGAGGATCTTTTCGGGTTTAGAGTTTTAGAGAATTAGATCATAAAACTTGCATTACATTCCACATATAAACCAAGTGGTTACATAAAGATAGTATTCTTCATTCCCATCAATGGAAACACATTTAAAATAAAACATGGATTATTTCTTGACACATCCTTGACTCTATCATCTTATCATGTACCTTTCCCTTGACCTGTGAAAAACATTTCAAAAACTTGGGATGAGCATAAAAACTCAGTATGGGTTATAAAAAAACATGGAAAGGAAACATGAGTTCATATATACATAAGAATGAAATCATACCTTACCCATAAAACATAGGCACTTTAACATACCTCATAAAATCATGAATAAAACATAGAAATCATAAGACATAAAGGTAACTTGAGGCATTCATAACATTCTTACGTAGGGAGTAACCCTCTTGGTTACGTTTGGAATACTCATCACAGTATATTCCCTAAAATCTCTTCGGAAAAACCTTAACGTTTCACTCCTTTGCGTTACCCAATGCATTGGAGAGCTATAACGGGCTCACCCGCCCTTAGTTTATCACGGAACCACCCGTCTTCATAATAATGCCCAAGAACCATAACATAATCATATCACATAAAACATGCATAAAGGAAACATAAAATATCCACATTTCAATCACGAGATATCAATACAACACATTGATATAAAAACATTATGAAAACCATTTTCAATACTAAAATAAAAGAAAAGTAAAACATGGTATTTATTTTTCTTTTAAAAAGAATGTATGGCTTGTAGAGGAAGCTGAAACTCAAATAACGGTCACGACATCGGAGAAGTCGTTGTCGCCGCATACAAAAACATTCCCTTTTGTCGTTTAGTAAACGCTTCGTATAAAAAAGATTCCTTTTGAATAAACATAAAAGTCAAAGGGGTTTATACACCGTATAAAAGAAAGTTGTGTAAAAAATAAAATATGCCTCAACGAAAGGAGATTGAGACGAAGTCCCATACCTCGTATCCGACTTGACCCGACCGTTCTTTAATCTCTTGAATAATAAACTTGAGTTAATCTCTACTTTCTTATGAATATTTTTCAAGTTCATTATTCCTTTTATACCATGTTATGAACATCATGTAATCAGTTAAGTTAATAATGTTCATTTTGTCGGTATTTGGTTCTTAAGTCAAAAATAGACTTCTTACACTTACATGTTGTTAATTTGGTCAAAGGTTCATTATATCCAGAATGGTATTAATGATGTAGATATCATATATGTCATATATATCCAGTACATACATGCATTTATAATATTACATAATCATTTAGAGGTAAGAAATGAAATGCACCGTTCATGGAGACGGTAAGCCGTACGTACGCATGAACGCTACTTCCATTTCTATTTCATATTTTCTGGAATGGAATCATAATGATATAAGAGTATATTATAATTCCAGTATAATAACATATATAATATCATTAACTTTATCCTTTAAACATCCCACATATGGTATTAACGAATCAAATCACTTTCAGGGGGCGGTAGTCCGCACTTCCTAAAATGAAGATATCGTGTTTACCCATAATGGAAACCATAAAGATATTCCAAAAATGAAAAAAACAGAAGCTTAAGGAAAACATAAACATATTATATATCATATATAAAAATAGTGACATCATAATGTCCACCTTTGAAGGTGTTAAATGAGTGTTGAACAATCATCGTTTCGGGAGGCAGAATTTCGCCATCCACGGAAACCGTATGTTCTTTAACCATTTGATGTAGTTGTGTGAGAGTGTAGCTCAAATAAATCTTATAAAAACATCCTAGTATATTGAAGATACTGGTGTTGTTACAAAAGAAGTAAATAAAAAGAGTTTAGGGGGTTAGAGAAGCAAAATAAAACAAATGAACATGAGAGAATGAATTACCTTTAAAAGTGTAACTCCTTTTGAGTTGAGCCTAAAGGCTTCCTTTGAAAGAATTCTGCCCAAAGGAAATCCTCTAGGATGAGGATAGGGATGTGGAGAGAGCAAATGGGCAGGGGTTGGCCGAGCCAAAGTCTTTAAGAGTGTGTGAAATGAGGTAGAGGTGGGGGCCTTTTATAAGAGGAGAGGAGGGGCACTTTTGGAATGTAAAGAAATATTACTTTTTTTGAAAATGTGATTCGGTTTTAAAAGGTCCAACATTGATATAATTCATGTATAAGGTGATAAGTCTTCGAAATCCAGTCATCCAATAAGTTTTGGACATGTGTAGATCATAGATATTACATTATCTTTCCATTTTATTTAAATCATTAAATAATGATGTCATCGCTGCATCATTATTATGTCATAAATAATTTAATTTATTTAATGTATAAAAATTATAAAAAAAATACTATGATGTAGGAAATCGTTTTATCTTTCCAATGATTATTTATAATCAACAATCGTATCTTTATAACCCCATGTATAAATTGTTTTCGTAAAACATATTATGTTTGTGTCATTTTTACTTTAACATTTAATAAAAAGTTATTTATGTAATTTCCAAACCAAAGTGTCTCCATGGGGTCCCCAAGTTGACCCATGGCTTTTCTTGGTCGGCCATGACACAACCAATAAGGTTGGTACATGTGTCTAGGTCATTTCCTATTATTAAAGCATTATTTATACCTTAAACTACCCTAATTACCACTAATCGCGATTAAGAACTTAATAAGTTACTATTCACCAAAAAATTATTTTAATCTCATTGAACCACATTTTACTTCTTAATGACAACCATGTATGTCGGATTTTCAAAATTCAATACACATTAGTGGTAAACTTTCATTTAACTGAAAAATCAGTTTGCTTGATTACCACTTAGTGGTTTCACTATTCATCAAAAATTGAAGTTTTTCAGAAAATTACCAAAAATTCACCCTAAGTTATATTTGATATTCAGAATTCAAAAATGAAGTCTATTTTACAAAATTCCAATCATATAAGTCACATTAATTAATTTAATAATTAATTCCCGCTGCCAGAGCAAATAGCGTGTTTTTACAAAACAATAAGTATCAAAAGATTGACACCAGTTTAAGTCTAATTTCAAAGTGAAATTGATTCCAATGACCACCATTGGATAAAATGGTAAAAATATATTCTAAGTTCACTTCAAAAACAATTCAAAACATAATCTCATCATATAAATAAATTAGATTAAAAAACAGTTTTGATGTAAAATGCAGTATTTTTCACTATTCATTAAAAAATGAACATTGTCAGAAAAATACCAAAAATTCACACAAGGTAAATTTTGATGTCCCAATCATAAAGAATAAGTTTATTTTGACAAACATAGTTTATAAAATTGTCAAAAGATAGATTCAAAAATGGTTTTCCATCAAAAGGCAGTAAGACAATCTTTTAAGAATATTAGTGTATTCCATGCATAAGATTGTATTTATTTTCATTTTAAGCCACTATAACACTATCTTAATCATTAATAGACATAGATAAAAATATATTTTATTCATTACTTACTTGGGATGTTACAGTATCTCCACTCCAACACTAATTTCATTAAATATATCACTATTTCATTTATTCCTACCCTATTTTTTTACTATCAAGGTGGTTTAAGATTTTCCAATCTAACAGATGATAATATGTTCTTACCCCTATCTAAAAGAAAAGTTGGGTTATGACTCTCATACCAAAGTCAGGTGGATTGAGACCCCTTTGAAGTTCTGGGATTATACTACTATGAGTGAAAATGATAAATTTGTATGTAATTGGGTTCTCAATCCCTATCAAAAGTGAGGTAATAGAAAATAATAGTATCCTCAAAGAGTAAAGGATATTGAAAAGTATATTAGGATCATAGTGATCCAAATTACTATAAAAAATATGATTCGTTATTTATTTCCTTTTTCATTGAACAATTAACAATGTCTAACACTCTAATTATCATATTCAAACAAATATTTTTAAAATGATTATTCACCATCCCTCCCCCTATAATAAATATTTCCTTACACTGGGACCAAATAATATCATATGAAATTTGATAAATGTTAACCTGACAATACTTCTAAATAGTGATAAATCTATTCATAGTAAAATATGAACTATACTAATGGGTAATCTAGAATGATATAAATATGATGATTCATCCTATAAAGTAGAATCCACTAACCAAAAATAATGGTCTTGATGAATAATAATTGGATAAATTGATTTTATATATTACCGATGCTATTTGATATATTGATGATTGGTACACATTTATCTTGTTGGGACATGGTGTTGATTACTTGATATATGGTGTTTACCTTTGTTTGGATGTTCACCTTCGAAACACATGAGTGTCTCTATCACAGTTTAGAGTCTTGTATGGCATTCCATGACATTTTTGTTTCCCTTAATTTTGGATGTGTGGCATGGGGACATGTAAATGGATCTAGAATGTTTTAAATTCTAGTATAATAAGGTTACTCCCTCCCTTAAAATTGTATTACATGCTAGGAAGATGCAAAAGACTTTAGCATGGGGAATTCACATGGATCTATATGATTTTGGTTATTTGAGACATATAATTGGTTATCTATCTTGATGCGATAGAATTTACCACTTGATATACTCATCTAGCATGGATCCAAAATAGATTTTCCTTGCCTTGGGTGTAAACAATGAGATTTAAGGTTAGTAGGTCTATGTGTTTCCATATATTAAAAACTCCAAATATCATATTATTGTATTTACTATATATATATAGTTTATATTCTTTTAGACATTATAGGTGACGGCCTACTAAAATGCATTCACACCCATTTCAGGAATTATTTCATTCTTAAGAACATTTCATGGATGTAGGTATGGACATGGGAAAGAGGTCATGTGTTGATTAATTATTTTTTGGATGTATTGTAGTGTAGAGATGGGAATAACATGGGATTCATGAATGGTATTTTTTAGTCTAGTATAGTGTCTTTTAGACTTCACATTTATGACTAAAAATATTTCATTTTGTCACATTAAAATTAAGATTTCCTAGTTATTATTATTATTAGTGGTATTGGTTGGTATTCAACTTTATTTCTAAGGGTAGTGTATGATTGATTATTTATAGTATTTCTTATATTTCAAATACTCTATTCCATAGGGTATACTCTCCCCACTATGTTTGTTAGAGCCTCATTACTAGTTGGTAGCCTCTGGAATATGGGAAGGTGTACCCGAGGCCCAGTAACCAACCTGGATCTATCACGTGAGGGACTTCTAGGTTGTAATGTGACACCATAATACTTTTCAATATATTTCTTTTACATTAAATTTAATTTCTTTGATGGATTTTCATGCATGCATGCATCAGGTTTAAAAAAAGAGTGATACATTATTAAAATTTTATTTTTAAATGACCATTATTACCTACCCATTAATTTTATGGGTATTAATATTACTAATGAAATTATGAAAATTTTTATTATCTATTCACTATAAATAAATTAATAATCATTTCTAATAAAATGTAATGTTTTATAAAAATGCATATTTTTATTTAGTGTGGTTTAGTGACGCTTCCCACACATAATTAAAATTTATTGTTACCAATTTTAGAAAATTTATTTTAAAAAATTAACTTTTTTTAAATAATCATATCAAAACTATCTTATGGTTATTTTTTTTTCATTTTTCTATAATGTTTCATTCTTTTATGAATAGTAAAACATATTGAATTTTAATTGAAAATTGTCTTCTCCATTAAATTATTTATAGTGTCAAATTATATTTTAAATTTATCTTAAATTATAATTATTTTAATTATAATTATATTAATATAATTTAGGCCATTTTAATAATTTTCAAAATGAATATTTCTGTAAAAACATTGCAAAAATTTTAAACATTTTATCTTTGAAAACTTTCATTATCATAACATATATGGGATTAGTTTTTAACTGAAAATCTTATTTTTTATCAATATAATTTGAAAAAATGGATAACATATTTGGGATAATAATAATATATATTAAATATTAAGTTTAGCTTAATTTTTTTTCCATAATTGATAGTAAAAAAATTAAAAATTATCTACCATGTTTAAGGTAAAAATGGGTTTACTAGAGGTTAAACTAAAATGATAAGGGTTAAAATGATAAAAAAAATCCAATATATTTCTTGGACATATTTAGACTATATAATTTCTAATTATCAATAATACTTTATTTTTTACCCTTTGGTATTGTAGAAAATGTGGGTACACCTTTTTCTTCCCAAAAAGTAAAAGTGTGCCACTCACCTCACTTATAAATGGCCACACAGTATCCTCTCTTATTGGCTCATTAAAAATATTTTGGTTATTAAAATAACTTCACAAATAAATTTCAATCATACATATCCTTATCATAGAATAATTTTTTGGATAGAAATTTTTTCTAGTAAGACTTTAAGTATAAGCCTAAAGAGGTTGTCTAAGAATAGGTAAAATTCTTAACTATGTGTCTTTTTTTTATTTCTTTTTCTACCTCTTTCGAATCGTATAAATTTATTATTATAGAATAACACCAGTATCTCCCATATATTAATATTTTATTAGATTAATTTCATGGCCTTCAACCATCACCACTTTGAAAAAATTTGTTATGAAATTATCATTCGAGTGTACGCGAGACTACCACCTAGCGAACTGATGTCATTTGTTTTTATATTACTAACTTTTGTGGTTGGGTATTATAATGTATATAAAGTATATATATGATATTTATAACATCATTATAATTTTTTATTCATTTTATCATATATAGCTATTTTATTCATATTTCATAGGGGATATGATAATGTTGCTCGTGTGTACATCAGACTACCACCTCCCGAAGCGATGTGATTTGTCTTTCACTAACGCTTTACATTGATGGTGATAAGAATAAAGTTAATAATTATATGTGATATAAATTTTATTATTATTATATTCATGACATATTTATTATTTTTAGAATATAATATATCATTTTCTTTCTTTTCTTTTCACTCACATAAAGAAGATACATCGTTTGTATACGTGTGGACTTCCACCTTCACAAATCGATGTGAAACTCTTTTGATTGCCAGATCATATTCATGACATATTTAATTATATTTAAAGAACTAATATGTTATTTATAAAATTATTATCATTTTTTAAATATAAAATATTACCTTTCCCCTTTCCATTGTTATCATGAAAAAATGGAAACATCACTCATCCATACCTACAACCCACCATCTTCATGATCGTAAAGTACTTCATTACTCAAAACCATACAACATGATTAGTATTAAAGTATAATTGAGGTATAAATATAAAAAAAATCATGATTAATATTCTATAGATTATGGAACTATATATTATACACAAGAACCGAAACATTTAGGATAAACATGAATGTGAAAATAAGGAAATTAACACCCAAAACAATGAAGAAAATGAAATAATATTAATGAATGGGTGATAAGATATTATAAGAAGATAATATATGATATTATAAATATTAATATGGTTCCTACATAAGTTAAAAACATTCTTAAAATCACTATATAATAGGATAAATAACGATCAACCAAAAGTAAGTGTGAGTTAAGGCACTTTGTCCCAATTTCCCTTCATTGAGGAATATTATAATGTTATGAAACTAATTTATATTATATGGTTTATATAATACAACATGACCATGTCATATCATGATTCATTCATACTTTATATTATTTTATGTTTCAATTTTAATTATTTCATCCATGTGTATTTGAATTGAAAATACAAAGTGGTAAATGTTACTGTGAAATCTCACTTTCTTTTATGATTATAACTTTCTATTGAAATAATAACTTTCATGTGATCATTTCACAATAAAAATTACATTTATCTTCATTATTCATATTCTTGTATGATTTATATTATTAATTCAAAAACTATATACCATTTTTGGGTAAGGAATATACTTTGAATGTTATTTGATCAACATGGGAAATATTGATAAATCCATATCCATTACTCAATAAGGATATTTGTTGATAAATAGTATTAATCAAGAATTAAATGGATTATTTGATATATGATTAATAATTTGGATATGAAGTGATTGGTGGATCTCATAATTATAAATCCCCTCAATTCATTGGTAGGTATAATGTGACACAATAGATGTACAAATTAAACATGTTTCTGCCTAGGGTTTTAAACCATATTATGTCTTGATGTTAGATGTATGATGATTCCTGAGATCATGAAATCCTAAAATTAAAAATTTAATTGATTAATAATTTAGTTATTGTTATCCATGATATATTCAGAATGATATTATAATTGTATAAATTTCTTACATAGTTTATTGATTAAATGGAATGAGTTTTCAGTTTTTTACCTTCCATATTGATTATGCCTTATCTAATTATGATAAACAAGTTATTTATTAAATTAATGGTGTGTTCAGTTATTTATCCTTCCATGTTAATTATTATTATTGATTATGATATATTACACTATACATAATCCTTGTTTATAATTAGAGATCACACTTATTTTATTTCCTCTCCCTGGGATATGAAGAAGAATTCATGAAGTGAGTTTTCTAGGATGCACTTCATTTTATTTTGTTATGTATTGTGTTTTATTTTCTACTACCAAGGTAAAATAGATATCTTATATAAATATATATAAATATCCAAAATTTCTAAATTGTTAGGTCCTTCAGGATTTTACACTTTATATCTATAACAATGTAATAAAGTAAGATATTGGCTCTGGGTTGCTATGGTTGGGGTTGTTACATAGAGGAAACTATAGAGTTATATTATAACACATGTCTTTTCAATTCCCTTACTATTTAGGAAAGGTATATTTAAGACTAGTATGTTTTGGGGATTGCGAATGAGTTTATTCATGTAATAATTTATGCCATGTATGGGGGAAATCGAGTGCCTATGGAAGGTATTATTGTTCATATTGTTCCCTTATTACAATTTTGATGTTCTTTCTCATTGAGTGATTCACTTATTTTTATATGTTACAATTTAAGGAGATTTTACTTATGGGATGGTATCAAATAATATTAGTATACATAAATCATGGTAGGATCGTAGGAATATATGTTGACATGCATTGATCATGTTAGTGAAAACATTATTGCATGTTACATAAAAACTTACTAAAACTATGAAAATAAATCTTTTTGATATATATAATAAAGAAGAAAATATTATGTTATTCTAATTCACTTAGTAAGACCAGTATAGAGTGACCATGATCCATTGGTTCTTTTATTATCACCATTGAGGTTGATATTATTATGTAACCAATGTTCTATGGAGTTTGTTAAACCATATAGAGAATATTCCTCTTTATCATATCTGGACTGACCAGTAATAGTGTGGTAATAATCACAATCCCATCACAGTTAAGTCGAGACCTCTTGTTGTTCCATAGAATAATATAGACAAGTATCTTTGTGAGAATTTACTAAGGGTTAAAATATCATTGGATAGAGATTCCATTCACATCATCCATTAAATTTATGATCTAACCAGGGAGTTCCAATTGTAGAATCTACCTATGTTCACTTGGGGAGGAGGACCCCAGGAAGCTATGTTCTAGAACGAGCCAATCCTAATTATCTTAGAGAACCTAGAGACACTATCATATAGGATGGTGATTCTTATTTATTATATGTTATGAATACCCTCCAAGCATTACAGGTACATTTCGGAGAAAGACGATCAGAAATATGAGCTAACCTACAAGGACATCAAGAAAAAGTTCTTGCGACACACCTATCTAGATACGTTGAGGTATGAAAGTGATCACGAGTTCATACAATTGAAACATGAGTGAATTTCAGTGATGGACTATTCTACATATTTCAAAGAACTATAATGGGTCTCTCTGACTTTTTATTGGATGAGGTCACCTTTGTCAAAAATTTCTATGATAGGCTTAACTATGAGGTAAAGTCATAGGGGAATGCCATATGATAGATAAAATCCAAACATAGATAAATCTGACCTTGATAATTGAAGGGGACCTGAGGGAGACCCCAGGTGTTAACTAGGCAGTTGAAATATGAAGATCAAGGAGCTCTCTTCAGTTAGCGGGATGTGCTTTTACGACAATTAACAATAGGTTCATAATGAGAAGACCAGTCTGGTTAGTGGGTATCCATATTAGAAACATGAACTATTGATGTAAATTCATTGTGGAATGATTATTCACATATTCCAATAGTGATCTTTCCCCACTATATAGTGTAATTATTATGTCATGATGGGGGATCTATAGATGTTCTATATGAACTATCAATAGTTGAACAGTGGTAGGGGATTGATATAGTTACAAGAACCTATGTAGGAATCAAATACCCCTCAATATATCATTATCTAGAGTTCCTTCGGATGTACAAGATGGGGTAGGGGATATGGTACATTATGTAAGATCGAATGTAATAGTTAGAGGGAGTAGGATAGGGTTCTCAGACTGGATCCCGAGGTAGAGGGGTGAGTCAGATGTGTGATATGTAGTCTAATCTGAATAGTATGGATGAAGGACTATCTACCGTCAAAAGTATGATTATTGTACCATATACTAATTCCAACCTTTTTTGATATAATGGATTCAGATTCCTTGTTATCTACTTGATTTTATAATGGATTAGTATTAGTTGTGGAAATCTTGGATGGTTTATGAACATTGACATGCCTTTCGGATTACGAATGAATGATACTAAACATTACAAGGAATGATATCCTGAAATTAGTGGCTACATTTCTTTTATGATCTATTTATGCTATTGACAATATGATTTTATCTGATTCTAGTTATATATTGAATATATATATATATATCACACTCATGTCAAATGTTATTATAGGATAGTTTCCTTTGATTCTCTAGAAGGGGATTCTATCATCACTAGAGTGAGTGGGATTATCAGGATACACATTGAGGACAAATTATGTGTAGATTGGATTGTCTTACAGCCATGTTTGTGTGTAATATTCTGGAATATTGAATGTTTCCACTATATTATTTTCCTCTAGTGGATGTCCATTTTCAGTATGTCTTTATTATGTCAATAATCATCTTTCCACCTTAGTGGGAGGTTAAGCTCATGATTGAGTTGGTACCACGTGTTGATCCAGTTCTTATCATATATTACAGAATTGAACCAGAAGTGCTGTGGGAGTTGAAATTCCAATTGAAATATCTGGAATAAATGGGATTCTTATATCCTAGTAATTATTCATGGGGTTCTCTAGAGTTTTCATGAGGAAGGATGATTGGACATTATGCTTATGTGTGGATCATCAAATACAAAACTATATAACGGTCAATAAATAGTATCCACTTTCATGTATTTAGCATCTCTTTGATCAGATGAGTGGTTCTTGGATCTTCTCTAAGATTGAATTGATATATGGGTACCATCAGTAGGGGGTGAGATAATCTGGCATACCCTATACTTATTTTAGGAGCAAGTGTGGTTTATATGGTTTTTGGTGATTTAATTCAGTTTTCCAAAATCCCAAGCGGTATTCATCAAATTGATGAACTAAATCATTTAACCATTCACTTATCATATTGTGGTGGGTTTTTTCAATTACATCTTGTTGTAATCCAATCTAAAAATTATTATTCCTAATGTATAGACACCATATTGACTATAATAAGAGAGCATCTTCATTATGAAAAACTATATAAATTTATCTTTTGATTGATAGAGTTCTCTTATTGGGTAATTTAATCTTATAAATGGGAGTTTTATTGGAACCAGATATGGTTCTAGCCTTGTTATCTTGGGATTGGAGAAATAATGTCTTCAAGATTTAGATATATTTGGGTCCTTCAATATTTTGTTGGTGCTTCATCTAGGATTTATTCTTTATGGACGTACCAAATGCAAGGAGGACTAATAAGTGGTAAATTTTATTTAGTCTGATAATTGCAAGGGGAATTTTTGAGAGCTGAAGTGTAGGCTTACCTCAGCACCTATCCTCTCCTTTTATGTTCTAGTTAAGGAGTGTACCATGTATTATCAAGCATATGGAGTTATACATTGAGTAGTTCTGATGTAGGAAGATCTATTGGTTGTTTATGGATCATTATAAATGACAAATCATGAAAGGAAATTCCCTAATCATGATCTAAAGTTATCTATGGTGGTACACACCTTTATATGATGGAGGAAATAATAATTTGGTGAGATATTTTTGGTGTAGATGTACCACAATATCCTCAAGAACAAATTTTCTCAATGATACCCAAACATTTGGAATAGGGGTTTAGTCGATTATCTGCAGTCTTTTGAATTTGAGGTAGATTACACACAAGGAAAGGGAAATAGGGTTGTCAATGTGCTAAGACAAAATACACAAACAAAGGAAGTATGAATGTCTTTTAATGAGTAGTGGCTGATGGAACTCCTTTAAAACATGAATCTAGTTGTTTTTGAGCCCCAGATGGGAGTATCTATCACTTAAATAGTTTTTATACTCTTGCATTTGGGTTAGGCTAGGGTAGAGAATATATTTGATCTAGATGGATTTTCACTGAGAAATAGATTATATAGTGGGGATCCCCTATCATGATGGTCTCTTAAAAGTGAACATCTTATTATGATCCATGGATGAGTATGGGTTCCTATATGATTATATGAGGAGATAATGATGAAGATTCATTATTTTAGAATGTTGGGGAATCTGGGTTTGAAAAATATGTATTATTCTCTTCCTAAACCATACTGGTGGATAGGGATGAAGAAGGAGATAGTTAGATTTGTTTAAATATGTTTCAAATGTCAGTATGTGAAGGCTGGGCATCCAAGGCCTACTATGTTACTGTAGCCTCACCCCATTTCTGAACAAAATGGGATGTTGTGACTAAGGAATTAAGGATAGTATTACCTAGGAAAACAAACAAGAATGATGTAGTATGAGAGATCTTGGATCAAATTAAGAAGGTATACCACTTGTTACCAATTAGTGATACCTTTACTAAATGTGAGAGATAGTTTTGCTATATATGGTTCTGAGAATTATTGTTTTTTCTCGAGATCCTCATTTCACATATTAGTTCTGGAAAGGTCTTTAGTAGGCTCTAGGAGAGCATGTTCTTTAAATTATATCCTATCATCTTCATACCGACAGCTAATCTAAAAAGATGATTAATATTCTAGAGGATATGTTACAAGTCTATTTTTTGGATATCAATGTTACATGGGAGAAGTATCTAGAACTCATGGAATTAATCTATAATATTATTTACAATCATTGATCCAAATAGAACCTTTCGATGAAATTTATGGAAGGTCATGTTGATCACCTCTTAGTTAGTTAGAGATAGGATGGGTTGTGTTCATTAGATATAGTATCCTGAAGAAGACATCTGAAAAGATCTATATAATCATAATGTTCTTAGTGGCCTTAAAGATATGAAAAAAATCATTGTCTTGGTAGGAGATAAAATCTCTAGAGTCCAGGGTTGGTCATTGTGTTTTTCTTTGGGTGTCATATATGGTGAGGAAATGCTGAATCAAAAAGAAAGGAATTATAAAAACCATGTTTTATTGGCCGATTGATATAGTTTTATGGGTTTATCTAGTGGTATACCATTTAGACATTCTAGAGTTTTACAAAACAATATTTGATGTTCATCATGTGTTTCAACATTGGAGATATCAGTCCAACCATTCTCATGTGATACAAATTGATGACATCAATAAGGATGTTGATACATACTTTGAGTAAAATCTAATTCATATAACCTACTGCAGTGAGGATATTATATAATGGAATATTATACCTCTGGTATGAGTGTAGTGGATGAATGTGCATGTTCAAGAGGAGAACTAGGAGAGGGAATATGATATATGGATACAAAGTCCATTTGTGTTGGTTGATACCCCCAATGTTTCTTTGAAGTACATATCAAGGAGGAAATTTTTTAAGGGGGTGAGGTTCTAAGATACAATATATTCTAGGTATTCCCCTATTTTACATAATGTTAAACCTTATTATGTTATATTTGTTTTGGAATAACCTTGGAGATTGAACCCAAGTACAGTGGGTTCATTGTTCTGAGGAACTAATAGAAAGGGAGATATGTATGGAGATTGAATTAATTCATGTCATGAATTACCAATTCCTTATTTCAATTAACCTGGGTAGACCTTATGAATCCCCTTCACATCCTGAATGGATATGGGAAGTCCCAATGAACCAAAACTCATTTCGGGTATCGGGTTCATGATGTGAAATTATTTTTTCTAGGTTTTCAATCCAAGGTGATGGACTATTTGGAATAAATTATAATAGTGGAATTCCCAACATGGTATTGTTATTCACATCATGAATATTTCAATACCAAAATATTTTAAAACCTATAGTTCCCTACTTTCAAATGTTACATGCCACTCATCTATATCAAAATGTCTGTGGATTACTACGTGAATTTCCCTTTAAACAATAAGCAACTTTCTTCGGATCTTGGTGTTTTATATTTAGAGTTCAAAGGAGAGACTTAAGTTTTTTTTCTATATTTTCTTCTTTAATACATTGGGTTATCCTTGTTGAAACCTACATTAGGTTGACCAACCAGTATCAAGAACTAAGGGTATGTGTTTGGAAGACTGTATTTTTCATTTAAGGGAATGAATGTGGAATCTTATGGCTACCTCAGAAATTGACATATTGTATACATATTCTTTGATTTTGAGGTGGGTGGATTATAAAAACACCCAAATGACTTTTTTTCTTCCTCTGGTTTATGTAATAAGTGACATTGTGTTGGAACACCATGAACATGACCTAATTACATTTATAATTAATTGTTAAATGATGTTTACATTCGTAAAACTACCATAAAATCCCATTAGATTCATTGGCATTGAGACTGTACTTTTTTCCACCCAGTTGGTAAGCCTGCCCTTGAAATTGTGATGAACTGGAAGGCATGATAATTTTAGTTGGTAATAACATGTGAATTATGATAATGATAATTTTTTATGACATGTGAATTCTGATAAATGGTAACCCAATATAACTTTTGAGATTTACAAATTGTGATCTTGTTTACATGAAAATTATAACAACTAGAAACTAGGAATGATATATGTAAAATAATGAGTTTTTTAAAAGTAGACACTATGTTCGATAGTGTACGTGATACGCCACATCGAGCCTAAATGAACGAAATATTAGTATTTAAATAAGGTATTTATCACATAGCCATTATAATAAAGAGAATGAACAGTATAAACTGAATTAAGAACATTTGGTTTAAACATTTATATATAATTAATTCTTTGTTAACCAATTAATTATAAATTAAAATAAAACCCTTTTCAAAATATAAGGAAATGTTTTTCTGAAAAACTATTTAAATGTAAACAAATGTGTTTTATACCAATAAATAATAACATCAAATTTCTAGGATTACATTAATTGGATATTCACATAATATATTAAATATAATGTTTAAAATTCTTCTTATATGTTTTTAAGACATGATATAAGAACAAATCAAATTTTAAATATAAAAAGAATTATTTTTCTAAAAAGTCATTTTTGTCACCTTTTGATGGAACACTTGTATTAAATATTTTATTTGACACTATTATAAGTTATATTTTACAAAATAAACATCTTATTTGAAATAATTGAACCAAAATTCACTTTGGTTGAATTTTTGGTATATTTTTGATAAGATTACTTTTTTTATGAGTACTGAAAATACTACATTTTAATTAAAAATTAATTTTTCAAAAAAAAATATTTTTAGGGTAAGATTATATATTTAAATGGTTTTAAAGTATAATTAGATCATTTTTTATCAATTAATCAAATTTAGGTTATCATATTAATTTGTACAATGATAGAGAATATAAAAACTTTGTTAACTTTTGACCTCTGTTACTTTAAAAACACGTTTTCTCATTCAATCAATGTGATTTATTTTAAATTAATTTTATCCACTAATATTTTTTGAATTTTAAAAATTGATTAAATATTTGGAATCATAGGGTCCAATTTTAATAAATATTTCCCTTTCATTTTTTGATAATATGAATAGTAACTTTAGCCATTATTTTTTTTACCACGGTTAGGGTTATATTGGGTAATTAAGGATAAATATAATATTATAAAATATAAAATAATTATTCTATCACTTGTAAAAATTTCATTGGATGAGTTATTTTCAACCAAAATCATCCTTTGGCTGATTTTGTGTGCTCTTGGATCCACTTAGATGACTTTATAACATTTATACAATTATATTCAAAGGAAAGTCAAATTTTTTCGTTCTTTTTTTTAAATAGAAAAATATTTCTAATATATTTTTTATAAGGGATATGTTTTACTATAAATAGTATTTAGAAATAAAAATATATTATCTACATAATAGTAATTTAATTATAATTTTTTGGAATGAAATAATTAAATTAAATGGTACAAATGATGATGCGGTGATTACTTAATTAATGGAAGAATAAAATAAATGATATTAATAATAATAAAATAAATATAATTTAAAATATTTTGGAATCACTCAACTTTTCCAGAATTTATTTTTTCAAATTAATGGGGAAATTTCTAAGACTAGGTGCTAAGATGGTGTGCGATTCTGAGGCCCAGTGTTCCAAGAAGAATTCATTGAAAATTATAATTTTTTTAATAGCACGTGTGTGAAACTTTTATGAATGAGTGTAAAAAATCTTAAATGAGTTCCTAGATGAGAAATATGAGGGGGTCGTGGAGCTTAAAGCAGTGGCTTTACCCTAAACACGAACTAAGTTTAGTCAGAGTAGATCTTCTATGGGAAACTCGAATATGGTGTAATAGTAAATAAAATAATTAAATAAATTTATTTTATTTTTCAAATCCATATAACTCATTAATAGAGACTACAATTGAAAATATTAGGCCACTATTGAATTCGTAATGGGGTTTTTTGCATAGGTGAGGCATAACATCGTCTGGTGCAGGCCGGCTTTAAAAGGTTGATTTTGGACGTGAACGTCATTAAAATATTTTAATAAAAATATTTTATTTGACACAATATAATTTTAATTTTAAAATGTTCCTTAATAATAAATTCTAGGGTTAGCTGCATAACCCTAGGAATGCTAAACAATTTCTAGGGAGAGCTTGGAGGATTTCCCTCTCGACGAATGGAGACAACAGATCGAGCAGATCATGGGTCGTTTCGCCAGCTAAGTTGGAGGATCTAGTCAATGATGGAGACAAAATTGTTGTCTGACAATGATTGATCCAAAATCAAGGTATGTTTTTTATCTCTTTTTGATTTCTTCCCATCTTAGATTCAATGAAAAATGTGGACCAACCTAGTAACAGGTTGTTTCATGGTTTGATTGTTCTTGCAAGGATGCATAAATATTATGAGTATTAAAGGGATGATAGATCATGGGGATTATAAATGGATTATTCTTCGTTAAACCTTCTATCATGACTAGATCAAGGCCAACATGAACAAGGAAAACATCCATCCATTTATTTGTTCATGTGGTTTCTCTTTTTTCACCAATGTTCCTCATTCCTTGAAAATTACGATTTGAGACATGAATTTGATCTCGTGGAAGCGTACGGTGGTAGAAGTGAAAGGCGGTGACTCTGACCAGTTCAGTCAGAGAGCAGCACTGCAAGGCCACTAGAGGGTCAACTGGTGACTGAAGTAGCATGGCCCGGCCGTAGAGTTCAGTCCAGGCGGACCATGGCCCGGACGGGTCGTCGGTAGGGCGACTGACGGTGCAAGCTAGACGTAGTCTAGGTATGATCGCATTAGAGGAGGGAATGCAGCAGCAGAGGCCTCTGCTAGTGATCAGAGGTCGTGGTGGCTATGGAAGGATGTGTCTTGGACGCCACGTCAGTGGGATCTCATGGTTGCAGTGAGGCCGCGAGACCTGGTGGGGAAGGTGGGTCAACCACGTGAAAGGAATTTTGTCACCGTGTTGACAAGGGGAGATGTTTGGCCACATGGTTGGGTGACCGTGTGGATCAGAGGGACACTTCCAGGTCGAGCCATGTCAGGAAGAGTAGTGTTGTCCCACACGATGTGGGCCAATAAGGAGAACTGGGCTACTCCGACATTCCATAGGACTAGACCACGTGGTCCAACAAGCCATGGTCCAAAAGATCAATGGTCTAGGACCATCAGTCTGGGAAAGGCTAGTTTAGGCTGGTCCAGACTGACGAGCTCAGGTCGGGATAGCCAGACCGGGTCAGGTCGAGTTTTCTGGGTTGAACCCAGACCAGACGCTTTTTACTAAGTTGTCTATATCATTCGAATGTGTTGTCTTTTTGATGATCCATCTAGGAATTTGTGATCCATATGATGAGATGTTCCTTTCAAGATACTCCAAATGAGTGTTTGTGGAATATGGCATACAACCTAATAGCTCAAGGAGTAGGTTCTCTGAAAACGAGCGTGCTATGAGATGAATCATTTGGTTGGTTGTGACCTATAAGCCATGTGACCAAGAAGCTATGTGATATGAGGGCTTCATGACCCATCGATTCTCTATGCGCTAACATTGACACTATGTGCACCAATACTAATGATCTTTGCACCATCGACACTTTGTACGTTGACACTAATACTCTCTGTGCCATAAGAGCTTCATGTGTTATCAACGCTCTATGCACCGACACTAACTCACCATGCACCATCAACACTCTGTGCACCCTTGATGCTCCACTCGATTACACTGATGCTCAGTGTGCCATCAACTGTCTATGTGCCATCGATACATAGTGCACCGACATCGAAGTTGGGAGTTTAGAGGAATAAAATTGATAATCCCTCTAATTTTGCATTAGACATATACCTGTGTGAGAATACCTTTTTAACTATTCCTTCATGGTGTTCCTTCGTGGTCTTCCTTAGTGGAATTCCTTCGTGCTGTTTCTTAGTTGTGTAACTTCATGGTGTTCCTTAGTGGTGTCCCTTCTTGGTGATCCCTAGTGGTGTAAATTCATGGTGATCCTTAGTGTTGTACCATAGTGGTGACCCTTTGTGGTGTACCTTCACGGTGATCCCTAGTGGTGTACCTTCATAGTGATCCTTTTCATTATACATTTGTGGTGATCCGTAGTGGTGAACCTTTGTCATCTTTCTTGTTAGTGTTCCTTATTGTTTTACCTTTGTAATGATCCCTAGTGGTGTACCTTCATGGTCTTCCATAGTGGTGTAAATTCATGATATTCCTTAGTTGTGTACCATCATGGTGTTCCTTATTGGTGTTCCATCATGGAATAACTTTGTAGTATTTCTTTTTTGGTGTTTTCATTTGTGGTATACTTCATGTATTTCTTAGTGGTTTCCTTTCTGGTTTTGGGGTGTCCTACTATGTATTGTTTTACTCACCCCTTCACAGGCCTTGCCTACACATGTCATGTCTTGTGAATATGATCTAATATTTGATGGATTTCTATGTAGATCAGGACCTAGTGGTCTTTAGAGTGATCATACAGACGATGTGTGCTTCATTAACTTTATACAGTTGTCTGACGCCTACCCTTTCGGTGAGATTTTCTATGGAGGAGTTTTCAGAGCTTCTGCATTGACTATGGTAGTCTCTTTATATTGGTGGTCCTATATTATGACCCTGTTCACTTTATAGTTTCCTACTTCCATGCTCTATGGTTGGTATCTTTATATACCAATTCTTTTTTTACTTATTGGTTTTATATTTCATCTTTTTGGGCTTGGAGATGTGTGCATGTGTATAGGTATTTGGGAAAGTTCATAACATTTGTGAGAAATGCCTACTCGGTGCTAGTCACCATCCCCTGGCCTATCAGATAAAGGCTTAGGGTAGTCATGGTATGGGCCCCTCTAGGACGGGTCATGAAAATGTGGCATCAAAGAAGTTTGGTTCTAATTTAGGACCGAGAGTCTTTGAGGTTCGTTTGGGGCAATGGTGTTGAGTGTTTCGATTTCGTATTTTAGGCTAGGGAATCCAGTATTGGTGTTGTGACTGAAATAACCATACCCCATGACTATTTAAACATGTCTTTCGACTTTGTGCATGAAATAAATGGTTGCAGGGAAAATAATGGTATGTGAATCATAGAGGAATGGTTGTTTCTTCCATGTCATTATTGAGTCATCTCACCAGGTATACTCTATTGATCATGGTACATCTTGTTTTACATCAAGATGCTTCCACATTGATAGCCATCCAGGATTCCACCACATGATCATGAGGATGATCCTACGCATGATGAGACATTGGTACATGGATTTGTACTGGGGATAGCACCTCTTGGTGGTGCACTAGCCAAGTTACCACCTATAGAGAAACACAGGGTACCCGCAGTACCTGCAATGAGATGTGCATGCTGATTGTGCATGATGAGTTTCAGTAGTACATACCCCTCAAGTTTCATGGTCACCCCAACACATAAGCTGCTAAGCACTATCTTGAGTCGGTGACCCGGATTTTCCATCTAGTCAGGACACCATCGGATCAGATGGCCATCCTGGAAAGGATCCTTCTACATGGATCAATATGGAGATAGTGGAGTTTGGTCACCTGATCTTAAGATGAGGTGACTCTTCCATAGACAGAGTTTGAGAAACTTTTCAGATATGACTTCTCACTTTATATGATTAGCCTTATTCATGTCCAAAAGATTCTATAGCTCCAAAAAAATGACATGTTAGTATAAAGGTATTCATAAAGGCATGTCGACCTTTCCATGTACTCAATGAATATGATATGTGACCGGTGACTCATGGATTATTCCGTTAAGATAGGTGTGCTTGAGGACATCCAAGCCTTCATTACCCATCTATAAATTCCTACCTATTCTAGGGTGTTACAGTAAACCATTATGGTTGAGAGTCCTTTGGCTAAGCAAATTCATCATTCAATAGTCAATAACTAGAAAGAAGGAGTAGACAGACCCGTTGGGCAGCATACATGGAAGAGGAGCTAGGAGGGAAGAAGGAGGTGGTAGACGTTTTGACATTTTACCACCACCACCCCCAGGTGGTCCACATTAGGCTTAGCGTGATGGAGGGCAAGGGTGGGGACACCTACATGTGGTCGAGTAATATGACCCAAAGGCTCCGTGAATGACACAAAGTACTATTGGTGTCTATTCTATCATAGATTCCATATTCATAGGCACATGTGCTAATCATTCCTTCTTTCCAAGAATCTATTTTGAGACTCGGATATTCTAGTTGAACCGTTGAATTGATCTTCATTCTTAGAGACTCCTATAAGAGGATACCTAGTAATCATCTACTAGTGACGACAGCATGACCCAATGCTTAGAGGTGAGAGTTCCAATTCGGATCTCTTGGTAGTGGCATTGAGGCATTACAATTTCATTCATGGTAGGGACTAGTAATCAAGAGTTTATACATAGATTGATATTTTTAGGTGAAGATTGTTGTCTGTCTGCAGTTGTGGGATGATGTTTTCCTTATTAGTGAAAAGGGAACCCAAAAATCTCAAGATAGACTAAAACATAAGAGGGTGAAATAGATTACTCAACAATTGGATGGAAAACCCTAAGTACATTTGATGTTATGAATCCTCAATTCTTTGAAATGGTGGTAGAGTTATAGTAGAAATAGTGTAGGTTGATACAGAGGCATTGGTTAGGGTTTCTTTTCGAATATGAAATTAAAATACTCCTAGGAACGGGAAACGTAGTAGCACATACTCTCAATAGGAGATCTTGTTCACAGTTACTGAATGAAGAATTAGAGTGGATGGACTTTTTTCTAGTTATCCTTGTTAGATGGAGTCATGGTGGATTATCTCCAATTGATGCTTAACACCCCTCCACTCTTACAACGATTCAGGGAGGAAAAATATAGGGATGCTGACTAAGAGATCCAATTTGCTCAGATGTCCACAGTGCATACCGCGGATTGAAATTAGAAAGGTGGGAAGCACTTTGTTCTTTTTTGAGTATGAACTGTAGTACCATTGATGTTGAAGGAGGAGGATATGAAGAAGTTCCTTTTTTTATGTCCCTTACTGATTTTTTTGGATCATCCCACGTATTAAAAATGTTTTTTATAGATCTTAAGATAGGTAAGGAAAAACAATATTTCATGATGAATGTATTAAATATGTTTCATGAAATTTAATCATGATTTATTTTAAAATAGTATTCTTTTCGAGGAAAAAATCAATACTGAGTATATGTGTCCATTTTTAAGGTATGAGTTTAATTTTTAATATTTTGTCTAAATTCTATGAAAATCTATACTAAATAGATTCTTGAATGTAAATTATAGTTCAATACCTGAGAATATGTAATGTTTAAGGTCTAGGATTTATAATTGGTATAAAATGATGGTTTAGAATAATTTAGAGGTTAGGATAATGTTAATAACATTCCATAGAAGAGTTTACATTATGGTTATGATGAAATGATATGTAATTTTAGATTACCATATTGATTTATCTAAACTATGTTTCTTCATAATGGATTTCCATAGATAAAATAAAAAAGATATAATGGGAAGGAACTGAGAGGAAAACAACCTTCCAAATCATCATCATGAGATTGTTAGAATCGGAACTAATCAGTTTCTTACTATGATGGATTAGTTGAAAAAGGCTATAAATACTGGTGGTATCCATGAACGATATCATCCAGATCAACCATAGTAGAATATGTCAGTACTACAACATTTTATAATGAAAATTCCCATGTTAATAAATGGATCATCTAACCCCATTGGTAGCTGATGGATGGATCAATTCACTAGAGAAGATATTTGAAGTCACGTGACAATAGAGTCATTAAAAATGTAACTCTTGTCATCTATTATTTTGATGGTGAAGATGATCGATGGTGGCCATTAGTTTTGAATACTATAGAGAAAAGTGATCTTGATTCCATGGAATATGAAACATTTAAGGATATTTTCCTTGAGAAATATTTCACAAATGTTGTTTGTCTTATCATAGAGGAAAAATTAATGGAATTAATAAAAAACAATGATGATTTAGTTGTCACCTAGGAATCAAAATTCACGATATTGCTCATTTATTTTCCTGGTTTTATTCAAGACATTAATAGTAAAATTAATAGATATTCCTCGGGATTAAACCCAAGTATTTGAAGGGATATGGTATCTAGAGAACTTTAATGTTATGAAAAAGTGGTTCATTGTGCTAGGAATTTTGAAATTGAGTTTTATCAAACATATATTCAATGAGATGATTAGAGTAATAAATGTCCAAGGTTGTAGGAAATAGAGAAGCAACCAAATAAGAATTATGGAGGTAAGCCTAAAACATGTTCAATGTTTTGTAAAATACATTTTGGGGAATATATGATAGGACATGTAAAGTGTTATTAGTATGTAATGTTTTTCCACAATTTTTTTGAATGCAAGGAAAATAGTCCTGAACAATGCATCAATGATATAACAAATAGTCAGTCTACAGCAAGATAATTTGCATCAATGAGTTGGGATATTCTGTGAACAAGTGTCTAAAGAAATTTAATCAGGGTAGAAATCATCAAGATCAAAAAAAGGTGTGGGAAAATATTTTTCTACTATTGTAGTTGATTCGATACATTTGGTGAAGTGATGGATTCTCTATAGAGCTCGATACTTTTCAAATGTTACCAATATGTTCTTGGTTTTTAAACTCCTTATAAGATTCTAAGTGATGTGATCATAAGTGATTAAGGAATTTTTTGGAGTTTTTATATTGGGTTTATGTTAATGAAAGGCTTTCGTATAATAAGAAGTATGAATTTAATTTTATGGATGAGTTTTAGGGTATTTATAACCATTATGTTTTATATGATATTTAATGAATAAGGTTACTTTTAGGTATGTACACTATAATTCTGGTAATTTTATGAGGATGAAATTGTTTTTACAGAATTGAAATATATCAAGTATATTTTATTAGGTTAAGAGGTAGTTAAGAAATTACTCAACTCTATGAAAATATTCTTGAAACAAACACGTTATCCATTTACTTTTCTTACTGAGAAATCAATAACCTTTTAACCCATCACATATTTATGTTTTTGTGATTGTTAAATTTCTCATGACCAGGTTTTCTATCACTCTCTGTTAGAATACGATAGTTAGTTTTTATTCTATATACATGTTTTTCTACATCTAACCCTATTATGTTTTATCTCAGGTGTCCTTATTTACATCACATTCTTTATTTTAAATTATAAGTTTCATTAATTCGTTTTCTAATGTCAGATTTCAACAAACGTATTTTTAAAATTTAGACCCATAGATTTTTATCCCATTTTAAAATTTCATGGATGAAATTTATCAATGGGTGGTAGAATGTAACATCTCATGTTTTTTTAAAGAGTACAATATTTTTGATATTGTATATGATACACCACATTGAGATTAAATGGGAAACAAAATATTATTATTTAAATTTGGTAGTTATCACATATATATTAAAATGGAGGGAATGAAAAGGATTAGTTATTGGATTATATTAATGTAATATTTTTATAATATATTCAATATAATGTCAAAAATTTACCTTATATTTTTTAATACCTGATATAAGAGCAAGTCTAATTTTAAATACAAAATAATTATTTTTCTAAAAATCCAGTTTTGCTTTCTTTTGATGTCACACTTGTTTTAAATATAGTTTTGATACTTTTATAATATATATTTTATAAAAAACACTTATTATTTGAAATATGAGTATAAAAATTTCCTTTGGTTAAATTTTTGGTATTTTTATGATTTGAATCATTTTTTGATTAATAGTGAACGGATACCTCATTTTTATCAAACAAAACATTTTCATCAAATTTATTTATAATTTTCAATTATATATTTAAATGGTGTTAAATTATAATTAGATAAATTTTTATATACTAATAAAATTTAGTTCACTATAATCAATTTGACACTGAAATTGGATATGAAAACATTGTGATCATTTGAACATTTTTACTTTAAAACAAGCTTTCTCATTTCTCCAAAAGGATTAATTTTAAAATAATTTTATCCTCTTAGGTTTTTTAAATTTTGAAAAATGGATTAAATATTTTAATTTATGAGTTCTAAATTTAATAAATAGGCCTCCTTCATTTTTTAAAAATATGAATAGTTACATTAGTAATTATTTATATTACCGAGGTCAAGGGTAAATCGGATAATTAAGGGTAAAAATAACATTAAAAAATATTATAAATTTACCCTAAAACTAATCTAAATTTTATTTTATAAATTATTTTCGATCAAAATAATCTTTGGGCTGATTAGTTGAGCTCTTTGATAAACTTGGATTATTTTTGGGACATTTATAGTATTATATTCAAATGGAAGTCAATTTTGTCATTATTTGGTTTTTAACAAGAGAAATATTTTTAATATGGGGTTATATAAAGGATATGTTAATATATAAATAGTAATTTGAAATATAAAATTATTATCTATGTCATAAGAATTAATTTATAATTTTTAGGAAAGAAATAATTTAATTAAATGGTTACACAATGATGATGCAGTGATTTCTTAATTAATAGAATGATCAAATAAATGATATTAATAATATTAAAACAAATATAATTTCAAATAATTGATACCATACCCAAATATTATGGATAATTTTAACATATTAGATATGATTTGAAGAAGTTTTCTGAAAGATATAAAGTAGTTATGATATTTTTAATAAGTCAAATATCGAATGGTTTCAAAATTGACATTAATGATATTTTATAATAAATAATATTTTATTAAATTATATAAAATTTAAAAAACTATAAAATTCTTTCAACTAATTAGGATGATTCCAAAAAGTTCACAAATTACTGATTTATGGGTAATTTGGCTTGTTATAGTAAACATATTAACCTTAAAGTGTAATTTACATGATAACACGGTAAGAGTTATAAGGGTTAAATTGTGGTTCAAAACAAAAAGACAAGGTTTGGAAAAATCAAAAACTTGTCCAAAAATAATTTGATGAAGATTATTCTACCCTTAACACTTTAATATCTAATTTTATTTAATTTTTGTACATTTTTCCCAGAAAATAACACATATATTATTTAAGTAAAATATAGTTACAAAATGTCACTCTCTTTGTATTTAATATATTTTATGAATCCACATAGGGTAAAAATGAAGATATGAATGAAAAAATATTTTTATATTTATCTAAATTAAATTTTCTTCATTAGATAAATTTATTTTTAATTTTTATAAATTATATAATTACATTAAAATCTTCTTCAATGCATTAACTATATTATTTAATTAAAAGAAAAATAAAATAATTTATTTTAATAATATTAATTTTGATATTTTTTGGATGTGTTAATGTTTATAATGAATTTTATAAATCAATATGATATAGAGAGATGTTTTTAATCTTGATATTATAATTCCCCTTTTGTATTGAAGTATTTTGGGTCAAATTAAATGAATAGTATAAAATTTGATAATAATGATATTATATTGAACTAATAAATTATTTTATAATCACAAAACTGTTAAATAATGACAAATAAGATAATATATGGTCTAAAAGATATTTAAATATTCATTTATGGAGCATTTGTAACTCTTTGGCTCTATAATAACCTTATTATATTTTAATATATGTGGATTTTCCAAGAGTCCCCTTCTCTCTCCTACAAAAGGGAACCCATTCTTCTCATTTCAATACAATTAGAAACCAATTAGGCTCATCCAAACTATACCAAATTTGCATCCTAACGTACCTACCTTACTCCTTGAGTCCTCCCTTTATGTATAAAATCAACCAAGGAATATCTTTCGGGAAAAGAAAAAGGAAATACCCAAAGAAGATGTAACATCCTTCCTCAAGAACCTTTTTTATTTTACTTATACTCAATTCTTATTATTCCATGATTAAATATTAACACAAGTATTGTAAATATAATGGTATTTTTTAATGGTTATACCTTCACTTACACATGATTCTATTTAATGTGTAACGAATGTACTGTTCCTGTGTACGACGAACTACCTTGTCACAGAACGATGTTGTTCATTTTTCAAATTCCACCTATCATAGTTTAAAATTATAATGGAAACTATATTTATATGTGTTATATATGAAATAAATGATGTATTTATTCTTTTTTAAATTATTATATAACACATGCCTTAATTAATTCCATTTAGTGTAATTATGATAATTTCCTTTCGGAAAGTGTGGACTACCGCCTCCTCAAAGCGATGTGATACGTTCACGCACTACATGGAATGTATTAATGAAGGATGTAACAAAGAATATGTCACATAAATATAATAAATATGATATTAATTACACAATTTCTATACTGTAAATATAACATATCATTTTATTTAACAGCTTTTCACACACGAAAAATGTGATAACGTCATTCGTGGATGTGTGGACTACCACCTCCTCACTGGGATGTGATTCCATTTACATCACAAGAATTATATATATAATTATATATTACAAAATAATATGGTATATATTATATAATGATAAATTTTTAAAGATAAACATTCCTTACTTTTATTCCATAATGATCATTGAAAAATGGGAACATTACTCATACATACGTATGGCCTATTATCTCCATGATCGTAAAGTTGGTCCATTTTTCATAAAAATATTTCATGATTGTTTTCAAAAGTGTAATTTTTGTTTAAATAGGATAATTATTTCATGATTATGACCCATTTGACCCTAGTTGACCTACCAGAGTCATTTTTGACACACGTACCGAATATGGTCGAAACACCTGACGTAAACCTAATTGTTTATGTAGTTGTTTAAAACATTATAATAAGTAAAATAAAAGTAATGATAAACATGGTAAAGGTTCTTTATAAATTAAATAATAGGCATTAGTTTATTATTCCTGAAGGTAAATAATATATATGACGAATCTGACTTGAGGTATGGGATTTTTTCTCAATCTCCTTTCATTGAGGCATTTCTTGATGATATGCACCTTTATTATTTTACTAAGTGTATATAGAGATAATATGAAATTTTTTATACATGTTATATATATAATCATGTTACTTAATGTTTTAGTAAATGTATTATTTCTTGTAAATTGTGATTTAAATGATCAAAGTAGTGTGGGACACCTTTAATGTTTAAAGATTTAATTACCAAATATTTTTCTCCATATAAATATTCTTAGTATTAGTTTTCATATTTATTTATATGGATATAAATTTATTATTAAAGAAATACCATTTTTTTTATTTTTAAATAATATGTTTTAAAAATTGAATATTATACATGTCTCTATACGGAATTTTTTTGAAAACAATAAAAAATAATGTTATATTCTAAACGCTCATGAGAAAATAATTTTTCCACCGTGATGATCATTATTTTATTATCATTTTCCATTGAAATATTACATGTCTCCTTAAATGTAATTTTTTTTATCATTTTGATTATTTTTATTGAAAATTTATTTTCAAGGAAAATGGTGTGTTGTTATTGAAAATGGGTTCTCGAAAGAAAAAGGAATTTTTTATCTGAAAGTGTTTCCAAATGGGATTAAAAATGTTTTTCAATATGTTCTATGAAGAAAGTGTTATATTCATGATATGGAACTTGAGAATTATATGAAATAAGATAGATCGATACAACAAATATGAAGATTTAATCCCATTTATAGCTCACGGGTGAGCTCAATGTAGCTTTTATGAAGGGATGAGCCCCATTATAGCTCATGGGTAAACCTAATATAACTTATACGAAGGGTGATTATCATTATAGATCTATTAATAATTGGGTAATAATAATATTGGAATTTATCTATAAGATTATTCCAAATTTTAAAGTGCTTTGAAAGGGTTTTGAGGTATATAATTTTTTATGTCACCTAAAATAGTTTTAATTGATTTCTAATGTCTTGATGATTATATTTGAGAAAAGTTATGTGTTTTATTAATGTGAAGTTTTTTTGTTTCATTTTATCAAAGAAAATTAAATGGGTTTTCATTTTTTCACTAAACTAATGGCTTTATTCTATTTTATGTCCCATACTAAGCTTTTTATGCTCATCCAATGTTTTAAAAATGTTTTGCATGGGTCTTAAGATTGGTAAGGATAATGAAGATGTCCTAAAAAATGTATTGAATATGCGTCATGAAAATAAATCATGTTTTCTTTTAAAAGGGCTTCCTTTGGTGGAAAAATTGATACTCTGTATAAGTTTCCACATGTAATGTATGAGTTTAATTTGTAATATTTTATTCTAATTCTCTAAAAATATAAATTGAAAAGATCCTAGTATATGAATTATAGTGAAAAAAACACTAAAACGTTTTATGTTTAAAGCCAGGACGTTATAACAAAACTATGGTGGTTAATCCTATATAGGATAATACACTAAATATAAATAAATGGATTGATGAATAATAATTGGATAAATAGACTTTTATATATTATATGTCTTATTTGGTATATTTATTATTGGTATACATTTGGATTAGTGGGAGATGAGTTTAATTAATTGATACTTTGTTTTCCCTTCATTTGTAAGTGCACCATAGGTACATATATGTGTCTATCTAATGGTTTAGAGTTTAGTATGATATGGTTACTCTCTCCCCCTTGGCTTGGTATTGTGCCCTGAGAAGATATAAGTGAATCCAGAAGAGGAAACTTGTATGGATACAATTATTAATGATTACATGAGACATGGAATGGGTGATATGTCTAGATGCAAGAGGGTTTACCACTTGATAAAGTTATCTAGCATAGATATGAAGCAAGTTTATATAGTCATGGGTGTTAACTTTAAGCTCTATGGTCAATAGTTCTATCTAATATTGACGGTTTTTTTATTAATTAAATGACAAGTTCAACATATTATTTCATTAACTATATATTCATATCGTTATTTTTTAAACTATGGTTGTGGTACTATAGATCTTTTCTAACACCTTATTCAAGTTTTGTTTTGTATCGTGGTAGATTTTATCAATGAAGGTCTATATAAGGGAATAGGAATTATGTTGATTGATTGATTTAGGGATGGGTTGGAGTTGGATATGGGACCGACATTGTATTCAGGACTATGTTTTTTGAATCATTTAGTTATTTTGTTAGTCTTTACTTATATGGCTTTCAATATATAATTTAGTTAAATTCATCCTGAGATTACATGGTTATTATTATTGTTTTCATCATTGGATTTGGTCCTTTATTCTAATTGGGACTCTATGTTTGATTATTTTTATTGCTTCATCTATTTCTGCAACTCTATTATAGAGGGTATAATCTCCCCACTATGTTCCTTACATCCTTGCTTCTAGTTGGAAGACTCTGGCCTACATGGAGGCATTCCTGATGTCCAGTAACCAACCTGACTCGGTCATGTGAGGGAGAAAAGAGTCATGGAATGTTACACCAAAGGTCAAATTGGTTTTAAAATTAAAATTAATACATATTATTTCCTTCATTCACCACTCAGTTAAATTATTATCATGGTTCTATATTAATAATATTCAAAATTATGATTATATTACTGATTTTGTATTAATTTTTTAATGTTTTTTTCATATATAATATAATTATATGGGCCAAAATTGTCCAAAATATAGAATTATTGTTATGATATTTTTTGTGTTTATTATATCAGAGTTCAACTTTCAATTTTATGGATTATATTTATTCTTCATATGTAATGTTCAAATTTAATTATATAAAGTTGTGTTGATGTTTTAAAATATTTTAATAAGATATAATATTCCTAAATATGAAACGGATGTGTGTATGGATGGAAAATTATATATATAAGTCTATTTTATCACATTACTCAACTAATTTTGAGGAAAACCACTTCACCTACACTTCCCTACATGGATTTATTACAGACCTAACAAATCCCTATTAGCCAAACAAACAAAAAGAGAGGAACACAACTTAACTTTTATACCTCACAGTGGTTTTCCCAATAACTAGATCGACATTTAAGTGAACTCATTCAATAAATATTTTAAATATTAATCAATAAAGGGACTCATAATGACTCTCAACTAAAAATATATTTCCCCCCCCCACCACATGATTTTCTCCCTTTTCATTTTTAAAATAGAAAACATAACTTAATTTATTTTGGGTTGTGATGCACATGATTATTTGTAGGGGTCTTACTACAATGAGGTGGCATAAAATGTAGGGTTTTTTTCCGTGTCTATACATTGTAGGGGTAAATTTACTTAGTTAGTATGTATTATATTAAATATTCAATAAGTATTTTTCTTATAGTAAATACATTCTATATTTTATAATTATAATTTTTATGGATATAAAAAAAAGAAAGGTGGGTTGATACAAAAAAAAATTAAAAATAATACCCAACTGAACATGGTATAAAAAATTATCCCAGATATTTATTAACAATTGTAGAGTTTTATAATTTTATTAGTGATTCAAGTTGATAGAAATCAATTTCACAATTTTTAATTTTTTTAAAAACCATTAATACAGTAGAGAACTTGAGTTTATTATTATTTTTTTGTTGATTTTAATTAATATAAATGAATCAAAATAAATTGATTATAAAAAATAATGAGTTTGGTGATTGGAGATCAAACACTTGACCATGTATTTTTTTAATTTAATTCTGAAAAAAAATGTTTATTAAAAGTATTGGTACAATAACTATATCATGATCCTAGTTTTAAAATTCCCAGTATACCATTGTTATTATATATTTATCTAAACAATAAAAATATGAATAGTCTATACTGAATTTTGAATAAATGTTTTATTCTAGAGGTTTGATGATCATCCCCCATCGATAATCCCAATTGGGAATACTGTAAATATGTCAGTGGCCCATGTAGACCATCTCCATTAGGATAGAGATTAGAAACTAGAGCTGAGGGTATAATCACACACATATGGATGGATTTAACCTATAATACTAACAACATATAAATACAACTAAAATTAAGCTTTATATCATATAAAATAAGACAAATGTCTCAGAAATTCAAGTAATTTAAAATAGGAACAAGTTTACTGAAATGACAAAACCAAATACGATTAGTGTACTAGGGATTCTATGATCATCACAAACACCACAGGCTACTATAGTCAAACTTAGTCAGACAAATCCCACATAGAAACCTATTAAAACATATAAATATATATACATATATAGGGTCGATAATACATTTATACTTAGTGAGATTATCCCCAAGACCTATCCTAAAAATGTGGAAGAATAAAACTAATGTCTCATTGGGTAATTTGTGGAACCAAATCAAACCAATATCAGGTCAACTATCACTCATACTCACTAAGTCTCACTCTCCCATTATTTCTTCAATTTTTAGAAACATAATATCAGTGGAATATATCAAGAAGGGTCCTTTTTACCACTTCCCCACTAACATAGTAATTCTCATGCACTAACAACATATATCATGTGCTATAATCCCTTTCATTTAAACATATCTATATAATCACATATTGTCACATACATAACCATATAACCACCACCAAAACCACATAAAACATCATCACAATAGGGTAACATGAAAATGATGGATAACAACCTCATACCCACCTCCTTCCAGGAACATCCTCCACCATATAACATCATCACTACCAAAAACCATGTCAACCAATATATATATATATATATTATAACCTATAACCACTAAAACTTGTATATATATATACACCCAAGTACATGAGTAATAAAACCCATGATATGTTTGAATAAGGAGTGGGGAAGGGGATAAATTTACCATCTATTCCTATATAACTTGGATGTTGGGAAAGACACCAAGAACATGTTTCCTTATATGGGTTTCAATAGGGTTACTAGACGCTGGTGGGGGTGCATATAAATAATAAAAATATAAAAATGATATAATAAGGTATAATATCCCACCCTATGGGAAAACTCACAAACATGGAAACCTAAATCATTTCTAATTATAAAATTATCCTCATTCCAACCAACGCACAAACTAAAAATAGCTTCTAAAACTATAAAATTCGACATTACCATTCCAATCATACATACAACATATAAAAAACAACCTAAATAATTAAATTATTATTAAATCCAAGATTAATATTTAACAACCTCTTCAAATTCATTTAGTCATGTTTTATCAAAGCCGTTAAATTTTACAATTACATAACCCACATAACAAATATCATTTAAAAAAGTAATCATTTAACTTTATGTTTCCCCCCGAGGTTAAATACACTGGGAGATGGGTGAATTATGGTATGACATATTAGAACACTCTTATTTTTTTATCATGATTTATCAATAAAAACAGCCTATTCTCTCTCCTTCTTATGGAAATGTATGAACTTAAATGAAGTCATTCATGAGATGCATTAATGTATAGTTGGTTCACCCTTAACTAGTAAAAACCAGGGAGAATATAAATGAAATGGTGTAATGTAAAAAAATCTACTACTGAACAATATTGTTACAATGTTGGGAGTGGACTCACTATCCCTCTATGTCCATTGCTAGTCAAACATTGAAATCTTACTAATCTAATTACTAATGTGTTGACATTGCTCCTCCAGAAGATCCTCTTATGGATTTCTTGAGTAAATGTTTTTACACCTCATTTTCTATGTAATTTATCTGTAATTTCAACCACATGGTGAACATCAATTTATAATAGAAATTTTTGGAAAATCCTTCTATTTTGTGAAACATACAATTTGGTGCAACCTTTTCACAATGTTCATGGAACATCACAACTTTCACACAACTTTTTAGCCAGTCATGAAACCCCCAAAATTTTGTTAAACTTCATATAATTTCCATAATATCACTCTATTATATTGACATAAGTCCCCTTTATCCAAGTATCTAATGTTCATTTAAATTATTTACACATGATGTACCTTCACCCAGATCTAACATGACTTTAGAGCCCTGATGTTTTATAAGGGTGAGACACTTCAAATGTGGGGATATGGGCCTATTTATTATAATTAGTTACATTCACACAACATTATCCAATTCCATGGACCTTTTTTATAACTTTTTAATTCACCAGGCACCAATAATTTGATGTCACCTTTTGCAGGAAACTAAATGACATCATGAAACTATCATTTTTATAAACTGGGTTTACACAACTCTTCTATATTTTTGTAACTTCACCATTAAAGTAACTACAAATATTTTTCAAAACACATGAATTTTTCATATATAAATAAGGTGCCCTTGAAATTTCACATTCATAAAACATTAGAGAACATTGAAACATGATCATGAAACTTTTTCCCTTACTTGAAAATCCATTCATTCCCTATTTTTCATTCACAAAATCAGAAATCCTTTTCTTGTATAGCTTCAACCAATATCTCAGTATAGATACATCAAGTTTTTATATGTATACAACATCATAATTATTTGTCAAAAACATTTCTAGAACATGAAGTGCCCAGATCAGTGTGAATCACTGAGAGGGGGAGGGGGTGAATCAGTGATCCCTTAAAACTTTTTACTAATTGATTCTTTATCAATTAAACCTATATGGCTTGTTAAGGCCTCGATCCACTCTTCTTGTATCTCTCAGCCTTTCCTCGAGTAATGCAGTAAATGTAAAGGCACAGGACACAAGGATTTACAAGGTTCGGCACCAAAGGCCTACGTCCTTGCCATGTTGGTTATACACCCCAACATGGTTTCTTCCATTATAATCTGTTAGTTTTACAATGGTCGATACAGAGTCCCACTGTATCTCTCCTGAGTCCCACAGGAGGGTCTTTATACTGCATCCCACGGTGTTACCAGAGTCCCACTGGCCTGCTCCAGAATCCCACTGAAGACTTCTTCCACCCTGAGTCTCACAGGGGGCTTCTCCTGGATCCTCGAGTCACATGAGTAGCTCTTCTTCTCTTTAGCTCTTCAAGTATCCTCAGTAGCCTGGGATAAAGGCTGCTGGCCTTGCTCTGTACCTCTGCTCACTTGTGATGAACAGGTCTTCTCGTCTTGCTCAGGATTTATCTCCTTCTTCTAAGGATGACCTGGCCTCTCTCTTCAAGAATCTTCAACAGCCTCTGAAAAGGTCTATTGGTCTTGCTCAAAACTTCTGATCACTTCTGTTGATCAGGGTCTTCTCAATTATTGAAAACTCAGGCAACTGATTTCTCTAACTTCAGTCTGGCTTCAGTCTGACTTCACATCAACTTCATGCACTGAGTGCATGGCATCTCTGCATCCTCATGCACTGATTGCATGGCTCTTAAAAACTCTTCAAGAACTATTGTTCCTGGACTTCTCAAATGCACACATCCTGAATTAGCTTTGTTCACGTGCGCACGTGCATGCATGTAAGCATGCACTCCCCATTCTTTCTTCTTGGTGCAATAAACCCTCAAAGGTTATATTCTCTTTAATCACACACCTTCTCACTCCATCACACGTTTAGTTCCTTTTGATTACACACATAAATGTGTGTTATACTTTGTGTGAGTGTCCTTCCTTTTCTTCTTCTAAATGTATACACACTTCTTAGTGCACACACATAGGTTCGGCCTCCTTGTCTCGATGCACACACTTCTTTCACTTTTGCACACAAGTGAGCTTGGCCCACTTTACTTCTTGCACACACATAGGCCATAGGTTGTTCTTCAAGTTTGCATACACACACAAAGGTGTGGTCTTCACTTCACTCACACAAGGCTACAGCCTTCACACTTCTTTTTGCACACAAGGAACAAAGGCCTCGGCCTGCCTTCTTCACTTCACACACAAAAGAGGTGTGGAATCCTCTTCACTTGAGCTCCTTCCAATATGAAGGCGCACAAGGTGAAATCAGGGGCGCGCAGGTGCAAGGGCACAAGGGCCGCGCAAGGGCTCAAGTGCAAGGCAGTCGTGCAAGGCTCAACCAACCGCGGGGTGCGCAAGTGATGCGGCCTCAGGTCATGCAAGCCTCAAGAGTGCAAGAGAACCTCGGGCGTGCAAGCTACTCTTGCCGCGGAAGTATGCGGGTAGAGAGAGCTCTTCCCGATGCGCAAGTGAGGCACAGAGGGGACTCTTTTGGAGCCTCGGATGGCTCCGGAACAAACTGCCGCACAAGTGGGATACGTGGGGCTCAAAGCTTCGCAAAGCACAGGGTGCTCACGGGACACTCTTTAAAAATTCAGCAAGATTCACCGAGGGCTCGACCTCTCTTTTTATAGGCAAGGGATATGCGGTTTATTCGCGTGAGATATTTTTAATCTCCCAAAGATTTCGGGAATTCAATATTTCCTTAAATATTGTTTTCTTCTCTCTGTTCACGCGGGTTCTCTTTTTTATTTTCCTCCTTCACGTGCATGCGACTTAGAACGCATGTACGACCTTCATTCAGTCCAAACCATGCAAAATATAAACCTCATGGCCTCGCACCTCCGGTTGCTTCGGCCAACCTTGAATTCTCCCATACGTTGCATGCATGCCCATTTTTATGCATGGATATGTTCAGTAGGGCCAGAAGAACCGAATGGAGCCTTTGGTTTGATCGGAGGTGGCTGGGAACTCAAAAACATCGCTCGGAGGCGCCACTGGTTCAGCGGGGACGTCGGGTGGCCTTCGGCTGAGCTTGAGGAAGGAGACGGACGGGGAGCCGTCGGATCAGGTGATCAAATAATCTTCAACGACCTGGATCCGAACGGGAGCGGCGCGATGAGATGTGCATCCAAGATTTGGCGCACGATCAATCGTGCGGCCAGGATCCGCTCCTGGAGATTTTTCCGCGTCCCACATCGAAACGGCTCCCGGTTTTTCCACGGTTTATCACCCAAGCCCTCCCTACAGCCGCTCAGTTGAACTTCTCTCCTCTCGGTGCCGTGCCGCACCATGTTCTCTTAGCGGGCGCACTCTGCGCCCACCCCTGCCACTCGGGTGCGCCACTGGCACCCACTATGCACACATGGGCGTGATATGCGCCCACCATGCGCTCCTCCAGGCGTGCCCCTGGCGCCTATGCTGCCTCCTGCTGGTCCGCCCCTGCCTCAGGGCTGCTGCCTTGGCCTTGAGGATTCCCCATGGGCGTGGTGACCTTGAGTCCCACAAGAGCCTTGGGTGATGACCCTCAGCTGGCCTCCTTGGTGGCCCATATTTTTGCTAAGGGGAAATCTCATAACTTTGTATAAAACGAAGTAACCAAGTTTCCACTGCTAAATGCCACTTCAACCTCTAAGCCATTTCTTCTTCTATATTTCTTGTCTTCTTCTTCATTAGAATTCATCATTCTTCTTCAACATATAATCAACATTTAAGAATGGAATTCCCAAAGGTTCTTCATCTTCAACCGATCTCCTTAATCACATAATTTCTTCCATGTGCTTTGTTGATCTAATCAGAGATCAAATTGGTTCTTCTTCTAATTCACATGCACTAAGAAATAGTATATGGACTTCATTAGCACCACTTCATCCACTTAGTGATTGTGGATGGATCACTTCATCTCCTCATGCATTGTCTTAACAATGCATGGTCTTCAAACAATGTTGTGACATTGTATCCAGTTGATACAAGTTCTTGGAACTTAAAGATCAGCTCATTAATCGTCTGATGTTATGATGATGCTCCATCATCATCCATTCTTCAAGTGGTGTAACTTAGTATCATCTTGATACAAGTATTGAAACATTAAGATCAGTTCTACAATCGTCTGATATACATGGAGAATGTTTCAACCATAATCTTCTATGCCACTTAGTGAATCTCCTAAGTGACATGCCTCTAAGTACCATGGCCATTCCCCTTCATCACCATCACCATCACATACTTTGTCATTCACATCTTGACATTCCATGACATCCATTCATTCCATGACAACATCATGCCTCATTGACAACAAATGCAACACAGTGCATTTCAATCTCCCCCTTTGTATTTGTTGTCAATAGACTCCTTCTGCACATATGAATGGGTCAATATGTGTGCCAATATTTTCTCCCCCTTATTGGCAATCAAATGCAAAGGTGTGGTGTGGTTCTCTTCAAAAAATCACTTCCTCCCTTTGAAAAGCATTTTCTTCACAACTACTAAGAGAGGGATGATGTCACATGTTCTCTTTAGCAAAGAACCATTAGTAAATCATCTCTAAGTCTACTTGGGCTAACCCAGTTTAGAAAACAAGAGTGAAGTAACCAAGATTATAAATGTTGTCCAACATTCACTATACATGTGAGATCATGCTTCAAGGGGTTTTTAAATTTTTCAGATATAACAATGAATTTCTAAATCCTGCACATACTTCACAAAACTCATTAGAAAGTTCAGGTGCAAAGATAAAGCTCCCCCTTTCAACCATTTGCCTTCAATCAATACTCCCCCTTAATTGTCATGATGAATACAATTAAGAAACAAGGGATGAAAGTATGATTGGAATACCTTCAGCTTTTCTCAAGATGGTATTAAATCTTAGAATACCATCTTCTCCAGATTGGATCCCCCTCAAGGGGTGCACTCAATTCTTTCCAAACCACTCTCCAGTTGAGAATGATCATCATCTTCAATTCCCTGCAATGTTAGCACTTGTAAATACCAGAAGTATAAGGGAATAAGATGGAACCTCCTTGGTTCATCAACGTGAACAACAAGGTTGAGAAGATTCTCTCAACCGAGATGTCCCATTTTCACCATTCTTCACACACGCACATTTGATCTTCAATGATGTCTGTGCTGGTGTGGATCTCAACACATCTTCATGTGAAATCTTCTTCTTCCCTTTTGCTTTAGCTATTTCCAGTGCTTTATCTTTAGCTCTCTGCAGCCCTCTGGAATGTTGCAACTGATTAGGACATATGACTAGTAAGTCACTTGGAAGTGTGGCCTCAGTTCTGGAAGTTCCACATGGTTCTTTTGATGCTGTTAAGCTACCTTTCTTAGGAAACTTATTTTCAATCAACCCCTTATGCTTCTTCTGTATTGATTGTATTTTTGAGTCCAGTCTGCTTCTATTCAATTCCATGGCTTGTTCACAAAGATCCATTGTGTGTCCTTTCTTTCCATAGTAGAAGCATGTTTTCTTGGTGGTCCTTCTGGATACATCACCCTTCTTGGATTTAGACTCCAAGGACTTCTTTCCCTTTTTCAAAACCTTCTTGGGAGCATCTTCAACTTTCTTCTTGCTTCCCAAGGATTCCATTTTAGCCAGGTTCAATGATCTTATCTTCTTTTGAGCTCTGGATTGAGTTGCAGATTGACATGTATCTTTTTGACCACTTTTGCAAACATCCCAGATGTTATCAAGTAATCCAAATCTATTTGCAGTAAACAGATGTCTCTAGACCTGTGGATTCTGCTTCTTTTCCTCTGGCTTTCTCCCCCATGGCATGGGATTCCTTTGTGCTTTTACATTCAGTGGATTGTACCAACAATCATTTGCACAATGCCCATACTTGTTACAACACCAACATTGGCCCACAAATCTTGACTTTTTGAGTCCTTCTGGCTATTGGTTACTTTTCTTGACTTGTTGTGTTGTTTCAGGAGAGCTCTCTTTCTTTATTGTCTTCATCCATACTTGTTTGGAGTTATTCTTCCGTCCTGCACTTTTTGTGGAAACACATTTAGAAACATGAGTACAAGATGGGATGGATGGTACCTTCTTTTTAGAAATTGTTGCCCTTTTATTAGAGGATGTCTTTCTTTTAGAATCATCCTGCTCAGTGCATACTTGAGTAGAAACAATTTTCCTTTCAGCTGACTGGGAGGCTTTGGCTTTGGGTGATTGCTGATTCTTCAATATCACCTGCAGTTCTAAGAATTTCATATTGAGGGAGTTCTTCTCATCCTCAATAGTTCTTAGCCTTCCTTCCCATTTCTCTTCCAGCTATTTCATCTGGTCTTCATGCACCTTCTTCAATTCTAGCAATGAATTGTCATGCTCCTTCACCAATTTGACTTTGTCTTCGAGTTGAGCATCTCTGACATTCATTGACACTTTATACCTCTTTTCCAGTGCATGGAAAACATCTTTGACCAGTATAATAAAGAATTCTTTCTCAGAAAGGCTTCTTTGCAATTCTTCAATAGTGTCTTCATATCTTTCATTGCAAAGAGAAACCGTTTCATCCTTGGAATTCACCAGCTTTCTGAGAGTGTTGGTTATGCCAACCCTTTTTGCCAATTGGACTTCCAGAGAATTGGATTCATCTTCTAGCTGTAATTATTCTTCTTGAAGATCAAGGATGCCTGTAGATATACACATTTCCACTTCCTTGGGGACTATCTTCTGAAGATATTTGATTGAATTTAGAAGATCATTGTTTCTTCCATCTTCATCACAGCTAGAGCAGGCTTCATCAGAAGAATGATAAAAGGAATTTTCATCTGATGTGACTTTCACATTTCTTTCCATAGAAGAAGTTTCTCTGATTGCAACAACCTTCTTCCTCATCTTATTTGCCTGTTTCTTCATTCTGTTTTTCAGAGTCTTGGCAGATATCTCCATTTGAGGTTGTTCTTTCATTTCCTCAAATCTGCACTCCATATAGACTATCTTGGATCTTTTAGAGGTAACCACCCTCTGATACCAATTGAATTTCCCAGATCAGTGTGAATCACTGAGAGGGGGAGGGGGTGAATCAGTGATCCTTTAAAACTTTTTACTAATTGATTCTTTATCAATTAAACCTCTATGTCTTGTTAAGGCCTTGATCCACTCTTCTTGTATCTCTCAGCCTTTCCTCGAGTGATGCAGTAAATGTAAAGGCACATGACACAAGGATTTACAAGGTTCGGCACCAAAGGCCTACGTTCTTGCCATGTTGGTTATACACCCCAACATGGTTTCCTCCATTATAATCTGTTAGTATTACAATGGTCGATACAGAGTCCCACTGTATCTCTCCTGAGTCCCACAGGAGGGTCTTTATACTGCGTCCCACAGTGTTACCAGAGTCCCACTGGCCTGCTCTAGAATCCCACTGAAGACTTCTTCCACACTGAGTCTCACAGGGGGCTTCTCCTGGCTCCTCGAGTCACACGAGTAGCTCTTCTTCTCTTTAGCTCTTCAAGTATCCTCAGAAGCCCAGGATAAAGGCTGCTGGCCTTGCTCTGTACCTCTGCTCACTTGTGATGAAAAGGTATTCTCGTCTTGCTCAGGATTTATCTCCTTCTTCTAAGGATGACCTGCCCTCTCTCTTCAAGAATCTTCAACAGTCTCTGAAAAGGTCTGTTGGTCTTGCACAAAACATCTGATCACTTCTGTTGATCAGGGTCTTCTCAATTACTGAAAACTCAGGCAACTGATATCTCTAACTTCAGTCTGGCTTCAGTCTGACTTCACATAAACATCATGCACTGAGTGCATGGCATCTCTACATCCTCATGCACTGATTGCATGGCTTCTCAAAACTCTTCAAGAACTGTTGTTCCTGGACATCTCAAATGCACACAGCCTGATTTAGCTTTGTTCACGTGCGCACGTGCATGCATGTAAGCATGCACTCCCCTTTCTTTCTTCTTGGTAAAATAAACACTCAAAGGGTATATTCTCTTTAAGCACACACCTTCTCACTCCTTCACACGTTTAGTTCCTTTTGATTACACACATAAATGTGTGTTATACTTTGTGTGAGTGTCCTTCCTTTTCTTCTTCTAAATGTATACACACTTCTTAGTGCACACACATAGGTTCGGCCTCCTTGTCTCGATGCACACACTTCTTTCACATTTTCACAGAAGTGAGCTTGGCCTACTCCACTTCTTGCACACACTTAGGCCATAGGTTGTTCTTCAAGTTTCCATACACACACAATGGTGTGGTCTTCACTTAACTCACATAAGGCTACAGCCTTCACACTTCTTTTTTCACACAAGGAACAAAGGCCTCGGCCTGCCTTCTTCAGTTCACACACACAAGAGGTGTGGAATCCTCTTCACTTGAGCTCCTTCCAATATGAAGGCACACAAGGTGCAATCAAGGGCGCGCAGGTGCAAGGGAACAAGGGCTACGCAAGGACTCAGGTGCAAGGCAGCTGTGCAAGGCTCAACCAACCGCGGGGTGCGCAAGTGATGCGGCCTTGGGTCATGCAAGCCTCAAGAGTGCAAGAGCTCCTCGGGCGCGCAAGCTACTCCTGTCGCGCAAGTATGCGGGCAGAGAGAGCTCTTCCTGATGCGCAAGTGAGGTGCACAGGGGACTCATTCGGAGCCTCGGATGGCTCCGAAACAAACTGCGGCGCAAGTGGGATGTGTGGGGCTCAAAGCTTCGCAAAGCACAGGGTGCTCGCGGGATACTCTTTAAAAATTCAGCAAGCTTCACCGAGGGCTCGACCTCCCTTTTTATAGGCAAGGGAGAGGCGGTTCTTCCGCGTGAGATATTTTTAATCTCCCGAAGATTTCAGGAATTCAAGATTTCCTTAAATCTTGTTTTCTTCTCTCTGTTCACGCGAGTTCTCTTTTTTATTTTCCTCCTTCACGTGCATGCGACTTAGAACGCATGTACGGCCTTCCTTCGGTCCAAACCATGCAAAATATAAACCTCATGGCCTCACCCCGCCGGTTGCTTCGGCCAACCTCGAATTCTACCATACATTGCATGCATGCCCATTTTTATGCATGGATATGTTCAGTAGGGCCAGACGAACCGAATGGAGCCTTTGGTTTGATCGGAGGTAGCTGGGAACTCAAAAACATCGCTCGGAGGCGCCACTGGTTCAGCGGGGACGTCGGGTGGCCTTCGGCTTAGCTCGACGAAGGAGACGGACGGGGAGCCGTCGGATTAGGCGATCAAATAATCTTCAACGGCCTAGATCTGAACGGGAGCGGCGCGATGAGATGTGCGGCCGAGATTTGGCGCGCGGTCAATCGAGCGGCCAGGATCCGCTCCTGGAGATTTTTCCGCGTCCCACATCGAAACGGCTCCCGGTTTTTCCGCGGTTTATCACCCAAGCGCTCCCTACAGCCGCTCAGTTGAACTTCTCTCCTCTCGGTGTCGTGCCGCTCCGAGTTCTCTTAGCAGGCGCGCTCTGCGCCCACCCCTGCCACTCGGGTGCGCCACTGGCGCCCACTATGCACACAAGGGCGCGCTATGCGCCCACCATGCGCTCCTCCGGCCATGCCCCTGGCGCCTACGCTGCGTCCTGTGGGTGCACCCCTACCTCAGGGCTGCTGCCTTGGCCTTGAGGGTTCCCCACGGGCATGGTGACCTTGAGTCCCACAAGAGCCTTGGGTGATGACCCTCGGCTGGCTTCCTTGGTGGCCCATATTTTTGCTAAGGGGAAATCTCAAAACTTTGTATAAAACGAAGTAACCAAGTTTCCACTGCCAAATGCCACTTCAACCTCTAAGCCATTTCTTCTTCTATATTTCTTTGTCTTCTTCTTAATTAGAATTCATCATTCTTCTTCAACATATAATCAACATTTAAGAATGGAATTCCCGAAGGTTCTTCATCTTCAACCGAGCTCCTTAATCACATAATTTCTTCCATGTGCTTTGTTGATCTAATCAGAGATCAAATTGGTTATTCTTCTAATTCACATGCTCTAAGAAATAGTATATGGACTTCATTAGCACCACTTCATCCACTTAGTGATTGTGGATGGATCACTTCATCTCCTCATGCATTGTCTTAACAATGCATGGTCTTCAAAAATGTTGTGACATTGTATCCAGTTGATACAAGTTCTTGGAACTTAAAGATCAGCTCATCAATCGTCTGATGTTATGATGCTGCTCCATCATCATCCATTCTTCAAGTGGTGTAACTTAGTATCATCTTGATACAAGTATTGAAACATTAAGATCAGTTCTAAAATCGTCTGATATACATGGAGAATGTTTCAACCATAATCTTCTATTCCACTTAGTGAGTCTCCTAAGTGACACGCCTCTAAGTACCATGGCCATTCTCCTTCATCACCATCACCATCACGTCCTTTGTCATTCACATCTTGACATTCCTTGACATCCATTCATTCCATGACAACATCATGCCTCATTGACAACAAATGCAACATAGTGCATTTCAGAACATAATAACTAACTTTTTTAATTTTCTTTATCGATAAACACAATAAATAAAAAAACACAAAAAATCCACCTTGAGAGATTGTTGCCCAAAAATATCCCCATTTCAATTTATTATAAACTATATACCTATTAAAACCAATTTAACCCTTATATTTACAACATGATGATAGAAATTTACACACATCTTTCTTTAACCATAATATACATCATGTGACTCCATATTGTTATTAAAGATCGACTTAATAGGTACTCTAAGCCCGCATAAACTACTCTAGACATGAGAAACAAGAGTATCTTATAAATTTAATTAATTAATCACACCATCATCAAGACCAAATTTTGAATCATTCTCTATAACCAATTGAAACTAAATGATCTTGAATGTCTATTCCAAAGTCAATTAATAATAGATAAATTTTTATATCAGTGGTTTGAAAAATGTTTCATAGAGAGTTTCTCTCAAGAAGACAACTTATTCAACCCCACTGGGTAAATACAATCACCATGATGCCAATGGTAACTATTTTTACGATATATATTCATTGAAAAACATCTTTATCATTGTTAAATTTTAAAACTCCCCTTAAATCCGCATTTCTTCCCCTGACTCAACATCATCTCTTATCCCTTTATACTATTTTGTCCTCATTTTTCAATAAACCCAATGGTCACTACATTAAGGAATGAAACTAGGAAAAAAAATTATCATTATATATGGAAACACACATCATACCTCAGGGATCTAGGGTTCTCAATCCACACCACTCATGTATATGGGATTGATTGGGCTTTAAGGGTCATATAATAAATTTTAAACACTTCCTTCAGTAAGGCCTTTATCAAAACATTTATAATATGTACTTATATATCCAGATTAACCCGTATTACCAATTGGTGAACTACTTTCTTCATAATAAAATGATACTGTATTTCAATGTTCTTAGTCCTCAAATGATGAGCTATATTTTTTCTACGAATTATAGTACTTGAATTATCATAATTGATTTTGGTAAGGTAATTCACATAAATTCCCATAACATTATATTTCAAATTTATCCATAATAAAAAAAATATAATATTATGTTTCCATAATATATTCATCATCTATAAATGTTATAGAAAAGAATCTTCGTTAAATAATATTTGCTCTACCTCTGATAGGAAGGATGTTTGTTGTAGGGACTTCATTCTCCTCATCTGTACTCAAACTGTCTAATAATCGATGATGATATAATTATCAATTTAATATCATATTTTCATGTTATATATAAATATAGGTTTATAATAATCATTTTCCTCATCTGAATCTTCTATTGATTCTACCTTAAGAACTCTTTATCCTTATGTGATGTTCATATCTTCATCATTATCCTCTCATATTTTTTACTAATGTTTTTTATGATTCTGCTCATTCAAAATCACAAAAACATCATTTTTATACATGGAATTTATTATCCACTTATTTAAGAATATATATACATATATTTTTACTTTGTATCTAAGAAATGTTTCTTCATCTGTATAGGACTCAGACTTCATGTGCTTCTCTTTGTTTCTAATGAAACACTTACTTCTAAAGACTTGAAAGTACATCAATGTCATCTTATTTCCATACCATATCTCATATGCAATATTGTCTTCTATATGATACAAATACTTCTATTAGAAATATATATTGATGTCATGGATACTTCTTTCCAAAAATATTCTTATTGAATATATTAAATTATAATCATTATGTCCATATTGTTAATAATTCTATTTCTCGTACCAATCAACTATTATATTGATGAGTTATCACTACAGAAACTTGGTGACATATATCATGCATTCCAATATATTCCTCCACATGGATACACGTAAACTTTGTTCCATTATAGATAAAAATTTAATAATTTTCTATGCAAGTATTTTTTTTAAACTTCCCTCTAATATTGTGTTATGAAACTAAACACCTTATTTTTTGGAGTGATGATTGAAATCCATTTTATTCTACTAAAATATTCACAGAAAATTACATAATATTTCATAAAAATATAGATCGTTGTGAGATAGGTCAACACACATCAATATACACCAGCTCAAGAACTCTAAATGAATTTTATTTTTTCCTTTTACATCGTTCAAATGATATTAATTTTTTTGTTGTAATAAAATGTGTGAGTACAATCAAATGATATCTTATGTAGATCATGAGATGCATGACATTTGATTAGATCTTCCAAGGTTGGCTGGCTTAAATGAGTAATTCATTTATGCCACAACCTCTATTCTTCATCCATAGATAGAAAGCACTAATATTATACTCCACTCACAAGGTATATATTCACCATCATGTGCTTCCCCAAAATCACCATTACACTATCTTCTTATTTGATGATAAACATATAATTATTAAATATTATTACATTCCCTAACTTCTGTAGTTAAATAACACTAAGAAATCTATAATGGATCCCTTCAATAAACAAGACCTCTATGCATCTCATATCATTTCATTTAAATTTTTCTTTCCCAAACCCAATAATCCCTATGTATTGATCATTGAAAAATCTAAAAACACCTTCCATTTTGTTCTTAATGATTGTGTAAATATATTTATTTCCTTTCATGTGGGAGGGGAATCTAATATCAATGATCCATGCACTAGTACAATATGATTCTTTTAGGGGAACATTTTCAACAACTACATACTCATATATTCTCTTCATGGTATATGTCTTTGTTTTCATGCTTAGTGCTATTTGGAAGGCTTTAACTACTTCAATGTAAGATAGACTAACTACATCTTGAAATTAGATATATTGATTTTTCATTCTTATATAGATTTATGATCCTTTAAGATACTGTGTATGACTACATTTGGTCTGTTTTTCACATTCATTCACATTATTAAATAGATATATCTAGAAATATGTCCAATTATTACACACTAGAAATAGTGACCGTTTAAATCTTCCCTGGAATACTGACTTCTTCTCAGATGCCTTTGTTTCACTTATTCTCTTCAGTACCACTTGAATATAGATACCACATTTTGGGAATGTCTCCTCTTTCCAAACAATTAATGTTAGATTCAAGGTTTATTCCTTTGTTTCATTACTATAATGCCAGTTTTACCTTGGGTTCTCTGATTCTCATCCATACCCAAATCAAATTTCAAAATTGAAGTGGGTACTTATGGTCTAGCATCAGCTATCACTTTTTTCTATTTTTGTTCAAGCCACATACTAGTCTTTCCATTCCTATATGACCTTTTATTCTGATTATAGACCATTTTTATCTTTTTTATACATCCATGATACAATTTTACTCTTTATATCACTAATGTTATTTTCATTCCTGATTTCATCATATGATTCAATATCCCTTCATGATATTTAAAAATTTTTCATATGATAACAACTTCCCCTTCAATATATTTAATACATTTGAATCAATATTTAACTTTTTTATTCAAACCATCAATAACAATAGTCCATTCTTCAACATTGAGAGCATACTCAATGAACATTGACATGTTTCCGTACTTAAATGTTTGGATATTTTCAACTTCTTCCTTCATCTCATACATATCATGTTCTTAGTACTATATATAGTGTTTAGAATCATGAAACATTATATTAGATTTATTTTTTTTCATCCCTAAATATTTATCTCGTCAATTGCAGCATTAAATTTAATTTGGATATCAACTCTTACTTTATCTTTTGTTTCGTCATTATCACTCTCTTCCATTATTTCATGATTTTCGACAACCACCACCATAACATTTTCTTGGTTATATTTATAGTATTCTATTTCCTATACCACAATATCATCTAAACTATCATTTTATTATGAAAGTATATTATTATTCATGAAGTTATTTCATTTATTATATTTATTTCCATCCAAAATGGATGAATATTTCTTCGCAATAAATTTATCATTTTCATCATCTTCATGAAATTTTTTGGGACACTCAGTCTTCACACGCCAAACCATTCAACATAAAAAAATGTGAGTGGAATATTACCTTCAACATTCTTTTTCACATTTTTATATTTTTAGAATGGAATGACATAAACTCACCTAATTATTATTTTTCATAGATATCCTCCTTGGCGAACATCTTCGTGGCCTTGTATGCCACCTCTTTAGACTTACCCTTTTCCACGACCTCATTATCAACATTTCTCAACTTGTAAATGAAAAGAGTACTATGAAAACTATCCAATGAGAATTAATTTTGGTATTTATCCTCAATTACATAGACATTATAATTGAACCTGGGTTGAAATATTATCAATATGCATTTGAAGATCTCTACATCATAAAGGATTTCTCTCAGACCATTCATGTCCTCCAAAATCATGATCAGATGATTAAATTACGCATTAGCTATTGGGGTGTATCCTCTTCTCCTAATAAATATTACATAGAATCTTTAACTTTTCTTCTTAAAATTTTGTGTCACCTTCAAATTTGTTTAATATATTCTCCCACATGGAATATGAGGATTTTTATGACATTAAATTCATGTAAATTATATTCTAATGGGATCCCCCTAATGAATTGATTATTATAGAATCTACATCTATTTATCTTTATTCTGAAGATGATGAGTCCTTACATTTCATATTGACTGATATCTCGCACACAGAAGTTGTATAAAAATTAGTTCCTAAAGATAAAATGTAGTGTTGCATCTGATTCTTCCATAGTTAGAAACCTTTTCTATTGTAGAACAGAATCTATTTGTGATTGAGGGAAATCTTCGCTTCAAATGAGATAGAATCACCCACTTTAATCAATTTCTCTTATCCCTTTTTTAGTCCTTCTAGGATAAATATCATGAGAGGGGGTTGAGTAAAATTATGAAATATTTAAACAGTAAAATTTTTGGATCTTGTTTGTCATTAAAGAAAATCCTATTATCTATCCTTATCATAGTAGTGTTTGAACTCAATTGAAAACATGTATGAGATGCATCATTTTTTAATTGGTAATCCCTTATCTAGATATCCCAAAGATCATATAAAAATAATTTTCCAATAAAAAAATCCAATAAATTCCATTATTTTTAAACTGTTCTGACCATACTCATTGTCCCTCCTAGTTTAATTACAATCACACTTTGAAAGCTCATTTCTCTCTCAACTGAAGTGTGAACACTACTCATCCAGAAGATCCTTAAGTTGATTTCTTGATTCAATTTTGTTGGCACAAAATTCATTATTTCAATAATATTTAATTGTATACACATAATTAATATCAATTGATAAATTAATTCATATCAAATGTCTTCTAGTTCTCATAATTCTTACTTTCATGCATCCAAGGAACAACGATAATGCAATTTCCCAACTCTCATGAAACATTTCAGTAAATTAAAGGAGTACCAAATTTTCAAAAAACATCACAGAGTTTAATGAAATGAACATGTTATTATAGACACAGGTAACTTTTTTCTATGAAAATAATTCTTTTATAATTGCTTCATGCACAAAATGTCTTCATGCAAATCTAATGTGACTTCACATCCCTAATATCAAATAAGGTTTGAACACTGAAAATGAAGGTTTGGGGATTATTAATAATAATTCCTAGACATTACACAACATTGTTTTTCCCCACTGACCATTAATAAACATTTATATTTTCTAAACATCATATTTTTATGTCTCATATAGTGTGAAAATCATTTCCATCACAGAACTACTTTCTATTAATTAGATTCACATAAAATTGTTTTTTATATATAAATATGATTATCATGAAACTAATTAACCTCTATGAAACACATACCTCTATTATATATCAACAAGGAAACATTGAAACATCACTTTCAGGCAACTTTAAATAACATTGACACTTCTGTACAATGCTTTTCCACTTTCACAAAAAAACCTTCCATTACTCCATTTTCCTTACATAAAATCCTCTTTCATGGATATATACATATCCAATCTATTTTTATAGTTTCATTGAGCTGATACATTCCTCCATCTTCCAAGATATTTTTCTACAACCTCATAGGATCTTCATAACTAAATTATTCAACCACCTTAGTCAAAAAACACAACTAACCAAAAAACACTAAAACTATCCTTCAGTGATTTTTTCCCAACAGAATACCAAATATTAAATAACCCATCAAATCATTATTTTATTCATATTAGAATTTATAACATGTCATAGGGAAACTACAACACATGAAACATTAAATTCTTACAATACCATTTCAACCATCACACTCTCTCATGCAACAACCGCTCCAACCATGCCATCTCTAACGCAATAGCTAAAACCATTCTATTTTTAGGAAACTAACCACACCACCACTTAATAAACACAATAAAAAAACACTTCACAATCCCTACCAGCTACCCTTATACCTAAATTCCACTCTAACTGAAATAATAAAATCCCCACATATAGTATCAAGTAATGACAAACAATATAGCAAGTAACATGGAACAATAAATTATTAATCACACATTCATATTAGTTGAGCACCAAAAACATACACCACACTAACCAAATTACATATTTAAATGCTACCACTTTATTAATATATTTATATGATTCATTATTTATAAAAAGTAATTCAATCATTTTAACAAAAATAAAGTTATGGTTCATTGAAGAATACTGGTGTATCTAAAACATACAAAATCTATCAATAATCATCAACATATGAATTATAACATGGAATTATGTAATTCACATGTGAATAAACCATTTTCCACCTTCAATTCCTTTTATAGTATTCATTATAATTTTTGTGATAATTCAATTATCCACCCAATAAAGGGTAATTGATGTTAAATTCTGATTCACACAAAATTAAAGAACGATTAGTTTGGAATCCCCTAATGTAATCGAATCTTCAAAAAATGAACAATTATAGAAGAAAACAAGGATCAATAGACACAAAAATCAAAGGTAATCACAATGATAAGTAAATACAATGAATATATCATCAAACTATAACAAAAAAAGAGCCAAAAATCGAAAAATACTACATTAATATCCTTTGAAATGAAAAAATCTAGAGGGAAATAAAGGAATGACAGTAATTAGATAAGAGTGGTACCTTATATCTAAAAAGAAATCACAACATGATTCTTGAGGTTTAAATCCTCTGAGGGAGGAATGTGGATCCACAAATGAGGACCTGAAGTGATTTTGGTTTTGTAGGAAATCAAAAAATGATGAACAAAAAAAATTCCCACCCTTATTTACGGAGAAAATTTGAAGGAACTCCAATACTATATAGTGGTTTAAAAATGACCATTATAGCCTCGACCAAAGAGATATAAAAATTTCTAGTTATCCAAAATGGATATCTCACTATTTTCTCTAGATTGTTTCACTATTTTCGAAACATATTTAAAAAATGCCACAGTTTAGTGGGTTTTAAAATAGATGTATTGGCATTCAATAACAAAAAAACTAAGAACCACTAAAATGTAGTGAAATAAACCTCTCCATTTAAAATTCTCCCTATGATCGAATACAATGATGATCACTCAAGAAAAGAGTATAACATGCTCACACCAACCAAAAGGGGGTTTACATGCATTCCCTATATTAAATAGGGATTCCATCAAATATATATAGACATCACACTAGATGAAACAAAATCTAATATAGTCATCATAATATGCAAATACATTGAAACAATAATTTTGATCCCCAATTTCATCAACACCTCAAAACAGTTAACTCACTACATCATTAGTAATTGTAAAACCTATAAAACAGTATGTAATCTTCCAAAAATGGTCATTTGGGCTTCCCATAAGCAAACAAATCTATCTTTTTACTCTAAATCGCTATCAAACTCCCTATCAAACCCACTAGTACTATACAGTCACATATAAAAGGAATATAAAGGCTCAATCTATTGCATTAAATACCACTCGAATGGTTCTCATCTATTAGAATGAAATCGATACTCAAATAATAATCGATCAACATGGAACCCAAACACCCTTGGGATATACCTCTCATAAAAGAACCATTTCACCATAAAAACCCACAACATAAGAAATAATTACCCCTGATCAAACTATTATAAAAAAATCTCAATATTATGGAAAAATAAGGTTTTAAATATCTAGTGATATGAATAATGAATTAGAAACATTCATTCCCACACACACTCCTCTAGGTGACCATTCCTTCACATGATATAAATCAAAGGAATGATGCACCTGTAAACCACCTTCCCTTGACAATCTAAAATCTTAATATTATACTCCAAAAACAACTCATCCTCCTCAATATCAATTATCCCCCCAATGAAAAACATGGTTATTTTCATTAAGATATCATTAAATCTACAATTCATGGAAGAATTCATGGATCTAATGCATTTTTAGAAGAAGGGGTAATTGATACGCCACCTAAAAAACAAAATCCAATATCTCAAAATGACCAATAAATCAAGGACAGATCTTACTCATATGATTGAACCACCACTTCCCGTGAGGAGGGGAAACATAAAAGAAAACATGATCTAACCTAAAAATCTCAAGTGATCCTCTTTTGACAAGTATAAAAATTCTAGTCGTCTTGAACCATATCCTGAAACCCATGAATCAATTATAACATCTTAGTCATTCTCTGCACTAACTATGAACCAAATATAAAAAATATACAACCTTAGTCTAGAATAATATAGAAAAATATGTATTTTGGTATAATGACTTGAATAAATCCTTGAAAATTCATTTATGATATATATTGTTATAATAAAAATCAACCAATGGAAAATATTTTATCCATGATCTGCTAAAATCCAAATAATATTCTTACAACATATCCCCATAATTCTGGATTTTAAACTTGGTTTAAGCATCCACCTAAAATGGAAAGTAATTATAATGAATAACTAAGAACTAAATGCATGCGCGATTCCTCCTTATAAATGTGAGGTGAAAAGGATCCCGATTAAATATAATGGTTCTACAAATCATATAAAGCATCACTATATCCCCTATATAATTTTTTTAAAAAAACATCTACTTTACTCAACTATTTAAGCATGATGAAATGAGATAGCTTCATCAACCATCCCATAATTATACCAGTAGTATTACATCCTCCATGAGATTGAGAAAGATTCATGATTAAATCCATTCACATTTACTTTCAATTCTACTTAGGGACATATAATAATTGTTAAAAAACTATTATATAATGATGCTTTACCTTTAGACACTGATCGACTAAACAATGGAAAACAAAAGTTTCTATTAACTAATTATTGTTTTCCCACAATAATTGACCACTCATGATAGGAAACATCTTAGATATACCTATTTGTACAACTAAGGTATAGTTATTAAATACTAAATAAACATTTCATACATCACCAATAGAAAAAATAGATTCCCTTTAAAAAATACTTGATGTTGATTATCATTCAACCATCCCTCAAGATAATTACAACATTTGAAATTGTCTCACCAAACATCTACATCAACATATTTAAATCAAGACTCCAGCTCATTCTGTAAAAAGGATGACTAAACCATCATATGATATATGAAAACTCAACCAATGGCTTCCACTATATCAATATTTATGCTTTTAAGATTTTTATTTACTCTCTATGAAACTCCAAACTCCTAAATAGTATCTTCACACGCTATTAAATTCCATAAACCACCACAACAATTCCATATCTACCAAAAAAATCACAAATACGCTCTTTCAATTTAACCACACATACCACCGCTATAATAATAATGAAATAACTACAACTTATCATCCTTACTACCCACCAAACCAATCAATACCACTCTAGATACAATAAGAATGACCCCACATACAGGAGAAAATAATAACAATCAAAGTAGAATGTTGTGTGAAATAATCCCTCCATAATCATGCCTTTAGTATACTTAATCATTAAATACTTACACCACACCTACATAATTCCACATTTCCACGATACTGGTTCTTTATCATCTTTTTGTTATTAACACTTTTTGTAATTCATTTCAATAATTCCTACATCATTAAATAAAGGGTCATTACAGTGAATGGCTTTATCAAAAATAGCAAACATCAGTCAAGAACCATCAAAATATAAACACAAACCTAGACTTACATAAATCACATGAAAAATTACACTTTTCCCCTTTTAAATTCATATAGTTTGATTCCTTATCTTCTTCAGGTTAATTTAATTTTACCCCCAATAAATGTTAAATCGTTAAAAATACATATTCACCCAAAATTAATGATAAATAATTATTCTTTACCAAACCTCAATCGATGATTAAAAAACAAAAAAAAAAGAATAAATCAATTTAGGATCAATAGCCACTAAAATAAAAGAGAATCACCATAGAATATTACCATAATGAAATTATCATCATATTGAAACCAAAAACTAACTAAAAATAAGACAATACATCTATCATAGTCTCTAAAAATAATTAAATCGAGTGAAAATTAAGGGAATATAAGATAGAGTATAAGATGGGTACAATAGATTAAATAATAAATCACAAAATGATTTTTTAGATTTAAATACACCAATTGATTACTATAGAAAAACAATTAAGGAAATGTTTTTGGATAGGGTTTGAAATAAATCAAAAGTATTTCCAAATAAAATATCATCCCCTTTTTATTGAGAACACTCAAAGGACCTCCACTATGAAATGGTGGGTTAAAAAATAGTTCATATGTACTCTATCAATGATAGATATAAACCTATACCCATTCATATTTTCTACTTCACCATTTATCATGGTTTTTTACCCTTTTAAAAACAATTTTGACCAAAAAAACAATACAGTGGCTTCCTAAATGGTTATATCACCTTTCAACCTAAACACCTACCAAGAACCACCATAGTGTAGGGAAACACCCTCACAATTTCAAATTTATCCAATGAACAATTATATCAATGATCAATAATCAAAATGGTATAGTGACCATAAACCCATCAAAATATGCATTATAGACTATCCTTGTTTTACATAACTATTCTACTAAAAATCATCAGACATCATGATAAAAAAATGAATCCACAATGGTGCGAATAACCACCATAAAATGATACTCACTAAAATGATCATTTTAAATCATGTCTCTACTAATTCCTCCAAAAAAATTTACCACACACACACATCACCCCCCATCCTCCAAAATGGTGTTTCCTCTTCCAAAATGGGTGTTTTATCTTCCAATGTGCTAAAACTCAACCCTCCCTTTTAAAATCACCTAAAAACTCTCTATATACACCACTATAAATCCATATATATAATTTTAAGTTTAAAAATGTATAGGTATTTATAAGGGATCACTAGTCTCTATGGTATCAACCTCAGACCATCCACATACTATCCCTTTTTAGTTAGTAATTTATAAGAGATATCAGGAATGTTTTAACATTTACTAGTTGGAATTAATTATTCTTGGAAGGAATTCATTATTTTTTGAACTATTTTTATGGAAAAGTGAAATTATAAGAATCAATGATTTGGGATATTATCATAATTATTTTCTTACCCTATTTCTATTTTTATTCTTTTCATTACAATTGGTGTCTTCATAGTTTGGTTTTTCATCAAAAAAAAGTTGATCTATGAATATTAATCATGATATAAGATCATTTAATTAATAGGGATACTTTTTAAATATATTTATTGGTTTGAAAACAGATCATGAAAGAAAAAGAAATATGTACTGATTTCTAGGTTCAATTGTGTTTATGATGTATAAAATGTCCTAAAAATTGAAAAATCATATAAAAGAACAGTTATGGATTATGTTTTAAATTCAAATGTGAGGGTATAACCAAAATTATAATGACATAATTTTTATCTAATAATATTTAGATGACTCTAATAAATAATTCAAATAATTTCCTATTTAATAAAATTATTTATGTTTCCATAAGAGGATCTCAATGCAGACATGGTAATTTATCTTCAATTTTGTGATACTTTCCAATTTAATGGTGTCTTAGATGATGTGTTTAAGATATTATTATTAAAATATTCACTAATAGGTATGAATGAAATAGAGGATTCAATACTAAATTCCATATTACATTAAACCATGGCATGAGATAATAAGATATTTCCTAACAAGATTACTTTATCCCTCTAAAACTATGATTCTACATTTAGATATTTCACTTTTTTGATTACATGATATTGAGTAAATTTTCATGGAATATGATAGGTTTGAGTAATTATTAAGGATTTTTACCTACCAGATAAATGATATATGTATTTGATATTAAAACATTTTATCATGGTTTTTTCCAAAGTGAAAAATCAATCATTGACACCACTATTGGAGGTTATTTAGTGAAAAACTTACTAGGGAAATTATATAATTTATTAGATGATATTTCGTATAATATATGGAAAATGAACGATATTTAATAAATGAAGAGAGCTCTCTTGTATGATTCCAAATTATCACATAATGAAATAAAAAAATCATTATAATGAACATGTCCTTAAGACAACACAAAAAGGGCCAACTATTGAAGATCTAAATTATATAAATTTTAATAAGAAATGAATTTTAAGGATAGAATCTATAAGTAAATCAAGTATATAATAGAAAATAATTTCATAAAAGTGGATAATCTGCGAGATTACAAAAACAAAAATATGGATAGATAGTTCAATATCGAATAATTTCAATAGTGAAAACCATATTTTCATTTATGAAAACTATTAGGGATTACATTAAGGTTTTAAAGTATAGTTCAATGATTTAGTTTCAATTGACAACGAATTTTGAATTTCAACATGGAAAGAGAACTAATCAACTCAAGGGAAGAAAAAGGGTATTATTTTCAAGTGATACAAAGGTCCCCTTAATTAGTTATGTTAAAACTATTACCACAAGAAGTAGAAAAATCATGGAAGAATATATGGAAATAATTAGTAAATATCAATGAAATAATGTAGAAAAGGAGAATAAAAAGGAGGAAAATATAAAGGAAAAGGAAATTAGATTTTATAATGAAGTAAGGGATGAAGCCCTACCACAATATAAGTTACCTCTAACACTCTTTAGAAGAATAGATAATGATATAATTGACCGAAAGAAGAAATTTTTAAGAAATATAATATTAATATTCCTTTCATAGAAGTTTTACTTAATAATAATACATATAAAATGTCCATGAAGGTAGTGGTTTAAAAAAAGAGCAAACATCTGAATTTCTGTACGGTACCACTAAATTGGTATTGTTTAGATGTCTTTTCATGAATTTATAAAATAAGAAATGTGACATGAGTTATTATTTAATTAAAAATGTATCATAATGATTTGATAAAATTATTACAGTTTGAGTGTAAACATTATTTCATACTAATCATTAAAAATATTGTGTTAGGAGGAAATGAAACACAATAAAGTGTCTCATCAATTAAAGAATAAAATAATGACATATCCCTATGATTAGACTAATTATAGTTCACTTAAAGTGGATATATTTTATTTTTCATTTTATTTATCTATGCTAATAATGGATGAATAGAAAACACCCTTTATTATTGAAAGGATATTTTTGATAATATTAAGAGCCATTTTTGATGTTAAGAGTGGGTATTTATCATTTTGAGTTACTGGCTTCAAATAAAGTCAAATATTTATTGATCAATGAAGAATATTAATGAAGAATAAGAAGAGGTTTAGAGTGTGGATACAAATATAAAAATCAATGTTTTGGATGAAATATAAGAAGTAAAGGATGGAGTTTTTTCATGTAAAATCGATAATGGAGTATATTGAGAGGGTAGAGGCTATTAGAAAAGGTATTACAAAAGAAAATACTAAATGGAGATAAAATGTTTGGTTGGTTCATGACCTAAATTTTAATATTTTTTATTAATTAAAAAATGATGTATTTATCTTATGAAATTGGAGGATTTGGTACCTTAATAATGAGTAAATCTAATTTTTTAGAAAGGAATAATAAGCATATTTATGAAGGTGAATCAAAATAAATAATTTATTAATTTATATCGAGTAACATTTTTCCATTTTTATGTTCTTTGAATTGGATAGATCTTATCTAGATAAATGGTTTCATAAAAATATATTCTAATTAGAGTCCCAAAAATTTGTTACTTGATTAGGATATAGATTTTAAAATTTATTTTATGACTATTTTGGGAGGTATAAATTATATAAACCTTATATTCTCTAGCTTTAATGAAACTGATGTTATACATTTATTTTTTTATATTTATTTTTTAGGTAAACAAAATTTAAAGAAGGGATCTAAATGATAAAAAATTAGGAAAATCATCAATGATAGGGATGTGATGTTTTAAATTCCATACATTTTTATATTGACTACATTTTTAAAATATTAAATGAGAATTAATTGAATTTAAATTATACAACTATGTAATTGAATTCATTTTTAGAAAAATAATTATTAGAAAAGGGAATTGAATGAGAAATAAATAGAGGGAAATAATCAATGATAGGGTTATGTTGATTTAAATTTATTATATTTGTATATTCTGAACATTTTTAACTTATGATGTTATGGGTGTGTAAAATTTTATGCCACACTTAGACTATTGATATTTTTCCTTGATACATTATATATTGTTAAAATTTTATTTTTTAGGAAGTAAAATATTTAATATAACAGGTTCATGATTATATATAGTCTTATTAATTTTATATATATGAATCATGATTTAGATGAATTGATAGATTTGAATAAATATTTTTTTTCCAAGTTTTGCATTAGAACATTAATGGTATTATTGTTTCTTAATGTTATTTGGGATGGGTTATATAATTAAAATTTCTATTTATGTTTGGGTAATTATATTAAAAAAATAAAAATACAGGGTCATAAAATATGGAATTACATTGTGTTGATCAATAACTATCCTACCTTATCCTTTATTGTCTTAAATAAAAAAATAGTATCCTAAGAAGATTAAGGGTGGTGATTGAGGTGTTAATTTATGTTTAAACTGAAAATATGTTTTATAGTTTTTAATTATCATTCTTACAAAAACCTATAATCATTTTATAACTATTAGAATTTGTTTTGAAAGTTTATCAAATTAAATAATATTAGTAAATGTTAAAGGTTCTCCATAAATTAATTTCATTACAAATAAGATACAATATAATAGAAAAAATTAAAAAAAAATAGTGTTAATTAAGAGTAAATGTATTATTTGTTATTAAAATAAAAAAATTGATCAAATAAGGAATTTAAATACCCATACCAAACATTGTTTAGGTAGAAATTCTCACGGAATGTAAAATTCATGTTTAATTGATTTTCTTAAAATGTTCCAAGTTAAAAATATGTCTTTATATAACATTTAAAATGTTCATCTATATTAAAAAAATTTATTATTCATTTAATATTATATTTAAGGATTAAATAGGATATATTTTTTTAATGATTTGGAGATTTCCGTTTGAGGACTACAAAGAGTTTAATGATGGGTTAATTTGATTGGTATAAAATTTCTTGCAATTGATGGTTTTCATTTAATATTATTTATAATATTTTTTACCTTTTATAAGTATAATTATAAGTAATTTATTATATAATTAGATATAGTTTTATTAATTTAACATTACAATGTTAATTGAGTATTTTTTTTATTTTAATTTTAATTATAATTTAATATTTTTTTATTATTTTGTTAAAAGTGGGGAACTTTGATTTGATTGGAATGAAAAATGCTGTGGTTTGGGTAAAAAAGGGAAAATAAAAAACTAGTGAATAAAATATGACATGATTTTCTTATTATATTAGATGGTGGTGAAGAAATTAAAGATATTAAAACCAAAATATACAAACAATTCATGGTTTATCAAAGTGTGTTGAATAGAGAAAATCCATTTTGACCATATGGAATGGTCATTTCATGGTGTACATATCATTATGAACTATGTTTAAACTAATAAAATAATATCACATTCATTACTAACAAATATAGTAGTTATGATATGGTAACATTTGAAATTTAAACTATAGAGAAAAATAGGGATTATAATGTAAAATAGAGAGATTGAGAACTTTACATGAGGTGATATAGAAATACCACCATCGTATAATAGCACTCATCATTATTTTTAGTTAGTAATTGTTTTAATAAATTCATATTCTTGTTGTTTAGATATATGAGAAACAACAAAAGGATAAATTTGTTATATTTCATATAAGTTTGAAGATCATTTTTTAATAGTACAAATGATTTAGATTTGGTATTTTCATTCACTTCCTTATTATACATTAATATTTTTTTGGGGTTTTACAAAAGTATTCAAGTGCAAAAAACTTTTTTCTTAGAATTATTAATGAAATGTGATTGAATTATTAGTGTATTTTTTTAAAATTTATAATGTATATGTGTTTAACTTTTATACAATGATATTTTTAATTTTATAAACATTATCATTACTTATTAATTTATTTATTTATTTTAAATGTATAAACTAGTTTACTTGAGTTTATTATTGATCATGGAAAGATTTTAATTAATATATTCTTAAAGATGATTTTGAATCCCATGATTACTAAATAAATCAAATTACTTAATCATAAAAAATAATATTTTTGTGATTAGAGAGAAAAAGTGACAATATATATTTTATTGGATTTAATACCGATAATGAATATATTATTCGTTAAAATTTTTAATACTCTTAATATATTGTGTTCTTGGATTTATAATTCTCAATAAACCTTTATTATTATAATTTCAATGAAACTATAGTAATTTGAATATTTAATCCTAAATTTTGAATTGATTTTTTAATATAGAGATTAATAGTCTCTATTGGATAACTCATAGATAGACAACATACTAGGATTTTCTAGATAAAGATTAAGAAGAGTTATTATAAATATTTAAACATGATTATAACATATAATTAATTATTTTAAGTGTGTGTTAATCAACCATATTTTATACATTCAACCAGGGAGAAAGGGATACCTCCTCTTATTCTTTATACATATTGTTTACAGAATAGTTATCTCACATGCCAAAGGAATCACAATCCATCTGTGACATCAAATATCGGTCATTGGGACTATGGTTATCCACTCATTTATTTTCAATTTTCATCTTTGTTTCAACATGGAACATATAAAATTATAATTTGGAAAATATTAGTAAGGATTATTTAAATATCATTAATTGATGTGATTCCAAAAAAATATCCGCACAAGTGATGATGCACAAGTTGTGCTATGTGTCCCTTAACATATCATGTGATTTAAATGGAATATCTGGTGAGGATTTCTATAGAAGGATTTGGAACTTAATATAGGGGAACCAAATGAGTTGTTAAGATATATAGATATTTATAAATAAATTCATATTGACTAATGTGGCTAAGATGTCCATTCTACCAATTGAATAATTATTATTTGTATTTTTTGGAGATATATCTATTGACCCTATAAGAGATTTTTAAAAAATAATGATATGAAAAATTACTATAGGTGTATGAATTTTTATAAATAAATTCATATTCCTCATTAAAATTTGAATTAAATTTATAAGTTATTCTATATCAATTTTAGACTGTCTGATAAGGCAGTTTCTTACTAATCCTATAGAAGTAGATTAATTGAAATGGTACATAAAATATATAACCATTTTCTTGATAAACTTTAATAATATTTTTCATTTATTATAATTAATATAAATATTTTTCTCAAGGAATAATAATTATTAGATCATTCAGTAACATATTCACACAATGATCCTGCAAGATGATTCTTAAGGAATATTAATTTAACAAACCATATATTTTATGCTATATAATTGTTTAAATCTTTTCAAAACCATAAGTATTATAGTTATTTTTACCATTTAATGTATTTAGAGATGGTTAGGGTTAGTTTTTAAGGAGTAAATTTCGGTGATAAATTTATCAAAGTGATGGAAGATAAAACTAGCTCCCAAGTGGCTAGGTGATAAGTACCAATAAGACAAGGCTATGGGGAAAGTGGCCCCTGTGTGAAATTAAACACTCGATAACCCTATAATAGATACCCAGTGGGGTATTAGGTACCCAGTGTGAGTGGAATGGGTACCCAATTTCTAGTAGTTTCACTGTTTTTAATTTTTAATTACTATAATAAATTAAAATGTTAAATAACATTGGGGTCCCCCTTTTGTTCAGTCATTTGACCTAACCCCTCCACATCTCTCTTTTCTATCTTCCAAATAGGAAACCCCTCTAGTTATGATTTCATCCACATATCATTTTTTTATCACTATAGAAAATTATATGAATCATCTTCTATATATTCTTAGTTTATCTTGTTACTTCTTAATCCTTTTCCAGTAATTTAACATATAGGGATTATTTCATGTTTTATAATTTCTTCCAATTGATATAGATTATTTTAATGACACATAATGAGTGGGATATTACAAATACATGTTATTTGGTCCATAATATTTGTTGTAGATTTATATGGTTTTACATAAACTGTGTGATATATGGGTATTGTGAGTGATTTTTTATGACCCAAAAATCACATAAACTTTCTAACATATTATTTTTAGGATAGATTAATCATTATTTGGGAGATGAGTATTCCTTGAATTAATGTGATATGATTAAGTAATCATTGATGTAAAACTGTTTAAATTATGTTTTGTTGAAAATTTGGAATAGAAATCACAAGGGGTATCCTAGGTTGTGTTATGATGTAGTAAACCTTGAAAGGTTTCATATAGTATATATCAATGGTATAAATAATCTATATTTAAATTCTAGCATTGGGGTTTTCCTTATATGGAATTTGAAAATGGAAAAGGCATCGTGTGTGGTTAAAAAACTAAATATACAGTATGAAATGATAATTGGGATAATTAAAATCTTTGTTCATGTATTTTCATGAAATGTTCAATATTACCTATCTATATTTATTTATGCCTTATAGGTGTGTTTGGATATGATGTGACTCTTTGCACTCTAATAGCATCTAATGAGGGTGTTTTTATAAGAGTCATGTGTAAGGTAAATAATTAATATCATTGATATATATTATCAATGTAATGCAAACCATAATTAGTCTTATTATGTAGTTTGATTCAATTTCAACATTTTCTATTATTATAATGTGTGTTGCATTTAATTACAAACTCAAAAATTCTTGATTTTTGGTATGGGTTCGGTGTGACTCCAACCTTGTTTAGTCTTATTATATGGGTTTGGTGTAATGTGAACTATAATTATCTCAATGATTTAGGTTAAGTTTCATACCAATAATAGATATCGTTATTATATATGTCTGGTGTTATTGCAACTATATTTATTCTTGTTATGTGCGTTGTGTGTAAGGCCAACCATGGTTATTGTTATGATATGTATTGGGAGTGATTCCAACCATAGTCATTATTTTAATATTAGTTGAGTATAATACCATATATTTCTTTATTTAGAAGATTTTTATTGGGTGTATTTCCAACCAATATATATGTGTTATATAATTTAGGTTTAATGCCAATATGTTTTCCCTAAATTATTGTTGGGTGTAATTATAACCATAATATTGGAATTATGTAATTTGGGTATATTACAAAAATATATCTCTAATTATTTCTAATTTAAGAGAATGAATCACTATTTTGATTGAGATCTTAAATGATTCATTATGAATGGACAATATACCGACCCTTTGTTTTAATTTTTGAAAAATTTAAATTCATCACCAATATCGGTTGAAGTAGGTATGGTTTATCCTGGGTGGGTCATTAGAATCTAAGGATGAAGTAGGTATTTATTATTAACATTTATATTTCCATGTAAAATCGTACATGAAGTTTTTTATTTCAGTTTAGTTTAGGGGTACTATTAGTAATGGCCTACTGATATATAGTTTAAAACAAATAATCACAACCCTAACCAAGTACCTAAATCATGCATCATAAGGACAAGGGAGTATTCCCAATCACCAAAGTCTATAATGAAGTTCCAAGGGAAACAATTTAAAGGTTTGGGAAATAATTCACAAATAATAATAAAAAAATGGATTCTAAAAGAGAATATATCTTAGTCATTCCTTACATAGGAGATGTCAAGAATATGAGATAAACAAATTTACAAATAATGAAAAACTAGATGAGTAATAATGAACTAATAAAGTATCTCTAACTATAAGAAAGTAATAAATAAATTATTTTAAATATCATAATAGAATAATAAATAAGATTTTGAGAAAAAATAACATGAAACCAAAAAAGAACAAATCAAATGAACTTAGTGACAAGAGACAAGAGATGATCCAAAATACATATCAAAATTAAAAGACCAAAATTCAATCCAAAATATTGTCTCTATATGTCATGTGAAGTTGGGTAACCTATAACCTTTAACACACCCAAAATTCATGTTTATGATTATCCATATGTCCTCATAGATCTTTTCCTAAACCTCTATCATAAATCATCATGGATACATACACATTGGGTGTGTTGAGTGTAATAAATAATAGCCAATAGGTATCCTCTTCATGCCCCATGCATAAATTTGAAAAATAAATCAAGGATTTTATTGTTTTAATGAAAATTTTAAATTTAATATTTTCTTTTAATTGTATAAAGAATGAAACACGAAATAATCATCATCAATCATTCATTTCATTAAAAATCAGATAACTTATTTTAAGATAAATATTAAAATTCATAAGAAATCTATAAAAATATTATAAAGGAATATTTATTTACAACTATACTTTCAATAAAACCAAGGTATGTCACCTTTTAAAGGATCATCTTAGTTATTTTATTGATAAGAGAATTTGATGATATTTGAGAATTTAATGAAAACACTACCCAAGAAAATAATTCAAATAAAGAAGATGACGAGTCCACTTTGAAAATAAAAAGCATGATTCTAAATTTAAAACTTTATTTCTCAAAATGAACTACAAGTACCTAGTTTGGATTTTACATAATCCACATATATATAGGTATGAAAATATATGTTTAAATAGAAACAAGATTGATAAAAATTAATGTGAAAACCATAATAAAAATTATATACAATCATCTTGAGAATACCCTGGAGTCCAGGGTTCAATCTAGTATAACACAATGATAAAAAATTTCTAACTGACATGCCTAATATGATCCAACATTCTAAACCCCTAGTTTTACCAATATTATAATGATTAAGAGGGAAAATCCCCTATGTGGAGAATTTTTCTAAAATTTGAGACTCTAAAAGTAGCCTCCTAATGTATATGACATCACTTGTACCTATATATCCTTCTTAGATACTCAAGGTTTTCCAGAAATCATAAATGGAGGTAATTGATATAATTTACTACACATTAATATAGTAGTAATAAATAATAATCAAAAATAAATGAAACCTCTAGAAACCCTCTGTAGAAGAATTCACTTTCTTAAAATAAATTAGTGATAAATGAATCATTATTATTTATTAGTAAATGATATCCACCATTATTTCATTCTATTTAAGAATAAAAAGGGGTCCTTCATTCATTCACAATAATCAAATCATTTATCAAAACATGTTCAAGGAGATACAATGGTTTGCAAACATGATTAATGAAATAAAATATTATATTTTAAATCAAACCAAATCCTTCTATCCAATGTAAAACATGGATTACTAAAAATATAAATTAATAATACAAATCATCCTAAAAATGGATAAATGGAATAATCTTTTGAAAAACTTGATAAAAATATGATGTTAACTTATTTTAATTCATAAAAAATACCTTTATAAAAATAATATTAATTAATTCATAAAAATTATAGGTTTTAATTTTATTAAGAACTTTTTATGGTTACTTTACATGAAAAAACATGAAACATTAATATATATATATATATAAGTCACATTATTTTTATGGAAAACATTAGGGGGAAGGTATTCATTCCAAATCATTCAACATATTTCATAAAATATTTATTTCATTGAAATAAGTTATTAAAAATTAAATTAATCCTGGTTTTATGGTTAAACGTAAATATATGGTTCTATCTATTTTTAAGGAATAATTAATAAATTTAAATGGTTTTCCAATATTACATCCCTCTTATAGACCTATAAAATCATGAAAAAGAATATAAAAACCATGATTCATAGAAATCAAAAAATATAATGAATATATGGAAATTTAAATTCTTACCAAACAAATAAAAAATATTGATACCATAAGATACAAAGTGAAAATAGTACATAGGTGAATCATCTTTCTTAGAACAATAAGATCCCTACAGGTTTTGGGTGTTTCACCTTAACATGATGAAACCCATAATCCCCATAAAACCTAAATGTTAAAATATATATGAATGAGAGTATAAAAGAATGATTCATGATATAAGTGTTAAATAATAAGAGAGTTAATTTTGAATAAGGAGTACCTTGGAGAGATACTGAGAAGATATTAGAATGTTTCCCCCACTATCATGCATGTCGAGATAATGAGGGGGGGGGGATGGATTTGTACCTCTTGCAAGAAAAATGAATTGAATAATAAAAATAATATTATTATTTTTGTATTAAAATATATTCTAGAATTATCTTTTTAATACACAATATCACTTTTCATTCAATAATTAAATTATCCAACTCATAAAATTTAAAATTATATTCCAAGAAAATGAAAACAACCCATATAAATTTATTTAAATGTTTTAATAACCAAAACTATACATGTCCTCCAAAACACACATATTATTTAAATAAACATAATTTAAATATTTAAATCATTATCAATTAATGACATAAATAAATTGAACACATGAAAATATCATAATATTTACACATTGGTTAATTATAACACTTCTTAGATGATATGGGCATTGAATTTAAAATTTCTAGTCCATTCCAAACTAACCATTGTCACCGTTCATGGTCATTGGGATTATTAAATGACCATAAAACACCAAATACCTCAACCATGACACTACATAGTCAATATAAAATGTCCTATGAACTATGAACATACCATTAAACGCCCATAATTTTATAAAAATTTAAAACCCACACAATTTCATACCCAAATTATCCTAGAAAATAAAATTGATCAAAAAATATGAAATTAATGTTTCAAATAGTCACACTCTATATAGGTATCTTTATTAGGCATGAAATTAAGGGAAATTTCTCTATATTTAGTGGTTAAAATGGGATGTATGGAGTAATAGAAGACATGATCGGAAAGAGTCTCAGGATTAGTTTATTTTTTAGTTTTCAAAATTATTTTTTATACTTTGGATCCTATTGTATACATTAACACCTATAATAGATCTTAAATTTTATTTATTATAGTATTAAATTAGATTTTTTTTCTATTTATATCATATATTGTTATATATTTCTTCATCTGTGGTTAATTTTAAGAATGTTCATATAATAATGTTACATTATGATGATGGTTTAAATTTTTTTTCATTTTAGGTTATATAATTAAGAGGGTATAGTATCCCCACATTACCAATAAAATATAACTACTAGTAGGTAGAAACTACTTAAAAAAGTGGCTCAATTGAGGTCATGTAGTAACTCTGTCTAACATTGTTCTTGTTTACCATGTATGGGATGCTAAAATGGAACATGAGAGATTTATAATTTTTTTACAATATGGTCATAGTAATTAGAGATTGGATGGTGTAATAACCATTTATTGGCCATATCCTTTGGTGTAGTTAACCCTTGTATAAGAAAATTAAAATAAACTTGCAAGGGTATTCTCTTTCTTATTTTTTTGTACTAAAACTTTATGATTTTGAGGGATACCATGTGTGATTTATAGCTTATGGTTTCACTCTTGGATCTAGGTGGAAACATGGAATGTTTTCATAAATTTTATTTTTCACAAAGGATTCAAATGAAATTTATATTTTTGTATGTGATTGATTATCCAATTATGAGATGAGATTTATTTATTAAAAGTGTCAATAAAAAATTACATTATTTATTCATATGTAAGTTGTTAGTGGTTATCTATTTCACTAAACCATGGTTATTAGTTCATTTTGATGGTATATAATTGTTTTTATGTGGATATATATATATATATATATTATCTATACCTTAAGAGTTATTAGGTAAGGATATGGTCATGCTTGAAAAATATGATACTCTTATCACATAAATAGTGTTTATAGAGTAGTGTGGTGTATTTATTTTTACTATTTTTATTAAAATATATTATTAAATATATTATTTGACCTATTTTGAGATGTGAATTTGTAACTTTAATATTATTCCATTGTGATGGACTTGGTTGAATGATAGGATGATAAGTATAAGCATTCCCTCTATGGTTGGGGAGTCTGAGAGCATTATTGCACATGTACTTCATATTGTTTAGTATCTTTGGGAGATCATGATTTACATAATTCAATCTGTGGTATATGGAGCTTCAGGTTCTAGGACTATGATATTATATTTGAGTAGAAATATATAGATATAGAATTCTATAATCTTTACCATTGTGTGTGTTCTACAGGATACCGAGTTTTAGATCAAGTTACTATAGATGAATTTTAATTAGATTGAGACAGCACTTGAGAAGCGGTTGGGGATATCTGTATATATGTTATGAGAACTATCCAAGAACCAGTGAAATTTCTTATTGTCATAAGACTAGTATATGAGAATATCCATTAAGGATTTTCAAAATAGTTTATTTAAGAAGTTTTTTCTTTGACTCTAATGGAAGAAAGGTCCTTGAAATTAATGATCCTCATTCATGGAGGCATGTCATTGATGGATTAATACACTCATTTTATCTATTTTATTTGGTTTTAACCGATGATGTAAAGTGATTAGACAACAATGGTCATACGTTTTATGGATAGATTGGGGATCTCAATTCAATATGAGGTGGACATCTTTTTCCTTATATTTTTTCATAGGTTGTAAACTAGGTACCCATTGTAATACCTGAGACCCTTCAATAGATGGTAAACACCGTATCCTAAGCTATCATGAAATGCATGATTTTAAGAGCCTTTTTTCATGAATTCTGCTAAAATATTAATTTTAGAATTTCATATATACCAAACTACCCTTATTTTAGATTTCATGATATCACGATTATCATAGTATAATTTCTTATCTTTTTCTAAAAAGTAATGTTTTTAGTTGAAAATTTGGGTTTTCCTGAATCTTGATATTTTTATGCCTTTATTATTATATAAAAATGATCTGGAAGTATTGAAATTATTTTATTTAATAAAATATTAATGTATGTAATAAAAATATTCATTTAGAAATATTATTTGAACATATAAATCCTATGTCTAGCATTTATTTAACTAATTAAATAGTTACTTTAAAAAAATCATGATTTGATATTTTTTTACATTAAGTATTTCCATGAGATATTCTATTTTTCATGAATTTAAAAACTTTTATACTTTATTTTTTGTAATAAATCAATTTATTTCCTCAAAATCGTCCTTGAGGAAAATTATTTATTATATTAAAATGTCAAGTTTAAAAATGTTATTTTCCAAAAAAATAGTTTTTACGCGATTAAGTATGCTTATTTTAAAAATAAATTTTCACAAATTTAGATATTTTATTTTTTAATATTATTATAAAATTTGAAATGAAAAAAATAAAATTAGTTAAAAGGGTCCATATTAATCTTTTTCATTAAAATAAATTATTATAGTTAGAAATTAATTACTATGGTAAAAGTAAATTTGGATTATTATGGTTAGAAATTAATTACTATGGTAAAACTAATTTTGGGTAAATGATAAAAGATAAAAAAAACCTTAAAACACTCGTATTTTTATAAACATGTTTTTTAGGTGATTATCAACAAAAAATAAATATACCCACCCATTTTTTCATATTCTTTCCAATTATCCTTTAATATGATTTTATACTACTATATTATGGGTATTATCTTTTTAATTCATATTCTTCTTCCATTTAGTGAATCAAAATCATTGTTCATGGGATATGCAGACTACCACCTCCACGATGCAACATGTTTCATTTTCTATCCCCAAAATATAAGAATGAATATATGGATAGAATTAATGGATGTATTTGATATTAGTTAAATCATTATTTTTATTCCATCAAAAATTATAAAGCTTATTAATTATATAATCAATAAGCAATCATCATTAATTTTATTACATAAAATAAGCATACTAAGATGATAATATTTTATTATAATAATGTTGTATTTTAATATCTCTTACTTATTCATTTAATTCCTTAAATTTTAGATATATAGAACTAATAAATACTAAATAATATCATTATTCTGCTAGTATAATGATATTACAACAAAACAACCTCATAATCATTCATTAAATAAGGGTATGTTCAGGTTTGGGTCTGTTTAACCACCTACTTATATAATACTATGAATTTCAAAATTTAATAATTGTAGCAACATAGTTACTATAATAATATAATTTAAATTCCTAAATAATGACTTTTTACTCTGTTGACATTATATCAATATTAAATTCATTAGTTAAAAAAACATAGTCTGATTATCTTGAATCACCAAAACAGGATTATTATCAATTTCATATTCAAGGATATAGACTGAAAATAACGAGATTGGATTTTAAAAATAATTAATAATTATTATTCACCCATAAATTTAATATTAATTACATAGTAGTGATTAAATTTTTGTGGGGAGTGAATATAGACACTACTATTATGAAACTTGTTTAAAATAACAAAATTTTAAACACTAAATGTGAAAAATTGGCAGAATTCCTATATGGAATTACAATGTATGAAGTGTAAAAAATGAAAATTTATTTGATTAAGGTTTTTAATTAAGTGATGATGATATATATTTTTATGATACATGAGGTTAGTGTATGTTTTTGGAAGTCAGGATAACAGTTAAGGGTTTTCCATCTCAAATTTCTCTCTTTTTCATAGGTTTGATATTATGCACCTAATTTCCTTTATGTGGGGTATATACTACAATATTGAGATGTTATATCTAAAAATTAATATTTTCATGGAACAAAATGACCAATTTTATTCTCTCTCCTTTAAGGGGTTTTTATTGAATTTGAAATCAAGCCATATGTGGGATTTTTTACTCCAATATTCATTATTTGAGACTCATGTTATAATCACCACCTTTTTATTTAATTATTGTTCATATATTTCCATTTAATAATTTTACCATATTAATCATTTAATTTATTAGATTTAAAATTCTATTTTGGTATCCATCTGTCATATTCTTTTGATTTAAGAGTTACCAAAACCATTGTAAAACTCAATATTTCCCATAGTGGAAACCCCATCCTATGTTTTGGTAAATTAAATGTTTTTGTGATATTGTAGATAATATATCCCTATAAATATACATGAAATTTTATGAGGATGTGTCTTAGATAAATTAAGGGGTAATCACCCCAAAAAGGATTGGTTAAGAATTTATCTTTCCATCACCCCGATGAACGATGAGTGGTCCTAAGACTACACACCTAGTGAGACACTCTTGGGGGATATGATTTAGAATAGTCACATACTCTTAATGATCAAGGATAAATTATGTTTTTACCTTTTCATAGGTCTCTTTAAAATGAAAACTATTGAACCCAATTACTATATTTCATGGATAACCAAGCACATTGAAATTATCATCGCCATAATATTTCTTTGATAAGGCTATTACCTGTTACATTAACAATGCCCAATATCATCTATTTTGATTAATGGATGTTCTCCTAGATATCCAAATTATTCTATTGAATGGGGATTAATTTTATCTCTATATTTCTCACGATAAAGACAACTATTATTTTTTTATTATGAGGTTTCATAGGGAATTTTAAGAAAGGTCCCATTAAATATTATGGTATTACATTAGACATAATCAGGTGATTGGTGGGGAATAGATTTATATATCCCCTGGATGCATTGATGGGTCTAATGTGATAAAACATGTTTGGTTTTGGTGTATACCTTTCCTTGTGATAGTATAGTGTCTTGGAACAAGGCCTTGAGGGGAATATTTTATGTCCTAAATTAGGAATTCCATCATTATGAGATCAATTGTTATTGTTATCCATGTTTAAATTTATTTTCAAGGATATATAATTCCCTCAGTTTCAGTTGATTATGGCTTCATTGTGTTTCATTTATTCAATCCATATCACTTATGTCGTGTTTATTTTATGAACATGTCTATTGTATGCTACTCCTTACTGAGCATCTAAGCTCACCTTTATTTGATTGCCTTTCCCCAGGCAACCTAGAGAATGAATTTATACCCCCTACAATTTACCCATGCAGTGATCCAATTTTTTAACCAATTATGTTTGTGATAGTTTAAACTAATTTGTGGATTATTGAGTGGTTAACCAATTAATGGTAAAGAACTAATATCTTCTTCAATATATTTATAATCTATTCCATCATCTAAGGGGGGTAAGAGGTTTTGTAAGATTTAATTAAGGTCATTATATCACTAGTAATGAGGGATACAAATTAATTTTCCTTCAACTACTTTCAAGAAAAGATATAGCATGTGTTATTTTTTAGTTATTATTCAGTCCCATAAACAAGTTAGTGATGTTCATGGCCCAGGTTAATAAGGTCTTACATCCATATTTGTATTTTTTTAATTGTATTTGTTGATAATATTTTTGTATATCCCAATACATGGGACTCTTCTTTATATCTATTGATTTTTTTAGCATACTAAAACAGCATTAAATATATTATTTCATCTTGATTTTTCATTTTTAGATCAAATAAAAGTGTTCTCTTATGTTACATATAACAAAGTTGGGTACATCAGTATACCATGAAAAGGTCAAGTATGTGGTTTGTATGAAAATATATAATAATTTATTTGTGTTTTGTAGATTTCTAGGATTAGTTAGATAATATGAGAGATTTATTTGATAATTCTCTATATTTTTAGTGTTTATAACATCCTTGGTCAACAAGGGGTTATAGTTTGAGTGATATGAACCTTATACTAGAGTCACAAGAGAGGTGAGGGGGATATTGACGTCAGTATCAATTTTGGACTTATCTAACATAGGTTAGGAGTATACCTTGTATTTTGAAACATCTTGAGTTGATCATTGAGTAGTATTGAAAATTTATGGGAGGTTATTTACTTATAGTTAAATATAAATAATGTTTTATATAAAAAAATAACCTGTATATGATTTATAATTCGAAATAATGGTGCACACACAGAGATATTTTATTCACTACCTTTTTGGTGGGAGGTTAATAGTATATACTAATCATAATGTCCAAAATTATATATTTTTTAAATATGGAAAAAACCTTCAATGAATGTGGTGGGTTGTGCACTTAAATTCGTTCGACATCAATATTATATATACCATTGGGAATGCAGACACTATTGATGATGTAGTGAATAGAAAGACTCAAACTCTGGATATACAAGAGGATGGTGGTGAGTGGTAGATGATAATAATTTTCATAGAGATATATCATCATATCCAAGAATTTAAAGGTATATGTGATCTTATAGGTTTTATAAATATTTCCTTACTCCTTGATATAGTGAAGGAGATTCGGTTTTCTAGCTCAAACTGTTAGGTTATAAATGACAATTTAGTTGTTGGGATTACAACAAAATATACTAATGATTAAGATGATATCTTAAATATTTGGGATTGAGTAGCGGTTCCTATGACCATGTGTGAATCGTTAATGTAGGATTTTCATACCTCATATGTGATGTCCATACAAGTTTTACAAAGATGTATCCTGATTCCCATGGGTAGTATAAATGGAATGAGATAAATAAGGAAATATTTTGGTTCATTTCATATTACTAAACTTGTAAGTAAGTGAAAGACAAGAACCTGAGAGTAGTGTGTCATTTTCAACCTCTACCTCCTCTCAAGTTGAAGTGGGATAATGTGATAATAAATTTTATGATTTTACTATAGATTCCACCCTAAGGCAGTGATGTGGTATGTGTTATAGTGAATTATTTGAATGAAATTGATCACTTCTTATCATTTAGAGAAACCCTGTCAGTTAAAGAGCTGGGAAGGTTATATGTTTTAGAGATATAATATCATCATAGTGTGTTGGGGACTATTAAATAGGATTGGGATTCCTAATTAATATCTTCTTTTGGATTTTATTTGTTCATGGGAAAGTTATATTTCTATGTTAATGCTTTCTTATAAAATTAGTAATAATGAATTTATTTCAATGGAACATTTTAAGGCCTTGTATGTTAACTCATGTTGATCACCTTTATGTTGGATAGAGGAATATGAGACGTTTATTATTGGGTTGAGTCTTGTACATGTGCAATTGAAAAATATTTAGTTGATCTAGGAGTTTTTGGGAATTTATCACCATGGGTAACAATCATAAATATACAATAAATTCATCATATAGAGTGTGAGTTAGGAAATATATTATTCTGGAGAGTATCATCTCATTTGTGGCATGATCATCATTGGGTGTACCAAAATTGGTGCCTAGGTTTTTGGGGCCATTTTATGTTATTTAGAGGATTTGTATAGTGGAATAATGGTTAGAATATCCTCAGAGATATTGGGTGATGCATGATCTGTTGTACATATCTCAAATTTGAAGACATCATCTGGACCTATCTTACATTATTAGTATTGATGATGTTAGGCTACAGGCAAATAGATCATTTTAGAAATTACCAGTTCATATATTGGACCAAAGTGAGAAAATTATTAAACTAAATGGTTATAGTAGTTCCCCTCTATGATGAGAACCCGAAACTACTATGAAAATAGTTTTAAATATATTTTCTATATCTTGATTAAATCATTTTAAGGACACAAATTATATAGGAAATAAAGGGTGGGTACTCATAGGACATTGATATATCTTCTCACGGTGTTCGCCCTTGGTAATTTCCCGAGTGATGTTATGAGAACAAGACTCTCTGGTAGGAAATAAATATTCATATATGACATTCGATGTTCCTATATACAGACATGTATAAAGGGCTTTAGATTTTATGATTTTTATTAATGAGTATTGTGAGTCTTGTACTTTGATTTATTGATTAAAACCATGATGACAAATGTTTGCAGGGATGTAGGATATGTTTAGTGCATCACAAATAATATTTTATTATGGAATAATGAAAGAAAGGATTTGTCCCTTCTATTATTTAATGGAAGATGATATCTTAGACCCTTTTATAGAAATGATATATCCAAAATAAATCCTTGGTCAAGGTTTACAATATCCATGTTCAATTTCCAAAAATTCAAAGAAAGAGACATTGAGCACAAAGGTCGATGGCACTAGCATGTAAGATGTTTGATTTGAGATATCCTGATAAAGGGATTATATTCCACTATAGGTGTTCATATGAGGTATCATTTATTTGTGGCATTAAATTATTTCTCTATGGTTGACTTAGCATGTTGTTAGATGTTAACATTATACTTTAGGCCACTTTTCCTAATTCTACATAGAAAGCGGCCTATAGGATCACACACTAACTGTGTCCAAAATATTAGTTAAATTTTATATTATTATTTATTATTTAACAAGTGGAATAAAAATTATTCCCAGATATTTTTTAATTATTATATATGTATTCTTGATCATATTTAAATATTAATTTCTTATTTAGTGAATATAATATTTATATAGTAATTAGAAAATAATTCTGTGATATTTATTTCATAAATAAATAGTCATTACTCAAGAACCGATAAATATTATGGAGGAATGGAGGATGGATTTTAATGGTCAATGAGAAATAAAAAAATATTGACTATTATTTGATTAAATAATATTTAATTTCATTATCAAGTTAAGCACATGTTGATAAATAAAAATAATTTTATTATTATTTGATATTGGGTTCTACAGGGATTAAGTAAATAATAAAGGGAACTTGTGTAATTATTTTATTTTAATCCTAACAATATATAAACCCAATTATAATTTTTATCAATTATCTAATTCATTTGTTTAGTTGTGAACATTAGATTTGGATAATTCTCTCAAGCCCTAGAGAGATCCCTTCTCCAAGAATGCTCCCAATAACGGAGATCGATCTTCCTCCACCTCCCACTCTTGAGTCAAGAGAGATCCAGGAGAACACTTTGAAAGCTGTTCTCGAGGCGATCAAAGGTGGATGATGAAAGCATGGGGAGGTTTTATTCTAGAACCTACATATACAAACATCAACGTTCGATGATTTGTGGAACACACATGTATCAATACTATATGGAATCTACTTTGATTCCTACAATGCAAAGACAAAACAATAAAGATCTATTGTCAGATCCATCAATAAAGAAATAATTACATCAAGGTAATTATTTATTTTATTAAATTAATTATAAATATTATGTGATGATCCTATATCTTGTTTTATGCATTCTATTCCATGTATATATCTGTTGATTACATTTTGTAGTTCATAACATTTGTCATTGTATAAATCATTAATTAACCATCGAGCATGGAAAAAAGGAAAATTTGAAACGACCCACCACATGCTTCCAATGTGCTCAAACCCTACATGTAGTATCAAGGAAGTCAAAAATTTATTTATAATTATTTTAAGATAATTGATGACTTACACATTAGTGATTTAGGATTTCAATTTATGTTTAATAGTTCTTTTACTTTTAATTATGAGATCTACTTTTTCCTCCTTTGTTTCTCATAGATCTAATTGAGATGATTAATTTTATGAATAAAATAAAATAAAGGAACATATCCAGAGGTTCTAAGGATTCTATCTAGATAAAAAAGGTGTACACGTTGTGTAACCAAAGTTTCAGATAGTGTACTTGTGTTCAATGAACCATGAGTTAATTAAAAAAATTCTCATACTATGTGCATTGATTACACGCAGTGTAGTTAATTCTTACAATATGTATTTACCGGTCCAGCCTAAAAAGCACTCAAATTTATTACATGTTGTGTATCCCACATACACAGTGTGTAGTCTCTTTGAGTCACATACAGCTGGTGTGTTTTATACACGGCCTACCTAACTTGTGACCATGTAACTCATAGTCCAAATGACATGTAGTCTCTTTTACATGTCGTGTACACCATTTTTCTGAGGTACGATTTACACACCGAGTACCTAAGTGTGTACCTGGGATAGACAGTGACATATGTGTACTCGGTATATCTTACCTGTTCATGTCTTGTAATTGTATCAAATTTTTTATATTTAAAATTTATTTATTATACTATATAAACCTTGAGGAATTTTATTTTTTGTGGTCATTAAGTTTATAGGACACTCCATGGGAAAGTTTTTTAATATATAAATATATGTTTAATTATTATCTATGTATTGTTCAGATCTGTATATGATGTATGAGTTGTATTATAGTTGATACTCATTGTGTATTGAAGAATTAAATGTCACTGAAAATCTATTCCATTCATTTAATCATTAATTTGATAGTACAAGTCATGAAAGTATGTGATAATTTGTGTATTCTATATGTCAAAAATGTAAAAATGTAAATGTTTATAATACATGTTGGGTGGATTTGGATGGGTATTCACTGTGTAGCACTAATGTATGTTTATGGACATAGATAATTTTAAATAAATTTATCTAATTTGTTTAAAATTATAATGAATGAGAATCTAAAAGAAATTCAAATGAGAAATAAGATAATATAATTTATTAATTAAATATGATAATTAATTGATTAGAGTGTGATTTATTGTAAATAATAACAGGTAAGAATAGAATGCTAGTTTTATTAAATGAATAATTCATTTCATGCATTTTTATGATCATGAACATATCCTAGACCTTTGAATGTGATTGGTTTCATTAAATTTATTATTAAAATTTAATTGTTGGCCTCTTTTTTTCTCCTATTATTATGTAGGGTCTATGTGCCCATGGTTTCTGTTATGTAAACCGTTTTCCCTCATTTGTGTGTGAGTAAAATCATATGTAATCGATGGAGTTCCCAAACTAGTGGAGGGAATTCAAGATTTTACTCAATGAAAAACGAATCCAAGAGAGATGCATTGGTGGATAGATGGAAAGCTGCAACAAGAACATTAATTGGTTCAATGTGGTTTTCCCCTATGTCAGCGGTTAGTTTATCAACTGCAAGATGAACTAACCATTAGTAAGTGCTCAGGATCATACCACTTTATTATTCTATTTCTGTAAAGATGCATTGTTATTTCATTATGGATTTTTTTTCATGATCACATAACATAATGAAATTAACAAGTATCCAAGATATAAGTAAAATAAATTTTATTATTTATAAATATTATCTAAGTCATGGTTAATCACTTAAATGAATACACATAACACTATCAGGAATGTAATAAGGATAATAATTTAAAATTTATGTGTAAAAGGGTAAAATAACGCAATTATATATATTAATTTGGTATGTCCCTCAACTACTTTAGTTAAAATCAATCCACAATTCAATGTGATTGACCAACCAAAGATGGGGTGATTTCAATTATCGAGAAATTCTTACATGATGTTTTCGGTTGACATAACATTGTTCACATCAAGGGTTGACTACCAATGAATAACTTATTGTAACTGATAGGAAAAGGATAAGGAAATCCATCTTAAGGATTTTAGAATTGGAAAGTCCACACAGTATATCAAGAAATTGTTAGTTAATTCATTTCGAATTTGAAATTCCTACCTAAAACCATTCATGTTTCTTGACCAACCAATGTTGGGGTAATGAGAAGGGGAATATGGATCCTTTCCACTAGGATGTCCAAGAAGCATGATATTCAGAAACCAATGGTGAGGGAAATTATATTTCAATAAAATAGTGGGATACTAATAAATACAAAATTATTTATTTGTCTGAATTTATCAAATAATGTACAAAAAATATTCTTATCTTTTTTTTTTGTAGTAAAAACACTAAAACGAAACCAAATATATATTTTTGATCCATACTTGAGGGGGAAACCCCACTCACCATCGCAAGTTTCTGTGAATGGAAAATGTGATTATGGTTCATCCTATGCCATGAAAGGAAATTATATGTGCTGGAAAAAAGTTTTCTTAATGTACCTAGAAATGAGGCTAGTGTTGAAGAGTTAAATCACTATGAGAAACATTTCAACAATTCTATAGATGTTTAATGTTTTATATTATCATCCTTGTCTAATTAATTTATAATGTAACATAAGGAAATGGGTGTGTATATCAGGATTTACCACCTTTGAGATCTATATCAAGATAATGAGAGATAAGTGATGTCTGAGATTTGTAATTATTTTTTACAACTAATCTTAGAGATTCTATGTCAGTTGGGAATCATGTAGTCAATATTATTGGCTACATTGAACTCATAGACATCTTAGGGATTAAATTCCTAGATTAGTTGCATACAAATCTCATACTTTCATCAATACATAAGACCATATCCAGTTATATTGGTAATTATAAGAGATGAAATAATGACAAGAGTCTTTTAGAAATTCTTCCATTAATTTTCCATGTGGATAAATACATGGTGTGTGACAAACCCATTTTCCTTATGGTGAATAAGAAAAATAAGAACAATGAAAAGGGGGGAAACCTATAAATATTTTAAAGTTATTGAGAACCATGCTTTCAAGAAGACAAACATCTAGAGGCAAAGCATGGAAAAGGAGGCAGTATGTTTTTCCTGTAGAAAATTATTCCACTAGAAGATGAAATACACCCAGAAGCTAAGGGAAGCTAAATGTGTCTTCTTTATCAAGTGTAATATTTCAATATCTATTGATTGGTTATTACATATATCTTGTGGGCCTCACATATGTATCCAAATATATGAACCAAGTAGATTACGAGGGATTTCTAGAGGAGAGGTGTATTTGAGATATTCTAATGGTATGAGGATGGATGCTTTTCCATTGGTGACTAACACCTTTCATTTCCAATGAGAATGATTTTGGTGTTAAAAATATTTTTATTATGTACCTAAAATTTTTGATAACATAATTTTTGTATCATTCCTAAATGAAAATGGGTTTATATTCATCTTTGGAAATGAAAGTTTCTTCTTTTTTAATGACACCATATGTTATGGTATGAAACATTTAGATAATGGTATTTATGTATTATATTATGAAAACCATGGGTTGGAAATTAATAAAAAATCATGTTCACAAAACTCATATAATACCGAGATTTAGCATCACCATATTGGTCATGTAAATAAGAACCTTTTGAAAACTATCAATCAAGATGCTTATTTTGACTCATCTAAGATAAAACCACTTGAAAGATGTCATGATTGTTTACCAGGAATAATTACCAAACTGCCTTTTTGTGGATAGGCTTAATGGTCCATATAGCTCATAGTATTGGAACATACTGATTTCTATGGAACATTTCCTATAAAATCAAGAGGTTGTAATTCTTACCTCATGACTTTTTCTGATGACTTCATTAGATATGGTTATGTCTATTTGATGTGGTATAAGTCTAATTCCTTTGAGAAACTCGAGGAATTCAATAATGAAGTATAGAATCATCTTGGAAAGAAGATAATGAATCTTTGATTGGATTGAGGTAGTGAATATCTTGACCAAGAGTTTACTGAATTTCTATAGTATTTTGGGATTCTATCTCAACTCACTCCACCTTACACACCATAGTGGAATTGTGTTATTGAAAAGAGGAACCATACCTTGTTAGACATGGTAAGTTCAATGATGAGTCATGATGATCTTTAATTATACATTGGGGGATATTCATTACAAACTAAAAAAACACATTAAACTGAGTTCCAATGAAAATCATTTTGTTGCACACATGTGTATAGTGTTGTGCAGTGTTTGTTAAGGCATTTTCAAGAAAAAAACTACAACCTTAGGGCACAATGTGTATCATTATAAGAAATCCCAAGGAAACAAAGGGATACTACCTATAAAACCCCTTGGAAAGGAAAGATAATGTTTCCAGACAATCCATATTTCATTATAGGGATAACATCCTTAAAAAAGAAAATTATGGAAAGATTGAATTCGATGAAGTTGATGCTCAAGATACACAAAAGTTGGCACACAAAAATATTCAATAGGCCCCCGTAGATGAAGTAGTTCATGAAACAAAAGTACTTAATAGGATCATAAGAGAGGTAAGACAACTAGAGTGGTGTGGTTTTCTAGTCACTTGAGATGTTGACTTGTTATTGGTTGAAAATGATGAACCTCTATCCTACATGGAGGTATTAGAGAGCTCAGAAGTTTTAAGATATAAAGAATCCATGAATTATAAAATAGATTCCATGTATCATAATCATGTTTGGGTTCTGGCCAACGCCCCAGTTTATGTAAATCCCATTGGAGGAAAATAGGTATTCAAGAGGAGACTCGACATATAAGGTTTATTAAATAACAAAACATTAAGGCTAGTGGATAAAGGGTTTAAATAGAATCAATGAATTGACTATGATGAAACATTTTTTCTAGTTTCCTTGTTTAAATCCATCAGAATTCTACTTTCTATAGCAGATTATCATGACTATGAGATTTTCAATATGGATTTATAAATTTAATTCTTCAATGGGAACATTCAAGATTATATCTATATGACACAACTAGAAGTGTTTGTGACTCTTGGTGATTCCAAAAAGATTTGAAAGTTTCAGATATCCATTTATGGATTGAAGGCATCATCCAGAACAAGGATCATAAAATTTGATAAATCCATAAAAGAATTTGGTTTCATTACTAATGAACGTGAGCTGTGTGTTTACATGAGGTATAGTGGAAGTGTTGTCGTTATCCTAGTAGTATATTTTTATGACATATTACTTATTGGAAATGACATACCAGTCTTACAGTCTATTAAGGACTGGTTAAAGAAGTGTTTCTTAATGAAGGAATTATTTGAAGCAGCCTATATTCTAGGGATAAATATCATTTGTGAAATACCCAAGAGGTTTCTTGGGTCTATTTAAAGTACATATATTGATCAGATACTAAAGAGATTTAGTATGGAACAATCCAAGAAAGGATTTTTTCTAGTGTCACATGGTTTACATATTTCTAAGAGTGTGTCCTCAGACTTTAGTGATATGATCAATAATTTATGCCATTTTATGTACTAGACTTGATGTTGACTATTCCTTGAGATGTGTAGGAAGGTATCTAGAAAATCTGGGAGAACAACAGTGGAATATGGTTAAGTCTATCCTTACGTATTTGAGAAGAACTAATGATATGTTCCTGGTATATGGAGGAGATTAGGAGATAATCGTCAGGGGTTATAATGATGCATGTTTTAACACATATCATAATGATCTAAATTCATAATCAGGATATGTTTTTTTCTCAACATATGAGCTGTGAGCTAGAAGAGTTCAAAGAAAATAGTTTTTTCTTATTCTATAGTAGAGTCCAAGTATACAATGGCTTTTCATGCAGCCAATAAATCATTTTGGATGTATAACATTTTTTAAGAGGATGATGTTTTACCTATTATTAATTACCTTATCAAATTGTATTGTGATAATTCCGTAGCGGTTTCTCTTGAAAAAGTTCAAAGGTCTCACCAACGGGCAAAGCACATACTCTGGATGCATCACCTCTTGAGGGATTTTCATCAGAGGGGTGAATTTTCAGTATGTAGAGTTACCATGGAAGAGAATATGGTGGATCCCTTGACTAATGTTTTATCTTAGCAGAAGTATAAGTATCATGTGAGAGCTAGTGGACTGAAGGTTATTAGTAGTTGGCTCTAGTGTAAGTGGGATACTATTGGATTTGGTTCCTTAGAACTAACTTTTTTTGTAATTTATTATAACCTATATTTATAGTTTTGAATATTAATAAACTCTTTATCACATCATGATCGTTATTTTACATAACATTGTATATTATAATGTCCTAAGAGTTACTGTCGCAATGAATGCTCATAGGAGTTCCTTACTATGATGAGAACCTGAAAGTGCTAGGAAACTATTCTTAAATATTTTTTATATATCTGGATGATATCAATTTAATAAAAAAAATGACACAGAATATCAGGGGAGTAGGCTCATAATAAATTGAAGAAACTTCTTATGGTTTACACACTTGGTAATATCCATATTTATTTTATGAGAGCAAGACTCACCAGTTGGAAATCCACATTTACATGTGTCAATGGATGTTCATATCTTTGGATGTGTGTATTCATCCTTAAAATTTAAAATTATTATTAATGTGTATTATGAGTCACATACATTTATGTGTTTATAAAAACCATGATGACATATTTTCATAATGAGGTTGGATACATTGGGTGTATTATGAGTAATATCACAGTAATGAATAATACGAGAAAGTATTTTTCTATTCTATTCATTAACAAGTATAATATCTCAATCCCTTTGATGGAAATTATATAGGACAAATAAATCCATGGACAGGGTGTACAATAGGGAAGTTCAATTTCTAGTATATCAAATAATGAGACATCGAGCATATACGATGATGTCACAAGCATGAAACCTTCTTGTTTTGAGATATCATTATAAAGTTATTATATTACAAAGTGAACATTCATATTATGTATCATGTTGTTGCAGCAATAACTTTATCTCTATGGGTTCCTTGGAGTGTTTCTAGATGCTAACCTTGGACTTTAGGCTACTTTGCCTAATACCATAGAGAAAGATGCCTAGAGGGTCACACACAGTGTATATTTATACTCTTAGTTAAAAAATATATTATTATTTATTATTTAAGTAGCTGAATAAATTTTATTATCGAATTCTGATTAATAATTATTCATTTATTCATGATCGCATATAATTATTTATTTTAAATTTAGTGGATATAATATTTATATGTTTATTGGTGAATAATGCAATGATATTTAATTTATAAATAAATAGTCATTATTCAAATATTAATAAATATTATGAAGGAATGGTGAACAAGGTTTAATGGCCCAGTGATAAATAATAAATATTGAATATTATCTGATTTAATAATATTTAGTTTAATTTTCAAGTTATGTCCATGTAAATAAATATTATTATTTTTATTATTATTTGACATGGGGTTCCATAGGGATTAAAAAAATAATAATGTTCAACTGTGTAATTATGTTTTTTTAACTATAGTGATATATAAACCAAATTATATTATTTTCTCAAAAAGATAATTCATTTTTTTCTATGAATAATGGATTTGGAGAATTCTCACATGCCCTAGTGAGATCCCATCTCCAAGAATACTCCCAAGAATGGAGAGCGATCTTCCTCCACCTCTGACTCTCGAGTCAAGAGAGATCTAGGAGAACGCTTTGGAACCATTTCTCGAGGTGATTGAAGGTGGGTGAAACACACACTAGGATATGTTTTGTGAGCACCTGTATATTCCTACAGTGACATTTAAAGATTTTTGGAACACGTGTGTATCATCACAAGAGGGAATCTACTGTGATTTCTACAATGCAACGATAGAACAACACAAATCTATTATCAAATCCATAAAAAAGAAATAATTATAACACGACAATTCTTTATTTAATAAAAATAATTATATATTATATGTGATGATCCTCTATATTTGTTTCGGCATTCAATCGCTTATCTATATTCTTTGATTCAGTTTAATATGTCAAAAATTTTGTCATTGTGTAAATATCATATTCATCATTGATCATTGAAAAAACAAATTTGTGAACAAACCATCACACACTTCTGTTATTCCCAGAACCTATAGTCCCACTAAAAAAAGGAGAGGGGGAAGTGGACATGGTGTACCACTAGCCACTCATCATCCTAGGAACACGTACTAGGTACTCGGTGTGAGTATATATGGTACCCACGGCTATGTGTTTCATTTTGTAATTTTTTAATTAAAATATTATAAAAACATTAAGGAATCCATTTTCTTTATGAATTATTCTTTACCCATCCATTCCTAAGATTCATCTATTTTTAAGAGGATAATTCCTTTGATAATAGTCAGATAAATGCAATGTCCGTCCTAGTGGATTTATATAGTTAGGTATATAATTCATATTCTATCTATTCTAGATTTTTCACACCATTTCATTGTTCTTTTCTAGAAATTCATAATTTAGGGGATTATTGTAATACCCCAAGGTTTTATGAAAATAAATATTGAATGAATTTTATAAATATATCCATTATACACAACTTCTCCTCTTATACACTTTGAATTTTGAAAAATGGTCATCTAGAGTTTTGATCAGTAAGTCATTTGGAGTCTGATAGAATAAACATAATTTTTGGTGAATAGTAACATATGCTTATGAATAATAATATGAATAGTAATATGAAACCTATGAATAGAAAATATTATTATTATTTTATTTTCATAAGGTAATATGATAATGAGATCTTAGTTAATTTTTCAAAGTTATAAAAAATGAATTATACCTTTAAATTTGTTATTTTTCAAATTAACAATGACTTTATTTAACAAATAAATTAATAATATTTAGAACTTTATTTTTGAAAATTGAAATTCATTTTTATATTCTACATGTCGAATAATGGTAGCGGTGAATTTTTGGGATTTTTCTGAAATTCGTGATTTTTTTATGAATAGTGAAATACAATAAAATACCATATATACAAATTATCTGTTAAATACAGTACTTTATGACATCATAAGTGATTTAAGTCCACATGGTTCTAACTCACATGAAATTATTGCTATTAGGGGTCTCATGAACCAACATTATTGATTGTATTGATGTAATTAATTAAATATTGAATAAAACATTTAAAATTTACCCCTCTCCTCCACTATAAAAACCCCTCACCACTCCCTCTTCTCTTCACTCTCCCAAGCCTTTAATCTCCTCAATGTTCTGCCAAAATATAGTTCCCTAGTCACTCCCCATGAAAAGGAAGCTCTTTCTCTTTCCAAAAGAAAAAAATCCCTTCTCTTAAGGTGGTTCGTAAAGAAGTTATTTCAAGTGGTAAAGCACCTTTGTTTTTCTTTTTGTTTCATTTGAATTTATCCTCTTTTGGTATCCTCTCCTCACCTATTATATCCAAATGACCATGGTAATTCCATTATCATCTATATAATGTAATTATATAAAGTTTATGGAAGAACCATCATCAATATTCTTACTCCCTCCCTTTTTTTATATAAACGAAATCAACGTCCATGAGGTTCCAATTTATATCCTTCGTGGATGAAAAAGTTTTGTTCTTCAATTTATCCTTCATTACTGGTCATGAAACCATTTTTCAGGTTGAACCAGACTATAATTTATGTATTATAACCTAGTTAATATTCAATAAACATTATATGTACATGTTATTAATTTATATGATAAAACTAGTTCATAATAAACCAAATACCGCCAAATAATCGAACTGGTTATCATCTCGTGATTCATCCTCATTCCATTAAACAAATGACAGAAATGACCATTAATAATTATTTATTTTGACAAATTATATTTAATTTCAATTCTGGAGATTTACAACCCTTCCAAATGAAATCCATTTCTTAAAAACAAGTGAACCAATTCTGAAATTCAAGAAAACAAACACTCTGAAACGACATAAATCGATATTTTAACTTATCAATAAGGTCATAAATGAACTAAATAGAATTATGATAAACTAAATACACTTATATTATGTTGTGAATTAAGTTATTAATGAGTATAATTTCATATTCCATGACCTTAATTTCAAGATGGGAACACATTCATACATAAGGTAAGGGTTTTCCACCCGAACATCCATGTTCATTCGAGATACTTTCATTGTCTAATTACCTCAATGAAATTATTTTGTATTATTATATAATCATCATAAATTAGGTGTGACTATTATATATATTTACACCAACCATAATCCTTCCCTATTTTATAGATATTTACACGTTTAAAAGAAACTTTCAAAACTATTTCAAAAATAGAAGCTCGATTCAAGGGAAACTCTCAAATTCTTATCTATTTTCGAGGACACTATATAATCATTTTTTCTAAATAATTACCTTTCTAAAATAACTAATTTTATTATGAAAATACTATATTACTTCACTTCTAGTCTTATACAATGATTTTATCCAAAACAACTCTTCTTTTCAAAATAAAAGAGTATTTATCTCTGGAATTGCTTAATGATTTCATAAGAGTGTTTTTGTCTGATTCAACACACTTGTTGATTCTTATGTATTATTGGGTTTAATAATTTATGTTGTAATCTATAATATTTTATTTAATTTTTTATGAATAATTTTATTGTTGATGATATATCCTAAAATCATTACCATATTACTCAAAATGGTTAGTGTTTTATATTTAATGATTAAGGAAAGTTGGTTACATTTCATATGATAGTTTCATTATGAATGTATATGTTGTTTATATTTATCCACACTCATATGAGGAATGAATTGGACTTATAATGTGATGGGTGGGGGCTGTTACATCCCCTCGAGGCATCGATAGGTCCCATGAGACAAATAGACGTAGAATTGGATGAGGCCTTTCCCAATGTGATATATGGATTTTGGCCGAGGCCTTAATCATTAAAAGTCTTGGACTAAGCCTTGAAAATATGTTTTAAAATGTACATAATATGAACTTAACTCATTATTATTCTATTAATTGAATGTTCATGTGTTTATTAGACTATTAGGATACCCATGATTATGTTTTATTAGGGCATTATTTAATCAGCTCATATTCCTACCATAATCTGTTCAAGTTTATTATAAAAAGAATTTTTTTTAAAATTATTCATCATGTATTATTTTTATTCTATCTTCCACTGTATTTCTTACCCTTATTGAGCATTTGAGCTCACCCCTTTCTTATGTTTTATTTTCCTAGTTTATGAAGAAGTAAATTATTAATAACTTGTAAGTATAATCTAGGAGGCATGGATATTTTTAATGGAATAAATTAGTGTTGTATTTCCTTTCATGATGTAAAGATAAACTTTTATATGTATATTTTTTCCAAAATCTACTAAACTACTTGGTCCTTTGGGATGCATATTCCTTGTTTATATTACAATGTAATAAAATAAGGAACCGGCTCTGGGCAACTGAGGTCGAGTCCTTAGAGTTGGTATCAAAGGATATTTAGTAGAAACCCTAGAAAATATATTTAGAAAATGTAGATTATGGAATGAATCCTTAAGATAGTCTTCCAAAATAATCATATAAGAACATCCTTGTATTTTGGTACAGAGTAGATTATGTGGATTTTTCTAGAAAATATATCCATGTCTGGATACAAACAGGTAGAGGTGGTTCTAGAACAGATGTACCTAGGAGTGAAACCACCAACAATGAGTTTCAGGCTTGACCTCGGGTATCCTGGTACACAATAATGAGACTTTTTGTACTCTTGTTATTGAATCTCCTGGGGAATATTCTTTGGATAATTCACATTTTCTTTACAATCCATTATGAAGGATTGAAATGTAAATATTTGCATAGAGAAACCATATTTATGAGATTATCTATGAATAGAATTTAAATTTATATTAATTACTATTCTAGTTTATATTATAAATTATGGTCCCTACCCTAATCTAGTGTATTTCATTGTTTAGAAATGGCACCTAGTGGAAGAAATGGAAACCGCATGAACGCGCGTGTCCCTGTAGGTATTTTCCTCTGATGCAAGTTAATAATGTTGGCTCTGGTGTTGTGACTGGTGTTGAGAAAATTATAACTATATTGGGATAACTTACTCAGATTATGAACAAGAACATTATCCATATAGAGAATCCGGATCCACTAGGTGGATGTGCTATGTTAGAACGCTTTATGGGACAACAACCACCATCATTCAATGGGACTACAAACCCATTTATAGCTGAGCAGTGGATAAGTTCCCTAGAGAATATATATTTCACTTTGGGATGTAATGAAAGAGAGAAGGTCATCATGGAAGTTTATCTTCTATCAGGAGATGCAGATTAGTGGTGGTCATTAATACAAAACACAAAGGATAAGGAGAAATAGAAGAGATTGAATGGAGATACTTTAAGGAAATCTTCCTAGAGAAATACTTTCCTTGTGAACAGCGAGCAGAAGTGGGTATGAAATTCTTGAATCTGAGGCAGATGGGAGATGATAATGTTGTAAAGTATGAATCTAACTTCACGAGGTTACCAAGGGATGTTTTGGACTGCATATGAAATCCAATGAGCAAAATTCATTGATTCATTGATGTCTTAAAGCCATTCCTCTGGAGGGCTCTAGTCTCCCAGATTTTCTCATCATATAAGGATATAGTTTCTTATTCTATCAAGATAGAAAAGGAATTCTCTAAGTCTTATGAATTTAAGGGAAATCAAGAGAATAAGAGGGTTCTGAAAACTCATGGAAAGGAAATAAGGAAACATAGAAGGGAGAAAAAGTTGAATTTCTACCTTGTGATAATTGTCGAAGGAAACACCCTGGTGCATTCTTAAAGGGAAAATAAATATGCTAAAAATGTGGATAGAAAAGCCATAATTTTCGTGATTGTAAGGGGAAGAAGGAACCGATTAATGTTCAATGCTATAATTCTCAAGAGATGCAACATTATGCTAATTATTTTCCAATGTGTCAAGGAAACATGCAATAGAAAAGGCCATGGGAGAAGGTACAAGCATATGCAATCACAACTGCTGATATTGAAGTCCCTAATTAAGTGGTGGAAGGTACTTTAATCATTTCCTCAAAATTATCCAATGCATTATTTGATTCTATATCATCGCATTCTTTTATATCTTCCCAGTTTTCTAATAAAATTAGACATGTTCAATTTTATTTAATAATGTATTTATCAGTCAAAACTCTTAGTGGGTGTATCATTGAAACTAAGGTGTATCGAGAAGTACCCCTCATGTCACATAAATGAGCTTTAGTGGCTAACCTTATCATCATAACAATGATTGACTTTGATATAATTCTCAGTATGAATTGACAATCAAATTATGATTCGAATATCTATTGCAAGAAGAAGGAAGTTGAAATTTTTGAGAATGGTGCAGAGTACCTTATCATTAGAGGAGAAACCTCACCATCTTATTCTCAACTAAATCCACCCCCATTATCTATAAAGAATTCAATTATTGGGGAGGAAGGGAATGCAATAACTATGGGTGAAGAAAAGAATTTTAAAATAGAATATGTAGTTGTTGTGAAAGAATATATTGACGTATTTTCCGAAGATTTACCTGGACATCCTCCAGAGTGGGAAATCGATTTTTCCATTGACTTAGTTCCTGGTTCAAATCCCATATCAAATACCCTGTATAGAATGTCAATTCTGGGGTTAGATGAGCTAAAGAAACAACTAGAGGAATTGTGTGATAAAGGATTTATTCACCGTAGTGTTTCTCCATGGGGATCCCATGTCCTTTTCATTAAGAAGAAAGATGGGTCTTTGAGGTTGTGCATTCACTATAAGGAGATCAATGCTATAACAATAAAGAACAAGTATACCCTACCTTGCATCAACAACTTATTTTATCAAATTCATGGAGCCCAATATTTGACAAAGATTGATCCTTGATCTGGATATCATCAGTTTCTTCTGAGGATGGAAGACATTCCAAAAATAGCATTTTGAACTAGGTGTGGGCATTACGAGCATCCAGTAATTCCTTTTTGAATAACTAATTCACCGCCTATTTTCATGGATCTAATGAATTTAGTCCTCAAGGAATATCCTGATGACTTTTTGGTGGTGTTTATTGATAATATATTATTATAATCTAATAGCTATGAAGATCATGAAAATATCATGTTCACTATTCTGAATACTCTTATACGAAATGAATTATATGGGAAGTTTAGCAAGTGTGAATTTTGGCTCCAATAAATTTCCTTTGTAGTCCACATTGTCTCTAAGGATGGAATATCTGTAGATCCTGCAAAGACAAAGGTTTTGCAAGAATGTAATACTCCAACAAACATAACTGAGGTACATATTTTTACTGGTTTGGAAGGTTATTATCGACATTTCGTTCATAACTTTGCCCCTTTGGATAACCAAATGACCAAGCTCATGCGAAAATGGGATAAGTTTGTATGGAAAAAGGAATGTGAAGAATGTTTTTAATCAATTAAAGAGAATATTAGTGAATGATCCAAGCTCACATGAAAAGGGATTAAGTTCGTATGGACAAAGGAATGTGAATAATGTTTTAATGAATTGAAGAGAATATTAGTGAATGCTCTAATCGTGAATCTGCCATCTAGGGATGATGGATTTGTGAGATATAGCGATACATCAAAGAAATGACTTGGATATGTCTTGATGAAAAATGATATAGGTATTGCTTATGTATCTAGGAAGCTAAAATTTCCTGAAGAAAACTATGCAACTCAAGATCTTGAGTTGGCATTGGTAATCTTTTCTATGTAGATTTAGAGACATTACCTCTATGGTGAAAATGTGAGATATATATAGATCATAAGAGCTTAAAATATATATCTTCTCATAGAAAGAACTCAACATGAGACAAAGCAGATGGATTGACCTACTTAAATATTATTATTTCACAATACACTCCCACCTGGGGAAGGAAAATAAGGTGGCAGACGCTTTGAGTGGAAAGGACCACAGAATTTTGAACAAGATGAGAGTTTAAAGGGATCCTTTTTTCATGGATCTATTAAAGATGGATATGGGAATTATCAAGGAAGGTAACACATCACTATTTTTTCAAATGGCTTCCAAACCTTCTTTAATGGGAAGGATAAAAAGATCTCAGGCTGATAATGAGGACTTTCAAAATAAAATTAAAGTGGTAAATGATGGGAAGTTGATTGACATTGTATATGAAGGTGGAATTTTTAAATTGGGAAAGATTATTTGTGTTCCCGAAATTACTGAGCTCAATATGAAACTATTTGATGATGATCATAGCTCTAATTTCTCTATAAACCCTAGTAGCACAACGATGTATAATGATATAAAGGAATATTTTTGGTGGGAAAACATAATGAAGGATATTTCTGATTATGGGTCGAGATGTTTGGCGTGTCAATAGGTGAAGGATGGAAGACAACGTCCTGGGGGATTCATGCACCCCCTTCCTATTCCTATGTAAAAATGTGATGATATTACAATTGAATTTTTCATGGGGCTACCAAAGACTCCAAGAAATAATGATGCGATATGTGTCATTGTTGATCATCTTACAAAATCAACACATTTTCTTGCTATTAGAGAATATTGACCACTCAAATATTTATCAAGACTATATATTAATGAAGTTTTAAGGATTCATGGTGTGCCTCTACCAATTATTTATAATCATGCTCCCCATTTTAAATCATAATTCTGGAAAAGTCTTTAGAAGTACCTATATATTGATCTTCATTTGAGAACTACCTACAACCCACAGACTCATGGACAATTTGAATGGACTATTAAAAATTTAGAAGACATGTTTATTTCTTGTTCACATGACTTTCAAGGCATGTGGGATCAGTAATTACCTCTCATATAATTTTACTATAACAATAGCTTCCATTCAAGTATTTAGATGGTTCCATATGAAGCGTTATATGGAAGGAGATGTCGTACACCAACTTTCTAGGATGATATTGGTGAAAGAAAGCTTGTGGGCCCAAAAATTATTGATGATACAATGGAAAATGTGAATATTATCCAAAACAATATCAAAACAGCTCAACGTAGGAAAAAGATCTATTCTGATAACTGAAGGAAGGATTTATAATTTCAAGAAGGAGATCATGTTTTCTTAAAGGTATCTCTAGGGATGGGTATTATAAGATTCGATATGAAGGGAAAATTATATCCCAGGTACATCAGAGATTTTGAAAATCTAGATCAAATTGGAGTCATAGGTTACCATTTGGCAATGCTCCCAAGTCTCTCCAAAGTTCACAATGTGTTCTGCGTATCAATGTTATGGAAATACATGCCAGACCCAACACATGTACGCACCCATGATGGAATAGAACTTCAACATGATCAATATTATTGTGAAGATCCTATCAAGATTCATGATACCAGAGAAAAAGTATTAATAAATTGAACAATTCATCTGGTAAAGGTTCTTTGGAGGAACAATAAGATGGAGGAAGCAATGTGGGAGATTTATGAGCTTATGTTGAAGACATACCTAAATCCTTTTAGGCAACATTTTTTGAATTTTGAGGATAGAATTTTTGTACGGAGGCATAAATATAACATACCAATGTTTTGAAAATAAATATTGAATTCATTTTCTAAATCTATCCTTTAAACACAACTTTGCCTCTTCTATGTTTTGAATTTCAAAAAATGGTCATCTAGAGTTGTGATCAGTAATTCATTTGGAATCTTATGGAATAAACTTGATTTTTTGTGATTAGTAAGATACCCTTATGAAAAGTAATATGAATAGTAATATGACCCCTATGAATAATAAATAATAATATTATTTTATTTTCATAAGGTAATAATATAATGAGATCATAATTAATTTTTCAATGTGATATAAAACTAATTATACCTTTAAAATTTTTATTTTTCGAAATAACTATGAGATTTTTTTAAAATTAAATTAATAATATTTAGAAATTTAATTATTAAAAATTAATTTCATTTTTTAATTTTATATGTCAAAAAATGGAAGGGTTGAATTATTTATATTTTTCTAAAATTCTTGAATTGTTGATGAATAGTGAAATATGGTAAAATACCGTATATACAAATTATTATTTGAATACAATATTTATGAAATCATAAGGGATGTAAGTCCACTCAGTTCGAACTCACATGAACTTATTACTATCAGGGGTATCATGAACCAACACTATTGATTGTCTTAAGAGAATTAATAAAATATTGAATAAAATATTCAAAATTTACCCCTCTCCTCCACTATAAAAACCCCTCACTACTTCCTCTTCTCTTCACTCCTATATGCCTTTAAGATCCTCAAATTTTTTCCCAAATATACTTCCCTAGTCGATACCCACCAACAGGAAGCACTTGTTCTATCCAAGACAGAAATATACATTCCCTTAAGGAAGTTCTCATGGAAGTTATTTCAAGAGGTAAAGAAACATTCTTTTTCTTTTTTGTTTCATTTGAATTTATCTTCTTCTATTATACTCTCCTCTCTTGATGTATACAAATGACCTTGATAACTCTTGTATCATATATATACTGGAATTATATCATGTTAATGGAATAACCATCATCAATATTGTTACTCCCTCTGTTTTATTTTTATAAAAGAAATCAACGTCCATGAGGTTCCAATTTATAACCTTCATAGATGACAAAATTGTGTTCTTCAATTTATTCTTCATTACTAGTCATGAAACCATTTTCACAGTTGAACCAGACTATAATATATGTATTATAACCTAATTAATATTCATGAATCAGTATATGTACAAATTATTATTTTATATGACAAAACTATTTCATAATAAAAAAAATATTGCCAAATAATTGAAGTGGTTGTCATCTAATGATTCATCCTCATTCCATGTATCCAAATGATAGAAAGGACCATCAAAAAATCTGTATGTTTATAAATATTATGTAATTTGAATTCTAGAGATTTACAACTTTTCAACATAAACTCCATTACTTAAAATCAAGTGAACAAATTATGAAAATCAAGAAAACAAACACACTTGAACAATGGAAATCGATATTATAACTTATCAATAAGGAAATAAGTGAATTAAACAGAATTATGATAAACTAATTAAGTGTCTAATATTATATTAGTTATGTTATTAATGAGTTTAATTTCATATTCCAAGACCTTAATTTCCAGAGGGGATCACATTCGGACTTAAGGTAAGGGTTTTCCACCTGAACATCCATGTTAATTTAGGTTACTTTCATTGACTAATTGCCTCAATGAAATTATTATGTATTATTATGTACTCCTAATAAATTATTACTGAGTATTATATATATGTACACCAACCAGAATCCTTCCCTAATTTATGGATAGCTACACGTTTAAAAAGAAACGTTCAAAAGTGTTTCCAAAATACAAGCTCGATTCGAGGGAATTTATAAAATTCTTATCTATTCTCAAGAGCACTCAATAATCAGTTTTTTGAAGACATTATCTTTCTAAAATCACTCATTTTATTATTAAAATACTATCTTACTTCACTTCTTGTTTTATACAAATATTTTTCCAAAAGAACTCTTCTTTTCAAAATGAAAGATTATTTATCTCAGGAATTGGTTAATGATTTTATAAGAGAATTTTCGTCTGATTCAACACTCTTGTTGATTCTTATGTATTATTGGCTTTAAACATTTATGATTTCATCAACAATATTTTATTTAATGGTTTATGAATAATTTTATTGTGGATAATCTATCCTAAAACCATTCACCATATTACTCGGAATGGTTAGTGTTTTATATTTAACAGTTGAGGAAAGTTGGTTTCATTTCATATGATAGTTTCAATATGAATGTATATGTTGTTTATATTTATCCCTTTCTTATACAAGGAATGAATTGGACTTATTATTCTATCGGTGGCACCCGCTATAGCCCCTCGATCCATTAGTGTGTCTAATGAGACAAATAGATGTGGAATTGGTCGAGGCCTTTCCCAATGTGATATATAGATTTTGGCCGAGGCCTTAATCATTAGACGTCTTGGTAGAGGCCTTGAAAAAATGTTTCATAATTTCTGGAATATTCACTTCTCTTATTATGATACTAGTAATTGAAAGTTCATGTGTTTAATCGACTAGTAGAATACCCTTGATTATGTTTTATTATGGAATTATTTACGTAGCACATATTCCTACCATAACGTGTTCAAGTTTATTATTAAAGGCATGTGTTTTCAGTTACTCACCATGTATTATGTTTATGATATCTTCCATTGTATTGATTACCCTTACTGAGCATTTGAGATCACCCCTTTCTTATGTTTCATTTTCCCAAGTTATGAAAAAGTAAATTATGAATGACTTGTAAGGATAATCTAGGAGGCATGGATATTTCTAATGTAATAAATAAGTGTTATCTTTCCTTTCATGATGTCAAGTTAAACATATATATGTATCTTATTTCAAAAATCTACTAAATTACATGGTCCTTAGAGATGCATACTCCTTGTTTATATGTCAATATAATAAAATAAGGCACTGGCTCCGGGCAACTAGGGTTGGGTCCTTACAATTATTTCAGTTTTTATGATTTATTACGATTATATTTGATTCACATGATAATAATTAGTGATTAGAGTAACACCCCAGCTCCAGTAACCCAGAACTAGTGTTTTCATTATTACATTTGTATAATTAACAAGGGATTTCTCCACAAATGATCTATTTGTTTAGGAGTATTGTAAATCTAGATTCAATCATGATTCTCACATTACATTGGAACTAAAAAACATAGAATAATAAATATTCTTGTATCCTTAAAATAATTCGAAATATCCGTCTTCATATTATAGGAAAATGAAAACAAATAAATTGTGAGTTTAGATTCTCAGTAAAGGTTGTAGAATGAAATCTATAAAGTGTAAATAAGGCATAATCAAAATGGTATAGTGTATAATCAAAACACATGTCATTAAATTAAAAACATTAGTGAATAAATGTTCATGTAAAATTTCAAAATAACAATCCTATGAATCATGGAATCTAAATTATGAATAAAGGAAATGAAATTTTTTTGAAATTCAAGAACATTTCATCATGGCCTTGACAAATTTATAATAAATCATTTCATCAAGGTCTTTTCCAAGACATTATTCTAAATAAACTGGTAGGTGAAAGAAAGATACGCATATGATATGGATTTCCTATTATTTTGTATCATGAGACCTATCAATGCATTGAGGGGATATATATAATTGGGAACTACATATAATGTGATCATCTTATGCATTTCTCATATATAAAATTATCAATACAATTAATTATTAAAATTATTTATAAATCCCTATTTATCTGTATTTAATCAAGAACAAAATTTTTTTTACCCAGTCAATGAAATAAAATCTTTATATACTTCCCTCAACTAACACCATATAGAGAAATGGTTTATGGATGAGACAACGTCTATGTGGTGAAAATGATGGCATGTAAATCTATGATACATAAAATATGGATATAAAGGATAGAATAATGTCCAATAAAGTGATGGAGAGTGATAGAGAATGTGATATTGAGAAAGTTAATGACCACAAAACCATAAATTAGTAATAGATGAAATTTTACCATCAATTCATCCAAAATGAGTATTTTAAATTTAAAACCAACCCTTTTAGAAATATACAAGGAAATGTAATCAATCTTTAAAGATGAGTTTTCTAGAAGAGGTGTCGGACTCTGAGACTGATGTTTGTGTGTTAAATGGGAAGGTGGAGGCCCCTGGGCACCTGAATTACCTTGTTCGAAGTTGCTCATTGGAAATTGGACATAGTTGTTTAGTTCATCACACCCTTGGAGAGGATAACTTCATTGTAGACTCCCTGTCATGGGGGAGTAGTTTGGACGATCCATTGTTGGTGATTTCTAGTTTGGTCTCACTGCCCAAGGAATGTATTAATTTTCTACAAGGGGATTCCCTTGGACTGTATCACTTTAGGCTGCCATGAATCTCTTTGGTTATTGGGTACTACACCCATTTTTGAATAAAAAAAGTAATTTTTCCTAAAAAAACAAAAAAATTTGTAAATCACTTTTTAAATTCTATTAAATCCTTGACGAAGACAACATCCATTTCTTTTGAAAATATTTTATATATAAATTCCCATGATATTGAGACAACAAATTCCGTTGAAAATAACCATGTGAACATGTAAATAAATATTGAAATTTTATAATAGCTATGATTTTTGGAAAGGGAGTTCAATACATATATGTAAAAGAAATTTATTTTACTTCTTTTTCTAAAAAGTACAAAACAACCCATATGAAGAATGTTAAAAAGATTCAGTTTTAATCAATTGTAAATATTGAAAAAAAATAGTTCAAAATGAAATTTATTGAAAATTTAATAATAAATAACAAAACTATTCAAACATTTTATTGAACCCTTTCTTTGAATAAAAAGTTTATTAAATAATACATTAAAACCCTCTTTTTAAGGAAAACCTTTACATTTTGCATACCTGTTGATTCTTGAGCCAAAAAAGATAATAAATAGAAAAAACAGGAAAACCCCCAAAATAACTATAGAAGAAGAAATAAATGGGTTTTAATATATTATAATCTTATAGTTTTCAAAAAGGATACTTTATTATTGAAAATCCTTAAATAAAATGATATTGTTGCATAAATCTCATTCATTTTGTCTTTTGTTAGTCATGTATGTTTGATCCACCCCCAAAATGAATTTAAATTTATTTAATACTAGATTATTATCTATTTTCACCCATATTAAATTTTTTAAGTAGATTTGTAATAATTTTAAATCCATATGTTGAATAGTTCTCCATTAAGTTAACCACATATGGTTGTTCAGAAAATTTCTCTGTATTTACTTTGAAAAATTGTCCATTGTTAAAGGTGTTAAAATATTTATCCATAATATAAAAAAAATTTAAAATGAATATAATTTTTATTCGGTATATTTTTTTGGAATTATATGTTAATAGGAGTAATATAGAAATGAATTTCATCATTTCATGTGGGTATGTGTCCACATGTATACACAAGTGATATTATCATTTTACAACGGATGGAAGGTTAAGAAGGTGGATTATATAATATATTTAAAGAATAATAATTTTTTCATAAATATTGTATATATTGATTAATTATACCTTTATAACTATCTATTTAAATCAATGATGTCAAACATGTTATATCTATATGTGGTGACTGTAGTTCGTATGTAAGAATGAGAAATACTTTCATTTTCCACATGACTGACAGGATGAGTAAAATGGTTGTTCATAATCGTAATAATGTTTAGTATATTGGTGATAATATAATAAGTATTTTATGAGGGAAAATTGATATAGAGAAATTAGAAGAATAAATAAACTTTGAATGAGTCTGGTAAGATGAATACCACTTCTTTGAGAGACCTACATTTTCTTACACATTAATCCTCCTTAGAATGGTATTAAGGTAACACCAACAGCTTTGGGATATAGGGAGGGATTTTTATATGGTATTTTCAAAAATATTTTTCAACCTAATAGGATCTATTAGTGTTTATAATAGAAGATATGGGGTTCTATTTTATAAGTGAAGTGGGTGGAAAAGTTGTAAATATATTAAAAAATTTATATAATATATGCCTTACTCAAGTCTAGTAGCTCAAAATTGTCATCTATTTAGATATGATATGTTAAAGGTATAAATGCATCTAAAATACTAGGTTTAATATAAAAAAATTATCTTATATAATCAAACCTTTAATTTTAACCCTTTTAACTCACCTACCCTTGACCGAGGTTATAAATTATTACCATGGTTACTGTTCATTCAGACCAAAAATTAATTTTAAATATTTACCTAATATTAATAATTATGATTCCATAAATTTAATAAATTTTACATTATTCAACTCCAAGAAGTTTGATAAATTAATCCCAATAAATGTTATCAAAACGTACCAGAAACTATTTTTTGGAAAATGATTATTTTTACATAAAAACATTTTTTATAGAAAAATAAAATATATCATTGATTATAATGAAATTAATTAGATTATTTTAAATTAAATTATTTTTTCTTTTATTTAAATAAAACAAAATATAATTTAACCTTTTTTATTCATGATAAAAAATTAAAAACTAAAAAAATTATTAGAGAAATACATTACTTAGATTTCCAAAATGGTAAGAATATATTTCTGAGTTCAGAATTATATTTTTATATGAATTATATTAAATATTAAATATATTTTTTTCTAAAAAAATTCATAAACTTTCATATTATTCTTATAAATTTATAATCACATAAAATTGATAGTTTTTTGAAAAATTAGTATTCTTCACTATTCAGTCAAAAAATTACTATTTGGGAAAAAACTACAAAATGAACCATAGGATGATTTTGAAATGAAGATTTCAAAAATTTAATTTAATTTATAAAATTACATTTATAAAAGTTTTTAATTTAGGTTTTCATCTCATTTCTAATTAAATTTATTTGCATTATGTTATTGTTTCTTCAGCAAGAAATTATTACTTGTTACACTTTTATCTTAGGTGTTACATTGTTCCCTCCATAAAAAACATAATCATAGAAATTTATAAACTATTTCCTCATGAATATATATATATATATAAGTATTTATACATCATAAATTCTTTAGGCCCTACTGTCACCTCTTCTATTTTATGATTTCCCTAATGTACCCAAACCAATCGAGTCATCTGATTCTGAAACACTCGTTTTCTAATTTCATGAATCTATATAGGATCTTAAAAATAATAGAATTATGGTTACAATTTTATTTTAATATATTTTCTCACATGAAATGGGTCTCACATGTACTTACATAATAAAGAGATATGAAATACATCATGAACATTGGAGAGGCCATGCCACATTTCCAAATGGTAATCCGTAGTTTTATTTATTCCCAGAATTTAAAAATGTTTTATATACTTAAGAAATAGTTTAAATTTATTATCAAACCTTATAACACCCTTCCATTATGGTATATTCAAGAAAACATTTTCCACTACATCAAATTCAAGATCCTTTCTTCGATTATCCACATAACACTTTTTACTGATTTGAGCTACCTTGATATGACTTGAAATAGGTTTGATTTCATCATAATATCCTTAACAATATTTGATACTAAAATCATCAATTTAAAAACATTATCTAATTTTTTTTTGTATAAAATCATTTCCCATATAATTCTTTAAACAGTTTCATTTTAATTCTTCTGTGGAAGCAATTAATTTACTAAAATTAAAATAATGGTAAATATTAATCTAATGTTCCTTGAAAGTCAATTGATAATTACCTAATAATGTATTCTAATGTTTTAAAATTAATTTGAGATTATCCATATGTCATAGGATGATAAGTAGTACATAAATATATCTCATTTTTAAGAGTCTCATGTAGACTCTACAAAAATTTTATTGTAAATTGTAGGTCACACTCTGATAAACTCAAAATTGGTGTACCATAAAGTATCAAAAGTTTTGTAATAAATATTAATTAAAGGTTATAAAGGATAATATATTTCTTTATAGTGATAAAATATAATAAATTCGTAAGGTGATCAATAGTAACTAATATAAAGTCATTCATTCTAGTGCTTTTTTTTCAATCCAATGATGAAGTGAGTAGCAATATCATCCCATTTACACACAAAATTAGGTAGAGGCCAACAAATCCTTTAGGATTTTGTTTCTAAACCTATACCTTTTTTATACAAGTAACATTGAAACATATTTAGAAATTTTCTGCTTCATGTTATCCCACCAAAAAGTTTCCTTCAAATCCTGGAACATTGTGGTGATACCAGGGTGTATAGAGAAGTTTGAGCTATAAGATTTATCTAATAGATCTCTTTTTATATAAGACATGGATTTAACACATAAAATCTTTCAAAATTTTAATATCCCATCCTCACATATGAAACCTTCAAACATCCCTTCATTCATGACTTTGATATTTATTATAATATTCTCACCATCGAGCTGGGATATTTGTATTTCTCAAATAAGGATAGTTTTGAAGTAATTTGAAATAGATTCTATATTTTCCATCCATTAATATTTCCCATATAAAATTGTTCTAAATCAATGAATAAATAATCTTTTTCAGTCATTATTTAAGTCAAAACACCATGACAATTCCTACTTAATTCATCATCCTCCTTATTTTCCTTCTCGGTGTGTTTGTGTATTGATTAATCCTAATCCTTGAGTAGTTATATCCATTTTTTTTCATATGTTGATCGATTTATTTTGTTAGATGTATTTCAATATTTTTTGATTTCTATATATTTCACATTATTTTCTATAAAGGTAACAGCTCCATATCTTCAATAAAAATATAATTTTTACCAACTCAATATCATGGGTTTGATGATTATATTTATGAATATTTAATGGCCTTGATGCATAGTAAAAACTCAATAATTCTATTTAAGGACACATCCAAGCCCCTTATTTGATGCATCAATTTGTATCACAAATCCATCCCTTCCTGGTGGTAAATTCAATATTGGTTCGTTGACTAATCTTCTCTTTAATTATTAAAAAAATTGTTCCATTATTCTGACCATGTATACTTAATCTCTTTACATGTCAAATTAATTAATCACTTATCTGATCAAGAAATATTTTTAAAAAATAGATGATATTAACCTATTAATCTAGGGAAACTACACACCTTATTTATATTTTTTTAATTTTATATTCCATCACCTTCATTTTATTGGAATGAACAATTGATATTCTATCCTTAGAGATAGAATACAGAATAAAGGAAACTTCATAAAGACAATATTTAAATTTTCTAAATCTTCAATATAACTCATCTTCTCTAAGAGTCTTAATAATGATTCTCAAATGACTCTTATTCTCATCATATATTTTTGATTATATAAATATATCACTAATAAATACTATAAAAAAATTATGAACATAATCCTTGAATAATCTAATCATTATATCCATAAAAATAAAGGGTGCATTATTCAATCCAAAAGTCATTACTATAAATTCATAATATCTATGCATTATTAAATATTTAATTTATAATATTTTTCTTCTTTACTTGTATTTAATGATACCAAAAATGAATATTGATCATTGAGAAATATTGAGCTCCATGAAGTTTATCAAACAAAATCATCAATGTGGGGAATATGATACCTTTTTATTGTAGTATTGAAATCAATTTTCCTATACCAATGAACAACCTCATATACTCATATTAATTCTAAAAAAAGCTCAAGGTTTCTCTATTGCAAAAACACCGGGTTATATAAATCACTTACCAAACAACTCCGGTAATTTTTTTCTTTAGTGACAAGAATTACACTATTCACATCCTATATGGTGTCTTAGATATATGTTTTTCATTAAGATTGAGAACAATGGAAAACACAACTTCATAATCTAGTTTATTTCTAGGTTGTTCTTCGGGAAAAAAATAATATATTCCTATATAATAGGTATATCCTCTATTATAAGGATACCATTCCCATTCATAAGTTTCATCAGATCTTTTTCTCTAAGAATTTAATTAAGGAGAGCTATTATAGGTGGATCCAATAATGGTTCAGATGATGTAATATTCCCTATTATGATAAGGTGTTATATATCTCAATAAAAAATCATAATTTTTTTTATTCAAAGAAAATATTCCCATTATAATTTGGAATATGATATATATCAAGGATTAGATTAAATTCAAATAAAATTACAATAATCAAGTTTTCAAATATGGAATTTCGATGTTCCATAATGAGAAATTAATGACACATACTTCTTGCAATAAGATTTCTCATGGGAGTCTATATGAAAATATCACTTCATAAGGTGATAGGGAAATAACTAATTCTCTATGAAAATAGTGAATATATAAAAGAGTGAAAAGATACAAAATGATGTAAATCATTAGATAAATTTGAGGTTAGGATAAAGTACATTCCTCTATATATTATAGAACTCTAAACATGGATATAATAATCATATAATCATATCTTTATCCCTGTGGTCTCTTTCACATGAGGTTCCCTAGATGATTAGAACACTGGTTTGAATAATTACCCATATATTAACTACTAAATAAGTGGATAGTAGTGGTTTATTTCGTTCCCTTTCATTATTAGGCATTATGAACCCTTTTCCACACTTTAAATTGATGCATGTTCCCATTATGAATGTACTTGGGTGTTTATTTCCATAATATTCTCATATTGAACGTCCCATTTTCCATTTCATAATTTTTTACACGTTTCCCTTTTATTATTTCCTACTGACCTTTTATTTTGTTGATTTCCCATGAAGATATAAAACATATTAAATTATTCCTCTATTTTAATGGAACGTGATACTATATCATCATATGATGAAAATTTTTGAGAACTTATTTCTCTTTCTATTTCATCAACCTCTATAGTGTTTTAAATTAATGAACATAATTAATCTGTATCTCCCACCCAAAATAAACCTCTAGGATAACATTTTCAAATTCATTACATCCAAAGTCTATAAATATATTTTTGAGGAAATTAATATATTTTCATCTATCAATAGATTAATATTTTTATTAAAATATAGATAATTTTTCACACAATGTTATCCAAAAAATTTAATTTTTGTTGTGGAATAATATTTTTATCCATATAGGTGTGGTTATTCAACATAAAATGAGTCATATTCCCTAATATGGTCATGATGCACTCATATCCAACACCATTTTATTAGATTTCACAACAACAAAATCCCAAAATTAACTATCATTATTGATTCCCTTCCTTCCACTAAGAACCTTCTCTAAACAATGTCACACAATTACTTCTCTCATAATCATCAAGATTATTTAGCAATAAAATAAAACTCCCTTCTATTATCAAATACCCTAATGGATTATCCTAATTTTCATGTTAGCAATGTTCATTTAAAATATAGTTACCATGGTTCATACCAAACATCCTTTAATATCGATTGTATCACCTTGACTCCAATAAACCATTGAAGATCTTTATATTATTATATTGGGAAAATATATAAGGAATCTCCCCATGAGGATCAATCAGTTTACTAGTCCCAGAAAACTAAATACATACATGATTCTCATATTATATTAGAAATAAAAAAATAGCATAATAAATATTCTTGAATCCCTAGAATCATTCAAAATATAATTCATAATATCATGAGGAAATAAAATAATATAAAGTGTGATATCATGTGTATAGAAACATTTAATTACAGTGGAATCTATCATGAGTAAATAAATCATAATCATATGGGAGACTAGATAATCAAATCACACTCCATTCAATAAACAACTTTATTTTAATGTACATCCTTAAATAATATCAACATATAAGTAACTTGGATAATGAACCCTCAAATTTAAATAATGGTAATGAATTTTGTTTTTACATTCATGAACTTTTGATCAGGGACTCAACAAAATTATCTTGAGACTTAATGTAACACCCCAAGCTTCCACGGTACGTTTCCCTTCGAATAATGCAATGGTGTGCATTGTACGCAACTTCGAGATTTTAACACACCACAACCAATCAAACTAGCCGTTATGAATAGTAATACCTAATGTTTGAAATCATATAAATTCTATCTCTCAAAATGGACTTCATTTTTGGATTCGGAATATCGAAATTATCCTAGGGTGAAATTTTGGTACTTTTCGGATAAATTTCATATTTTGATGAATAGTGAAAATTACTAAATTTTAATTAAATAAACTATTTTAATCAAAATAATTAATAGTGATAAATTATGAATCTGAGTGGTTTTAAAGTATATTTAGAATATATTTTTACCATGTAATACAATGTGGGTCATTGAACATAATTTCACATTTAAACCAGACATAAACAAGTGCCAATCTTTTGATAGTTATTATCTCTTAAAAACACGCTTTTTGTTTTAACAACGGGAATTAATATTAAATTAATTTCTGCCACTTCTGTGTTTTGAATTTGGAAAAATGGATTCCATATTTGGAATCAGGATGTTCAAATTGTGTAAATAGGTAACTTTTATTTTTAGACATTTTGAATAATTACTGCGGTAAATATTTTATTTACCATGGTTAAGGGTAAATCCAGTAAATAAAGGTTAAAAAATAATATTATAATAATATTAAATTACCCTAAAACGTGTCCTAGCCTTATTGGTTGATACATGTTCGACCATAGACATCTTTGGGTCGATTTGGGGACCCCATGGAGCCACTTGTAGGTGATAGGGACACTTTATTTTAATTAAGTGAAAATGAATACAAAAATGATACAAGAATATATCTTTTAGCAAAACAATTGTTACATAGGGTTATATATGTTGGATTTTCGACTATAAATATTAATTAGAAAGATAAAAATATTTAATACATAATGATATTTTATTTATAATTTTTAAAGATTACATAATTTAATATATTTATGACACAATGGTGATGCAGTAATTCATAATAGTGAAAGATTAGAATAATTGATATTATAAATACCCAAATAAATATAATTTGAGACTTTTATTTAATTAAAATAATTTTATAGGATACTATGACATATTAGGATTTATTTAATTGACTTAGTTCGAAGTAATCATTCTGTTATGAGTTTCACAAAAATCAACTATTGAATAGTGTCAAAATTGACATAAAATAGTTTTTAAAACAAATATTATATTATTAATTGATATTAAATTCTTAAAAATTTAAGGTTCAGCCAAGAGACTTTTATCATGATAGGTATATCATTAATGGACCACTTGGGGGGTCTCTTGGATGTATATAGTAAGTTTATTAACTATATAATATAAAAATACAAAGTGACATGGTAAATGTCAAACTAATTAACTAAGAGTTAAAACTAAAAGATAAGGTTAATATAGTAACCCAAACCTGTCTAAATTATATTGGTTGAATGGTTTTCGACCTATACCCACCTTAACCTTTTAATAATTAACTTTTTAGCCATTAGAAACCGAATATAAATTTATTATAAATTAATATTTCTATCTTTTCCAAAGGTGCCCCTCACCCCTCTTATAAAAGGGCACTCCTCATTCTCATTTCTTCACACCTTCAAAGCCTTTTGATTCGGACAACCCCTGCCCAAATACTCTCTCAACTTCCCTCACTACATCCTAGAGGCCTTAGTTTGATCAGAAAGCCAACCTACGGAGCCCTTTTGATCAAATCAAAAGGAAGAACCCGAATAAGAGGTAATGTTTTCACCATCCCTTTTCAAGTTCCTTTCTTCTTCCACTTCTTCTTTCTTTGTTATTACCATTATAAAATAATAACTCCAGTATAATATATATACTGTGATGTTATTATAAATATGGTACAACCATATTCAGTATTCTATCCATCCTTTCAATAACATGTCACCATACGTGCGTACATACGGCTTACCGTCTCCATGTCGTGGTGTAATTGTTATTCAATATATTATTATTTGGATGGGTATAATAATGATGTGTAACTCATGTAAATAATAAATATAACATGATAATGATTCTGTATATATGATATACCATCCAATTATATATTATTTTAATATCAAAAGAATGATATTGTCACTCGTGCGTACGTACGGACTACCGTCTCCACGAACGCGATGAGATTTATTCTCCATCATATCGATTCAAGTATAATTATAATTTTATGATTTAAAAATATTATCTATGTAATTTATATCATTCTGGATATGAATAATATACATCCCATTAATAATGAATATGGCTCACATAACAAATAATATAAAGTAAAATGAACCCGTTAACACCCGAAATGACGATAATTCTAAGATATTATTAACAAATCAATGTTAAAAGATCATATATGATATCATATTAAAGTAAATGATCCTTTTATAATTCAATAACAATTATTTCACCATTATACAGGAGGTTAACCTACCCCAACCATGGAAAAGTACAAGGTAAGGGTTATTTCACAATCTCTTCATTATCCGAGGTTGTTTATACGTAATAGTCTACTGGGATCTCTTTATCATCCACATCCATGTTTCTTAAAAATTTATTTCAAAACATTTTTACTATTTACTAGAGTATAAGTTAAAGTCAATTATACCCTTTTTGACTTTTATAAGTGGTTTATAAAGGAATCTTTCTGTCGTTTTCAAAACAAGGTCCTTTTTAACCTTTTCGACAGAATTAAGGTAAGAATGTTTTTTTAACTTATACGGTGGGTGTGGTTTTTTCCCGCCGTTATAAAATATTCAAAGCTTCCCTTACAAGCTTATAAGAATATTTTCAAAGAAAATGTTTTATTTTATATGGATCTTAAATGATTTCAAAATAAAAAGAGATATTTCTTTAAAAAGAATTTTGATTTCATCTATGTCAACATCCTTTGATGGATTTTACGCTTATTTAATGTTGATTTGTTATGATACAAAACTTCTATATTATATTGAAGGTTTTGTGATTTGTTTGACTGTGGATGTTCTATTTTTATACCATTCATGGTTTATGGTGAAAGTATTCACATTTCGTATGCTAGTTTTAATACGAATGTTTATGTTATGTTTAAACCTTTTCATATGGGAATGCATTGGACTTAATATGTGACGGGTGGAGCCTGCTATAGCTCCTCGATGCATCGGTAGGTCTCATGAGACAAACTAGTGTCTTGGCACAAGGCCTTGGCAAAATCTTATTTGTAGTCTTGGCACGAGGCCTTGGCTATGTGGTTATGATAGTCTGGCATTATGCATTCCATCATTATGAAAGTGGTTATTGATATTGCATGGGATTGTTCGAATAGTAGAATATCCATGTGAGTAAGTAAATGGCATTATTTTATTTTATCTTTTCCATTTTATGCTGAAGTTAAAGTTTAATAGGCTTTTGTTTTAGTTATAAACTGCCTTAAGTGTTTATGCTTATCTATGAAAGCTTCTGTTATAATGTTATACTTACTGAGCATCTAAGCTCACCCCTTTCAATGTTTTATTTTTCCCAGGATTATGAAGAAGTAATTTATGAATGACCTGCAGGGATAGTATGAGGGGATATTAAGACAAGATGTTTTTTTATGATGTAATGTAAAACTTTATGGATGTATCTAGTTATTACAAGGCTACTAAACTAATCGGTCTTTCGAGACTTGATCTTTCTTGTGATCATGCCAATGTTATGTAATAATGCACCGACTTTGGGTAACTGGGGTCGGGGCGTTACAGTTGGTATCAGAGGAAGTTTAGTACAAACCTTTGAAGCTAGATTTAGATAAACTCTTATTAGAGCACGTAGACCTAAGATGAACTATTAGGATTAGTATAGAACAACTTCCTAGAATTTTGGTATTGTAGAGATTTTGTGAGTTTTCCGAGCAATACATCCCTGTCTGGATACGAGCAGGTAGAGGCGGATCTGGCACAGATGTACCTAGGGGTAAAACCCGAAAACACCGCTTTGAGCTAGACTCGAACGGGAACTGGTACACGAAAACGGGCCATGCTGCACTCTTGGTTACGACACTCCCCGGGGATATGCTTAAGATAATTTACATTTTCTTTACAAACCGATTTAAAGTATTATATATATAAGATGAGAGTAAATGACCTTGGTTAATCCTAATGTGTTTCAAATTGAGAATATGGTGACATGTAAATCTTTAAATTATTTTATGACTACTGTTACTCACACAATGATTTCTGGTTTTAGTCAATGGCTGGATTCCAAGGAAGTCATAGTGACTCTGAGAATGATGTACAAGGTGGGAACGATGATGGAAATGAGAAAAAAATGGAATTTTGATAGGCGTAAAAGATATCGTCTTTATGCCAAATCAATTTTCCAAAAAATATGATCAACAATATCTATATTAACCAATTCCCGGACTCAAAAAAGAAGAGAAAGGTGATGAATGATAAGAGCTCCAGCAGTGGAGACCATGGAGAAAGGAATCCTCAATTTCCATCATGCATGAAATGTGGAAGGAGACACCCAGGAAAGTGTCTCAATGGGACAAAGAAATTCTTTACGTGCGGGAAGGAAGGACATAAAGTGAATAATTGCCGAAGAAAAATGAAGAGTACTATGGAAGAAGATAAAAATGGCCCAAAGAGTCCATTTACAGTCATTTGTCGTAAATGTAGGGGACCTGACCATTACCTGAGTGAATGCCCTATTCTATAGTATATTTTCATGGTCAAAGAAGAAGCTATGTGGAAATAAATGGTTGGAGAAATGTTTAAAAAGTGTTAGTTCTCCTTGTTTATGGGTTTACTTTGGAATAATTTTCTCTTGTATTTGTAACCCTGTAGTTTTCCATGTGAGAATGATATTTGAGGAATACTAATCTTTTCTCTTGTGGATATAGTTATGAATAACCATTTTGTTTTATATGATTATTGGGTTTGAGGAAATTACAAGTTATTATAATTTGGGATGAAAATGCAAGGTATGATATAACATTTGTCGTTAAATTATGTTATTTTGAGGAATATATCTCATTTTGGTAATATTATAAAATATAGTTTTTGAAAAAGGACAACACGTAGACCGTGTGACAACCCGTCGCGTCGGAAAAAGATGCGGGAATCGAACCCACAACCAAAGTGCGATTGGGATTTATCGCCTACCACTAGACTACGTGAAGTCCCTGGTTAGTGTGACTATTATTTTTAGTTAAATAATTTTATTGATCAATAATAATTTGATTTGGGATCTTATGTCTTATCAAATGAATACCCTTTGTATAGGAAAATGATTTGGTGATTAGGTGATAAATTTTATTTTGGAAGTTGTTCGCTTTGTTGAGAACACTATATGCCAAAGTAAAATAGAGTAGTATGGGATTTCATTTGAGGAGTAATGGTCGATTTTTTTCTATGTTTTTATTGTGGATCTATAGTGATTTGGGTTATTTATGGAAATGATTAACCTATAATAAAGAATATGTGATTATGTTAATTACTTTTAAGTATGTGACTTTAAGAGTAGATAATGTTATTTGGAGATACAATTTAACATGGAAGACTACATTCTTATAAGTTTTGGGTTTCAATATTAGTTTGGATTATAGTGTAGGATTTTAAGGAAATTTTATTATTGAATGGTATAAATTTAACTTTGGGGTATTGTTGGTTTAATTTTAGAAATTAAGATTAGTATTTTTTTTCTCTAATGGAATATACATTTGGGGGATCATCAGATCATATACTAACCATTTTGGTTTTGATTAATCTCTAAAGACAAGTTAAATATATAGTTTATCCTACATGGATCATGTATTTCTATAGAAGTTTATTCTAGCTCTTTTATTGTGACCAAGTCTTCTTGAATACTCATTGTTCAAAAAAATAAGTTAGTGGTAAAAAGTTATTATATAATGAAACTCTACTTAAAAAGTAACTATATCTCTTTATGTTCTTAGTCAATATCATAAATTAATTCCTCGTCCTTTTGTAATGTAACTTAAAACAAAAAAAATGTTGTCCGTTTACTTTCCTACTAGGAGACTAATGATCGTTTTCCCCAACACAAGTTTGTGGTTTTCTTATTGTTAAATTTCTCCTGATCATGATTTCTATCCCTCTCCATCAGAACTTGACATTTAGTTTATCATCCATATCCATGTTTTCCAACATTGAATCCGAGTATGGGTTATCTTGGTTGACCTTTATACCTCTATTTCTTTCTTTTAAAGTGATAGTTTTATTGACTCTTTTTACGATGTGGGACTTTCCATTATATTCCAAAGAACAATTTTAAAAATTTCTAGGACGCAATTTATTGAAGGAGGGAAGAATGTAACACCCCAAGCTTCCACGGTACGTTTCCCTTCGAATAATGCAATGGCGTGCATTGTACGCAACTTCGAGATTTTAACACACCACAACCAATCAAACTAGCCGTTATGAATAGTAATACCTAATTTTTTTAATCTTATAAATTCTATCTCTCAAAATTGACTTCATTTTTGGATTCTGAATATCGAAATTAGCCTAGGGTGAAATTTTGGTACTTTTCGGATAAATTTCATATTTTGATGAATAGTGAAAATTACTAAATTTTAATTAAAAACAACTATTTTAATCAAAATAATTAATAGTGATAAATTATGAATTTGAGTGGTTTTAAAGTATATTTAGAATATATTTTTACCATGTATGATAATGTGGGTCATTGAACATAATTTCACATTTAAACCAAACATAAACAAGTGTCAATCTTTTGATAGTTATTATCTCTTAAAAACACGCTTTTTGTTTTAACAACGGGAATTAATTTTAAATTAATTTCGGCCACTTCTGTGTTTTGAATTTGGAAAAATGGATTCCATATTTGGAATCAGGATGTTCAAATTGTGTAAATAGGTAACTTTTATTTTTAGACATTTTGAATAATTACTGCGGTAAATATTTTATTTACCATGGTTAAGGGTAAATCCTGTAAATAAAGGTTAAACAATAATATTATAATAATACTAAATTACCCTAAAACCTGTCCTAGAATTATTGGTTGATACATGTTCGACCATAGGCATCTTTGGGTCGATTTGGGGACCCCATGGAGCCACTTGTAGGTGATAGAGACACTTTATTTTAATTAAGTGAAAATGAATACAAAAATGATACAAGCATGTATATTTTAGAAAAACAATTGTTTCATAAGGTTATATATGTTGGATTTTCGACTATAAATATTCCTTAGAAAGATAAAAATATTTACTACATAATGATATTTTATTTATAATTTTTAAAGATTAAATAATTTAATATATTTATGACACAATGGTGATGCAGTAATTACTATAATAGTGAAAAATTAGAATAATTGATATTATAAATACCCAAATAAATATAATTTGAGACTTTTATTGAATTAAACTAATTTTATAGGATACTATGACATATTAGGATTGATTTAATTGACTTATTTCGAAGTAATAATTCTGTAATGAGTTTCACAAAAATCAACTATTGAATAGTGTCAAAATTGACATAAAAGAGTTTTTAAAACAAATATTATATTATTAATTGATATTAAATTTCTAAAAATCTAAGGTTCAGCCAAGAGACTTATATCATGATAGGTATATCATTAATGGACCACTTGGGGGTATCTTGGATGTATATAGTAAGTTTATTAACTATATAATATAAAAATACAAAGTGACATGGTAAATGTCAAACTAATTAACTAAGAGTTAAAACTAAACGATAAGGTTAATATAGTAACCCAAACCTGTCTAAATTCTATTGGTTGAATGGTTTTCGACCTATAACCACCTTAACATTTTAATAATAAACTTTTGATCCATTATAAACCGAATATAAATTTATTATTAATTAATATTTCTAGCTTTTCCAAAGGTGCCCCTCACCCCTCTTATAAAAGGGCACTCCTCCTTCTCATTTCTTCACACCTTCAAAGCCTTTTGATTCGGCCAACCCCTGCCCAAATACTATCTCAACTTCCCTCACTACAACCTAGAGGCCTTATCTGGATCAGAAAGCCAACCTACGGCGCTTTTGATCAAATCAAAAGGAAGAACCCGAATAAGAGATAATGTTTTCACCACCCCTTTTCAAGTTTCTTTCTTCTTCCACTTCTTCTTTCTTTGTTATTACCATTATAAAATAATAACTCCATTATCATATATATACTGTGATGTTATTATAAATATGGTATAACCATATTCAGTATTCTATCCATCCTTTGAATAACATGTCACCATACGTGCGTACGTACGGCTTACCGTCTCCACGTCGTGGTGTAATTGTTATTCAATATATTATTATTTGGATGGGTATAATACTGACGTGTAACTCATGTAAATAATAAATATAACATGATAATGATTCTGTATATATGATATACCATCCAATTATATATTATTTTAATATCAAAAGAATGATATTGTCGCTCGTGCGTACGTACGGACTACCGTCTCCACGAACGCGATGACATTTATTCTCCATCATATCGATTCAAGTATAATTATAATTTGATGATTTAAAAATAGTATCTATGTACTTTATATCATTCTGGATATGAATAATATACATCCCATTAATAACGAATATGGCTAACATAACAAATAATATAAAGTAAAATGAACCCGTTAAAACCCAAAATGACGATAATTCTAAGATATTATTAAAAAATAAATGTTAAAAGATCATATATGATATCATATTAAAGTAAATGATCCTTTTATAATTAAATAACAATTATTTCACCATTATACTGGAGGTTAACCTACCCCAACCAAGGAAAAGTACAAGGTAAGGGTTATTTCACAATCTCTTCATTATCCGAGGTTGTTTATACGCAATAGTCTACTGGGATCTCTTTATCATCCACATCCATGTTTCTTAAAAATTTATTTCAAAACATTTTTACTATTTACTATAATATGTGTTAAAGTCATTTATACCCTTTTTGACTTTTATAAGTGGTTTATAAAGGAATCTTCTCGTCGTTTTCAAAACAAGGTCTTTTTTAACCTTTTCGACAGAATTAAGGTAAGAATGTTTTTTTAACTTATACAGTGGGTGCTGCTATTTTCCGCCATTATAAAATCTTCAAAGCTTCCCGTATAAGATTATAAGAATATTTTCAAAGAAAATGTTTTATTTTATATGGATCTTAAATGAATTCAAAATAAAAAGAGATATTTCTTTAAAAAGAATTTTGATTTCATCTATGTCAACATCCTTTGATGGATTTTACGCTTATTTAATGTTGATTTGTTATGATAAAAAACTTATATATTATATTGAAGGTTTTGTGATTTGTTTGACTGTGGATGTTCTATTTTTATACCATTCATGGTTTATGGTGAAATTATTGACATTTCGTATGCTAGTTTTAATACGAATGTTTATGTTATGTTTAAACCTTTTCATATGGGAATGCATTGGACTTAATATGTGACGGGTGGAGCCCGCTATAGCTCCTCGATGCATCGGTAGGTCTCATGAGACAAACTAGTGTCTTGGCACAAGGCCTTGGAAAAATCTTATTTGTAGTATTGGCACGAGGCCTTGGGTATGTGGTTATGATAGTTTGGCATTATGCATTCCATCATTATGAAAGTGGTTATTGATATTACATGGGATTGTTCGACTAGTAGAATATCCATGTGAGTAAGTAAATGGCATTATTTTATTTTATCATTGCCATTTTATGCTGAAGTTAAAGTTTAAAAGGCTTTTGTTTTAGTTATAAACTGCCTTAAGTGTTTATGCTTATCTATGAAAGCTTCTGCTTAATGTTATCCTTACTGAGCATCTGAGCTCACCCCTTTCAATGTTTTATTTTTCCCAGGATTATGAAGAAGTAATTTATGAATGACCTGCAGGGATAGTATGAGGGGATATTAAGACAAGATGTTTTTTATGATGTAATGTAAAACTTTATGGATGTATCTAGTTATTCCAAGGCTACTAAACTAATCAGTCTTTCGAGACTTGATCTTTCTTGTGATCATGCCAATGTTATTTAATAATGCACCGACTCTGGGTAACTGGGGTCGGGGCGTTACACTTAACATCAAGGCCTCAGCTAAAACATTATCTTAATAAATGTGATGGTGAAAACCATATACTCATATAATATGGAAGGTCTATATTTTGTATCATGAGACATGTCTATTCATTAAGGGTATATCTATAATCACACCCCGCCTATAAATTTTACTTACAATTAATTCCTTATATATTGAATTATCAATACAATTCATTCTCAAAATTCCATAAAAATTAATATTTTTCAATATTGAATAAAGTATATAGAATATTTCCCCAGTCAATGAAATAAAATTCTTAAGAAATTACTTCAATAAATACTCTATATAGAAATGTTATACATGTGATATAATATAATATTGGTAGAAACAATTCCATATAAATCTATGATACAAAAAATATGGATAAGGGGGAGAAAATAATGTCCAAAAATGATGTAGAGTGATAGGGTATGTGATCATAAAAATTTAGTGACCATAGAACCATAAATCAAGAAAGGATGAAAGAAGACACTTAATTAATTAAAAACCAAATGTTTCTATAGTAAATAAATACATTCAAAAATTTAAATGAAAAATGGAATAAAAACATTAAAAATAACTTCCTTAAAACTTGGTATAAAAATGAAATTATAAATTACTTTCAAAACTAAATTCATTACTTTAAGAAAACAATGCACTTTTGATAATATATAAAATAAAAATTACCATAATATTGAAAAAAATTGTCTATGAAAATAACCATGGAAACTTGTAAAGTAATCAGGACAATTTATAACAACTATGACAAAAGGAAGGGTCGTCAAGTCGTATACATTAAGAATCATTCTTTTTGTACTTTTGGAAAACTCCAAAATAACCCATATGTAAGAAAGTTGAAAATATTAGTTTTCAATACTTTTTAAAGAATTCCAAAAATATTTGAAAGTGAAATTTTTCATGGTTTGATGAATAAATAAGAACATTTATAAAATATTTTAAATAACCTTTACATAATAGGGAAAGACTTGCAAGGAAATATTTAAAACATGTTTAAAAAAATAAAAGAAACAGAAAACTAAATATCTAAACCCCAAAATAACCAGAGTATAGGAAACTATATATGGGGTTTAAGTGATTATGATCATATTAGATTCCCAAATTAAATATTAACAAAAACATTGCTAAAATAAAATGATATTGTAATATAAATCTCTATCCTTTGGTCTCTACATAGTGATATGTGTTTGATTATCATATAAAAATGATTTATTTTTATTAAATAATTTCATAATATAAATTTTCATCAATATTAATATTTTTAATTCCATTTTATATTAATTTTTAAATCCATCATCAAATAGTTCTCTCTTACTTCGACTACTTAAGGCAGTTCAACTAATTTATCCAAAATTACAGTGTTATAGTATTAATAGTAAAAGGTGTTTTTAAATGGCTATATCATATAAAAAATTTAATAATTAATTGAATATAATTTTTATTTATTATATACGATACTATAATCATTTGTTCATAGTGAAAAAAGAAAAATGGATCACATCGCTTTATGGAGGTTGTAGTCCACACGTATGAACGAGCGATGATATAATTTTCCAATGGGTGGAATGATAAGAAGGTAGATGATATAATATATTTAAATAATCATAATTATGTAATTAATATAATCTATATTCCATAATTACACCTTTATAAACATCCATGTAAATTGGTGATGGAAAATGAATTATACCGCTATATGGAGAAGACATGTCGTACATGTGCACAAGCAATGTTTTCAATTTCTAAATGATAAAATAGAGGTTGATATGGTAGTAACATAATAATTATATCATATTATTTAATTGATAATGAATTCATGATGTTATTTTTTATATAGTGTATTTATATGAATTATCCAGAAAAGATCATTCAGAGGCAAACATCTGACCATTTTTTAGAATATAAGAAATGTACATCAAGTAAGTACTTCAAGGTGGAAAAGACAACTACAGATTATAAAAATCATCCCCATCACCAAATCCATGACATATTGTTTCCTCTGTATTAGCTGATTCCTACTCTGAACATTCATAGTGCTTCAAAATCTTGGCATACTTCAATCTAAGATTCAACTTCTCCAAAGAAAGAAAACCCTAAGAAGACTGCATAGCCCAGCCTTCCTTCCTAACAGAATATCTGGAAGACATTGGATTTGGAAGATAAGAATAATCATTCCTCGACCTTCTTCAGGGTGGGACATCCATCACTTCCTAATTCACAAACACCTTCTTTATTCCCCCCTAAACAACATCATTGTAGGAAGGTTGGACCATGCCACCATCATTTTCCTTATCACTATCAGAGTAGTCCCCCCATTTTCCAGAGATGTGCACCTCTCAGTAACCCTCATTCACTCCCTGTTCCTGTTGAGATTGACTATTAGTTTCAATCACAGAAAGGCAGTGTGGGTGTTCCACAAACAATTTCCCAATATGTATCCCATTATTCACAACACCTTATCTAGCTACGACATCTAGAGAAGTACTTACAACTTCATTCATTAGAGTACCCCTCATCTACAAGAGTGTTTTTCTCATTATCCAATTCTTAAAAGAAATTACCATTCAAGACTATAGCAATAACACCTCCCTCACTATCTTCCCAGCCTTGAAAATATTTGGAACAGACATCTAGAGATGCAAAACTTTGACCCTCAAAATATTTGGCTCTCAATTTGAGGATTGTTCGAGTTTCCATTTGATGTGAAACTAGATCATTCAAAGGCACAACCCGATCTTGGTCCAAAGCCAAGTCATCACTCACCAATCCCGCAAAATAGTTACCAAGTTCAATGGTGGTTTTCTGCTTCTCAGAAAGTGGCTGCATCCCAGCTAAAATCCTCACCCACTCACCACTTTCATTAATCGGATCGGCTTCCTGCAAGTCCATTGCATGACCATCCCTCGCTGCCACATTTCTCTAGGATGGTCAATTAATATCGATAATAGATGAGAGTGGTTCCCTTTTATAATTAATTTGGGTAGAAAACTTTTAAATACTTGAAACGTTATTATATAATATATTTCGTACTCAAACCCAGTGGATCCAAATTTCCATTGATTCAAAGTTGATAAGGGGATGGTCTATAGTAATCCAATTAGGTTCAATAATTTTTTTCCATGAATCCTTATATCTTTTTAAACCCATTTAAATCATTTTACTATTGAATGCGGTGATAAATAGTTACAATGGTTACTATTAAAAATGAACCAAAATTTAGTTTACCTTATTACCTAATATTAGTTATGATGATTCCAGATATGTAATCCATTTATCATGATTCAAATATTAGAATAGCAATAAATTGCTTTTAAGATATTCAATGTAATTGGAACAAAATCTTTTTACATGGATAATGATATTAAATGTTTCTCGAAGTGATCTTACACTTTATTATATCTACTTAAAACATTTCTTTACATCTTGGGGAAATAAAACATAAGAAATGGGTGCTCTTAGTTTCTTAGTATGGGTAAATAAAGAGATATATAAGCATAACATGAGCATAAGGGTATGATAATTTGAGAATAAAATTTTAAGATCATACACTGCATATCAAGATCATATACATGAGTCATGGAATAAAGAGTAGAAGTTCATAAGTCGTGAATCACAAGGGAATCAAGAGCATAATCCATGAAACCATAACATAATAATAAAGAATTTAATTTTTTCTAGATACATAAGAAGGTAAAATGATTTCCATAGTATTCGGAGAATCATTTCCAATGAAATCACTCCTCATAAAATCTTGGTAGTTATGGTTAACTCCCATGGCCATCTTAGTAGTCAACGTTCACTCCCAAGACCATATATAGTAGAAAATATCTTTTACTAAACTGAATTTACTCAAATTCCAACCATTTCTATCTCATGAGATATAAATCTTTACCAAATACAATGAAGGTATATATAGGTCTCACCAATCTCATTGTCAAATGATACATATGTGTTCCGCAATATCATAAACAATCTTATTATAACCCATGAAATTAAATTGATATCATAAACATGTGATCATATCATAACATGGGGAAAATATATATTCTTAATAATCCTTTCATAAAATCATATCATGTAGAAAGAATAGGGTTTCGTAAGCATATAACCCATGAAATAGATATGGGTTTCATAAACATATATCCTGTGAAAGAGAAATGAGTTTCATTAACATCATTCCATAAAAACATAAATCATTACGAAAAAGTATATGAATGGGACATTTGGATCATTTTTCTAGAAAGGTACGAGAAACACAAATAGATGAAATCTTAGATGGAAAATAATTGTGAGAGATCCATCAAAAACATTTCTTGATGAAAACATAATTTATTCATTGAAAAAATATTTTTAATACCTAAATCCGTTTGAATACCTTTTTCATTGAAAACATATTATCAAAATTTTAAAATAGATTGAAAATATTTTACTTTTAAAATAGCTTTGAAAACATTTATAAAAATATATTCCTTGAAAACATAAACAATATTCTTGAAAACACTTTGAAACCCATTTTCAATGAAAAATTATAAAATAATCTTGAAAACCGTTTATAAAACCTTTTATGTAAAAATACTCTAAAAACATGTAAATAAGGATTGAAAACATTTTGAAAATGTTTTTATTTGATTTTTTTGAATTCATATAAATAATTATTGAAAACATATTAAAACCCATTTCTTTAAAAATAATCTAAAATTTATAATAAAGGATTGAAATCATTTTTAAAACATTTTACTTTGAAAATAATTTGAAAATATATAAAAGAATATGGAAATAAATTGAATATAATTTGAAAACTTATAAATATGTCTTCAAAACATTTTGAAAAACTTTTTCTTTGAAAATACATTGAAAACATAAATATAAATCATAAAAATAATTTGAAAAACTTTTTCCTTGAAAACTTATAAAAGAAGCATGAAAACATTTTGAAAGCCTTTTCCCTGAAAACTTACAAATTAAGCTTGAAAAAATATTAAAAAACTTTTTCATTGAAAAAATTAAAATAATATTCAAAAAATAAAAAGTCACATTTTAAAAATAAAACTTTTTTGCAAACCATATTAGAAAAACATGGTTTTGAAAGAACATGGATTTCAGACCACAAAGAGAGGTAAAGTCGTACATTCTTAAAAAACATTCTTAATTATTTTATGTACCAAAGATTAGAAAAATGGTACCAATACATGAATATAACTTGAATAACCTGAGTAGAATAAAGGTAATGAGTGTTCATGAAATATGGATCATAATATTTCATCAATTGAATCATAGTCGAAAATAATCTCGATAAAATATGAGATTTTTCAATAAACTCTTACCACTTGGTAAATTTGAACCATACTCCCTATATAAGAAAAATATGTTACATGAAGATTAAAATATCATTAAAAGATAAATTTTAATGATATAACATTTCCAGTAATGGTATATACACCTCGTAAAATATGTAGGTGTGGAAAAAACATGTTTCTCAAAGAATGTAAATTGTGATAATATTACATCTCCAGTTTGGTTACATTAGAAACATAAAACCCATGAAAAAAATTTCGTAAAATGGATATGTAAATACCATATATTTAATTATAATAATAATCTAATAAATTCAAGGGAATTATAAACACTAGTTATAATAAATTGAAGGTGAACATGGCTTGTGCCTCAAAAAAATTAAAAGTGAGATGATAAAACCCTTACCTTAAGTCTTGAATTTCGTTGTACATGTTAAAAACAAATGTATAATAGATATATGTTTATTATTAAAATATAAAAGAAACATATTACTATATATAATACTATATATTATTTGATTATGACTGTATACTACCATTTTATTAACAATTCCATGTTAGTGTTACATTCTGAGAAATATATTCTTGTTTTTCTTAAACATTTGGACTTGTTATTATTAATACTATTACATATATCATGATTTATAGATTTAAAGAATTTAAAAAATTATTTAAATACTATATATATTAATTTTATATTTATTTATAATAGTCTATAAAATATATTAATATTAAATGAAAGACACCGTTCATGGAGAAAGTAGGCCTTAAGTATGCATGAATGTTGTTTCAATTTTCTTCTCGTATTGAAATAAAGAATGTAAATGAAATGTATTAATATGTATATATATATATATATAATAATTAAATTAGAATTATTATGTCATATATATCATATATTTTCACTAAAACCATTCATAATACATTCTATGTAATGTGGGAATGAATCACATCGCTTTGATGAGGTGGTAGTCCACACGTTCACAAACAAAGTTATCGTATATCCACAATATGGAAAGAATTATGGTATTTTTTATACAAAACATATAGAAGAATTTATAAATAATAAATATAATATAATAATATAATAATATATTATACATCATAATACACAACCATGAGAGGTGCTAAAGGAAAAACGAACAACATCGTTTCGTGAGGCAGTAGTTCGTCATACACAAGAATGGTATGTTTGTTGCCCATTTGATGGATGTTTCTGTAAGTGTAGGTCGAAAACAAAATATAAAAACTTATATTTATATTTATGATACTTATGTTATTATATAATCAAGTACTAATAGTAATTTAGGTGGTGGAGAAAGAAATTAAAAGAATAGAGCTTGAGAAAGGATGTTACATCGTCTTTGGGTAACTCCTTTTGGTTTGCACCAATGGGCTTATTTGGTTGTATTTATTTCAAAATGGATGATTAAATGATTAATTTATGGATTTTTATATATTATTTGAACAAATTATTGGAGATAAAAAGTGCTTGGGTGGTGTAAATAAGTGGTAGGAGTGAGTTCTTTTTTATAGTGGAGGAGGTTTGGGATTCAGGTAAATTTTTGTAAAGTGAATTCCACCCACTTTTTCCCATGTAAAGTGGATTAAATAATGGTAAATAATTGATATAAGTAAGTGTACGGATGAAATACGTACATAAAATGGAATTTTGACATCTTTTTATATCATTTTGGACAATATGTTTAAGGTTTAGTACCATTTTAAGCTAATTTTTCTCTTAATCATTATAATTAATTTTAATCACATTCACTAATGTTTTTGTTAAAAAAATAATTTGAACTTGTTATAAATTTTAAATTATTATGTTTCCAAATATTGAATCAATTTTTTTTTATAAATTCCAATCACATAAATGGAAAAAATTATATTAAATTTAATCCCTCAAAAGCGATGACAATGCGAGTTTTTACGGTTCAATAGTAATCTATGTTTTTATATCCAATTTCAAAGTAAAATTGATTCTAATAACCTATATTGGATTAATTGAAATATAAGTGATATAATTTTATTTTAAAACCCGTTAAAAATAAAATTTATCCTTATAAATAAAAAATATATTATTCAATTTAAAATTCAGTATTTTTCACTATTCATCAAAATATGAAACTTCTCTGAAAAATACCAAAAATTAACCCAAAGTAAATTTTTATAATTATATTTTAGAAATTATTTATATTTTTTAAAATAAAATTATAATAATGTCAAATTTTATGTTTAAAATGGGTTCTTCATTAAAAGTCGGTAAAATTTCCTATTAGAACATTCCACTTTCTCTTCATATAATTGGATTTATTATTATATTATTCATATTGGATCTATTGGATAAGGGAAAAGTTTTGATTTAATATATAACATATAATGCATAAAAAAACATTTATCAATATTTTTTTGTTTGTTTTCTTAATATATAATTTTTTTTACATTGTTTTATTTGAAAAGTAATTTCATTATTTTCAAATAGTTCTTAGTTTTATTCCTAACTAATAGATAATCAGAGGAATTAATTATATATAAATTTTTAAACCATAGTTTCATAATATATTTAATCTCCTTCATATATTCAATTATAATATCTAATTAATAACTATAATATTTTAATAATATTATAATATTTTAGTTTTGTAAAACTGGATCTTGCATGTAACGCAAGCTATCGAAACAACTCAGCATTGTCTGTATCACAAGATAACATAGTGTTGCATGTACCACCGGGTAATATAATTTTTCTAAGTATCTAATGATTTAATTTGTGTTGGGTATAATTAAAGCCAAAATTATTATTTAAAAAAACTATATTCAGTGTAGCGTAAAATCGAAAATATCAAAAAGCATAAATTAACTCAAAAAGAAGATATTTCACAAAATATTAGGCTGCTACATTCTAACCTCCTTATAACAAAATTTTACCTCAAAATTAATATAGGTTATCAAATGATTAATAGTTGAATGTTCCTTTCTTAGAAACACACATCATAAAAACTAATACTAAAATATCCTTTAAAATTGAATGATGAAATTGGAACGGTTACCCAAATCAGATCATAACTAGGTTTCCACACATGATAACATGGGTGAAAAGTGAAAAAATGGGCATAAAAGAGGAATCTAACTACCCTGATCTGATGGGTTGTGATAGATAACATGGTTAGGATAAAGATAATAATCACAAAGCCATAAATCTATAATGATATAAGGGACCATTTAATCAATTTGAAAAGAGGGTGTTGGGATAACCTTTTATGTTTCAAGATCATTTCCCTAGAGTTGAATAATTTCCATGAGAATAAATACTTACATCATTTCATTACATTTCAAAAATATAATATCATCATTTAGTTGTGCCTTTATCATTTCCCGCTTCATCCCTTATTCCACGAAATGAAGGTGAATTTTTTATTTCTGAAAAACCAATAGATAAAAAAACCCATAAATTGAATGATAACTAATTCCACCAGTATATATTTAACATCACATACAGAGGTTCACATAGGTTATCCAATATGAATAAATCCACATATGGAGAGATAATAATTTAATCTCTAAAAACCCATCTAATTTTTAACTTAAACCAATCAATAAATAGTCAACTTGTAACCCTTCCAAATTTTGGAAATCCAAATCATTAGAAAGAATGTCAGCAAATTAGTTTAGCATTGATCCCCATATATCATATAGTAGCTCTTTTTTCTTATACAAAACATGTGAATACCTTCATCCTAAATTCTCTTGAAACACGGTTATTACCATTAATCCTTATTGAAACATGCATGTTTCACCATTCCAAATTTTTTGGATATCTAAATTAAATTCAAAAATGTGGTAAACACCATCCATGATAACACAAGCTACATTGTCAACAAATAATTTATCAATTCCAAGTTAATTAGTAATATCTGGTTTGCATATTCATAACCTGTATAAATTCATCCAAACATCATTATCTCAAAATCATGAGAATATTAAGGGGTATCTTACCTTAGTAAAAATGTCACCTTTTCATTAAATCACATTTTTAGTTCATCGAAAACATTCATAATAATCTTGTAAATCCTTAGTGAATAACATTATCTATAAATCCTTACATAATTCACCATTCATAAATCAAGAATTCAAATAAATAAATACTTCAATTGTTATACTTCATCCTTAATATATAACAAGGCCACCTCATCCTATTACTTAATACACTAATGGAAATTATATCTTTCCCAACACTTCTATACCGACGGTTTGAAAAAACCGTTGGTATAGGTCCCCTTTCCCAACGGTTTTTCCAAACCGTTGGGAAAGGCCCCCAAATTGGCCACCTTTCCCAACGGTTTGGCCAAACCATTGGGAAAGGTAGACCTATCCCAACGGTTTGGGCAAACCGTTGAGATAGCTCCCCCAAATTAGCCACTTTTCCCAACGGTTTGGCCAAACCGTTGGGAAAGGTCCCTAAAAATGCCACTTTTCCCAACGGTTTGGCTAAACCGTTGGGAAAGGTAGACCTATCCCAACGGTTCGGCCAAACCGTTGGGAAAAGTGGGCCAAAAATTCAACGTCCCACCCAGAATCAAAATCACAACCAATACCTATACCAATAGTTGTTAAAACCGTTGGTATAGGTCTATACCAACGGTTTTAACAACCGTTGGTATAGGTACATCCATTTTTTATCAGACCTTCATAACGAGAACATTATATAAATCAAAATTTAAAATATTTATGAGTATACATATATATATTTATGTAATTATGTTCACAAAAGTCATGTTAGGTTAGTGGTTGAGTCGTTCAATGATAAACGAGGGGTCCTGGGATCAAATCCCAACGAATGTTTTATTTTTTGAATTTATATACCAACGGTTCCATTACCGTTGGTATAGATTTCATATTACCTATACCAACGGTTTCCAAAACTGTTGGTATAGGTCTATACCAACGGTTTTTGGAAAACCATTGGTATAGACCTATCCCAACTGCTTACTTGGCTACGGTTCTCCAAACCGTTGGTATAGGCTATACCAACGGTTTGGAGGCCTATACCAACGGTTCCAAACCGTTGGTAAAGGTTAGTTTTCCAGTAGGGATACGTATTCAAATTAACATTTCATCTGAAGTCTCTTCATCATCAACAATATAACCATTACTCATACAACTTTTTTATTCTCTTTGGGAGATTTCCACTAAGGACATTGATTTTTATAATAACCATTAATTCCATACTTAAATTATTTAATTGTCGATGATGCCAAAAGGAGGAAAATTCTCATCCACTGCATTAACTTGAATATTTATTTTTTCTTTATATTTAACTGATTTCTTTCCTTATTTTACATAGTAAAAACACATATTTGTTCCCTTAATACATTCACTAGGGTGACTCTTTCTACCATATTAACACAAAGGAAACTGAATATTCTTTCCTCCATGGTCTCTATTTCTGAAACTCTTTCTTTATCATCTTTGGTGATTTTGAGAGTTGGTTAAGGTACAAATTATTAATCATGTTCCATGAAAACTTATTTGGCTTCATCACAATATCCTTCACTCCAGTGATCATCTCATTTTATAGCAGGTAAAAAATATTTCCATCACCTTAATCATTAACCTTATTCCTTTTGGTTCACACCATTGACTGAAACCAAAAAGCATACTGTAAGAAAAACTTATGAATATAGAAAAAAACATAATAATGGAAAAATAATCATTGGATTCCAAAATAATTTAACCTGTTACTTTAATCATTGACACATTAGGTTTATCAAAGGTTAGTCATAGTCATATACTACTTAAATATTTTATTTTGGTTCATAAATAATTTGTGAATTCATAATGCATATACCCTAGAAGTGCCAAATCAGGTGTGCAGAAATTCTTGTTGTCATGTACTAGGTTATGCTCAATTCAGTACCAATACACCTTTTATAGTTTCTTACCCCTAGGTACATCTATTGCAAATCCACATCCCCTTTTAATATCAATACAGGGATGTATTTCTATGAAACCACTAACTCTATCATTTACTGAAGTACTAGGATATTTCCTTACACTTTTCCTTATCCTTATACTTACACTTAGACATATACCTAAATATTTACATATAAATATCCCTAGGGGTATCACTAAATTTTTCACATCCTAGTATCCATATGTTCACTAAAACATTCATTTTATACCAACTATAGAGACCCAAGTTTAACACAAATCGATATTACATCATTTTAGATGAATATTCAACACAATATAAAAATAAATACCCAAGGACCATAACAGTTTAGTGCCTTTGGAATCATGGAAGGAAATATTATAACTTGATGAAATATCTTCAATTTTTATTACAAAGATCTTATCATTTAGTACTTCTACTAAAACCCTTTCTTAATAACCTGGGGGAAAGGAAACATAAGATAGGGGTGAGATCAGATTATCAGTAATGGTAAAAAAGAGATATATAAGTATAAAATGATCATAAGGGTATAAGAACATGAGAATAAAATTTTAAGATCATACCCTACATATCATGACCACATACATGTTTCATGGAATAAATATTTTCAGTTCATAAGACATGAATCATAAGGGAAATAAGAGAATAATCCTTGAAAGTATAACATAGGAATAAGATATACAATTTTTGGTAAACGCATAAACATATAAAATTATTTCTATTGTAGTCAAGTAATCAATGACAATGACATTATAGTAATATAGTTTTACTCCCCTTATTATCTTAATAGTCATGGATCACTCCCATGACTATCTTAGTAGACTAGGTTTACTCCTAATACCATATTATTGGAAAATGTCCTTTAATGAACCAAGTTCACTCCCACTCTCTATCCATGTCAATCTCATGAGATATAAATCATCACCCAATTTATTTAAGAGATATATAGGTCCCAACCATCTTAGAATGAAATCATATATACATGTAACACAATATCATGAAAAAACATATCATAACCCATGAAAAGAAATGGGTATTATAAACATGAAATCATATAATAACATATGTAAAAATAGAGTCTCTATACTCATTTTATTAAACCATAACCTGTGAAAAGAAGAGGGTTAAATAAGAATATAACTTGTGAAAGAGATTTGAGTTTCATAAGAATATTACCCATGAAAGAGAAATAGGTTTCATAAACATCATTCCATAAAAACAGAAACCATTCTGAGATATAATATGAATGGAACCTTTGGATCATCTTCCCATAAATTCATAAGTAACAATAATGAATTTCATTCTATATCGAAGATAATTTGGATATATCGTTTAAAAAAATTATTGAGTAAAATATCCTTCTATTCTTAAAAAAATTTAAAACATAAACCCCTTTCAAAACTATTTTATTTTAAATCATATTAAGGAAAATTGAAAACATGTTGAAAACATTTTTCCTTGAAAACAGATAAAATAATCTTGAAAACATTTGGAAAACTTATTTCCTTGAAAACATATAAAAGAATCTTGAAAACAAAAATTTAAAACGGTTCTCCATGAAAACATTTAAAAGAATCTTGAAAACCTTTTTTGAAAACCTTTTCTTTGATAGTAATTTCAAAACATAAAAACAAGTCTTGAAACAATTTTGAAAAACCTTTTTCTTTGAAAATACATTTAAATTTTTTTAATAAATATTGAAAACTTTTTGAAATTCCTTTCATTTAAAATATCCTAAAAACAAATAAATAAGTCATGAAAACATTTATAAAAACCATTTTGTTTGAAAATACTTTGAAAACATATAACGACATCTTGAAAACATTTTGAAACCGATTCATTTGAAAATAAATGGAAGATTTATAAATAATGATTTAAAACATTTTTAAAACATTTTTCTTCATAATTAATTTGAAAAAATATAAATAATGATTAAAAATATTTTTCAACCATTTTTCCTTGAATTCTTATAAAATAAGCATCAATGCATTTTGAAAGCCTTTCTTTGAAAACTTATAAATGAAACATGAAAAAAAATTTAAAAAAAATCCATAAAAATATATAAAATAATATTAAAAGATATTGAAATAATGTTTATTTATAAAACATTTTTAAAACCACTTTAGAAAAACATAGTGTTGAAAGACTATAAGTTTCAGCTTGAAGAGAAAGGTAATGTCATACATTCTTAAAAACAATCTCTTTATTATTTTATATACCAAAGAGTGGGAAGATTGTACAAATACATGAAGATATCATGAATAACCATATGATAATGAACTTCATGGGTGTTCTTGGAATATGAATCATAATATTTCATCAATTGAATCATAATCATAGACAATCTCGATAAATTATGAGATTATTTCAATAAACTATCAACACATGGTAACTTCAACCATAATCCCAGTATAATAAAGTGAAATTAAATGAACCTTGAAATATAATGAAAAGAAATAGATTCATGATATATCATTTACAACTAAATTATATACACCTCGTAAAATAATATAGGTGTGTAACAAAACATGTGTCTAAAAAAGGTAAAATGAGACAAAATTGCATTACCAATATTCTAACATTTTAAACATAAAACCCATGAAAGAAATATCATAAAAAGGATATGTAAATACTCATATATTTAATTATAATATTCATATAATTCATCTATTGGAATTATAGACACCCTATATATGAAATAGGAAGTGAACATGGCTTGTGCCTCACAAAAATTAAAGGTGTAACGAGAAAAACCATACCTTAAGTATTGAATTTCTTCGTACACATAAAAAACTCATGTATAATAAGTATAAGTTTATTATAAATTTAAAATAGAACCATGTTATTATATATAATACCATATATTATTTTAGTATTACTTTATATTACCTGTCTATTAACAATTCCAAGTTACAGTTACGTTCCGGGTAATATTTGCTTGTTTTTCATATACGTTTTGAATTGTAATTCTTGATCCTATTACATAGATAATTATTTACTTATTTAAAAAAATTAAAAGATGATATAAATATCATATATATTCATTATATACTTATCTATAAAAGTTATAAAATATATAATTATTCAATGATATATAATATTCATGGAGAAGTTAGGTCGTACGTATGTATGAATGAGTTTTATATTTTCTTATTATATTTAAAGAATGAATGTAAATTAAATTTATTTAAATATAATATAATTAAATTATTAATATTAAATAATATATATCATATATTTTCAATAATTCATTCCTTTTAATGAGTCAATAAATCACATTTCTTTGAAGAGATAGTAGTGCACATGTCCCCAAACAAAGTTATCATATACCCACAATTTGGAAAGCATGAAGGTATGTTTTATATAAAAATTACATAATAAAAAATTCATAATATATATAATATAAAAATATATTGTTCATCATTATTCAAAAATATGAGAGGTGGTAAAGGAAAAATGAACAACATCATTTCCTGATGTGGTAGTTCTCCATACACAAGAATGGTAAGTCTGATACCAATTTGATGGAAGTGTTTGTAAGTCTAGCTAAAACCATTAATATAACAATATATTAGAATATTTATACAACCAAGATTATTATTTATGAATGAAATATGAATAATTTTTTTGGTGGAGAAATAAAATAAAAGAATAGAGCTCGAGGAAGGATGTTACCTCTTCTTTGGGAAACTCCTTTTGGCTTACACCACAGGGACTCCTTGGATAGAATTATATCGAAAGGTATGATCCATATAGGTAGGGAGTAATTTTTGGAGCTTATTTGAGAATATATTTGGTGGGATAAAGGTATTTAATTATGTGAATAAGTTGGAGGGGTCAGTGACTATTTATATTTAGGAGGAGGGACATTCTTGTAAATTTTTTAAAAGGGAAATCCACCCACGTTTTTCCCATGTCAAGTTGCTAAAATGATAGTTAAACATTTATAAAATATGTATAGGGTCAAACAATAAGTGTAAAATTACTTTTTTAGAAGTATATAGGCTATTTTGGCCTATATGTTTTAGGTTTAGTCCCTTGTTGAGATATTTTTTCTTCTAATCATTGTAATTAATTTTAATCACTTTTACTAACAATTTTGTTAAAACCTAATTTGAAACTATTAGAAATTAGAAATTATTATGATTAAAATAATTGAATAATTTTTTAAAAAAAAATTACAATCATAAAAGTGGAACAAATTAATTAAATTTTAATCTCGTAGACGGGACGACAATGTAGGTGTTTAAAGTAAAAAGGTTCACAAGTTTGTTATGTATTTGTATCCAATTTCAAAGTGATATTGATTAAAATTAACTAATAATATGACTTTAAAACCAATTTAAAATATAATTTATCATTATAAATAAGTCGGGTAAAAAGTAGGTTTGAATTAAAAAACAATATTTTTTACTATTCGTCGAAATATGAAACTTCTCCAAAGAATACAAAAAATTCAACCAAAGTAAATTTTGAAATTAAGATTTAATAAATGAAGTTTATTTTTGTAAAATTATTTTTATAAAAGTGGTAATAATTAAATTTAAAATAGGTTCATCATTAAAAGGAATTAAAATTTCCATTTAAAAAAATACCAATTTTTATTCATATAGTTGGATTTATTCATATCTTATCCCTATAAAATATATTGGATAATTATAAAAAATTTATTTAAAATATAAATTATATATTGTATTAAAAAATTCATCAATAGTGGTTTTTTACTTTATTTAGATAAAATAGTGTTTGTACATAGTTTTCTTAGAAAAGGAATTTTATTATTTTCAAATAGTTCTTACTTTTATTTCAAACTAATTGATAACTAAAGGAATTAATTTTATATACATTTGTAAACCATAGTTTAAAAGTTTATTTAATCTCACTCGTATATTCTATTCTAATGGTTAAGTAAAAAATATAATATTTTAATAATGATTTTATACAATAGTTTGGTAAAACATAATCTTCCATATAACACAAGACATTCAAAGAAATAAAAAATTTATGTATTGCAAGATAGTATACTATTGCGTTAAGAAAAATCTAATCTAGTTTTTTAATATAATAAATGATTAACTTGGCGTTTTGTATGATGCAATCCAAACTTAATGATTTTTTATAAAAAATAATATTCTGTGTTACATTAAATGAAAAATATCAACAAGATTAAATTAATTATAGAAAATAATATTTCACAAAACTTTGGTGTGTTATGATAGAAGGTTAAATTTATGAAAATTTGGTATTTTTGGTATTAACCCAAAAATTCACTTATTTTTAAAAAATATCAAAAAATAACCCTAAGCTAATTTGAACATGATGTTCCAAAAAATGAAATTATTTCATCATATCAAATTAAAAAAAATTTGTAATTTAGGTTTTAATCATGTTCTTGGATAAATATATGTACATTGTGTATCTCAAATGATATAATTGAGATCATACGTTGATGGTCCCTAAGAATTCATATTGTTTTATGTGGATTTGAATATGATTTTAGATTTTAATGTTATAATGGATCTTTATTATGAACCTAAACAAACCTAAATCATATTCCTTGTCACTTTTATGTTATAGTAAGAATTATTAAGACCGTGATTGATAATTTGAGTGATTCATTATGAACCCGTTGTTACCAAAGTCCATTTTTCTAAAACATAGGAATGACGTACCAAAATGGGCATCCTTGGTTATATTATATCATAGTGGACCTTGATATATTCTATATAGTATCATCCAATTCAAAGGATCTCCAATATTTTTAAGCTAACATATAGGTTAGCCTCATTTGAAATAGAAAAGTATAAATGGGGTTTTGTGTAGATAAACAAAAAAATATAAATTATGTGATGGAGATTAATTGAAATGGTGATATATATATATATATGTGTGTGTGTGTGTGAAATGTTTTAATATGGAACTCATTTATTTGTTGATGTGTTATGGGTGTGTTTTGTGTGGATAAATGGGGTTTTGTATCACCAATAATGAATCCAATTATTATATAAGTTAGGTGTAAATTAACCAAACTTATTATTGTTATACGGTTTGGTTGTAATTTCAACCTTGACTATTTTTATTATCTTATAATTGTTTGTTATAATGTAACCCATGTTTATTCTTTTAATATATGTTGGATGAAAAGTTAATGATTAGTATCCCTTTGATTTTGGATGGATTTCATGCCAACCTTCATTATTAGTATCAGGTTTTTTTTTGTGAAATTCTAAATATATTTATTCTTGGGATCAGGTTTGGTATAATGCCAACATTGGTTATTCTTGTGATATGGGTGAGGTGTAATACCAAATATGATTTTTTATTCATGTATATTGTGTATATTTCCAACTATTTTTATTAATGGTAGATTTTTTATGGTAGTAAATACAACTAATATATCTATGTTATGTTGGGTGGGTATAATTTTAACCTTTTTTATAGTGTATTTTTTTGGGTGTAATACCAATCAGGATATCAATCATATGTGTGTTGGGTGTATTTCAAACTTTTCTATCATATTGTTTCAAATTAAGAGATGTGGAAAACATTAAGCCTAAATCTATTTGATGATTTATTATTGACAGATTATTTGTTGACCCATGGTATATTTTAATGATATGTTTAGACTCATCACTGACATAAATAAAAGTACGTATGGTAAACCATGAGTGGTTCGTTTGAACCTAATGATAAAATGAGTATATATTATTGATATAGTTTTTTCAATGTTATGTCATACATGAACTTATATATACATGATTTAATTAGGGGGATCATTTTTCATCACATACAATGTTTTAATAACACCATTTGTGGGTGTCTCATTACATGTGTAGATTTAATGTTCAGGGATACATGTAAGGTAAAGGGACTTATAATAAATAGTTGAGTTGTTATGTGATGTAGAGTGGGAGATAGTATTTTGTTGAGTATTAAGTCTAGTTTTTTTATGTATATATTCATTATTTTATATTATTTTAATATATTTTTTATTTGATCATCCCTTCATGATAATTTACCCTTGATGTATGCTTATATGACATTACAGTTATTTTGCATTCTATTATAGAAACTAATATGTTTCTATATGATTTGAATATAGTTGTAATGTTTATTTGATGATGTTACATTTTTATACTTGTTTAATATTACTTTGTATGCTATTATTTATAGATAAATGATCTAGAGGTTATAGTCACTCTTTGTTACTTCTAGGCCCGCACTACTATACTATGTCATATGTCATATAAGGAGGCGTGTTTAGGGTCATGTGGTGACCCAATCAAGTACTATTCATTTTGATAAAAATAGGGATACTCAAAGTGACACTATGGGTAGTCTATGTATCTATAATTTAATAAATAAATTCATTATTTATAATTATTTTAATGTTTATATTATGATAAAGGTCAATTTACTTTAATATTATCAAATGAGGTTGTTTCTCTTTAGGTTGATGGGGTGAACTATTGATACAAGGGGCCCAAATGGGAAGATTAGTTATTTAAAAGAATATAAATAAATCTATATGTTTTATTATGACTATGATTAATACTCTACAAAGGTAGAATAATTTTTGGGTTTCCCAATGGAATATCTACACACTATGGCACTGAGGTGAATATTAAGAACAATACATGAACAAGCAATATGAGTGTCTAAAATTTAAAAATAATAATTCATGTATCCATCTAAGGTTGAGATAAATATTCTTCTGAAGGAGTATTAATTATTGATCTCCAAAATATAATGGTCACTCATTGGGGGGGGGGGGTTGAGGAATTATATATAATCTAATAGGTAAAATGAATTTGGGTATCATAAAATGGATTAGTTAAATTGTATGGTCAATACTGACATAATTGAATGATCTTCCAGGTGAATAATGGTATATTAATATATTCACCATGTGGTCAATAAGTGAATTAGTAAATTTTTTGATTAAAAATAATAAAACATGAACTTAGAATATAAATGAATGTACTATAATTAAATACATTAAATGGGATTTTAGTATGAGTTTATATTTATTTCATTAGATGTTTAATTGTATCAAATTTATAATTAAAATTAAATAAGTCAATAGATTAAGATATTTTTCTTGAGAAACTATTATAATTATTTATTAAGAGATAGAAAAAAATTAATAAAATGGATAGCCTACTGATACATAGGAAATTTGTAAAAACAATATATTTAGTATGAGTTCCATTATAAAAATTTTGATAAAAAAATAATTTATTTCTTAGAGGCTCATATGATATCACATGATTATAGATTTCATTATTAATTATTTATCATGTCCAATGGCTACTGAGACATGTTGATTAATTGATTTATTATCCTCCAAGGATAAGGTTCATTTCAACATGATTGTTTATTTAAATATTTATATCCATGAAGGCCTAAATTATAGTGTGTTTGAATTAGTTTATTGTGTTATGCATATTCTAACTAAAGGGGAAAGTCAAATACTTTATTCATATGATACTCCTAATAGAAAAGTTATTTATGGGCTTATATTTTTTAACCAAGGGTGGATTTTATTATATTTCTATATGTTTCACATGTGGTGGATGTAAAATACATGATTGATATGTTCTTCCATGAGATGAAGTTATTTACTTGATATACACTTTATAGCCTAAGGGGAAGATAATCTACTTAATGTTTTCATTTCTGATCAAGGGATGGTTTGTCAACATTATGTGCACTTTACCACATGTGGTAATGTTTATTTATTACATGTGGATTTTCTACATAAGGGAATGGTTATCTACCATAAACATAATTTATCACCACATAGAAACTTAATTTACTTGATATGTGATATTATGATAGGGAGAGAATGTAACTTATGTCATGCTTGGTTACACCATGTATTTGTGATAATATTTTAATATATTACTATACTATGAGACATATTTTATTGGTATGGTATAGGTTTAAGTGGGAATAGTCAATGGATATGGTAGCTTAATAAGAATGAAAGAACTAAACATAGAATGTGATTAGTTTTTATTGATTTTTAAAAGTTAATATTAGAATATATTATTATTTTTCCTCTTTATTTCATTATATAAAGTAACTTATATATACATGAAATATGTAAAAACATGCAATTTTACAATATAATTTATGTTTATGCTATCATGGTGGAACCCATTAAGTCATTGTTCATACTCCATTTATGTGAACCTCGACATATATGAAAACCTTGTTGTGGTTTTTTCAGTATGATAGGAACATTTCTAGATGGTTTATAAACTTGAGGTGAAAATGGGATGGGGTTCCTATAGTAGTTATAGAGTTTTAGTCATTAGAAATTATTTAAAATAAAGTGTAAATTAGTTATAGTTTCTCTATAATTGTGGTGAAAATCCATGTTTATATATGATATTGGGACTATTAATTTTATAATATATGTGATTATATTATATTATGTGTATTTTATATAGAGTTTAGATTATTTTTTATTACCATGATAAGATAATTAAACTCAAACTGGTGGGTTCTTTCAATTTTTTACAAGTTTTATTTATATCTAATTTATGATACCTCATGTTAGATTTTTTATATAATCTGGTAATGATGATATTGTTGTATTTTTTAGTCCATATCCTCCCCAACGTTTAGTTTTGTCTCTTAACACAAGTCAATAACCTCTACCATATGGGTATACATGCTTGTGGTTTCACGGTAGTTCGATCTAGAATGTATGGTTCACTTTTAACTAGGGTTATAGTATATCCTAAATCTTATATACATATTATTAAATTATTTTTAATATAAATATCCATAAATAAATACCCAAAAATCTAGAGGTCAAGAATCTTTGGAAGAGTAGATACACGACACATCAACTTAAAAGTAAAATTCATTAAATTTATTTTAATATCAATAATGTAATCATAAATATCATTATACTTTTATAGATTCATACGATACCCTAGGGACATAGATAGAAGAATGCGTGATATAAAAAGATATCAATGGATTAATTAGTTTTAACTCTTTCTAATGAAGTATAAAATAAGTGTCAATAGGCATAACATGATTTTAAAAAATAGGACGATAAAATATAATCACATAGAAGAATGAAATAATGTAAATGATATTATAATATCATGGAATCATAAAAATTTGGCATAGGCATAAAACATGTCACCATATAAATAAACCGATTCTTACTTACAAGACAAAATAACATGTTTTCTTAGAAAACACCTTGTACCCCATACATGGTATCTCAAAAGATATAATAATTATCCAATTTATTTGGAGGATATATATTTCTATGACCACAAATCACATCATAAAATATACATGAATATGAGTGAAAAAATAAAAGAAATCATACATAACTATACCTTTAGAAAACACATGAGAAGGAATAGGGTTACATGATCATATCACAAATATTAATCAAATCAAGCATCATGAAATTATGAAATATAAGTTGGAGTTAGAGAATATTATAAATTCATTTATAAATAAAGAAGAATGGCTTATTATGCTATCCCTTGAAATGAAAATAAAATCATATGAAAGTGGTGGAAGAGTATGTATTGAAATAAACCCCTTAAATGATGTTTTAGGATATTAATAAATAAATTTAAAAGGAGATAAGATCTTAGATACTTCATAAAAACCATATATAAACATGAATAATTTTTTTAAATAAAGATTTTTTTTGAAATAATAATCATCCTAATTAAGGTGCAACAAGATGAATAAGTAAATAGAGAAGTTATATTTTATCGGGTTTGATTTATATAAGAGATTAAAAAGGGAACCTGAAAACCATTCATCTCCCCAAAAAATAAAGGTAAAGTGACACCGAAAAAATAAAGGTAGCATTAATATATGGAATATAAATAACATAAGTGGAAATAAAATTGGGAAAAGAGAGGGGAGAATGCATTAAAGGAGAAAAACAAAAATGAGGGAGTTTCTTTACCTTGGGCCTTGACCCAACAAAAAGTGTATTCCTATCATTTTGAATGATAAAAAGAAATTTATTAAATAATTGATTCATAATTTTATTCATGTATATTTAATTTATTATTATTATTATTTTAATGTATAATAATTTTATTAAAATATTGTGTTCATGTTCACCATCCTAAAGATGTTTGTTTTAGGGTTCCATGTTCGTATCAATTAATCATGTTTTATGGAAGTTCATATAAATTTCACCCTTAACACCAAATGTGTGAAGATATTAATTTTATGAATTTAAATAATTTTAAATGAATAAATTTGAAATATATGGTCCAACATAATGATGGTTTATTGATTATAAATGTGGTCAATTAATGGTTTGTTTATTTATGTGGTTTTACCGTACCTAGTGAAATTAATTTATTTTATTCCATTTTATGATTATTTTCCTGTTATAGAATATGTAACATAATATAATATAATTACTAACATCATTTTCATCAACATAGTGATTTATTATAACAATTCATAATGGTGATAATGGTGGTCTAAAAACAGCATCATTGTTCGTAGATATACCAACCATGAACAGTAAGTTGATTATAAATAAAAAATATTGTATAATTATATTATTTTAGTATTCCTATTTCATTATATTAAATTTTTTAAAATAGATCATTATTTTTAAATTTATAAGATTTATTAAGAAGAACCAATGTAATGTAAATGGAATCAAATGAATAGGAGTTCTTATATTACTCTTCAGGACGACTCCTTTCTTATTCAGCCATGAAATTATTAGGATATTATTTTTATGATACTAAAACATCTATAAAATGTATAAGAGAGTTAGAGATGGAATTTTGAAGAATTTTTAGAATATGGTAAGCTTAAGTCCTGGGGATAAGTTAAGTGGCAAGTAGTGAATTTATAAGACGAGGAGATGGGTGTTTTTCATTAAATATTAGAAAAAAATATTATTTCTCTAAATTATGATAAAAATTGTTATTAAATAGAAAAAGGATTGCGATTTAATATTAAATGAGTAATTAAAATAGTCATCTATATTCTATAAACTCTAAAAAACATTTATATGTATTATTTTGAAGTATAATACATATATGGTATATTATTTTTCCCTTACATATCTAAAAGTTTAATAAAAAACCCTAGACTTCAGTCTTACATAATCTCAACATGACGATTCAAAATAAATAATCAAAACAAATTTCTAAGTATTTTATATTCACTTTCTAAATAAAACATTCATTTTTTAAAAATGCTAAAAAAATGGACACAATCGATTTTATGTCACATAGAATAATTTCCTATGATTTCATAAAATGGAATTATTTATTTGGTTAAATAATTAATTTTTTTATAAAAACATTTTAGAAAACTAAATTAGAGTTATATATTTTAAATTTTTTTGTAAAATTGATTTATAGTGAAAACAAATCATATATGTTTTCCAAAAAAAATAAAATTATACTTTCTTTGTGTGAGATAGTTATTTTATCACACTTAAATATATTTATTTAATTATTTTATGATAAAATTTTATTATATTTTTATATCACAAAGATAATCAAATACTATATTATTATTCCAATGGTCGGTTACTATTTTTATAGTGATGTCACTATTATAATGATTATATTTTGGAAAACACATAACATTTACAAATCCTATAAATACATTCCATTTTTATAATTATTTATTTTCTAAATTCACTCTATATTTTATTCATGGTTCATTTTTAAAATTAAAATATTATTTCTAAAATATTTTTTTCTTATTAAAGTATTTTCCCATTAATTATAATTTTTGGGGACCATGATGCACCAAAATATCTAGTTATTTATTATTTACATGTGTTTCTTACACAATTATATAATCTTTTGTTATATTGAATTTATTAATTCATGGAATATAGTTTTTATACTGATTTGATAATATTATTTTTATCATGTCTGTGATTTATATTATACATATATCAATGAAACATAATTTTCATATCTGAAAATTAGGATTCATTATATTATCCCCCCCTTTGGATATTTAGTAGTATTTCAAGTCAACCCCTTAGTTGTTAATAGATGAGGGTACTTCTATTTTGTTTCATCATAAGTGTCCCAAATTTATCTCTTCATTCTTATGGTTTTTTCAATGTAATTTGATCAGATGAGTTGGCTTGTTGTGTAGAACTTTGTCTTTATGGTATAAAATCTTCACCTGCCAATCCTAAATAGATAAATCCTGATCAAACTACACTAACACGAGTTTTAGTGAATGTAAAAGATTTTTTATATACATAATCAATAAGGATATGTGGAAAACATCATGTACTTGAGATAGGATTGGTGAGAATTATTGGCAATAGGACATATCTCCAATGCAATCAACAATCTTTAAGTGACTAATGTATTTGGTACGTAGCTTTACCTTCTTCTCAAACCTCGTGAATATTTTTGATAAATATATATAAAGAAACAATTTATCTTTAGAACCAATCATTATGTATCATTTATAGTTTTTAACATAGATCTTTTATCAAATTTACACAACTCTAATGTGTTCTTGAATGGATGTGACCTTATCTATTATTTCTTCGACCAGTTTAATCCCTAAATATCTTTAATTCTATTTGTTTTTAAAAACATTTTATAACTTTACTATTCTTCCCATAGAGGTGTTTATATCGATATATATGAATTCTTTAATGGAATATATTTTAATATGATAACACAACCATAGAAATATGTTGATTACATCCTCCTTTGAGGTATACAGAGTTATATATAAGCATGTCATATAGAGTTTGAATAGTACTTTTAGATTAAACATGTGTCTTAGATAAAATTTGTTGTCAAGGAATGTTAAATAATATTCTAGATCTTATAGGTGAACATCAAATCTGGATGAGATATAATTGATAGTATTATTCAATACTACCTCACCAATTATCTTATATATATATATATATATATATCTTATCTAGTTGACCAAGTTATAAGCCTTCCCATATATTGATGAAGTTTGTGATCATTATAAGATGATCCACCACTACCCATATAGAATTGTTCAATTTAGATTCCTTTTAAAGGCCATTGATAAAATCTATGGTGATGATATCCCATTTCCATGTCATTATAGGTAATTTTTGCATCACCTCCTTTAACATTTTCTTTTATTTCTTCAATATCTAGAATACCAAGACATTTATTTCTTTTTAACAATCTTTATATTTATATTATCCCACCATTAATTCACTTTGATATCTCTATAAATTATTTTTATTGTGGTTGTGCAAAGAATATTCATCTATGAGCATCATCTATTATAACCTTATTTATCTCGGTTTCAGATGGTACGTACAATCATGTATAAAATATTAAAAATACATATTTATTATTATTTAACTCTAATATTTCATCTTATATAGCATCCAACATATTTTTTATCTCCATATCCTTACTTTGACCATCCTTAATCTTCTCAAAAATAGATGCGCTAGGGCAGAAAAGGGTATTCCACATAATTTTTCTGAATTTTTTACATCAATTAATTAGTGAATTATTTTTAAAGAGTTTTGTAAATATTTTTTATTTTGTAATTATAAAACCCATTAGAAAAGTCCCTAAATTTTATTTAAAATCAATTATATTTTTATGATTATTATAAAAAACCAATGTAAGAACATGTTTTTAACATAATTTATTTAAAATAACCAATGCAAAAAAATTGTTAGATATTTGATAACCCATGTAAAAATTATATTATTACATCAGTTATAAAATACCTGAATAAAAAACTATTATTTTTTAAATCATTTTAAAAATATAGTTTACCCACCAATAATAGACGAGAAACCATCAAAAATAGCATCAAAAATACAATTCCATAAGAAATATTTTTATCACAACTTGATCTATGTTATTTCTACATTACAATATTAAATTTAAACTTTAAATTTTGTATTAAAAAGAGAGATAAACTAAAATTGAATCATGCATGTAAAATTATCCACCCATAGACCTTGTATATGATTTCAATCTTTCATAATATAAGGGAGAGAGTCATCAAAATTACACAAATTAAAGGAATATATTGAGCACATATTTTTAATATATTGAAAAGATAAATAAAAATAGACTTTATAATAAAATATAACCTTTTATAATTTTATAACTTTACAAAATGAAATTATTTCAAAAATAAATATTAGAACACAATATCCACCTTAAGATATCCCTTATTAATGATTAAAATTCTATTTTAAAGGAATATTTCAATTGTAAATAATAGTTTAAGTATCATCTAAATTCTGGAAATTATAAATGAAGTTATCTTTGTACACACATATTTGATTTGGAATTCCTATTTTCTATTGACCCTCTATAAGAATATCATGCCATATTTTAAAATCGTATGTATGGAATAAAGTTAAAATTTATTATAATATATAATGTTTAAAATAATGAAACTTACATCTCCAGTATTAATTTAAAGAATACATGCATGCCACTACATATGGATCATAACTAGTAAGATTTAATTTCTTTTGAAGTGAAAAATATATCATCAAATGGACAATAATATAAAATATATATAACGTTAGTGGTTATTTTATTAATAGAAAAAACACTTTATGAAATATATTTTCATACCATTCAAAATATGAAAACATCCAATTATAAATTACATCATTATAAAATATTTTATAAATATATATTATTCTTTCATTATCCTCAATTAACTTCATTTTTTGTAGAAATAAATCAAGTCACTGAGATTTAATACACCATTATCATGTCATAATGAATTGAAAGTAGACAACATAACTGAAAGAAAAATAAAATTATTAATTTATATCAATCAAATTGATATAATTAAAATAAATGTGATAATTGACTTGTGTGGAAAATAATAATTTCATTGTAAGGCCTAACATTTCAAAATTTACACGCTCCATGATAATTTTCTTACAAACCATCATAATCATATTACACCCAGAAATTTCATCACCCATTATATGCTCATAGAAATCTAACAACATAGATTCAAGTGTTGATAATTTATAAATTCCTTTAGAAAAAAGTTGTATGCAAAATAGAAGGGGAATCAACATCTTTTTTCTTTCCATATAAAATTTAATTACCTAAAATGTATTCATATATATATATTCTAATTTAACACCAATATGAAAAAAAATTTAGGTATAGTGATAAATTTTCAGAAAAGTATAGATGGACACAGTAAACAATTCCCAACAATTTGAGAAACTATAGAAACCTAATCTATAGTGAATAGTAATCTAGATGAATAATATATAATATCTTATTCAATTACCCTAAAAGGGTCAATATTTATCTACTAATGATTTAGGGTATCCCTAATATAAAATATAGACCAATATGATTCAATATTATTGTAGGGATTCTCACCATATAACGTATAGTAGATGGGATGTAGTGGAGGATAAGGTATTAGTGTGGGATATGCATTTAAAGGTAGAATATTTGTATATATATAAAAATATAGAGGAGTGGGATATGGAGCCTAAAAATATATCTACATATAAAAAAACATACATCATTTCATCTATCATCTTATACATATTTTTGCCTTTAGCTTCTAATATATGTATAGTTTCTTTATATTAATCCCCCCTTTTAGATGTTCCAGGATGATAGATTAATTTTTTTTAATTGATACATATACCTCATATCCTCATTCATGATGTGGTTGTTTAGGATTTCCTAAATAAGTAACTAAAATTTCCATTATTTCCTAATGTAGAAGGTCCCATGTGTTCTATACAACTCAAGGGATTCTTGTATATGATATTTGAAAATTTTATTTTTTATTTACTAAAATATAATGGCCTCAAAATTTACATAAATAATTTAAATAAATCATCAATATATTCAGAACTATACCCCTTATGTATTCTATAATAAATGTTCCCTTGTTTTCATTTGTGGCCTCTTATATTTTTCCTGTCTAGCTGGGGGTGGGGTTTAATATTTTACTATGAAAGAAGTCACGACTTTTGATTTTTTAAAATTATCAGCTATTATTTATTATTATAATAATGGATGCCCTCTATTAGATAAATTATGTGGGTATACAATTTTTATTAGATATCTAGATTTTATCTCCTCATTTTTTATTAATTAAGGGGGGAAATCAATGATATTGTAATTTTTAGTGATTTTAGCATAAAAACATATAAAATATTACATTTCACTTACCAAAAATGAATCATTTCCTCTAATTTTAATAAATTTATTCCATGTATATTCATCTAGAAAAATCATATGTATATATATCACATGTATTTTCATTTTTTTAATAAGAAAATTAACCTAAAGCTAAGGCGTATTTAAAATTCATCCATCTACTAACATGAAAATCTAAAAATTTCACCCCAAACACTTTACTGTCATGTATACCATATGTAATTATATGAGAAGTAATAAAACAAAATATATTAGTATAAACATGTCATGATATGAAAAATAATAAAAAATGAGCCTACCAAAATTGTCTTCCATAGTTGAGCTAATGTCATTTTGATGACACTTCACAAATCATAAATTGTAATGATCACTTTTGATCTATCTTGAATTTCCACAAAACACATAAATTGTTTTTAATTTGGCCCCTATGATTATCATTATCTTAAAACTCAACATATAACCATTTATCCTAGATATAAACAACTTATAATCTTGGAAAACATGTCTTACTAGGTTTACCAACCCAGTAATTCTTCTTTATCCCTATGGATTTGAATGAATCCTATAAAGAATAATGAGGATGATCTTTAGAGGAAGCATGTATAAGGTCATCCTTAGAAGACTGAGGTAAATCAAATGTTTGATTTGGAATAATCATATAAACAAATCTTAAAAAGAATTAGAAAAATATTATTGAAATATAATTTATATGTATAAACATAAATATATATTGAAAAAATGATACAAAACTAAACTAAACTAAAAAACAATATTCATATATCTTAAATAATTTTTCTTAAAATCAAAAAAAAATTACAACATTTATGAGTCAAATAATGATTAAATTAGAAAAATGAAAATTACGTAAAATATTAAACAAATTCAACAGTCAACTAATAGTTTGAATAAAAATTTGTAAATGATTAAAATACAACACAAAACTAACAAAAACTATCATGTTCATTATAGGGGTTAAAAGTAATGATAAAATAAAAGTATAAACATTTATTGAAAAATAAATGATATATATAGTATAAAAAGATTATAAGTAAACATTTATAAAAATCCATCTATTAAATATAAAATTTAATAATTAAAAAATGAAACAAACAAAACAAAACTAAACTAAATAAATAATTTAGCATATTTTTTATAATATTTCACTTAATTAAAAGACTAAAACATTAAATAGTATGGCTATAATTTTTCAAAAATCAAAAAATTAACAATGAATAAATAAATATTACCTATAATATAATAATATTATTAAACTATTTGTTCACATATTCCTTCCTCATGATCATTCAATATAGAACAAATCATTTCCATAATGTTTTCATTAATATCCTCTAGTAATATTTCCATCTAATTAGGGATGTCACATAATTTATCATCATCAACATCAAGTTTTGAATCACCAAAATATTGTTTTTCTTTGGGATATGATAGACCACTGAACATTTGAAGGATCAAGATCAGAGAAATTTGTTCAAATATGTTTCTATGATAAAATTGTTATATACATATTCTAATATATTCATATTTACTAGTGTCATGCTGGTGTCGCCCAAATTTACACAAGTTCTAAGGGTTAAGCGGTCTCTTGAAGTGTATCTTGGGTTGTCGAATCCTGAGAGACCTAAGATGTACCTTTAAACACACAATAAAAAGAGTTGGATTTTTGGCTATGAAGTGGCCAACATGGTTTTGATTTTAAATGGTTTTAAATAACACTAAGAACCCTAAATTAATTAAATTCAATGAAAATGGGTTGATCTTAAGATTATGCTCGAGGAGGACTGAATGAATTTTTACTTCTTTTGAAAATTTTGGTTTTACTAATTCTTGATAAATCCATTCTTCAAAATAACACTTCCTTCATCATTCTCAGGTTTAAGGATAACTAAACTCAATTAATAATACCCTACACACTTATAGAACCAAATTCATGATCTCTCCAAGGTATATGGTCATTTTAGTAATGAGATTATTCTTTCTTAAACAAAGTAAAGAGGAAGAGTAGAAATAATTGAAGAATTGAAGTCTTAAATTAGATAGCCCATTAACAACAATTCGTTCATAAAATAGCATTAAATCCAGCCTTTGAATATTACTATGGTAAACCCATTAATGTTTTAAGCCTCCATTTGTGGTATACTCTCAATGTTGGAAAGAATATGGCTTACAAAAATTCAACTGAAGAAATGAAAACCTGCGAAAATAACGAGCACTCCTCTGTGTGTGAATGAAATTCACACCGATGTGTGAACTAATTCACCACAACTTAGAGATATCACTATGATTTGTGATTATAGATAAATAATGAAATAAATGGTAAAAGTATAAGAGAAATAATTTAATTAGGAACATAGAAATACAAAAAAAAAAGACACTTACATGGAAATTGAAAGCATTACAACAGAACTTTGGCATAATAACATTACAATGAAAACAATGCTCCAACATCTCCAAATACTCCATCCTTACTACCTTAAATAGGAATTTTTGAAGTCTTTGGCCAAGCTCCCATCATCCAATGTTCCTTTAATTAATTTTCTTGGGGAAATGTGGGTGGACAATTAATGCATATGAGACCTTTCAACTCATGCCTCGAAGTGGGAGCCAGCATGCATTCTCCGATCAGACGTGCCAAAATCGAATTCTAGAAAGATGCATTGGAGTGTGACATAGAGGACTTAAATGAATACCCAGATAGCCCCAAAATTCTTGAAATATTTCAGCCCAAAATACTTTGTGGTTCAGGTGATATTATTTAAATAGTGGGTTGTTTTCTGGGCCATAGAATCTGGCCCAGAATTGCATCTACAACTTGGTCTACCTCAATCACCACTATGTAAGACGAATTATCACTGGATTCAGAAGAATTATTTGTTACTATATATGTCTTCTAGACTCACATGAATGTTGGGCTTCATTGGCCATGCATTGGGGGCCCCACATTTTCATTAGTGGGATGATAACCAATCTGCCTTCTCCAGAATTGTTTCCTTTCATCGCCAAATATTACCATCATCCTTTATGAATACTACATTGATCCCTGAATGAAAAATGTTCATATTTATGTTTATATCCATTTCCCAAAATATCAAATTAAAATATGGATAATTAAATTCATTAAAATTAGATGAAACATTGGGCCTAAATTGGTGCACATTAGGCATGAAGTTCACAAATGATGAGAATGGATGTTCAAAATGAAAATCCACTAACTCCGGCCCATAAGATCAAACATGACCATTTAAAACCATTAAAATATAATAAAAATATCTGTTTTTATTGTCTAATCACACCCCTAACTTGATTTTTTCTAGTCCTGATCAAAATAAATCACAGAAATATGAAATTCAAATCCCCTTTTCCAAAAAACATTTTAATACACATTGCTTACCCAAGGGCCACATACGAAAAAAATTATGAAACCCATCAAAATAATTTAAAACAATCTAAGTCCAGAGGCATAACCCAAACCCAAGACCACTCATTTATTTAAATTCATCTCCATATTTCATTCAATTTCAATTAATCATGACGAAGTGTTGTGCATCACAATAGAAATGGGGATTCATTTTGATTCAAAGGGAGAATGATGGAAGCGCTATGAGGAATGAAATCTTAATATTAAGATGTGTATTCATTTTTTTCACTTTCTTTTTTTTGCAATTTCTCCATGGTAATTGAAATTGAATTCAATCGAGTCAACCCATGTAGCAAGACATTGCAGATGACTCCCAGGCTCAATGACTTTTGGGCACCAAGTGAAGCTCACATACTCAGACATTATCTCGAGTTAACTCAATCAAAAACAAACTCAAATTACCACAAATAGAGATAAAATGCCCAACTCCAGGCCCGAAAACTATGGAGTTTCAATCCCCAAGTGTCGAAAGCCACACATTAGGTCAATCCATTTCTCTACGCGCAATTTATTATTTTTTTAATACTCATGTTAAAATTAATATGATCACCAAGCCTATGCTGTTTATTATAAACCCCAAGAACACAAACTAATACCCCACAATCTAGAGGATGTGAAATGGGTATTTTTAAAATAAATGGATGAAAATATAAACAGTAAAAAAACACATCAGATGACTAAAATTTCCGAAAATCCATGAATATGAGCCTAAACTTGCATTAAAATCAGAATCAAGGCATGAAAAATTATTAGATATCCAATTTAAGATTTTTAAATGTGTGTTATTGTATTCAAGGTTAATGAAATTTTTCCTTCCACACATTGTTTTATGCCCAAAAGATAAATTTTTGTTATTTCATCTCCCCCAAACATAAAATAACATTTTCCCCAGTGTTTAAAGAAAAGAAAATTATAAGGGATAGAGGTAGATGAGAGGAGTTCTAAAAGTAATTTTAAGCAATAAACATATAACAAATTCACCTGGTTTTTGAAGTTTAAGTTCATCATGCCTCAGATTACTTCTTTGATCTCTTGGAAGATGTAGGCACCTCCTTGATCGAATATATATCACCCAAAATAGTCCCTGAACAATAAAAAGAAGAACAAACTAAACAAAATAAACAACATAACAATTTATGTAAAACCAAGTATAATTTTTTTAGAGATTTCCTTGTTTTTTATTTTTATTTTTTTTATTTTAAAAATGAAACTGATGATACATTGTATTCTTTATATTTTATGTGTAGGTATTACTCAGGGATCACACTGCGTGACAGGGATGAAGACGGTGCTCCCCTTTCATACCCATCCTTACTCATAAAATAAGAACATGTCAATAAACTATTTTTTTAAATACCTACAAAAACATAAAATAAAATGATGATTCATTGTATTCTTTTAAATTTATGGGTAAGGTATTACTCATGGATCACAACGCCTGACACGAATGAATATGGTGCTCCCCTTTCATACCCATCCTTACTCATAAAAGAAGAACATGTCAAAAATGTATTTTTTTCTCAAACTGATGATACATTTTCTTCTTTAAATTTTTTGGGTAAGGTATTACTCAGGGATCATACCGGGTGACACTGATGAATACAGTGCTCTCCTTTCAAACCCATCCTTACTCATAATAGAATAACATGTCAACAGTCTATTTTTTTAAATAAAAAATGAAGAATAAGGAAACAAAAGATGATTCATAATGATTGGAAATATGAAATCCATGGGTTGCCTCCCATGCAGCGCTTTTTTTTAACGTCGTTAGCCCAACATAGACCCTAAATCTATTAATTTTTTTCTGGTTCATATGTTTTCTCAGTTAACTCCTCCTTTTTTCTTGTTTATTGAATTATTCAATGAATTCTTTTAACCTATGAACATTGATTTTGAATACATGACCACTTGTGGGATCCTGAATCTCTATTTCCCCCTGAGGGTACACATTATACAATAGGTATGGACTATACCATCTAGACCTTAGCTTTCCTAGGTGTAGATGAAGTTTTGAACTATACAAGAGCACAAATTTTCCCGGTTCAAAGTGTTTGACATTGAGATTATTAGATTGGTAGGCTTGAACTATAGATTTATTGATCCTTGAATTTTCATAATCCTCCATCCTATGTTCCTCGAGTTCATTAAGATATAATTTCCTTTTTGTTTCAGCCAATGAAATGTCAAAGTTCATTTTTTTTATTTCCCAAAAGGCCTTATGCTCAATTTCAACAGGTAAATTACATGATTTTCCATAAACCAATCTATACGGTGACATTCCTAGGATAGTTTTGAAAGCATTTCGATATGCCCAAAGAGCATCTAAGAGTTTTTCAGACCAATATTTCCTAGAGGGATTGACAGTTTTATTAATAATTTTCTAAATTTATCTATTTTCCAACTCATCTTGACCATTGGTTTGGGGATACTATGCAGTGGAAACATTATGAGAAATACCATACTTAGACATGAGTGAAGAGAATGGGAGGTTGCAGTAATGGATTTCATGATCACTGATTATATCCCTCGTAATTCCAAATCTAGAAAAGATATGCTCTTTTAGGAATCCAATCACAACTTTATGATCATTAGTCTTGGTTGGAATTCCCTCAACCCATTTTGAGATGTAATCAACAGCTAAGAGGTTGTAGATATATCCCCTAGATTTTTGGAAGGGTCCCATGAAATCGATTCCCCAGTAAGAAAATATTTCAATCCCTAAGATGGGAGTGAGTGGCATTTGATTCCTTTTTGTGATGGGCCCTACTTGTTGAAACCTAGGAAAACATTGAAAATATGTGTAGGAGTCCCATGAGAGGGTGGCCCAGAAGAGACCACACTGAAGAACCTTAGCAGAAGTTTTCTTAGAAGAAAAGTGACCTCCACATGCTTCACTATGATAGAATTTAAGGATGCACTCTTGTTCAGATTCTGGGACACACCTCCAAATGACTTGGTCAGGGTATAACTTATAGAGGTATGGATCATTAAACACATAGTTCCTGACATCATAAAGAAATTTACTTCTATCTTAAGTCCCTAAGAATTTTTGAATGACTCCTGTAACTAAGAAGTTGGCTATGTCCTCATACCATGTGCAGTCACTCATAGAGTATAAGTGTTCATCAGGGAACGAATCAGACACAACACGGTGATTAGATTTTTCATTAAATTCTATCCTAGACAGATGGTCAGCTATAAAATTTTCAACACCCTTTTTCTCCTTGATTGTGAGGTCAAATTCTTGTAAGAGAAGTACCCACCTAATCAGTCTAGCCTTAGCATCTTGTTTCTAGAATATGTATTTTAGCATAGAATGGTCAGCGAACACAGTGATGGGGGATCCTAAGAGATAGGACCTAAACTTTTCTAAGGAAAACACAACAAAAACTAACTCCTTCTCCATGGTGGTGTAGCTGATTTGGGCATCATTTAATGATTTTCTTGCATAATCCATGACATAAGGAGTTTTCTCACATCATTTTCCAAATACTGCACCTACTACGAAGTCACTCGCATCACACATGAGTTTGAATGGAAGGTTCCTATTTGAAGACTTTATAATGAGAGGAGAGGTGAGAAAGAATTTGAGGGTTGAGAATGATCCCTCACAGATTTATGTCCAAACAAATGGATCATCCTTTACTAGGAGAGCACAAAGGGGATGGGAGATTGAATAAAAGTCCTTGATGAATCTTCTATAGAAACCAGCATATCCTAAGAAAGACCACACTTCCTTAACAGTTCTAGGTGATGGAAGGTGGCGAATGATGTCAACCTTTTCTTTATCAACTTCAATCCACCTACCCGAGACTAGATGGCCTAGTACAAGTCCTTCCTTTACCATGAAATGGAATTTTCTCTAGTTTAGGATGATATTTTTATCCTCACTTCTAGACAAAACTTTATCTACATTCCTAAGACATCCCTCAAATGTATCCCAAAAGACAGAGAAGTCATCCATGAAGACCTCAAGAAAATCCCCTGCCATATCTGATAAGATTCCCATATTACACCACTGGAAGGCTCCAAGGGAATTTCATAACCCGAACAACATGTGTTTGAAGGCAAAGGTGCCGAATGGATAGGTGAATGTAGTCTTCCCTTGATCCTCTTGGGAGACCTCAATCTGATTGTACCCTGAGTACCCATCTAATAAACACTAGAACTCATGACCTTTCACCCTCTCAAGGACTAGGTCAATGAATGGTAAGGGGAAATGGTCCTTCTTGGTGAATGATTTTAGCATTCTATAGTCAATTCAGACCCTCCATCCACTACTCACCCTATTTGGAAGAATCTCTCTATCCTTATTGGTTATCACTGTGATTCCTTCTTTCATGGGAACCACTTGGACTGGGCTCACCCACTCACTCTCAGCTATAGGATAGATGATACCAGCTTTTGACATTTTCAAAAGTTTCTTCCTTAATACCTCAATGAGATTAGGATTTAGTCTCCTTTGAGGTTCATGTCATGTCTTTGAATTAGATTCTAGAGCAATCCTATGAGTCCTTATTAGTGGGATAATCCTAGGAATATCAGATAGGGTCCAACAATTGGATTTCTTATGTTTTTTAAGGACATATAAAAGCATCCTTTTATTATTGGATTCAAGAGAAGAAGAAATTACAATAGGTTGTGTTTTATTGTCCCCTAGGAAGGCATACATGAGTGCAGCGGGTAGTTCCTTCAATTTAAGATCAGTTTGGTCCAAAATTTCAGCAGAAGATTGGGACATTGAATCAAGATCGATTTTGTTTCCTAGAATTTTAGATAGAATCGAATCCCCATGTATAGAAATTTCCGCTACAATATTGGTTTGATCTAATTTAGGGATGTAAGTTTGATTGGTCTCCATGAAAGTGGTTTCTTGAAAGGTTTCACTGATTATTGGACCTAAGACATCATCATAAGAGAAATCTGAAAATGATTCAAGACAAGGAGTTAAACTTCCTTCATGTTAAAAAAAGGAAATCATCCTAATCCTGACTTAAACATCCATCAAATATTCTTTGATGTTCTATGGATTCATTATCAAATCTTCTTATCATGTTTACTTCATGAATGTCCTCATCATCTCCTATTTGTGAGCTTGCATTATTGATTTCTAAGTCTAGACTCAAGTTTCCAAAGGTGATGTTCATGTTCCAATTTTGAACTCGGATAACAGAGTTGATTGTTACAAGGAATGTACGACAAATGATGATTGGGTTTTGTTCATTATTTCCTAAGTTTTGTTGGTTTTCAAGGATAATGAAGTCAGCAGGGTAGATGAAGTTTTCAACCTTTACCAAAATGACCTTTAAAATCCACTTTGGAACCTTAATTCTACGATCAGCAAGTTAAATTGTGATAGATGTGGGTTGGAGCTATTCTAGGCCTAATTGGAAGTACACAGCATAGGTATGAGATTGACGCTATAACCTAGGTCACATAAGGCCTTGACATCTTTTCTCTATCCAAGTTCAACATTGATGTAAGGGAAACCCAGGTCTTTCAACTTGGGAGGAATGGTCCCTTGAATGGTGGTACTCACATTACCATCCAAAAGGACTTGGTTTTTATATAAAAATTTTCTTTTTAAAGTGCAAAAGTCCTTAAGGTACTTTGAGTATGCAGTAATGGTTTGAATTGCATCGAGGAGTGGAATTTTCAACTTGACTTGTGAGAATATTTCCCTCAATGTTTCACTCAATTCAGGCTTGGTTTTCCCCCTCATGCATTGAAGAAATGGTGCAGGTTGTGGGGTTTTTTTGAAGGGTTGTTTCTTTGACAATGTTATCATTTTTTCAGTTTGATCATGTGGTTTATTTGAATTTTCATTAGTGTTGGAAGCTTCAGATGGTTTCTGAATTATTTGTTTATTTTTGTCAATTGATTCCCCACTTCTTAGAATAGTCACAGCCTTTAGTTGATCATGAGTTGTTTGAGTGAAGCATGACTGTACCATTATTATTTTTTGTGGAATGGCTTGTGTAGGCATGGGTTCCTTTCTAGTTTTGATGGTTTTAAGTTCTTGTTTCAGGGAAGAGACTTCTGAGTTCATCCTTTCTATTTTTTTTCATAGTTGTTCAAGGATTGGGAGTGGGACAGATTGGGAAGGGGCTTTTGTTTGTTGGGTTATCCCAAGGGGATTCTTTGGTTGTTGGATGGGTTGCTAGTATTGGACTGGAGGATGTTGTTATTAGATTGTTTGTGGTTGGAATTGGTTATGGTTTTGAAAAGTTTGTGACGGGTTGGGGTTTGGTCCTTGTTGTTGGCCAGGTTGTTGGTTATCTTTCCATCAGAAGCCTGGGTGGTCATTATACCTTGGGTTGAATGTGTTTGGGTATTGGGGATTTTGAAAGTTTAGGACATTCACATTAGTAGGTGGTCCCCCTAAAATAACATCCTTGATGGATGGAATGTTTGGGAAGTTGTCTATTTTGTGGTCATGTTTGTCATAGATAGTGTAAACAGGGTCTACAGTTTGTATTTTATGGATTTTCCTATGGTCTATCTCTTCAAACTTCATAAAGAGTCCTGAGAGTTTAGCCTTATGGCTATCCTCTTCTCTATGTGTATGAATTCTATTAGTTCTTTGTGGGTTTTCAGAATAAGGTGATGTTCCCCATGTTTGGTTTTGTTCAGCAATGATTTCTAGATACTCGTAAGCATGATTTGGGGATTTGTTTTTAAAGGTCCCATTACACATCATGTCAATGGATTGTTTGTTCCCCGGGCCCAACCCTTCATAGAAAATTCTCACTTTTTCAGTAATAGAAAAACCATGGTGTGGAAACATGTTTAGGGTGTCTTTGAACCTCTCCCTTGATTCGTAGAATGACTCTCCCTCTTTTTCTAAAAAAAATTTTGATGCTCTTTTTTAGTAAAATGGTTTTGTGATGGGGGGAAGTATTTTTTGTAAAATTATCTTTGCAGTTGGTCCCAAGAATGGATTGATGAAGGTCTCAAATTATTTAACCAGTTATTTTCTCGATCCTTTAGTGATAAAGGAAAGAGCCTCATCTTAGCTGACTCAAGTTGATGTGGTGAGCATATGGTTTCAAAAATGTCAATGAATTCCATGACATGAAGGTAAGGAATTTCTGACTCCATCCCATGGAAGGTTGGGAGGTGGTTTAGGACATGAGTTTTAAATACATAGTGAGAGTCTCCTAGGGAGGCATGACTAATTAAAGGTGGTGAATTAGTCTAGGTAGGTGTAAGTTAGTCATTCATGATTTGATCGACTGCATTCCCCAATTTTGGGGCTGCCTCATTTGGATTTCCATTTTGGTTCCTACCTGGGTTTATGAGTTGGTTTCTTTGAAGACCGTCCATTGAAATTGACTCAATCTTTGACGCTGATGTATAATGAAGATTAGGATCCAATGGTGTACATGACTCCGCTATCCTAGGACATTCCACTCTAACTAGTTTGTTTGATTTATCGCGGGTGTAGGCGGACATGCGCCAAAAGAAAAAAAAAGTGAGAAAGGGAAAAGATAAGATATCTTGGGTGAGAATAGAAGAATGGGGGTGAGGAAAGAATTTTTTGGTCTAATAAACTTACTTGGTCCCCATAAACGGTGCCAAAATTTGGTGTCGCCCAAATTTACCCATGTTCTAAGGGTTATGCGGTCACTTGCAGTGTAGCTTGGGTTATCGAATCCTCAGAGACCTAAGAAGTACTTTTAGACACACAATTAAAAGAGGTGGATTTTTTGCTATGAAGTGGCCAACATGGTTTTGATTTAAGATGGTTTTAAATAAAACTAAGAACCCTAAGTAAATTCAATTCAATGAAAATGGGTTGATCTTAGGATTATACTCAGGGTGGACTGAATGAAGTTTTACTTCTTTAGACAATTTTGGTTTTACTAATTCTTGAGGAATCCATTCTTGAAAATAACACTACCTTCATCATTTTCTGGTTTGAGGAAAACTAAAATCAATTAATAATCCTCTACACACATAGAGACCCAAATTCATGATCTCTCCAAGGTATATGGTCATTTTAGTACTTAGATTTAGCTTCTTTAAACACAGTAAAGATGAATAGTGGAAATAATTGAAGAATTGAAGTCTTTAATTAGTTACCCAATTAACAAAAATTTGTTCGTAAAATAGCATTCAATCTAGCCTTTGCATCTTCCTATGATCAACCCATTAAAGGATCAACCATACATTGACATTATACTCTCAATGGTGGGCCGAAGATGGCTTACAAAAATTGGACTGAAGAAATGAAAACCTGCAAAAATAACAAGCACTCCTCCATGTGTGAATGAAATTCACACCTATGTGTGAACCAATTCACCACAACATAGAGATATCACTGTGATTTGTGATTATAGAGAAATAATGATAGAAATTGGAAGAGTTTAAGATAAATATATTGATTAAGAACATAGAAATACAAAAAATAAACTTACAAGGAAATTGAAAGCATTACAATGAAACTTTGGCATAATAACATTACAATGAAAAAAAGCTCTAACAAACCTAAATACTCCATCCCTACTGCCTTAAATAACCATTTTGGAATTATTTGCATGATCCCACATCATCCCATGTGCCTTTAATTAATTTTGTTGGGGAAAGGTGGCTGGACAATTAATGCATAGCAGACTTTTCAACTCATGCCTCAAAGTGGGAGCCAGTATGCATCCTTTAATCAGACGCGATGAAATCACATTCTAGAAAGACGAATTGGAGTAGTCCCTAGAAGACTTAAATTAAGCCATAGATTTCCCCTAAAGGTCTGAAACGTTTCAACACAAAATACTTTGTGGTTCGGGATATATGATTTAAATGGTGGGTTGTTTTATGGGCCTCAGAATCTGGCCCAGAATTACATCTTCAACTTGGGCTGCCTTAATCACCACCATTTAGGATGAATTAGCATTGTCTCAAGGAATATTATTTGTTCCTATATATGTATGATATCCTACCATGAAATTTGGGCTTCATTGGGACTATATTGTGGGCTCCAAATTCTCATCAGTGGGATGATATCCAATCTCCCTTCTCCAGAATTGTTTCCTTTCATCGCCAAATATCTCCATCATCCTTTATGAATACTCCATTGATCCCTGAATGAAAAATGTTCATACTTATATTTATATCCATTTCCCAAAATATAAAATTAAAATATATATATATTTAAATTATTTAAAATCCGAGGAAACATTGGGCCTAAATTGGGGCCCATTTGGCATGAAGTGCACAAATGATGAGAATGGATGTTCAAAAATAAAATCCACTAACTTAGGCCCATGAGATAAAAAATGAACATTTAAACCCATTAAAATTTAATAAACATATGTGTTTTTATTGTATAATCACATTCCATGTTCATGATGTTTAACATTATTTCTAGGTACAACCCATTTATGGTTGAACACAAGAACTTGAAATTTAACATAATCAATCTCTCATATATCTTAAATAACTCTGTAAGATGCACTTAATGAAGAGATTTTTTTATCTTTTACACTCAAAAAATGTTTTTATTCAAGGAATACTAATACACTACTATTCTGAACTATCCTATTATCCTGATATTTGGTATAAAATGTATATCCATTAATATTATACATGTACCATGTCACCACTTTTAAGATTAGGTTGCCTGCTAACTATCTCAATGTTTCTAACACATAAAATCTACCATACATGACCTCATTAAACCATTAAAAAAATATACACAATTAATACTCACATATCATTATTCTTAATATATAAGTTATTTTAACACATTAATATGTGATGTTATATATGGTTGATCATCGTTGATGTTATTTAAAATGTATAACTATTTCTTCTTTTTTTATTCACCCATCAAAGATTTTATTTCAATTCATAGATCCCCTTTCTCTCAAAACTGACTCATTCATATAAATATTTTGTAAAAATTAAATACTCTATTGTAACCAATTAGGTTTTAAAAAAACTCTACAACATCTTTAGAAATATACTTCTCAATAATGGTGGCTTCAGGAATAAATGGATTCATAACATAACCCCTTACTATCTTCATATACCCTTCAAAAGGACCCATCCAACATTGATATATAGAATAAAAAGTTTTATTTATCATATAAAATGGACTAATAAATGAATCATTATACTAATAAATGTTTTAAAGTACATTTACAATTGAAAAAATATATGACCTAAATCGTTATATAAATTTTTAATAAAAATCAGAACCATGACTTTGTTATAAATGGAATTGAGAAAATAACAAACTTTTATAATGGTAATTTTCAAAATAATGGGTTTTAATCCTTATAATGAAACTAGTTGGAGTATTTTTAATATAACATTACAACTATGATATCTCATGCATGTTAACATCAAATCATTTAGTAATATAAATTTCTTTACATTTGAATAATAACCCTGAGGCACTTTAATACCATGGAGGCACTAAAAACTGATTTTCCCCCTCTTCGATAATATATTATATGATAGAGGTAAATATTTTCATTTTCTATTAGGAGTTGGGGATAAAACTAAATATATTTCCATTTTTAGTAATTCTGATTTTTCATTCAATCTATCCTTTATATTGAATTTAATATCTAACAATGTTCTAATCAAACTATCACATATATTCTTATAAATATGCATCAAATAAATGCTATTTGTGATCACATGATATCTCTAATATAGATTCTACAAAAAATATTGACCATTAATTCTATATATTTCCATCATTTATGGATCTTTATCTCTTCCCAAATATAACATTAATGCATTTTACTCCCTTCAAATATTGATTAGTTGAAAATGATTTGGAGAGATATAAAATTATTATGAGTCATTTAATTAAATTTATAGTCATCAGAAATATTATCCACAAAAAAAATTTGGGAACTCATGTACATAAGTTTGTTCTTATTTTTTAATTGAAAAAAATGAAGTCCCTTCTTCAAAATTTGGAAAATATTGGACACCCTAAACATGATATCTAGGAAAATTTCCATATGTTGGGAATTCAATTATATTAAAAATAATCATTACATCCAATTGAAAATATTCCCTTATAAAAGATTTATAATATTTATTACCTTCCTCTTATAAGTGTTTAAAATAATTAATTAATGATGATAATAAAACACCAATATCATTTCTAGACTCTTTAGGTCCATAAATCATTAAAAATAACATTATATAGTACATCTTCATAAACAATTCAAGAAATAAGTTGTAAATTATCAATGAAATATACCATGAACAATATTTGTTACTAATTCTTGGATATAGATTCATTTTATCTATGCACAATCCAAGTATGATATTTCAAAATTTAATTAAAAATTTAAAATTTATTGATTAGTTTTCATTAATTTAGAAAATTAGTTGCATAGCATAATTTTCTATCTGATATTCACTTATCTTCATTCCATATTAACCTTTTCCATAATTTAAATTTTAAAATAAATATTTTTAATGACTAATTATAGAAAGATACCAAATTTCAATTGCAATTGTCCTGAAACATTACATTAAAGATGAATCAACTTATAACATATATCATCATTCTTAATATCAATTGCTTCACAATATAGTAATATGAGACACAATGATTCTAAATTATAAAACATAAAAGGGTTATATTATATTACATAATAATTGATTACAACGGTCCCTAAAATTTAAATATTTGGTAAATAATAAAATGATAAAAAAAATTACTAATTGTAAAAAAATGAAAATTAAATAAAGACATAATTCACATATCAGTATTGTTATTTAACATTACAATTAACTAATTCCATATTATATAAAAAATATAATTTTCTACATGATAACTGATTGATTATAATACAAATATAAAATAATTATATTTCATATTATAATACCCAAAAAAATAAATACCTAGAGAATTTATAATAATTTACAAATATTGGTCATAAACCATGATGTCAAATATATTTTCCATCATTAATGGAATGATATCTAGATTTAATATAACTATAAGATTTTTAGCCTAGAAATGAATTCAATAACTATGAATGTCCTCCAAAAATATTCTTCCTCAGTAGAATGATTGTCTTCAATCCATTAATTATATCAACTTGGTTATTTCACATGTATATAGGGAATCCAATTAAGTTGTTTATGCCCTATCAAAGACTAAAATTAAGTAAATGAGATCCATGTGGCTATTTAGGATCCAGTAATTTTGTACACCCATTGTGGGTGTGGATATGCAAGGTGTGATTCACTCCCACCATTGTAAAGCCCCTTCTAACTTATAAATTGTTTTTTGGTTATTTTCTCTAATAAATTTCAGCATTATGCTCACTTGGATCCTAAACCTTTTGGGTATTATAAATGAAAAAAATTATCATGTCTATGAAATATAGATTTTAGGTTGTATATATATTAATACCAACACACAATACATATTTCAAAATAAATTAAACTTTGTGAGATATAGAGGATGAAATATATGAGATTCAGAACATGTCACAAAGAAACTGAAGGAGGAAACTGAACGTGGCAAAACTCTATTCAAGGTTACATAGGATGGTAGATATGGGGAAAGAATAGGGAGAGTAGCCCCTAAATGAAGTAGGGGATGTTTTTGGATGGATTTTGGGGGTGGTGATAGAGAGTAGATACTAAAGGGTTAAATAAATTATTCTTAGGGTTCTGTATGTAAGAGAAAACTCTCTGGTGTCATGTGAGTAATACAACAAAAAAGATGCATTCCTGATATTTTAACCTTTTTAAAAAGTATTTCTACTCTATTTATTTAATAAACAGTTTTAAAAACTAGATTTTCATATGGTTTAATTAATTACTAACTTGAAATACTTCATCCTTTAGTTTTTAACATCTATTAAACAATGTGAACACCCATTTATAATGTCAGTTTCAAAAAATTGATGCTATGAATGTATCATTTTAAATAATGTTTATATTAACGATGGTTTATAAATGATATATGAATTGTATAATGTGAAATAATCTTTTATGATTCCTATTTCTATCATTTACATGTCTAAGAATATTTTACCCTTCTTAATCCTCATCATGGATAAGGTTGCATGATATTTTTAAATTAGATCCCCTTCCACCTTATTCACCTTTCTATTATGGTAATGGATTGAGAGTTAATAGTCCTTGATCACGTCTAACCATCATTTTTCGTGAATATTGATCTCCATATGTGTGAATATATACTTTAGTAACTTTTATTCTTTATACATGTCACACTTTTATCCATAGGTATAATGCCTCCAAATATTTAATGTGAAGATTACTATATTCAAATCTAGAACATGAATTGGGTAGTTTTTATCATTCACTTTCATCTGTCCTGAAGCATATTTGATTAATTAATCATTTTTAATGAGGATAAAACCCAATACCTTTAATGATATATCAATGTGCATCTTAAACACATCCACACTTAAGTTTAGAGTAAGTATATGTATAGTGTTTCTACACTCCATCAACTCCTTGAATCTCATTTCAAATCCATATATCTAGAAATAATTACTCCTTTCTTTGTTAACTTTGTTATAGGGTTTGAAAATAATGATATGTTCCTCTGAAATCATCAACAGTACGAAGTTATTTAAAGAAACCTATGGATCTATAATACATATTTTGGTTTGGTAAATTATTTTATTTCCTTTTTTCAGGATCCACTAATATCCCTATGCTTGTTATAACATGAAATAAGGATGTAACATGCTCCACCTAGAAGTAAAAGTTACAATAAATTTCATATAAATTATAACATACACAAAATATTAAGTGAAATACTCAAATTCTACTAATTTCCTCAATAATTTTATAGAATATTAACACATTATCGATAAATAACACGAAATATTATAATAATTTAATCTATGATGACTTTATTCATTAATTCTATAATAGATTTTATAGAATTAGTGAGTCCTAAAAGTATCACTATGAAATAATAGTGTCCATATTTTATTTGAATATAAGTCTTGTGAATATCCTCCCCCTTCACCTTTAATTAATGATATCCAAATTAGATATACAAATTTAAGAAGTACTAATACACATGTAGTTGATTGAACGAGTTTTCAATCTACAAAAGATGATACATGTTCTTTATAATGATTTTTTTGAGATCATGATAATCAATATAATGACACAATAACCCATCCTTCTTTATGAAAATAAATACTAGAACACCACATAATGGTACATATTTTCGTATGAAACCCATTTCTATATTTTCTAGAAGTTTCTTTTTAGTTATTCCAATTTATTGGGGGAAATTCTCTATGTACTCTTAGATATGGGTAGAGCTCCGACAATGAGTTAGATTGAGAACTCAACCTCTCGATTAAGAATATGACTAGGAAACTCTTTGGGGAATACATAAACATATTCCTTCATAATTAAAATATATTCAAGGATGATCATTTAATTTGTATCAATCATTTAAACAAGATATTATTACTCATAAGGTAATAATATCCATGATTGAAAAGGGATTTAAAAAATATATTCATCATTATCCTTAATTTGTATAGAATTAGAGTATGATTTATGATATGTAATTTGATTTAACTTTCATCGTAATTGATGTTGGATATATATAAAGATAGGAAATCCATGCTTTTTATAACATCAAATTCTATTAAATGGAACATAAATAGGTTTTCTATTAGATTTTTCCCATAAATGTTAATTTGAGGAGAGTAATATACTTGAGAAAAAATGATTTCACAACTATGTGTTTTCACTTATAACTCAACTACCATGTCCTAGGGTGGTTATTGAATATTTCTACTGAATATGCATGACGTGAAAGAATATGTAGTTTCATAATCAAAAGGGATGTTTTTTATTATTAGATTACTAATAAGTGTACCTTTCACCATTTTATTTTCATGCCCCACATTAGAAATGGTGATCCTATAAGCTCATCCTTTCTCTCCTGGACTTGGAGGTTTTTATAATCGATTATCTTCAATGACCCTTGCCTTAGTGAAATAATTATCATAGAATCCATTTTACTTATAATTGAAACATTATAACATATGTGGAGGATTTGTTGGAACCTTACATTTTTCTATAGTATTAGTTTTATTATTTATCATCCTTATACATTAATTGTCTTTATTTCCCACCACTCCGCACTTTAAAAATATTCTCATTCCCTTCAGAAACCTTCCAGGGAGCTTCTTCCCACACAATTTGCATTTGGGTAGTTTAATTTTCTTACTTACATAAATCAACCCATTTTTATTCTTTAATTAAACTTTATTCTTATATTTATATCTCAATCCCCAAAACACCATAGAGAATCACTAATGTATATCTAAATAATAAGGACATGTATGAATATTTCATTATAGAAACCAAAGTCTTGAATTCCTAAAACATTACAAAGGCTTGGATTTAGTCAAATAAAAATTAGTAAATATCTCTTTTGAGTTAAATAAAAAATCAAAAAGATTTCCCCGCAATACTTGTGAAGTTTTTCTCATAAAAACTAATTGTTAATCCTCTCACTTCTTGTTTCCAAGAAATGATATATCAATTTTAATATGAAGAGTGTGGGAAACATATTTAATGAAATAAATTTTCATGAATACATTCCACTCCACTAATTTGAGGTCTTTAGTGGTGTTTATATTCTTGATCAGTTTCCACTACTGATCAATTTCTCCCTCTAGGTGATATACAACAAAGATTAATTTCTATTTCCCAGAGCATTTGAGAATATAATTTATCTTCTCAATGGAATTAATTGATTAATATATGATTAATGGATTAAAATATGGAAAAAAGTAGGGATGTATTATTCACATAAATGACTCCACTAAACCTTTTTTCTTACGATAATAAGGGAATACCACTTTATTTTTATTATTATTAAAAACATTAGTAAATATTTCAAGTACCTTCATGAGGTTCTTAACTCCATCTCCCATCGTATTAGGCATATCATTTATGAAATCATTACACTTCAAATCACATTGTTTTTTGACATGGTTCCTCTAATTTATATACATTTACAAAAAAATGAAAATTAGTGGTGATAGTACTCAAATTATTAATCATAAAAAAGAAAAATCATTAACATAAAAAAACAGATTATACATTTCTTTTATTTCCTAAGATATTTATTTCCAAATTTTAATCTAGTATATTCAAGGTGTATTTTCTTTTGGGTACTCTAGAATGATCACCGAAAGTATCTATATTTTTTAAGATACAAACTATAATGATTTTCATGTCATATGCATATTATTATATGATTTTTAAAATTAATATTAATCAATAAAAAACCAAACATCTAGAGTTATAGAATCTTTAAAATATTATATACATGATACATCAACAATAATATAATCTAAATTAACTTTATTTCGATATCCATAATGTGATTCTAAATCCATTTGTTAATTTATTAATACATATGGTTTCTTTAGTATATACATTAATGAAAAGGGTGAGTGATAATTCCTAATAAAGGAACAATCCTAGAAAAAGCATGATAATGAAGTATAACATATAAATCAATAGGTATAGAATGATGTTATAAAAGTGTGTTATTATAGAAAATGACATGGAAGAAAGGAATTAAATAAATGATTTTATAAAATCATGGAATCATGAAAATGTGGCAGAAGAATAAAATGTGTTTTTATATACATAATTAAATTCTACTACAACGATATTATAGAATAATGTGTTAGAATAATAATATGTGAAACATAAATTTTATCTTATTATATATAAGAATCACCTAATCAGTTTCAGAACTATATAATTTTGGTACTACCTATTTCATAGTAAATTATAAATGAATATGTGTACAATAACAAAAGAAATCATATTTAATAATATCCTTAATAAAACCCATGGGATGGTATAGGGTGAAATAATAATATCACAAAGCACAATTAAAATAAAAATAATAATTTATCCTAATATAAATAGGTATTAGGGAATATTAAATTATCATGGATGAATAATGATGAATGTTTCATCATATTACAGCATAAATAAAAATAAAATCATATGAAATATGTAAAAGAGTGGGTATTTAAAAGAACCACATCAATGCTAATTTAACAAATTGGTAAATATCATTCAAATGAGATAAGAGAATAAAGGTTTACTTAAAACCTAGATATGAATAATAAAAATTATTTACTAAATAATAATGTTTGTATAAATAATGATCATATTAACTGAGATGCATGAAAATAAATAACTAAATTTAAAATTTCTATTTTATGAGGTTTGATTTAAAGTATATTAAAAAATGGAACAAGTAGATCAAAAATATCCCAAGAAAAGAAAGGTAAAATGAAAATTTATATATAAATAATGTATTTATAAATGTAATATAAAAAATAAGTGGAAAGAATATATTAGAAAAGATAAGGGCATGCTTTAAAGGAGAAAATTAAAGTGAGGGAGCTCCTATACATCATGTACTAACTCAGCTTAAAACCCACATTAACATTCTGAATGATCACATGAAATTTATTAAAAGAATGATTCAAAACATTTTTCATGTATATTTCATTGATTATAATTATTTAATATTAATTTATAATCATTTAATTAAATCATTATATACATGTTTCTTATCTAGAAGATGTTTTCTGTACAGTTCTATGGTCTCATAGATTTGTCAATAGTTATGGATGTTTGTAAAAAATGATTCCATAATTCTAATTTTTTTAAGATAAAGTGTTCATGTCACTCAAGAAGATAAAATAGCTCCAATTTTCATAATGTATGTAATTAAAATCATGGTTCGTTAAGCATAAATGTTGCTGATTAATGGTTTTTTCATTCAAGTGATTTTATCCTCGATGGTGAAATTAATTTTTTAATTCATTTTATGATTATTGTCCCATTACAGAATTTTAATCTTAAGATAATATAATTTTTCAATTCATTTTTAACAAAAAAAATAACTTGGAATAAAAATCCATGAATGTGGAATAAAAATTTGAAAACATTATCCCTATAAATGGGAATACCGACCACGAATGGATGTTCGTTTATAAAAACCAACTATTATTCCATTATAATGATTATAAATTAATATTAAATTAGATTAATAGCATTTATTTCATGAAATTTAGACATTTTTATAGATTTATATGATGTAATAAGAATAAAAGAAGAGATAAAAATAACAAATCAAAAAGGATTTCTTGTTTACACATAATGATGACCACATTCACAATCAACTACAACCTTTAAATGATGGTTTCTGATGTGACATGAATATCCAAAACATGGTTAATAGAGTTGGGGAAGATTTTTGGAATAATTTTTACAAGGTAAGAATATAACAGTATGAGTAGAAGTCAAGTGGTGAAGGGTTGTATTTATTAGATTGGGAAGGGATGTTTTTGAATAAAATATTTGAAAAAAAAATTGTTTCTCTAAATAATGATCAAACTTTTGATTCAATGTTATATATATTTTTATTTACCAATAAATATGTGATTGAAATATTTATCTAACCTCTAGAAACTCTAAAAAATCATATATACTATTAAATATGTTGTATGTATATGATACTTATACAATATTTTACTATTTACAAATGTATTTGAAATTTTATGAAAAAAAACATAAACCTTTCCAATTTTCAACATTTTTATTCCAAAAATGATTTATATTTGAGAAAAATTATTTTATAAATATGTGAAAATTTAATTTCTAAAAAATTATATATTTACTAGAAAATTTTAAATATCATGAAGCGATAGACTTGCAGACCCATGGAAAAATTATGAATGTTTTCATAAAATTATATATTTTATATGTATAATTCATTAAGGTTTTATAAAACTATTTTATCAAAATAAGTCCAAATTATATTTTATTAATTTTATTATAAAAATTAATTTAAATGATAAAAAAATATATATGATTTCCAAAAAAAATAAACCATTGGTTTATTTATATATAATATTTATTTTATCATATTTAACACTTTTTATTTATTTATTTATTTGATATAAATTTATTATAATTTTATTTCATAAGATACTCACATATTATTTTATTATTCCAATAATCATGTTACTATTCTAACTATTATATTTTTCACAATCATAAAACATTTTCACAACCTATAAATACCTCTTAATTATGTCATTTTTTATTCACTAACTTAAATCTCCATCACTACTGGAAATATAACATTTCCCAACGGTTCACAACCATTGGGAAATACCCTCTAACCGTTGGTATATGATATACCAATGGTTGTGATAACCGTAGGGAAGTAAGCCGTTGGGAAAAGGTTTTCCCAACGGTTTACTGGAAACCGTTGGTATAGGCTCAGAAAAGCCACCATATCCCAACGGTTCTTCCAAACCGTTGGGATAGTTTTTCCCAACGGTTTGGGAGAACCGTTGGGAAATATCAATATCCCAAACTCTTTCCCAACGGGTTAGAACCGTTGGGAAAAGAGATATTTACCAACGGTTCAATGAACCGTTGGTAAAAACATCTTTAGGATTATATGCCAACGGTTTTAAACCGTTGGCATACCCTATGCTTCAAATTGCAGCACCCTACAATTTGCACAGCCCCTGTCCAACTGGCCCCTCTCCATCAGGCCTCATTTTGACCTCATTTTCAATCCAATTATTGTACCTGCAATAAAATAAAACATACATATACCATTACGAACAAATTCATACACATTTAACATATAATGGATCCTGAAACTATACACATCCATAATTAAATTAGAATTCATAACGTAATTATAAACGTACATAATTCATATAGAATTCAATTTAAAATTTAGATGACAATTATATGTGGAATCCGAAATTCAATTCATAATTTGATCGGTTTTTTCTATACCATATATTTTTACCTCAAATGATGTCCATTTTAAACAAAATACATACACCTGAAGTGATACCGGCCACACCGCACCTCAGATTGAGGCGGGGTTGACTCGTACACGTCACATTTGACCCATGGATCGCTGTGCTAATGTATCGACACAATCCGAATGCGTTTGGTCGGTTTTCCGTATGCCAGTTGATGTATTTCACTTAAAATGACGTCCTTTTGAAACAAAAGACGGACACTATGAGTGGTGCTGACCACACCGTGTCTCCAATTGAGGCGGGATTGATTCGTACACGTCACATATGACCGATGGATCATTATCCTAAATTTTAAATGGAAACCGAATGTGTTTGGTCGGTTTTCCGTATGTACTTAAAATTTTGTCCATTTTAAACAAAAGAGTGACACTTAGACTAATCCTGGCCACACCGCGACTCAGATTCATCCCGGGTTGGCTCGTACATGTCACATATGACCCATGGATCGTTGTGATAAATTATCAAAAGATTCCGAATGCGTTTGGTCAGTTTTGCGTATGCCAGTTGTTCTTTTCATTTATAATCATGTCCATTTTAAACAAAAGAGACAGAGTTAGAGCGGTGTCGGCCACACCGTGTCTCGGATTAAGACGGGGTTGACTTTTACACGTCACATATGACCCATGGATCGTTGTGCTAAAGTATCGGTAGAATCCGAATGCGTTTGGTCGTTCTTCCGTATGCCAGTTGATGCCTTTCACTTAAAATGATGTCCTTTTGAAACAAAAGACAGACACTTTGAGTGGTGTCAGCCACACCGCATGTCGGATTGAGGCGGGGATGATTCTTACACGTAACATAGGACCCATGGATCGTTCTCCTAAAGTTAAAATGGAAACCGAATGCGTTTGGTCGGTTTTCCGTATGTACTTAAAATGGTATCCATTTTAAACAAAAGAGATCCATTTAGACTGATCCCAGCCACACCGCGACTCGGATTGACCCGGGTTGGCTCGTACACATCACATATGACCCATGGATTGTTGTGATAAATTATCAAAAGATTGTGAATGCGTTTGGTCGGTTTTGGGTATGCCAGTTGTTCTTTTCACTTATAATCCTGTCCATTTTAAACAAAACAGACAAAGTTAGAGCGGTGTCGGCCACATCGCGCCTTGGATTGAGGCGGGGATGATTCATACACGTCACATATGACCCATGGATCGTTCTCCTAAAGTTTCAATGGAAACTGAATTCGTTTGGTCGTTTTTCTGTATGTACTTAAAATGGTGTCCATTTTAAACAAAAGAGAGCCACTTAGACTGATCCCGGCCACACCGCGACTCGGATTGAACCTGGGTTGCCTCGTACAGGTCACATATGACCCATGGATCGTTGTGATAAATGATCAAAAGATTCGGAATGCGTTTGGTCGTTTTTGCGTATGCCAGTTGTTCTTTTTCACTTATAATCATGTCCATTTTAAACAGAAGAGACATAGTTAGAGCGGTGTCGGCCACACCGCGTCTCGGATTGAGGCGGGGATGATTCTTACACGTCACATATGACTCATGGATCGTTCTCCTAAAGTTTCAATGGAAACCGAATGCGTTTGGTCATTTTTGCGTATGCCTGTTCTTTTCACATATAATCCTATCCATTTTAAACAAAACAGACACAGTTAGAGCGGTGTCGGCCACACCGCTCCTCAGATTGAGGCGGGGATGATTCGTACACATCACATATGACCCATGGATCGTTCTCCTAAAGTTTCAATGGAAACCGAATGCGTTTGGTCGGTTTTCCGTATATACATAAAATGCTGTCCATTTTAAACAAAAGAGAGCCACTTAGGCTGATCTCAGCCACACCGCGACTCGGATTGAGCCCAGGTGGGCTCGTACAGGTCACATATGACTGATGGATCGTTGTGATAAATTATCAATAGATTCGGAATGCGTTTGGTCGGTTTTGCGTATGCCAGTTGTTCTTTTCACTTATAATCTTGTCCATTTTAAACAAAAGAGACACAGTTAGAACGGTGTCGGCCACACCGGTCCTCGGATTGAGGCAGGATTGACTCATACACGTCACATAGGACCCATGGATCCTTGTGCTAAAGTATCGACACATTCCGAATGCCTTTGGTCAGTTTTTCGTATGTCAATTGATACTTTTCAGTTAAAATAACGTCTTTTTGAAACAAAAGACAGACACTTTGAGTGGTGCCAGCCACATCACGTCTCCGATTGAGGCGGGGTTGATTCTTACACGTCACATATGACCCATGTATAGTTCTCCTAAAGTTTCAACGGAAACCGAATCCGTTTGGTCGTTTTTTCTTATGTACTTAAAATGGTGTCCATTTTAAACAAAAGAGAGCCACTTAGCCTTATCCTGGCCACACCACGACTCAGATTCATCCCAGGTTGGCTCGTACACGTCACATATGACCCATGGATTGTTGGGATAAATTATCAACAGATTCGGAGTGCGTTTAGTCGGTTTTCCGTATGCCAGTTGATGCTTTTCACTTAAAATGACGTCTTTTTGAAACAAAAGACGGAAATTTTGAGTGGTGCCATCCACACCACGTCTCCGGATTGAGCTGAAACCACCTTGAAACATTCTAATTATTATTCATGACGTGTATGCGTAGACGGCACATCAATTGGACGTGCGGTTTGCGCGGTACGGCTCAATATTCGTGTTTTAAGTGATGTGCGCGCTTCGTAAACGCGCGTGAGGGGGGTCCAAATGGGCCGAACGAAGTCAGAATGGCCTGAAATCAGACGAAAAATACGGGACAGTGATTTATGAAGTGGCCGAGCAGATGGTACGTCAATCAGACGTGTCGTGTGCCCGCGGTGACCGACAACGCAGTTCTAGTGTCATAAACGGCCAAAACGGGCGTCAAACGGTCAAATTCATAGCGGACGACCTCAGATTGAGCTGAAACCACCGTTAAACATTCTAATTATTATTCGTGACGTGTACGCGAAGACGGCATGTCAATCGGACGTGCGGTTTGCGCGGTACGGCTCAATATTCGTGTTTTAAGTGATGTGCGCGCTTCGTAAACGCGCGTGAGGGGGGTCCAAACGGGCCGAACGAAGTCGGAATGGTCTGAAATCAGACGACAAATACGGGTGAGTGATTTATCAAGTGGTCGAGTAGACATCACGTCAATCGGACGTGCCGTGTGCCCGCGGTGACCGACAACGCAGTTCTGGTGTCATAAACGGCCAAAACGGGCATCCAACGGTCAAATTCATAGAAGACGACCTCAGATTGAGCTGAAACCACCGTACAGCATTCTAATTATTATTCGTGACGTGTACGCGTAGACGGCATGTCAATCGGACGTGCGGTTTGCGCGGTACGGCTCAATATTCGTGTTTTAAGTGATGCGCGCGCTTCGTAAACGCGCGTGAGGGGGGTCCAAACGGGCCGAACGAAGTCGGAATGGCCTGAAATCAGACGACAAATACAGGTGAGTGATTTATGAAGTGTTCGAGCAAACGGAACATCAATCGGACGTGCCGTGTGCCCGCGGTGACCGACAACGCAGTTCTGGTGTCATAAACGGCCAAAACGGGCGTCCAACGGTCAAATTCATAGCGGACGACCTCGGATTGAGCTGAAACCACCGTGAAACATTCTAATTATTATTCTTGATGTTTACGCGTAGACGGCACGTCAATCGGACGTTCGGTTTGCGTGGTACGGCTCAATATTCGTGTTTTAAGTGATGTGCGCGCTTCGTAAACGCGCGTGAGGGGGGTCCAAACGGGCCGAACGAAGTCGGAATGGCCTGAAATCAGACGACAAATACGGGAGAGTGATTTCTGAAGTGGTAGAGCAAACGGCACGTCAATCGGACGTGCCGTGTGCCCACGGTGACCGACAACGCAGTTCTGGTGTCATAAACGGCCAAAACGGGCGTCCAACGGTCAAATTCATAGCGGACAACCTCAGATTGAGCTGAAAACACCATGCAACATTCTAATTATTATTCTTGACGTGTACGCACAGACGGCACATCCATCGGACGTGCGGTTTGCGCGGTACGGCTCAATATTTGTGTTTTAAGTGATGCGTGCGCTTCGTAAACGCGCGTGAGGGTGATCCAAATGGGCCGAACGAAGTCCGAATGGCTTGAAATCAGACGAAAAATATGGGAGAGTGATTTATGAAGTGTTCGAGCAGACGACACGTCAATCGGACGTGCCGTGTGCCCGCGGTGACCGACAACGCAGTTCTGGTGTCATAAACGGCCAAAACGGGCGTCCAACGGTCAGATTCATAGCGGGCGACCTCATATTGAGCTGAAACCACCGTGAAACATTCTAATTATTATTCGTGACATGTACGCGCAGACGGCACGTCAATCGTACGTGCGGTTTGTGCGGTACGGCTCAATATTCGTGTTTTAAGTGATGTGCACTCTTCGTAAACGCGCGTGAGGGTGGTCCAAATGGGCCGAACGATTTCAGGATGGCCTGAAATCAGACGAAAAATCTGGGTGAGTGATTTATGAAGTGGTTGAGTAGACGGCATGTCAATCGGACGTGCCGTGTGCCCGCGGTGACCGACAACGCAGTTCTGGTGTCATAAACGGCCAAAACGGGCGTCCAACGGTCAAATTCATATCAAACGACCTCGGATTGAGCTGAAACCACCGTGCAACATTCTAATTATTATTCGTGGCGTGTACCCATAGACGGCACATCAATCGGACGTGCGGTTTGCGCGGTACGGCTCAAAATTCGTGTTTTAAGTGATGTGTGCGCTTCGTAAACGCGCGTGAGGGGGGTCCAAATGGGCCGAACAAAGTCGGAATGTCGTGAAATCAGACGAAAAATATGGGAGAGTGATTTATGGAGTGGTCGAGCAGACGGCACGTCAATCGGACGTGTCGTGTGCCCGCGGTGACCGACAACGCAGTTCTGGTGTCATAAACGGCCAAAACGGGCGTCCAATGGTCAAATTCATAGCGGACGACCTCGGATTGAGCTGAAACCACCGTGAAACATTCTAATTATTATTCGTGACGTGTACGCGCAGACGGCACGTCAATCGGACAAGCGGTTTGCGCGGTACGGCTCAATATCCGTGTTTTAAGTGATGCGCGCGCTTCGTAAACGCGCATGAGGGGGGGTCCAAACGGGCCGAATGAAGTCGGAATGTCCTGAAATCAGACGAAAAATACGCGAGAGTGATTTCTGAAGCGGTCGAGCAGACGACACGTCAATCGGACGTGCCGTGTGCCCGTGGTGACCGACAACGCAGTTCTGGTGTCATAAACGGCCAAAACGGGCGTCCAATGGTCAAATTAATAGCGGACAACTTCATATTGAGCTGAAACCACCGTGCAACATTCTAATTATTATTCGTGACGTTTACACGCAGACGGCACGTCAATCGGACGTGCGGTTTGCGCGGTACGGCTCAATATTCGTGTTTTAAGTGATGCACGCGCTTCGTAAACGCGCGTGAGGGTGGTCCAAACGGGCCGAACGAAGTCGGAAAGGCCTGAAATCAGACGAAAAATACGGGAGAGTGATTTCTGAAGTGGTCGAGCAGACGGCACATCAATCGGACGTGTCGTGTGCCCGCGGTGACCGACAACGCAGTTCTGGTGTCATAAACGGCCAAAACGGGCATCCAACGGTCAAATTCATAGCGGACGACCTCAGATTGAGCTGAAACCACCGTGAAACATTCTAATTATTATTCGTGACGTGTACGTGTAGACGGCACGTCAATCGGACATGCGGTTTGCGCGGTACGACTCAATATTCATGTTTTAAGTGATGCGCGCGCTTCGTAAACGCGCGCGAGGGTGCTCAAAACGGGCCGAACGAAGTCAGAATGGCCTGAAATCAGATGACAAATATGGGTGAGTGATTTATGAAGTGGTCGAGTAGACGGCACGTCAATCGGACGTGCCGTGTGCCCGCGGTGACCGACAATGCAGTTCTGGTGTCATAAACGGCCAAAACGGGCGTCAAACGGTCAAATTCATAGCGGACGACCTCAGATTGAGGTGGGGTTGATTCGTACACGTCACATATGACCCATGGATCGTTGTCCTAAAGCATCAACACATTTCTAATGCGTTTGGTCAGTTTTTCGTATGTCACTTTTTGTTTTCACTTAAAATCTTATGGAAATTCATATAGAATATTTTTATATCATATTTAGTATGGATTAGATTTTAGTTGATCGTGCTATGAAACATTTCAGAGCTAATGAAATTAAGGAAGGTGGAGGGGCTGTCCGGGGGGCTGTCTGGGGGGGGCTGTCTGGTGGGTCTCCGGGGGGCTGTCCGGGGACCAAGGAGGAGGGTGGGGGGGTTGTGCGGGGTCTGTCCGGGGGGTGTTTGGGGGTTGTTCAGGGGGCTGTCTGGGGTTGTTCAGGGGGCTGTCCGGGGGTTGTTCAGGGCGTTGTTCAGGGGTTGTTCAGGGGTTGTTCAGGGGGTTGTCTGGGGTTGTTCAGTGGGCTGTCCGGGGGGATGTCCGGGGGGTGTTTGGGGGGTTGTCCGGGGTCCAAGGGGGAGGGTGGGGGGGGGGGGGTTGTCTGGGGGGCTGTCCAGGGGGCTATCCGGGGTCCAGGGTGGAGGGTGGGGGGCTGTACGGGGGGCTATCCAGGGGGCTATCTGTGGGGCTGTCTGGGGGGTGTTTGGGGGGTGTTTGGGGTCCAAGGGGGAGGGGGGGCTGTCTAGGGTCCAAGAATGACGGGGGTTGTCCAGAGAGTTCTCAAACACACAACCACTAAAAGACAACAACATCCATAAAAATAGACAATATATAAAAATAACTCAACTCCAATACTATACTAAGAGTCTAGATAAAACAAACAACTAGAATAGATTAAACATCAAATCTCTGTAATATAAGTCAAAAATGTAACGGATCAATATGTCCCACATCAGCATCACCATCACCATCATCATCATCATCATCGTCCTCCTCATCGTCCTCACCCTCCACAGCTCCCTCCTCCTCGCCTTCCCCCTCCTCCTCGCCCTCCTCATCTCCCTCCTCTTCCGCATCAGACTCCTCGCCATCATCATATTCAAGCTGGACATCGGCCTGACCACCACTGGAACTACCACCTGGTGCACCATATATAGAATGTGTCGACGACATGTATTCATCAATCGCTGGTTTGGCCTCTGCAGGAAGTGTTGGACGTAGAACTTCAATAAATTTCATAAATGCACTGTTTGCCCTAGCAGACTGTTCTGCCGTCTCTGTGGCCCTTTTCTCAGCCTGTTCTGCCTGTGCCCTAACTTGCTGCAGCTCGGTGGCACTACAACTCGTACCTGAGGCAGGCCAATACCTCGTCGGGGCTATCCTAGGTCGGCAGCGTACTCTGCCAGAATGATCCTCTCCCAACACCTGATGTAAGTGATCAGATGGCCCAAAATTGTCTGCTTCTTGGGCATCGAGGGCCTCTAAAGCATCCTGTTACAAATATAAATATATTATTAAGTTACAAAATAGATATTCAAATATAAAATCAACAGACTAAAACTTACAATCTGCTGCTGAGTCGCTTCGTTGACAGCACTTCCATCCTTTTTTCGTCTACTCGAGCAAAACTGTTTTGCTCGAGGCACACGTCCTTCAATATTTTGTACTTACCTCTACAATGACATTGAAAACAAAAGTTATATAAAAACTTTAGGAAATGATTAAATAATTGAGGAAACAAAAGAAAATGTAAGTCGTAAAGAAAACTTATAAACAATTGTCATACCTGCTGCCTCTCATGATCCGACATCATCGTGCGTCCTAGTGTATGGAGGTATTTTTTTGCATCAATGTTTTTTTTGTTTTTTCCAGATGATTCCTAAATAAAATTCGATAATGCAAAGGATAATATTAATGCAAAACTTGAAAGTTATTATTTAAATACCTCAAATGTAATTCATACCTTAAATTGGGTACTTGTCCAATGAGTAATCATCTGACGATACTGCTCTATAGGAAAATCATCCATGACTGGTACCACCTCTAACTCAGTGCCAACTCTAGCACGCCAGCCAATATACAGCTCATGCTTGTAGGCTCTCCAAAGATCGCCTAAATCATTTAGACGTTCCAGTCGTGCACCATCACCATCAGGAAAATTAAATCGAAGCTGAAATCAAAATATTAATTCATATAAATACAAAAATAATTCATGGCATTAAATACAACAGATTTTTTACCCATATCTCTGCCCAAGCTCTATCTTTGACCTCATGTGGCAAATGTCTCCACGACAGCGGGCTGACGGGAATGATGTCGGAGTATTTGGCAAGCGTCGCCAGAAAACTCCGACATTGCTGCCCTGTTTTCTCAACCATCTGATTGTCTTCATTATATTCCACCATAACCTGTGTGCGACGGTTCCACACCGAACGCATGCGTGTATAGCCCCGCCCCCGCCTCCTGTCAGTAGATGTATCTGTTATGAAAGAAAAAAAAATTTTATTAAAACATGTTATAATAAAAATAAATATTGCTATAAAAATTTGTTAGGGTTTTATAAATATACCTGCGCTAGTCTGATCAATGAGTGGCGTCGGATCCACAGAACCTGATGGAACACCCTCTGGTGGAACAGGAGTCGAAGACGATGGAATATAAATGCTCCGAGAGACAGAAGTAGAAGGAAAAGAAGATGGAACAGTTGTATGACCTGATGCTGACTGGGGAGTGGGAATCATCATGGGATGTGAAAATGATGGGGCAGAAGTTGCAGAAGGTAGCGAAAACATGGGAGGCCTAAATACCCCGTGTGTCCCAAAAGACACACCGGGATCAGAATGTGGGAAGGCTGAAACGTCAGTGGGAGGGGCAGGGTCTAGTCGGGCACATGCATCTCTATTTCCACCTCTGGTACGAACCCTCCTCGTACTACCGGCCTGAGTACTAGGACCAGTACTAGGCTCCTCGTCGAATAACTGTCGACGTAACGGTGGATCCTACAAAAAAGTTTATAAAAAAATTAATCACATGACATTATATATTCTTTAAATATATATATATATATATATATATTTGAAATAAACTACTCACTGTAGGAACTAATGGTGGAACGCCCAGCTCCTCCATCCGACGATTGTTCTCCGCCATTTTTTTTCTTCGTCTCTCTTCAATTGGCTGCATTTCCTGCATTTGAAAACAAATATGTAATTAATTAGAAAAAGGAAATTAATGTGTAAACCAAAAAACTAAATATATGAGGGAATGAGGGGATTCATTGGTAATTTAGCTATCAATTGTTTTAGAAGAGCTTGAATGAATTTAATAAAACATACAAGTTGTAATGTTCACCAAGTTAGAAATATTGTTTGATTTGGTTTGAATACAGTTCAATTCCAAATTAGAAAATGAAATTCAAATAAAACAGCAACCAATAAACATTGAAAATTCACATAATGGTCAAGTCAGCTAAAACATATTTGTGATCAATACTAAATAAATATGAATATTACCAACCTTAACAACCCAACTCGAGGTAAACCAAAAGAATTGAGAACATGGATGAATGATTCTATATATTTCCAACCACAACTTCAGGTTCACAATCAACTCTGACAATTGAGCTATTGGAGTCATCAAAAGAAATAAATGGATTGGTTCCAATGGCAATAGGGACAGTGTCAATTCCATCATCAGCATCATCAAAAATATAACTTTGAATTACTTCAACTATTACACCAAATTCAGGTTGAAGTTGATCTTTGACATAAAAAACTTGTTTATCCATTGATGCCAACACATATGGTTCTTCGGTAGCAAGAGTGCGGGTCATATTAATTACTTGAAATCCACAATCATCAATAAATGTGCCATGTCTCGTCATCGAATCAAACCAATGGCATTTCATCATTGTGACTCGTCCATGAGAGTAATAATCCAATATTATTATTTTCTCAACGACTCCATAATAACCCACAATTTCAAGTCGCGGTCTACTATCTGATGCACTGGCATAACAATCTATTGTGACAGTATCCATAATACCATCATGTTGTGTTCTCATGTTTTTGGCTCATTCAGTGACAATAAATCTGTACCCATTGATAACAATTGATTTACAGTCACGAACCACGGTATTAGGACCAAAAGCCAAAGCTCTTATTTCCTCAGAGACAGAGTCAGCAGACAAACTCAATACCTGCAATATAAATGACAGTTAAACTTAAGTAAATATTGAAATAATTAATTTAAACAGTAATATTTTTACCTTCAATTTTAACCAAGCATAAAACTCTTTACGATGCAAAGTCTCTCTCCTTCTCAAAGATAAAGAACGATGCTTCCTATTTATCATTGTTTTATGTTCCCTGTAGATAAAAAAATATGAATAGTTTAACAGATATATATGTAAGATATACATATTCAATTTTGTTACCTGATATAGTCATCAAACAAATCACAGTTGAACAAAACTCTGCGATGTGCCATCTCCCGCTCTTCATGGCTTAATGTCTTCAATGTATATGATCCAGGAATTCCTCCTGTTTGAGGAAGTGATGGAAAACTGGGTTCAATTTTCTCATATTGTTCTTCTTCATTTCTCATTGGTCTGTTCATTCTTGTAGTAAGATCAGACAAATACATCGAACAGAAATCCATACATTCTTGAGATAAGTAACCCTTCACGATAGAACCTTCAGGATGATTCTTGTTTCGAACATAAGACTTTAATGTGAACATATTTCTTTCCGTTGGATACATCCAACGAAAAGAAACAGGTCCTCCGAGAAGTATTTCAGTTGGAATATGGACAGTCAGATGCAGCATGCATGTGAAAAATGATGGGGGAAATATTTTCTCCAACTCACACAAAATTAATGGGGCATCTGTCAACATTTTTTGCAAGAAAGACTTGGACAACTTCTTAGCACAAAGATCTCTAAAAAAATGGCACAACCGAATAACACCCACCCTTACATTATTGGACAATAGATGACGGATTGCTATTGGAAGCAACTCATGCAGTAGAACGTGATAATCATGAGTCTTCGAAGATTTTAGCTTCAACTCTCTTCTGTTGACCCGTTTAGATATGTTGCTTGAATAGCAATCAGGAACTCTAATAGTCTCTAATACTTCTAGAAATTGTTTTTTTAGTAGGTGTCATCACATAAGAAGCACATGGAAGTTGCCATTTATTTTCACTAATACGCACAGGATGCAATTCTGGTCTGATGCCCCAATCCACCAAGTCACGTCGAGATCGTAAGTCATCTTTTGTCATCCCCTTGACATTTAGAAGAACTGAAAGCAACATTTCACATATATTCTTTTCAATATGCATTACGTCTAAGCAATGACGTAGCAAATTGGTTGACCAATAAGGAAAATCAAAAAAGATAATCCTCTTCCTCCAATTGTAACAGGTTTCTATGGAAACATTCTTTCTCTTTCCAGATTTCATTTGACCCTTCCCGAACGAAAAACTGAAATCTTTCAATTCATTAAGCACATCAGTTCCAGACATACGATGAGGTGGATCATCGGTCTCTATAGTATTATCAAATCATTGACGATTCATTCTATATGGATGATCCTTTGGCAAAAATCGTCGATGTCCCATAAAACTGAAACTACAACGATGTTTCAGTCTTCTGGATCGTGTATTCTTCATTCAAACTGGAAATGAAAGTTTTCCCTTCGTGCTCCATCCAGACATCATTGCATAAGCCGGAAAATCATTGATCGTCCACATAAGCGCAGCACGCATCTGAAATATGTCTTTCGAACATGCATCGTATGTGCGCACACCCACATCCCAAAGAAGTTTCAACTCTTTTATTAAAGGTTTCATGTACACATCAATATCAATACCGGGATCAGAAGGACCAGATATCAGCATACTCATGAAAGTGAAAGATTTTTTCATACACAACCATGGGGGAAGATTATAAATGTGTTTAAAAACTGGCCATGTGTTGTGCGAAGTAAGCATCTGCCCAAACAGATTAAAACCGTCGCATGAAAGACCCAGCCTCACATTACGCACGTCAGCTGCAAAATCAGAATGTCAAGCATCAAATCTCTTCCATGCAAATCCATCTGCAGGATGAACCAACTCATCATTAGTCTTCTTTCTCTCGGTATCATGCCATCTCATTTTTATTGATATGTCATCAGACGTAAAAAGATTCTGGAGTCTGGGGATCAATGGAAAGTGCCACATTACTTTCTGTGGAATGCGGGATGGTGTTCCATCAGATTTTGACTTCCAGCGGGATGTGCCACATTTTATACATTCATTTCATTCAGCGGTTTCTTCCCAGAATAAACTGCAATCTTTCAGGCAAGCATTAATTTTGTTTCTGGAAAATCCAAGTTCATCAACTAACTTCCATGCCATATAGTGGTTTGAGGGAATATCTGCATCATCTGGAAGTAAATCCTTAAAGAGGGTAAGAATGTAATCGATTGCTGTATTAGAAATCCCATACATAGTTTTTCCATGAAACAATCGGATTAAAAATTCCAGCTTTTTCATTTTATCGCATTGTCGATATACTGGAGTCGTGGCAGCATCATTCAATTTTTTCACCCTATCAATATCATCATTTTCACTAGATGCATCATTTGTCCTCATATCGACGTCTTCTTGAGTCGAAATCCTTTCTTTTTAATGATGACGAAAAAACGTAAACCGATCATCTAACAAATTCTCCATTCCAGTCCTTTCATTTCGATCATCACCAATTTGAGATTTCATTTTCTCCCCATTGTGATACCACACAAAGTAGTTTTCTTGAAAACCATTTTTGGTTATGTGGTACCTGACTTCTTCACGACTCAACCAAGGTCTACCAACACAATTGGAACATGGGCAGTGTATGCGACCACTGTCTGAAGCATTGTGAAATGCAAAATCTATAAAGCTCTCCAAATTGTTTAGAAAATCGCTTAAGATACGATCGGTTTCATACATCCAACTTATGTCCATTCTGTAAAAAGAATTCATATAAGTCATTTTGTCAAAAACAATTCAATAGGATTGAACTTTAATAGAAAATACATTTAAGTAAATAATAAAGGAAGAAAATAATCATGGTATCAACTACACATGTGAAAAAAACATACTAATGTGTTATTGAAAATATGTAAAACCAACAAGAACTTAATGTGTTATCACATCAGAGCATGCCTCATCCCATAACCATATTAGTAGGGTATCTTCATATGCGATTTACCTTTTTGAATTAATATGCACTTCCTCACCAGGTACCTGAGTAGATTTCATAGATATAATCATCTCACATCCTGTAAGGCTTCCATTATGTATGATCTGCAGAATAATTTGAGTGATCATGAATCATGCATGGGATCTTCCCATGATCACTATAGATTATGAGAAGGAATTATGATAGGTCACGTGAAGAACATCAAACACATATTTTAGATAATTTGAGACATAATATAATAAAATAATGTATAATTCTATGGAATTTGGGATAAAAGGTGGGTTGTCCACGGGGGTCGATGATGTTTGGATGGGGGGTTCGCGAGAGCACGGCCACCCCCTGTGGCCATCCCACCCACCCCCCCTGGACAGCCCGCCCACCCCTCCTTGACAGCCCGACCACCCCCGTGGACAGCCCATCCACCCTTGTGGACAGCCTGCCCACCCCCGTACCCCCCTGGACACCCCGTACCCCCCTGGGATAGCCCCTCCCACCCTCCCAAACATCCCACACCCCCTCCCCTGCAACCCCACCACCACCACCGAGACATACCAACCCCCTGGACACCCCACACACCCCCTCCCCCACCAGGACACCACACCCAGACCCCCAGGACATCCCACACCCCCTGGACAGCCCCGCCCACCCCCGTGGACAGCCTTTCCCACCCTCGTGGATAGCCCCGCCCACCCCCGTGGACAACCCACCCACCCCCGTGGACACCCCCTACCTCCTAGACAGCCCAACCACCCCCGTGGACAGCCCACCCACCCCCCTCGACACCCCTTCTCCCTATGGATAGCCCCTACCCCCCTTGGATAGCCCGCCCACCCCCTTGGACACCCCTACCCCCTGTGGCTAGCCCACCCCCCCCCCCCCCCTGGACAGCTCGTACACCCCTCCTTGACAGCCCGGCCACCCCCGTGGATAGCCCGTCCACCCTTGTGGACAGCCCGCCCACCCCCATACCCCCCTGGACACCCCGTACCCCCCCCCCCCCCCGGGATAGCCCCGTCCACCCTCCCAAATAGCCCACACCCCCTCCCCTGCAACCGCACCACCACCACCTAGACATACCAACCCCCCTGGACACCCCACACACCCCTCCCCCACCAGGACACCCCACCCAGACCCCCAGGACAGCCCACACCCCCTGGACAGCCCCGCCCACCCCCGTGGACAGCCTTTCCCACCCCCGTGGACAGCCCCACCCACCCCCGTGGACAACCCACCCACCCCCGTGGACACCCCCTACCCCCTAGACAGCCCAACCACCCCCGTGGACAGCCCACCCACCCCCCTCGACACCCCTTCTCCCTATAGACAACCCCTCACCCACTTGGATAGCCCGCCCACCCTCCTGAACACCCCTACCCCCTGTGGCCAGCCCACCCACCCCCCCTGGACAGCCCGCCCACCCCTCCTTGATAGCCCGGCCACCCCCGTGGACAGCCTGTCCACCCTTGTGGACACCCCGCCCACCCCCATACCCCCCTGGACACCCCGTACCCCCCCTGGATAGCCCCGCCCACCCTCCCAAATAGCCCACACCCCCTTCCCTGCAACCCCACCACCACCACCTAGACATACCACCCCACCTGGACACCCCACACACCCCTCCCCCACCAGGACACCCCACCCAGACCCCCAGGATAGCCCACACCCCCTGGATAGCCCCGCCCACCCCCGTGGACACCCCCTACCCCCTAGACAGCCCAACCACCCTCGTGGACAGCCCAACCACCCCCCTCGACACCCCTTCTCCCTATGGACAGCCCCCACCCCCTTGGATAGCCCGCCCACCCCCCTAGACACCCCTACCCCCCGTGGCCATCCCACCCCCCCTGGACAGCCCGCCCACCCCTCCTTGACAGCCCGGCCACCCCCGTGGACAGCCCGTCCACCCTTGTAGACAACCCGCCCACCCCCGTACCCCCCTGGACACCCCGTACCCCCCTGGATAGCCCCGCCCACCCTCCCAAATAGCCCACACCCCCCTCCCCTGCAACCCCACCCCCACCACCTAGACATACCACCCCCCCTGGACACCCCACACACCCCTCCCCCACTAGGACACCCCACCCAGACCCCCAGGACAGCCCACACCCCCTAGATAACCCCGCCCACCCCCGTGGACAGCCTTTCCCACCCCCGTGGACACCCCCACCCACCCCCGTGGACAACCCACCCACCCCCGTGGACACCCCCTACCCCCACAATCCATTATCCAAAACATATCAAATTGGTTTGAACACAATCCATCATTCCCACAATCCATTATCCAAAACATGTAAACGTTCACGATAGCCTCCCCCAACTCTGATTTACATGTTTTGAACACTCTCCTTCCAAACATAGAATACAAAAACATTAAAGAAGTCTTCACAAACACAAACAATATCCTATTTAGATATTAATTTCAATAATCAATTAAACCACCAACAAGGAAAAAATCTATTCATTAAAACAACTACAACAATATGGTTGAGATCAAATTTTACCTATTCGTATGGGAGTGTACCTATTGGGATGGGGGTTCTGGTGTTCAGATTCGCGAGAGCAGTGGAGTCGGATGGGGTTCGCGAGAGAAGCAGAGCGAATAGATTAGGGCTCTGTCCGAATGGGGAGAGGAGATCGCGACCTGGAATTTGGGGGAAACCATTGCCAATGGTTTATAAAAACCGTTGGCAAAGGCACACGTTTCCCAATGGTTCCAGTGAACCGTTGGGAAATGTGTGAGTTTAGCACCCCTTTCCCAACGGTTCCAGTGAACCGTTGGGAAAGGGTCCACCGAAATTCCCTTTGCCAACGGTTTTCTTAAACCGTTGGCAAAGGCTCACTATACCAACGGTTTAAGTAAACCGTTTGTATACTACCGTTGGTAAAAGGCTAAATTCCAGTAGTGCATGGTATTTATATTTTATTTATAAAATTAAATTTTTTTTTCTAATGGTTTTTTTATTTTTACAATATTATTTTCATTTGTGATGATTTTATTTTACCACAGTCTAAAAAAATGTCATTTTCTAGATTTATTAGTTATTTGTGTTTATTAACCCATTATACACTTTTTGATTATAAAGAGTAAATTCATACTTTGTATCTAATATTTTTTATTGATGTATAAGAATTATGGTTTCTATGTGTATGATTTATTCTACACATATATTAAAGTGAGAAAGTTTTCATTTTAAAAATTTCAATGTCCTTATAGTTTGTTAAAAAATAATGTCAAAACTAGTACGGATTTCTGATATTGTATAGAGGTGGAGATAAGAATGGTATTTGGAGTTTTTAAGTAAACTATAAATATATTAAACCGATATATTTATAAAAAATTCCTTATTTTTTAGGTAATGTTTCTGATTGTGAGATAATTTTGGGGGAAGTGTATAAATTATTTTAAATTCTGTATGATTTGATTCCTCAACCATCTAAGATCCAGCGTTTTATAGATTATCATGTATCATTGTTAGACATATTTGAATCATGACAAATGAATGTTTGTATGATACAAATGGGTAAAATGTGACATTTATTTTAAGTTGAACCAATGAGGGGGACAATGAAATGTTAATTGAAAGTATTTAATAAATATTTAGTGATTTCAAAAATAGTTATTAGTGCATATCAAGGGCCTTTCGTACAAGGGAATAGTCTTTAATCCTCAAGGAAATTTGGCCATAAAATGTAATAAAGTAGGTTTACTTAGTCCTTTATAATCGTAGTGAGTAGGTAAGATTCTTGACCCACTTGGGTGGCTGGGTATGTGGTTTTTTTAGTTTCTTATAATCCCCTCAACCTAGAATATGTGTGCGTGTGTACGCACGTGTATTCTTAATTAAACTAAAAAAAGTGATTTTTTTATGTTGTTGCACATTTATTTATTTTTCATGATACTTGGAGGGAAGATATTATTTTGGTGCCTATAAAAATTTTGAAAGCAAGTTATTTACATGATATTCATTGTGTTATGTTTTATGATATTATTTCATGTTATATGTGATGAAACATATTGATTGGTAGGTATAAAATATTGATGCATGAGGGTAAAAAAATGAAATATTTAAAATATGGTATAATTTCATGAATATAACGTTTTAATATAAGAAACATATTAGAAATCCCATTAATTGATTTTTTTTATCAAATTAAAAGAATTAGTTGATTAAATTGATAAATTGTTATTTTATAGTATTATTTTATGACTTCAATTATAAAATAGATGTATGAAATCATTGTTTGAGATTTAATTTTTATGAATATAATATTTTTTAATGGATAATATGAAAATTTATATTATTATTTGTGAAAATATTTTTTGGGTTGAATTATTATTTTTAGTTATCATGTTAAGTGAAATTAATATGAAATCATGAGCTTGTAAATTTGAAAATTATCACTCTAAAATAAAATAATATATCAATATTTAAACTTTTATGAGTATAGATCATTTAATTTAATTAAAAAGTTAATTTTTAAATTGTTATAATTGATATATGGAACATGAATTGGGTTTTTATGTGATATTAAAAAAATTGGTATATGTTGATTTTTAACTAAATATTATGAAATATATGTGGAACACATAAATTTTGTTATAATTTTTAATGATTTTAGGTTTCATTCATTATTGAAAATATGATTTATTTATCATGATGTTCACATGGAAGAATTTTTTTAAAACGATAAGCATTAATGCTTCATAATATAAGAAACAGAGTTATAAGAGTAAGTAGGAAGGAAGTTTAAATTTATCTCATTTGAGAATAGTGAGAATATCACATGTAGTGTTGAAGAGGTGAGTTCAAGTGTTTTCTATGATTCAAATGTTTGCAAGGTAGTTCGAAAGGTAGTTAGCTTCATGATATACATGTTTTATAATATAATGCATCGAAGCCAAACTGTCGAGACACTTTATCCGTTTCGATGTGAGATTCAAAGAGAGATGAATTTCACAAATTCTCACTACTTGCACAATAGTGGTTGAGTCACTTAAAAACCATATTTGATTCCAATTGCATTATTGAGAAACTTCTATGGCATTGATGAGATCCATCATTTCAGCTTCAAGAGAATTAACCTGTCTTCATGATCCATTGATTCACTCTAAGAAGTCTTCATTATGATCTCTGAAGGAAATTATGTAGCCAATAATTCCTGGATTCCCTTTTGAAGTGCCATATGTATTTCATTTAATCTATCTTGTGAAAGGTGTTGTCCAGAAAAAATCAATGGTGCCTAGGGGTTTAGGGTAATTATAATGTAATTGTAGCTTGTGTGGAACTGCAATGTCTCTGACTGAATTGTAACAATGTTCATCGTGTAAATTTTTATCCAGTTGAGTTGCTATCAGAATATCAGATAGAGCCGCATTATGTTTGAAATTTTCATTTTCATATCGGCTCTTATTTCATGGAGTTTATTTTAATATATAGTGATAGGTATATATTGGAAAATTTTTAAATGATAATAATGAATATTTAATGTTGAATTAAATGGGTAATTTTTATGGTATTTATTGATTAAGACCAAGGAAACCAGCATAAGTTTATTTTTTCATTATTAATTAAAATCCACCCATAAGCCCTTAAGGATGAATTAAGGTGTTCCTTAATGGTGAATTATTTCACCGGTATATAAAGGATTAGTGTATGAAATTATGAAATAAAATAATTTAACAGTAATTAGTTGAAATATTAATTTATACTATATTATATTATTTATCAATAGTCTATTATTTTTTATGAATAAATTGATAAGGGAATTTCTGGGAAATAAAATTAAAAAATTATATGTGTGAGTGTGTGAGATAATGATTAAATAATGTAATGCTTGGGTAGTGAGGAAATGTGATATTATTAGACTAGTAGTTTTATAATGATATATTTACATAAATATGGTAAATCATTGATGGTTGGGAGCATAATAAGGTGGATTTTTTTGATAATGATTAAATTCAAGGATGGTAATGAATATAAATAGGATGTTTTAATTCTATCCCATGGCCTGTCCTAAATGAATAGAGTGTAATATAATTGGTGAGAAATTGGATACTCGAACTTCTATCAATATATATATGTGTAACTGATATTCATCATTAAAAAAATTATATTGATATGATTTATTATTGATTTAATGAAAAATAGATGTAGTTTATGCTATAAAGTATGATATTAGTAGGGAATTGGGAATAGAAAATGAGGGGAATCCTAGTTGATATTGAATCTGTATTTAAAATAATATTCTAATGAGTAAATGATGATGTTTATAAGTTAACCCTAATGAGGATTTGATGATGTTATTCATTAATATTCTAATGGATAATTATTTTTATTGTGGGGATACCATAATGTATTAATATTTTATAATTTTTTAATTTTTTATTAGTTATTTTTATTCTATTTTACTATAGTTTGATAAGAAACAATAATTTCAGAAGGTGTATGGATGAATTTTAAGATTTATTGCAATTTAAAAGATATTGGTGGATTCTAGTATAAATTTTTAAGAGGAGAATTATTATTAATGTTATAAAAAAATTATTTTGATAAAAATTTTAGGTTTAAATTAACCATATATGGGGCATGTTATTTTATGTATTTTGAACACATTGGGTGTGTTGTTTTCTTTGGTTTTATTCTCTCTATAACTACTAAAAATAATCTATATCATTATCATCATCCTCATTAGCATGTTATAAAATTAAAATAGTGTTTTCATCCTTGTTACATTTAATCGAAGAGGGGTAGATTCTCTCTCCTCTTAGTTATACCTATTTTTCGCACCATATCTCACCCATACATTATGGGAATTGTGATATATTTTCAATGATAGATGTTTTCACTGAGACTAAGGTAAAGAATCTTTGTATTATAATTTTTAATATTAGTTTTACTTTTATTCATTTAAATCCATCATTTTGGAAAAAATTATAGGATTTAGTAAATTTCGCAAATTAATGTGATTCGATAAAAAATCCTAATTTAATTGATATTGAATAGGTTGAGATAGGTGACCCTTAACATCTCATATTCTTTCAATTATTTTTTATGTCCAAGTGTCTATATTGGGATTTAGAATTAGATACAACTCATCTAAATGGGAAGCCTAGATATCTATATATTTGTGAAAAAATAAATAGAGAGTAATTTGTTTGATGAAATCATTATTCCTAAGGAAGAATGCTTTCTAGAATGTCTTATTTGAAAATATATAATTGAGTATATATGAGAAATATTTTCAACATTTGATTTATTTGATACATCGAGTATAAAAAATTATAGGTAAGTATTCTATTACAACTAGTATGTATATTTTTTCAAATATGTAGTAATTAGTCGATTTCTTACTAAGTTGGTTTCAAAATAATTTTATAAGGGGGAATTGATAGAAATATTTCCTAAAAGGGCATTACTATTGTATAGATACTAATTAATAGTGTTTTTCATATATTATTAATTATATAGTCCTTTCCACTTTATGAATGGTGTCTCCATGGGTTTGAGTTTCCAGGGGAGGTGAGTAAAACCTCGTATGGTAGGGGACAATTACTTGTGTGTGTTACAATATGTGGACAGGGGTTCTGGAAAAACTAGCTTGTATTTGGGATTGTGAAGGAATAATTGGTATTTAGGGATTTCATTTCCTAAAAGTTTCCTTTTTATCTAATGATACCTATTGGTTCATTCCAAATCGAGGACCGGTCAATCATTTTATGACCTATAGAAACATACAGCCCAATTCACTCCACTGCATGGCCTATCATAGGGCTAGTGTTGTCCCCACCCTATTTGAATTTTTATTTTTCCTCCCCTAAAACATAAACCCATGTAAATCTGTATAATTTTCAACTTGGAGTCATTATGAGTAGCATTATTCCAATGGATCAGTGGTACTCATAATGAATCTTGGTTTGTTATTATCCCAATGACCATGGGTTCGAGTTATAGGGTAGGAAAATGGTGGAATAATTTTAGATTAGATAGTTATATAGTCATTTATAGCGCTAATTAGGTAAACTACTAATATAGGAGACTTTAATGTGTAGTTCAGTTGTCTATATAATTATAAATAAATAAATTTGTCTTCTTATAAATGAGAGGAACATTTTTCCTTTGTATAATGATTTTTGTGTTTCTAGGTGACATAGTCCCACACTATTTCACTAGTGTAAATATTAGGAAAAATTCAAAAATAGGTAGTCTAAGGGTTTGGAATTTAATTTTTAAATTAACATATCCATTTGAGGATAATATACATATGTATCCAATGGTAGAATGATTTTGGATTACTCAATGGTTTAGTCTCATTTATTTTTGGTAATTTTTAAATGGTTTGTGAGAGGTATAATAAAATATTTATGGATTGTAATTACTTTTATGGATTTTGGATACTTAATTAAATAATATGTGAGGGTAGAATAATATATTTATATATTATCTATGTTTTCCCTCAATGAAAATGGAATTTATATTATTAAAAATAATGTTCTGGGGACATTGAAATATAAATTAATGTGTTATGGAGAAATAAACAAAATGTGTTCTAAGTATGAGTCTCCATGTGATTATTTTATTTGATGGGTCTATTGAATATAAAAAATGAAATTAAATAATATAACGAACTAAGATCATGTTCCATATAAACTATCAAAAATGTTTATTTGAAATTTTAATAAAATGAGTCAAATGTATACCCTCACTAAGGTATAGAAATTAGTAAAAAAATATGCTCGGTTTGATATCAATTATTATGATTTTGGTCAATAGATAATTTATTTTATTGAGGATGATGTGACATAACATGACGTTGGATTCAATTATTTATTCTTTATTTAATCCAATATCCTATTTGATAGGTTTATTTATTTATATATTATCCTCAAAGAACATGTTCTAGTGAGACATGATGAATTATTTGATTATTTATTACTACAACCTACTTGGTTTATTTTAATCCAAACGTTTCATACAAGGATGTATTCATCTACTTGATTTGAAAATTCCATCTATAACATAATTTATTTATTATTATATATTTTTTTATATAAGGGATGTTAATCATTTATTAATGTGTTTTTCCTTAGTGTCAAGTAAAATTCAACATTTTTATGTTCTTATTGTCATATATGTTATCTCCTTAATGTGTAATTTTCAACCTGAGGGGGATGTTATCTAATATATACATACAATTCCATATAAGGGTTATTTTATCTACTTAATGTGTATTGACCACCTATGGTAGAGTTTATCTATTGATGTTTATTTTATTGCCTTCAAAAAGGGTTATACGCTTGATGGGTTAGATTAATCTAGAGGGAAAGGTTTATTAATATCATTTTACATTATTACAGGACCTCTTGATACTTTAAAGATATGGTATTATATTTTAATACACATTTTATCTTTCATTATAATTCTATAGTTTCTTAATTTTCACCAATCCCCCTTTTAATCGGGTTTAGAGGTAACTCTTATAAGACCCATAGGCTCACATGCATAAACTCTTGAATAAAATGACCTAGAGGCCTGGAGACGTAACTCAGTTTACTATTTTAATTGACTATAATACACATGTATCATCCCCTAAACAATACTGTATTCAAGTCTACACCTATTACCACCCAATGATACTAATTTTCAATAGTTCCAATTGTGTTGTTTCATGGGTAGATGTTGTGACCTCCATATCCCTCCATTGAAGAAACAATAGTAAGGGACTATTCTATTTTTTTATCAAAAAATAAATTTATCTTGTGATTGATTTTTTATTGTTGATTTATTGAATGTTAATATTAGTGTATATTATTTTCATGTATCTTGATTTCATTAGGAAGGAAATTTTGTTAAAACATGACATATGTGTATGTATACAAGTGGACATCACAGTCTATGTTTAGGGTATCAAAGTGAATCCTACCTTGTCTTTATATGCACACAATTCATATAATCCATGGAATAGATGAAAACTATAATATTATGTTACAAAAATTATAATAACATGTATTTGTGATTGAAGGACTAGAGCTAAAGTATATAATTGAATTCATGGGATGGTAATAGAGTATTGGACACCAGAATTAGTAAATGAGGATGTTATGGGTTACCTAGGTCTTTTCTTTATGGTCTGTATTTGAAGTCTCCCTTCTTGGTTTGTGAGTATCCAAAGTATTTCATAAATGATACTGAGTTTTATTATTTTATAATTCATTTAATTATACTATCTTTTGTGCATTTTATATTAAGATTTACTAATTTTATTTATCATAATAATATATTAGAACCCCATCAGTTTGAAACTTTATTTTTTATATATATTTTAGTTATACCCAATGTATGAATACCTCTTGTCGGACTTAATATAGAATATGTTCATAATGATGTGGTTGTATTTTTAGGGAATTATCTCCCCAATGTTCGGTTTATTCCCTCACTTCTAGTAAATACGCTTTATCCAATGATTAAGATGGCTTCATTTCGGATATATATCTAGTAGGTAATAGTGTTTTTTATGGTTTAAATTCCTTTTTGGATTGTTTTGGTTATTTTGAGTCTCATGTGACTCGCCCTGCTTCCATGGGTGGGCATCCTCTTGATCACTCAGGGAGGTGAAAATAGAACATTTTGTTAGAAGATAGGATGGGAGGTAGGATCATCCCTTAAAGGTTCATGTTTTCTAGTACACAGCTATGATATTGATTTATTATATATTCATGAGTCTTTTCTAATAACAATATCTATGAAATTGATTGACAGACAACATGAATTTAAGGAGACACTACACATGAAAATTACATTATCTCTCATTTTATCTAATTATTTGATTACTACCTTGTTTGAATATATAAAGTATGGAAGGATATAATTTATATCCATAAAATGAGGCATTATAATCTTATTAATAGAAGTGTTAGGTGTTGTGGAGTTGGGTTTGTTCCCATGAAAGAATATTCCTATGTATAACTATGAAGGGAATCAAAACCCACATTGTTCAATGCCACTTAATGGGATATTACATACATTTAATGGTAATGTGATAAGGACCATAGTGGTTCCTTATAAGTTCATGTATCTAGGAACACTTCCAATTGGTTTGAAGTTTTATAGTGGACTACTAGGTGAAGCATACTGGGAAACCGGTTTTCTGTGTGACTTATACCAAATTTTCCCTTTTGGTATTACTCCGGAGGATGATCTAGGTGAAGGTATTCTTGGGTACTAAGAAGAGAATATAGACTCAACACATATCTTGTAATATAATAGTACAATCTCAACTAATGTTATACAATGGAAACCAACAGGATAATATTAACTCAAGGACTATGAGTAAACCAAGAGAAATTTATAGACTCATAAAATATAAGGTAAACCAAGAGGATAATCTCACTCATGGTATATGGGGAATCCAAGAGGAGTATCACTACTGGAAAACTAACATATACCAACGGTTTGGAGAACCGTGGCCAAGTAAGCCGTTGGGATATGTCTATACCAACGGTTTTCCCAAAACCGTTGGTATAATTAATATGAAAATCTTTACCAACGGTTGTGGAACCGTTGGTATATGTATTTCAAAAAAAAATTCGCTGGGATTTGATCCCCGCACCCCTAGTTTATTATTGAACGAATTAACCACTAACCTAACATGACTTTTGTGTATATAATTACATAAATATATATATGTATTCTCATAATTATATTAAATATTGATTTATATAATGTTCTGGGTAAGAATAAAATCAAAGGATCTATACCAACGGTTTGCCAAAACCGTTGAGAAAGGTCCCCACAATGTGGGGTTTTCCAACGGTTTGGCCAAAACCGTTGGGAAAGGTCCCCACAATGTGGGATTTCCCAACGGTTTTCCCAAACCTTTGGAAAAGGTGGCCTCAAAGTGGGATTTCTCAACGGTTTGGCCAAACCGTTGGGAAAGGGAACCTATACCAACGGTTTTTATGAACCGTTGGTATAGAAGCATTGGGAAATGTCAGATTTGTAGTAGTGTATCTTGACTTAGAGATATGAGGAAACCATGTAGATTATCTTGACTAAATTTATTAAATATTATCAAGGTTATGCTTATAGGTATAGAAATCTAAATTGTGTTTGGACCATCCCAAAAAGTATGTGTAGCTACTATAGTGTGACTTTTTTACCTCATGTAATGAATTATAATATAAAGTTTCATACCAAAATATTTAAAAGATATCATGTATGGTAATCCATGACATATACTTCACTAGGTTAAACTATACATCATGTCATACTTGTGTCTCAAGAGTGAACTATCAATTTTCATACAATCCACTACTCATATTAATCGTATCATTTTTTTCAAAACTACTGACTTTAAATTAAAAAATGATTAAGGAAAGCATATATCATTGCAATAATGGTTTAATTATCATTCCACTATCGTGAAATAAGTGCATCCCATAAAAATGAATGATAAAGTGAAAATTTCCATAAAGAGTAAAAAATGATGTATTTTATAATCCTGAGATTTGAAATATATAAACTACATTTTGGATTAAAAAACTATATATAATAGTTCAAATATTTAACATATCTAATAGCCGTAGATTTTAAATCGACATTATGATTTTCTTATAGTAATTATTTATTCAACAAATATCATATAATATCCTCTATATTAACTCAAGAAATTGCTACATCAGCTGTCAAAATGATTTACCAAATAAGATGATATTTTTGAAGACCATGTTTGGTCCTTTGGTGAGACTAGGGTTCCTTGACCAAAATTATATCTACATTGTTATCAAAAAAATATTATTGGGACTTATATAAAAAATATATCCCTAGTTTAGTTACAAAATTTTTTATCAAAACAAATTCTTTAGAACCATTTATTACAATGATGCTTTCTACTTATATTGTAAAATCTATTAGTTTTATTTCCCTGTAACCAACTTCTTTTTTACATTTTATTACCATAATATTAATAAATATCTTATCACATAAAATTTTTTCTTCTATGTAACATTATTATGATAATATACATAGAGTATTCAAGGTTTACAAAGGTTATAAAAGTTCCCTAATATAACAAGAAACTATAAATGATATGAAAATACTTTTAATAATAACTCATATGGTCTAGATAACATCGATATGACTTAACGTAGATGATGTTTTACTATCAAGTGTTGAAGGCTCATAAGACATTGAAACTTTTTCTCATGAAGTTCACACTTGGTAATCTTCCATATAGGGAGATTATGATGATATTCCTGTCAATATAAATACCATATGTTATTTGGGTCATTGAATATTACTATCACCATATGTGTATATTTTTCATTAGACTTGATAATATAATTGATGTATATTATGAATCCCATCCATTGATGTATAGAAAAAATATTGATATAATATGGTCATGGAATGGTATCATATGTTGAGTGAATTAAAAGTGATTTCACATTAATTGAATAATTCAAGAAAATATGTTTTCTTTCTAAGTTAATGGGATATGATCAAGATATTTGATTGGAATGGAACTATCTGTTTAAATACATATCCATGGTTTTTCATAGATGAGATCATTTTGGAAATTAAAAGAAAGTTAAATGAAGCATACAAGATGATGACACAAGAATGTATCCTTCTTGTTGAGTTACCATGGAAAATGGAATTTATTACATTTATAGGAAGGTTATTACCATTGTGAAATCAACATCTCTCTCTATGGGTTCCTTTATGTGTTCCTAGATGTTAATCTTAGACTTCTGGTAAGTTCACCTAATGGGAATAGAAAATCATCTGAGAAATCCACACACGAAGTGTATCCAAAATATGATTAAATTATATTTAGTAAATATTAGGAATAATTGTTATTATCAACTTGTATAATAATAACTATTCAAGTTAAGCCAATCATATAAAATCATTCATCGGATATTTGAGTTTAGAAAATGTGAGTTGAATTTTATCTCATGTTTTTTATTCTCCAGTTTAGTAAATAGTTAATAATAAATATTTATTTTGTTATGTGAATATTAAAATAATATTTATTTATGAGTGTAGTGAAAATATTATTTATTTGTTTAATGAGTAATATTTATTTATTTAAATAAATATTTTACTATTCATGTTTTGATAAACACTAAGGAGGATTTATGGGCTGAATTAATGGCCCAATTAGAAAGATATATATTTTTTCATATCATTTAAATTAATATATTTTTTATATAACTAAAAAATTATATTTAAATTAAAACATTTCATGGAAATAATAAAAATATTTTTATTTTTTTAGACATGGGTTAAACAGAGCATTAATATTTGATAAAGGGACACTATGTAATTATTAAATGATTAACCCTGAGTAAATATTCCAATTTATATCATTTGTGAGGGAAAAGAGTTAATATTCACAATGATGAGATTTTATAAATTCTCTCAATGCCTAGAGAGAACATTCTCTTCTCTACATCTAAAGAGAAATAGAGAACAAGATATACCTCTCATTTTGATCAATGAGAAATGACATGAAACACTAGTTTTCTCTATTCTAGCACTTAGAATTTCAAGAGTGTTGTTTAAATATTCATGGATCATGTGTAGATACAACTAGAGGAATCAATATATGGATTATCTACCACAATGATGTCATGAAATGAGGGGATTCAAAATTTATCAAAAGTAATTATGGATTCTGAGGTTAATATTTCTTAAAATTATTTATAAATTAAATGGAAAAGATCCTCTCTATAATATTCTGAGGTTTATATTCATGTTCCTCAGATATTATCTTTTTAAATCGATAAAACCTATTATCATTCACTAGCATACATCATCTTTTATTTCCAAAAACCTTCATAATAAACCATTATTTGTTGATTACAACTCCTTCCACAAATGTCACTGCCCCTAAGGTATAGCATAAATCCAAATTGAAAATTATAATAACCATATTGAAATTGGAATCTTGAATTAATGTAACCACTTACAGTGATATCTTCCTCACATAAGAATACGAATAATATATATATATTCTTTATCATGTTATAGGGTATATTAGTCAAATAAATCGTGCTACTTTCACTAGGAATTGATTAATATTGACTAATTATTATCAAACTATTTGATACATTGATTCAAATACACAACAAGGAAAATATGATTGAACCTATCATTGAATGATAGAGAATATGATTCATGTATTTATTTTCTATCTTAGTTGAAGTAAAATGAACATTTATAATACTCTCACCATGTTAGACAAGTAAAAACACTTTCTTTCATTTCTCTATAGAAAAAAACTTCTGTATTATAGTAGTATATTTGTTTTTTCCCATATCAAGAAACCTCTTACATCTGTATGTATAGATATTTATACCATTGCTGTAGGTTTATTCATCCATTTAATTCATTGTGAATTAATTTCCAAGTCATGTATTTATAGTCTTTGACATACATTATATAACGCCCCGACCCAAGTTACCAAAAGTCAGTGCATTATTACATAACATTGGCATGATCACAAGGAAATAATGTCCCAAAAGATCTATTAATTTAATATTATTGGAAACAAGATTTAGACAAAAGTTCAACATTACAACTTGAAAATAAAAAAACACTAATTTATTCTGTTTGAAACATCCAAGCCTCCTAGATTATGCATGAATGTCACTCATAAATAAATTCTTCATATTCTGAGAAAATGAATCAAAAGAAAGGGGTGAGCTCAAATGCTCAGTAAGGGTAAGAAATACAGCGGAAGATAATATAAATATAATGCATTATAAATTATTGAAAACACATGCCTTTACCAATAATAAACATGAACACTTTTATGGTAGGAATATGATCTTAGTAAATAATACCATAATAAAACATAATCATGGGTATTCTACTAGTCGAATGACAACATGAACCATCAATATTATTTCATAATGAGGGAATGTATATTGTCAGACATTCTGAAACATTTTTCCAAGGCCTCGGCCAAGACGACTAAAAATGATTAAGGCCTCGGCTAAAACCATATATCAAATTGGGAAAGGCCTTGGCCAATTCCACATCTACTTGTCTCATGAGACCTACTGATTCATCAAGGAGATATAGCGGGCTCCGCCCGTCACTTACTAAGTCTAATACATTCCTCATATGAAGAGGTTGAAATATAACATAAACATTTATATTAAAACTACCATAATAAATTTCAATACTTTAACCATAAACCATGAATGGTAAAAAAAATAACACATTCACAGTCAAAAATATCACAAAACCTTTAACACTATATGGAAGGTTTGTATAATAATGAATCGACTTCAAACAAGTATAAAATCCATCAAAGGATGTTTACATAGATGTAATCAAATCTATTAGAGAGAAATATCTCTTTATTTTTTTAAAATCATTTAAAGTTACATAATTATGAAAGAAAACATTTATTTTGAAAATATTCTTAAAATATTTTAAGGGAATATTCGACAATGTTATAATGGTTGGTAATAACCGCACCCGCCATATAAGTTAAAAAGGACATTCTTACCTTAATTTTGTCAAAATGGTCGTAAAGTACTTTGTTTGGAAAATGACTGAAAGATTCCTTTAAAAACATATAAGTTAAAATAAGGGTATAAATGAATTTAACCCATTGTATAGTAAATAGTAATAATGTTTTGAAATACATTTTTAAGAAACATGGATGTGGAAGATAAGGAGTTCCCAGATACTTACGTAAAAACAACCTCAAATAATAAAGAGATTGTAGAATTAACCCTCACCTTGTACTTATCGTTGGTCAAGTGTATGTTAACTGCCTGTATAATAGTAAAATCATTGTTATTAAATTATAAAAGAACCATATACATAAATATGATATCATATATGATCTTCTAATATTGCTTTGTTAATAATATTTTTGTATTTATGTCATTTTGGGTGTTAACTAATTCATTTTCCTTTATATGATTTATTATGAAAGTAGTGTTTATTACGGATAGGATATATCTTATTGATATTTGGAATGATATTAAGTCTTTAAACATTATTTTTAATCAAAAAATAAAAATTAGTATTGAATGGATATGATGGGGAATGAATCTCAACGTGTTCGTGGAGACAGTAATCCGTACGTACACACAAGCGCCAATATCATTCTTTTGATATTAAAATTGTATAGAATTGGATTTTATATCAAATATAATGAATCATTATCATGTTATATTTATTATTTACTTCAATTATACATCATTATTATACCCATCCAAATAATAATGTATTGAATAACAATTACCCCACGACGAGGAGACGGTAAGTTGTACGTACGCACGTATGGTGACATGTCATTCAAAGGATGGATAGAATAATGAATATAGTATTACCATATTTATAATAACATCACAGTATATATAAGATAATGGATTTATTATTTTATAATGGAAACAACAAGTAAAGAAGAAGTTGAAGAAGAAAAAACTTGAAAGAGGTGATGAAATATTTACCTCTTCTTCAGGTTCTTCCTTTTGATTTGATCAAAAGGGCTCCTTAGGATGGCTTTATGACTAAAGGAAGGCCTCTAATATGAATGCAGAACAGTTGAGAGGATTTTTGGGAAGGGGCTGGCCGTGCCAAATGGCTTTGACGGTGTGAATTTGAGAGAAGGTGGAGGGCCCTTTTATATGAGGGGTGAGGGGCACCTTAGGAAACGATTGAAATATTATTTTATAATAAAATCATTTTCGGTTTCTAATAGCCCCAAAATGATTTATTTCTAGGATAAGGTAGTTATGGGTATAAAACCACTCAACTAGTAGGTTTTAGATAGTTTTGGGTCACTAGATTAACCTTATCTTTTATATTTAACTCTTAGTTAATTAGTTTGACATTTACTATATCTCTCTTTATTTTTATATTAATAAACCTACAATAAACTTCAAAAAGTATCCCAAGTGGTTCATTAATGACATATATAATATTATTTAATCCCTTTGGCCAAAAAATAGATTTTTAGGAATATAATACCAATTAATAATATAATATTTGTTTTAAAAACTCTTCTGTCAATTTTGACACTGCTTGGTATTTTGTTTTTGTTAAAGTGATAACAACATTATTAATTCGAAAAAAAAATCATTTTATCAACCCTAACATGTAATATTGACCTATAAAATTAGTTTAATTCATAAAAAGTCTCATATTACATTTATTTGGGTACTTATAATATCTATTATTTTAATATTTCATTAATAAGGTAATTATTGCATCATCATTGTGCCATAAATAAATTAAATTATTTAATGCCTAAAAATTATAAATAAAATACCATTATGTAAGAAATCGTTTTATATTTATAATGAATATTTATAGTCGAGTTTATCATTTTTTTAACTCTTTATTTAAAATGGTTTAGTTATTAAACTTTGAATTTAACACTTTTAACTCTTCTTTGAATTAAATAACAATAATTGCCTTAATCTAATACAAGTGGAACTAAAGGAACATATTTTATTCCTAAGGTTGATTTTGGTCGAATTACACTTATCCAATAGAATTAGGACTTGTGTTAGGGAAATAATAATATCATTTTTTACCAATAATTACCCTATTTACTTTTAACTATGGTAAATAAAAGTGAAAAGTTACTATTCACCAGAAATTATTTTTATCTTATTAAACCACATTTTACTTGCTGATATCAACTGTGTCTCTCGGATTTTTGAAATTCAATTCTCATAAGCGGTAGAATTAATTTTTATGAAAATTTGCAAATACTCCTAAGAGGTGGGTAAAAGACGGTAAAAAGATCGATAAATTTTTTATATATCTAAAATTATTATAAACTGACATCAATGAATTACAATGAACTTATATAGGTATTATCTATATATTTTGACCAAAAATAAATTTAAATAAAATAAATAATTATTTAAATAAAAAATTCAGTTTTAAACTATAACTTAGTGTATTTCACTATTCATCAAAAATTGAAAGTTTTCAGAAAAATACCAAAAATTCACCCTAAGCTAATTTCGATATTCCAAATCCAAAAATGCAGTTCATTTTGAAAAATAAAATTTATAAAATTTTAAAAAGTGGGTATTACTATTCATAACGGCTAGTTTGATTTAGTCATGATGTGTTAGAGTCTTGAAGTTGCGTACAATGCCAGCTATTGCATTATTCAAAGGGAAACATACCGTAGAATCTTTGGTGTTACATTCTCCCCTCCTTCAATTAATTTTGTCCTCAAAATTTCTAGAATATTACTGCATAAAAAGATTCAGGTGGTTCTTCATCATAAGTTGCTCAAGTTCCCACGTCACCTCTTCCATTTTATTGTTTCTCCATAGAACTTTTACGAGATGAGTCATCTGGTTTCTCAATACTTGTTCTCTTGTATCAAGAATCTTGACGGACTCTTCGCAATAAGATAGATCATGTTCCAATTCTAATTTTTCATAGGTGAGAACATGCGTTGGGTCAGGCATGTATTTTCTCAACAGTGATACATGAAACACATCGTGAACTTTGGAGAGACTTGGTGGCATTTCCAAATGGTAAGCTACAACCCCAATTTGTTCTAGAATTTCAAATGGTCCAATGTATGTGGGACTTAATTTACCCTAACTATCAAATCGTATAACTCCCTTCCATGGATATACCATCAAGAAAACATGATCTCCAACATGAAATTCCATATCTTTCCTTCAGTTACCAGCATAGCTCTTCTGCCTACATTGAGCTACGTTGATGTGGGTTTGGATAACTTTCACCTTCTCCATCGTTTCCTCCACAAGTTCTGGGCCTACGAGTTTTCTTTCACCAACATCATCCCAACAGGTTGGTGTGAGACATCTCTTTCCATATAACACTTCATATTGTGTCATCTGAATACTTGAATGGAAGCTATTGTTATAGAAATATTATACTAGAGGTAAATATTGATCCCACATACCTTGAAATTCAAGTGAGAAAGAGATCAAAATGTCTTCTAAGGTTTGAATAGTCCGTTCTGATTATCCATCGGTTTGAGGGTGGTCGGCAGTGCTCAAACGAATTTCAGTATCCAAGGATTTATGAATACTTTTCTAGAACCGTGATGTAAAACATGGATCACAATCAAAAATAATCGATAGGGGTACTCTAGGAATTCTTACAACTTCATTAATATACAATCTTGGTAAATGTTCAAGTGGTAAATATTCTCTTATATCACGAAAATGTGATGACTTGGTAAGACGACCAATAATGACACATACTTCATCATTCCATCTAGGATTCTTAGGTAGTGCCATGACAAAGTCCATCGTAATGTTATCCTATTTCCACTCTGGTATGGGAAGAAGTTTCATGACTCCTCCAGGTTGTTGCCTTCCAGCATTCACTTGTTGGAAAACCTTACATCTTGACACAAAATCAAAAATCTCCCTCTTTATGTTGTCCCACCAAAACATTTCCTTCAAATCTCTATACATCTTAGTTCTACTAGGATGTATAGAGAAATTGAAGCTATGAGAATCATCTAAAAAATACCTTTTCATATTAGGTATATTGGGAAGACAAATTCTCTTCCTAAATTTCAAAATCCCATCTTCATATACAATGTTAATCAATCTCCCAGAGTTCACAGATTTAATCTTCTTTTGAAATTCCTCATCATCAGCCTGAGAACTTTTTATCCTTTCTAATAAAGATGGTTTTGAAACCATTTGAAAAAGCATTGATGTTTCACCTTCCATGGTTATTCCCATATTCATCTTTACTTGATCTATGAAAATAGGATCCCTTTCAACTCTCTTCTTGTTCAAAACTCAATGATCCTTTCTGCTCAAAGCATCTGCTGCTTTATTTTCCTTCCCCGGGTGGTAGTGTATCATGCAATCATAATCCTTGAATAGTTCAAGACATATCCTTTGACTCACGTTGAGTTTCTTCTGAGTGAAAATATACATCAAACTCTTATGATCATTATAAATATCACATTTTTCACCATAGAGATAGTTTCTCCAATTCTTCAATGAAATGATTATAGCTACTAACTCAAGATCATGAGTAGGATAGTTTTGCCCATGAATTTTCAAATTTCATGATGCATAGGAAATAACTCTATCATTCGGCATAAGGACACAACCAAGTCCTTTCTTTGAGGCATCACTATAAATAACAAACCCATCATTCCCCTATAGTAGATTCAAGATAAGATAATTGACATATCTTCTCATCAGTTCTTTGAAAAATTCTTCACACTCTTTTGTCCAAACAAATTTATCCCCTTTACGTGTGATCTTTGTTAATGGGTTAGCTAATCGGTTAAAATTCGAGACGAAATTATGACAAAAACCTACTAGACCAATAAAACATTGTACTGCAGTTATACTCGTCGGTGCTGGCCATTCTTAGATTGACTTTGTCTTAGAAGGGTCAACATAGATTCCATCCATAGAGACAATATGTCAAATAAAATAAATCTCCTAAAGCCAAAATTTACACTTGTTAAACTTCCCATATAATTCATTTCTTCTGAGGGTTTTTAGGATAGTGTGAAAGTGATTTTCATGATCTCCATATCTTTTGGAGTATACCAAGATATCATCAATAAATACCACTACAAATTCATCATGATATTCCTTCAAAACTCTATTCATTAGAACCATGAAGACAGAGAGTGCACTAGTCATCCCAAAAGGCATTACTGTAAACTCGTAATGCCCTTACCTGGTTCGAAATGTTGTTTCTGGAATTTCTTCCATGTCTACACAATACTTATGATATCCATATCGAAGGTCAATCATTGAAAAATATTTAGCTCCATGAAGTTTGTTGAATAAATCATCAAAATGAGGTAGCGGATACTTGTTCTTTATTTTTATAGCATTGATATCCCTGTAGTCAATTCACAACGTCATAGATCTATCTTTCCTCTTAACAAAAAGAATAGAGGATCCCCATGGAGAAACACAATGGAGAATAAATCACTTGTTACTCAATTCCTCTAGTTTTTTCATTAGTTCCAATAACTCCATTGTGGCCATTCTATAAGGGGTATTTGATATGGGCCTTGAACTGGGAATTAAATCAATGGAAAACTCAATTTCTAGTTCTGGTGGATGTCTAGGTAAATATTCTGGAAACACATCAACATATTCTTCCACATAGGTACGTTCTCAATTTAAACATTCCTTTCCTCACCCACTGTTATTTCATTCTCTTCCACCCCAATAATTGAATTTATATGATCTACTAGGGGTGGATCTAGATAAGAATTAGGTGGTGACATTTCTTCCCTAAAGATAAGGTACTTCTTATCACCTTCAAGAATTGTAACATCCTTCTTCTTATAATAAATTTTCGCATCATGGTCTGAAATCCAATCCATTCTGAGGATTATATCAAATTCAATCGTGGGTATGATGATGAGATCATCATATAAAGAACATTTTTATTCCCTAATGGGAACTGATTCACAAAACATTGTTTCAATGATACTTCCCTTAAGAATTTTGACTGACAACTCCCTTGTTAAATCAAATTGGAAATATATATGTTTCTAAGAAAACTGGGAAGATATGAAACAATGTGATGATCCAAAATCAAATAAATCATTGTCTAAACTTGAGGAAACCATTAAATTACCTGCCACCATGTCTTTTAGAGCTTCAACCTCAGTAGTAGTGATCGCATAAGCTTGTCCTTGATCCCTTGGACTTCCTTAGGGTAAGTATCCCTGACACTTAGGAAATTAATTTGAATAATGTCCCATCTCCCTAAAATTGTATAATTGAACAATGGTAGCATCTTTCTTTCCTTTACAATCACCAGCAAGATGGCCTTTCTGTCCACATTTTTAGCATACTCCTTTTCCTTTTAGTCTGGCACTAGGGTACTTCCTTCCATAATTATCATAGGGTGGAAATTCAATTCTTCTATTCTTCCATGTTTCATTATTTCATTTCCCAGACTGTTCAGTATATACCTTCTTCTTTTTCTTTTCTTTAAAGCTGTAAGACATAGAGAATTCATTTTCTGTCTTGATAGCACACGAGACAATATCTTCATACGATAAGAGGGATTGCGATACTAATGCTCGATGGAGAAATGGTTTCAACCCATCAAAGAAACAGTTAATCTTATTTATTTGGAAACATATATAATCTACAGCATTCCTTTCTAACCTTGTAGTGTTAGCTTCATACTTTGTGACATTCCCATCCTCTTTTTTCCTCAAACTCAGAAATTTCCTTTCCATGTATGCTCGATAGTCATGAGGAAAGTAATTTTCTAAGAAAAGATCTTTAAACTACCTCTATTCTATATTTGATACTTCTTTATCTTCCTTTGGGTTTTGAATCAATGACCCCCATTGTTCTGCATCTCTTGTGAGATGATAAACTGCCATGAAAACTTTTTCTCTTTTGCTACTCCCCAAAGCAAGAAATATTTTCTCTAAGGAACTTATCCATTGCTCAGCTACTAATGGATTTTTACTCCCATTGAATATTGGTGGTTGTCACCTCATGAAGCGGTCTAACATTGATCCTCCACGTTGTAGATCAGTGTGCTCCATACAGGTAAGGTTATTATTCATAACCTGAGTGAGTTATCCCAATATGGTGATAATTTTATCAGCACCAGTTTTATCACCAAGTCCACTATAATTATCTTGATAAGGAGGGAAATCCCTACATGGATTACGTGCATTGATATGGTTCCCATTCCTTCCACTATGCGCCATTTTTAAACAATGGCATACACTAGATTAGTTTATAAATCGCAATATATAAATCCAAACTTTTAAAACGCATAACATAAATTGAACAGTTTATGGATATAATCCATAATAATGAAATATGATTTCTTTGAGGAGGAATATACTCATAAATCCTTCATAATGGTTTGTAAAGAAAATGTGGATTATCCTAAGAATATCCCCCAGGTGTGTCATAACCAATAGTGCAGTAAGGCCCGTTGTCGCGTACTAGGATACCCCAGGTCAAGCCCGAAACTCCATGTCGGAGTTTTCACTCCTAGGTACATCTGTGCCAGAGCCGCCTCTACTAGCTAGTATCCAGACAGGGATGTATTTCTTGTGAAATACACAAAATATCTACATTATGAAAATTCTAGGATGTTCTTCTATACTAATACTCCAATATTATCATAGGGTAATGTGCTCTAATCAGAGTTAATCTAAATCTAGATTCCAAGGTAAGTACTAAACTTTCTCTGATACCAACTGTAATGCCCCACCCCCAGTTACCCAGAGTCAGTGCATTATTACATAACATTGTCATGATCACAAGGAAATCATGTCTTGAAAGACCGATCAGTTTAGTATTATTGGAAACAATATTCGTACATAAGTTCAAATAAACAACATGAAAAGAAATAAAACACTAATTTATTCTGTTAGAAACATCCAAGACTCCTAGATTATGCCTGCAATTCACTCATAACTAACTTCTTCATATCCAGGGAAAATGAAACATAAGAAAGGGGTGAGATCAAATGTTCAGTAAGGATAATCAATACAGTAGAAGATAACATAAATATTAAGCATGGTGATTAATTGAAAACACATGCCTTTACCAATAATAAACCTGAACACATTTATGAAGGAATGTGAGCTGAGTAAATAATTCCATAATAAAACATAATCATGGGTATTCTACTAGTCAAATGACCACATGAACCATCAATATTATTTTCATAATGAGGGAATGTATAATGTCGGACATTCTGAAACATTTTTTCAAGGCCTCAGCCAAGACGTCTAAAAATGATTGTGGCCTCGACCAAAACCATATATCAAATTGGGAAAGGCCTCATCTAATTCCATGTCTAGTTGCTTCAGGAGACCTACCGATGCATCGAGGAGCTATACCGGGCTCCACCCATCACTTACTAAGTTTAATACATTTCTAATATGAAAATTTTGAAATATAACATAAACATTCATATTAAAACTACCATACTAAATGTCAATACTTTAACCATAAACCATGAATGGTATATAAATATCACATCCATAATCAAACATATCACAAAACCTTCCATACAATATGGAAGATTTGTATCATAATGAATCGACTTCAAACAAGTATAAAATCCATCAAAGGATGTTGACATAGATATAATCAAAACTATTAGAGGGAAATATCTCTTTATTTTTTTTGAAATTATTAAATGTTACATAATTATGAAAGAAAACACTTATTTTGAAAATATTCTTATAAGCTTGTAAGGGAAGCTTCGATGATGTTATAATAGTAGAGAATAACCACACCCGCCGTATAAGTTAAAAAGGACAAACTTACCTTAATTTTGTCGAAAAGGTCGTAAAGTACTTTGTTTGGAAAATTATTGAAAGATTCCTTTCAAAACATATAAGTTCAAATAAGGGTATAAATGACTTTAACCCATCGTCTAGTAAATAATAAAAATGTTTTGAAATACATTTTTAAGAAACATGGATGTGGATGATATAGATTTCCTAGTAGATACTTACGTAAAAATAACCTCGGATAATAAATAGATTGTAGAATTAACCATTACCATGAACTTTTCCTTGGCCGAGGGTATGTTAACCTCCTATATAATAGTTTAATAATTGTTATTAAATTATAAATGAACCATATACATAAATATGATATCATATATGATCTTCTAATATTGTTGTGTTAATAATTTTTTAGTATTATCGTCATTTTGAGTGTTAAATAATTAGTTTTCCTTTATATTATTTGTTATGTAAGTAGTTTTTGTTATGGATAGGGTGTATCTTATTCATATTCAGAATGATATTAAGTCTTTAGACATTATTTTTAATCATAAAATGAAAATTAGTATTGAATGGATTCGATGGGGAATGAATTTCATCCTGTTCATGGAGATGGTAATTTGTACGTACACAGGAGTGAAAATATCATTCTATTGATATTAAAATTGTATATAATGGATGGTATATCCATCAAAATAATAATTTATTGAATAACAACTACACCACAACGTGGAGACGGTAAGTTGTATGTAGGTACGTGTGGTGACATATCATTCAAATGATGGATAGAATAATGAATATGGTTTTACCATATTTATAATAACATCAATGTATATATGAGATACTGTAGTTATTATTTTATAATGTAAACAACAAGGAATGAAGAATTGGAAGAAGAAAAAACTTGAAAGAAGTGATCAAATATTTACCTCTTCTTCGGGTTCTTCCTTTTGATTTGATCAAAAGGGCTCCTTAGGTAGGCTTTCTGACTATAGTAAGGCCTCTAGGATGAAGGGAGGACAGTTGACAGGATATTTGGGTAGAGTTTTTCCAAGCCAAATGGCTTTGAAGGTGTGAATATGAGATAAGGGGGAGTGACCTTTTATAATAGGAGTGAGGGGAACCTTAAGAAAAGATTGAAATATTATTTTATAATAACATCATTTTCGGTTTCTAAAGGCTCCAAAATGATTTATTTTAATGATAAGGTAGGTATGGGTCTATAACCACTCAACCAATATGTTTTAGATAGGTTTGGGTCACTATATTAACCTTATCATTTAGATTTAACTCTTAGTTAATTAGTTTGACATTTACCATGTCTCTATGTATTTTTATATTATATGGTTAATAAACTTACTATAAACTTCAAATCGAACCCCAAGTGGTTCATTAATTACATATATTTTATTATTTAAGCCCTTTTTCTGAAACATAGATTTTTTTGGAATATAATACAAATTAATAATATAATATTTGTTTTACAAACTCTTTTATGCCAATTTTGACAGTATTTGGTATTTTGTTTTAGTTAAATTCATAACAGCATTATAACTTACAAGAATATTCATTTAATCAACCATAATATTTCATATTAACCTATAAAATTATTGGAATTCATAAAAAGTCTCAAATTACATTTATTTGCGTATTTATAATATCAATTATTTTAATATTTCATTAATAAGGCAATTACTGCATCATCATTGTGTCATTAATAAATTAATTTATTTAATGTATAAAATTTATAAATAAAAAACCACTATGTATGAAATCTTTTTAGCTTTATATTGAATATTTATAGTCGCATTTATCTTATAGGTAACTCTATATTAAAAATGGTTTAGTTATTAAACTTTGAATTTATCACTTTTAACTCTTCTATGAATTAAATAATAATAAATGTCCTAATCTAATCCATGTGGACCTAAAGGAACATATGTTTTTCCTAAGGTTTTTTTTTGGTCGAATGAAATTTATCCAATAGAATTAGGATAAGTTTAGGGTAATAATAATATCGTTTTTACCCTTAATTACCATATTTACTTTTAACTGTGGTAAATAAAAGTCAAAAGTTACTATTCACCAAAAATTATTTTTATCATATTGAACCACATTTTACATAATGATATCAATCGTGTCTCTCATATTTTTGAAATTCAATTTACAGAAGCGGTAAAACTAAGTTTTATAAAAAATTTGCAAATACTCCTAGGAGGTGGGAAAAAGACGGCAAAAAGTTCGATAAATTTTTATATATCTAAATTTATTATAAACTGACTCTAATGAATTACATTGAACATCTATAATTATTATTTATCTATTTTGACCTAAAATTTTTTAAATAAAATAAATTTTTTTTAAATAAAAAGTCATTTTTAAACTATAACTCTGTGTTTTTCATTATTCATCAAAAATTGAATGTTTTCAGAAAAAATACAAAAAATTCACCCTAAGATAATTTTTGTATTCCAAATCCAAAAAGGAAGTCCAGTTTTTAAAAATAAAATTTAGAAATTTTCAAAAAGTGGGTATTACTATTCATAACAGTTAGTTTGATTGGTCGCGGTGTGTTAGAATCTCGAAGTTGCGTACAATGCAAACTGTTGCATTATTCAAAGCGAAACATACTATAAAAGATTATGGGGTTACACATTATCATTTTTAATGATTAGTGTGTCAAAAAATAAAATAATATATATATGACAGTACTCACATGTTCCTTCTCATTTATACAAGATTAATCATTGTTCTTTATTAAAGAAAACTCGTTGATTTCATTTTCAAAATGGGTAAACTACTTTTCTGGTAATTTTTCGATTCATAAATGAAAAAATACATCTTATATACCATATAAAAAGCATTTATGACCTCCAAATAAATTTGTTATGTTATATATAAATCCTAGATACATTTAGGTAAGAGGTTTTTACATCAATTTGGTAAATAATATAATCATAACAAGGTGTTATGGAATGAAAATTATGAATAGATATTAACATAACTAGTGGTGTAAATATTTCACCATACTCAATACCATGAATTTATTTGTATATTTTTACATTCAAAAAATATTTATTGTAAAACACAATACCATCAATATTGGTTGTCTTTTGGAAAACTAAATTATACCCAATAAGTCTTACCCCTTTAGGTGGTTTAATCAAGTTCTAAACTTGATTTTTGAACATGGATTTTATTTTTGATTTATATTAATTTCACTATTTATTGAAATAATAATTCATGATATAATCCTAATTGGTTGATGTTTGATCATGTAGTAACTTATCTTTATTATCATTTTCAATAAGAAATGAAAATCTCTCAAGCCCCGGATGAATCTTACCATACCTACACATTTCTTGTGATATTTTATTTTTTTCCATTTCTATAATATATTATATTTTGAACTCACTTTCCATCATAGGAATTATTAATTTTTATTAATTTTGAATATTGCAAACATTTATTTTTTGACCCACTTATTCCTTGATAAATATATTTTTTTACAAAAAAATATTTTTAGAAAACAAAAAAACTTTTTCTTCTTATGAGTAATAAAATAATAACTCATCATTTTTTGGTATATCAAACAAATATGAGCTTATAATATTTAGTTCCATGTTTTAATGGAACATTAAAATTCAATAAATATTCAAAGACCTAACATTTTAAGAAAATTATTTTAATACATTTCCAATTCCATGTCTTATATGGGTACATTACGATTACCTAAAATTGAATGTGGTTAAGTAGAAATTAAATCATTTAAATAATATCACATAAAACCCTATTGATTGGTTATTCTACCTCATCATTGATCAAGGAATGTATAACAAGCTACAATTACTCTCTGAATATAAAATATTTCACCCATGTAATCGCAGAGGATTCAGTGGTGAAAAAATGTATAATCCTTTATATGATCAATAAACACTTAACTTAATATTTCTCTACCTAAATTTGATCAAATAATATAAATATTTTTTATAAGTTTATTTTATACTTCATGTTTTAACTCCATGAATATTTAAAAAGTTATAAACATTTTCTTTATAAGAAACACAAAACCATACTAACTGGAGTAACCAATAATGTTAATGAATTACATATAACAATTACTTTTTTATATACTGGTTGGTCCGCATACACCACAATGTGTTGAGTCCAGTGTTTTAATAAATCTTCTAATTATTCCACTGATATTTTATTTATACATTTTCATAATAAATAAGATTCACCTATATCAAAGTATTAATAATAAAATGATCATAATCATCATTATCTATAATATCTATGGACACATTTATCATACATATTATTAATTCTACAATTCATAATGTATGTTTTATTTAATTAATTCACTATAAACATATTATTTTCAATGTTATATATTGTATAATCAGGTTATATAATATATAAATCACTTACCACATTAACTATTCCAAAAAAATTATTTATATATTTAATAAATTTTCATAATAATATATTAAATTTCTTTATTTTCCATATAAAAATTAGAAATTAATTTTTTTTTATTGATATAACATGGTAAATATTTTATATTTGCAAAACTAATCCACTAGAAAATATAAATCATATGGTTCTACCTATAATTAAGTAACCATTTATCAATTTAAAACATTTTTTGAACTATATAATCTCAATACAACCTATGAGGGGTGTGAATTATGGTGAGATTTATTTTATTTTGAACTTATTATGGACCTTATTCCAATTTTTATGGGAAAACTATTAACCTATCCCAATAAATCCAAATGACCAAAGTATCAAAAACATTTAAATAAAACATAGTGATATAGGTATTTTTCTTGGTTCACCACTAAGGGATACTCCAAGGGGAATATTCAGACAATGTATCAATGTTATTGTGTATTTAACAATGCATTATAATTGAATTATAAGTTAATAAATAGTGCACTATCAACCATAGAGCCACTCCAAATTTATATTTATCAACTCACTACTTCAATAATGAACAAGAAAAACTAGACACAATGATTTTTATATATTGAACTTTATAAATATAAACACTAAACCAGTAAGGGTGTTTTCATGATGATTATTATACCTCTTTTGAATCTAATATTATTATGAATTATCATAAAAGAATAAATATATCTATATTTTTTAAGATGAATCAACGTTCTTCATAAAACATTTTCTCTATTATCTACCTTTGATTAATTTAATATCATCAATTTAATATTCAAAAATTTTCCTTAAGAAATATACATTTTCCACCTGTTAATGGGATCTTCAAACCAACTACAATTTTCTTATTAAATTCATCAAAGTCAAAGATAATCCCACAAAATATAATATATAATTTAGTTTTAGAAACATCATGTAAATTTATATATTGTGGTGTGACATCCACCATTATAGAATGATGTATTTAAAAACCACCAAAATTGGAGCTTGAGATCCTCCATCATTATTGGATCTTAATGTTAAATCTAGATCCAAAAAATCTTTGTAGAATATTATTTTTAATTCTATTAATTTTGTGGAATGGTCCTCTCAATTATCCACAAACCATGAACTCATTATGATGTGATTACTTTTCTCATGGCATACAGTTCATATCCTCATCCAACCAGGATTATATGGATTTCAACCCAAAATGTGGCCCTTATGATGAAATAGAATATATTGCAACATTTTCCTTCCCAAACATTTCATAGTAATTTCATGGAATAATTCTTATCCAACCATCCTTCACCAAATATATGAACATTAATATTACATGTTTGATGTTGTGCTATAGTATTTCCTAATAACATAATCTATTAAACACAAATAGCATGGGATTAAGGAATGTATATTTATTTTTATGTTATGAGTTCGGAAACTGGACTAGACAGTAGTGCACCAAAAACTCATAGGGTATTTACTATAGAGATACCATATTCCCCACAATGAATTCATATAACCTATGGCATGACCAACTATAACCTAAACATGTTTACTCTGACACATCCTTATTCATGGAATGGGCATATCTATTATACTATGGTGGTGTTCATTTTGGTAAAACCTCTCAAATCACATTTAACATTTTCCAATCCTCTATTGAAAATACAAAATCCATAAAAAAAGTGTTTCTAGAAAACACAAAACTTCTTAAAGACCAATTAAAACACATTTGTTTCAATATTTTCTCCATTGATCCAACAAGCTAAGCCAATGAAAATCTTGGTTCTAACATTCTTCTCCTTTGGGTTTACTGGAAATCTAATGTTTCTTTAATGAAACTCAACTTTATAAATTTTTGAACTAAAATAGAATAACTCATCCATCACTATGATGCTATGTGATCCATGATAATTATAGAAAACAAAATATCAAGAGGGAATATTATGCTACCTTTAAACTTCAATCTCAAAAAACTATTTTTTTGTGAAATTCATTAAACTCCCCTATATTCATTGTAACACCCAGAGATTTTATAAGAAATATATATATATTATTAATTTCATTTATGTATTGTGTTGTAAACTACACCAAGATTAGATTTCACTATACGCAACACCGTATTAGCTTGCAGTATATGCAAACACTATTCAAGTATTGTGTTGCACGCCAGAGCAACCTTCCTCGATAGCGTGTGTTGTACGCAATACCGAGTTTCACTAAATGAGATATTATTATAATATTATTGTGAACTAGCCAGTATGAATAGTAATACCCACTTTTTTAAATTTTATAAATTTCATCTTTCAAAATCGACTTCATTTTTGGATTCAGAATATCGAAATTAGCCTAGAGTAAATTTTTGGTATTTTTCTGAAAAATTTCAATTTTTGATAAATAGTGAAAACACTAGGTAACTATTTAAAAACCTAATTTTTATTTAAATAATTATTTATTTTATTTAAATTTATTTTAGGTAAAAATAGATACATAATAAATATATAAGTTCAATGTAATTCATTGGAGTCAGTTTATAATAATTTTAGTGATATAAAAATTATATTGAAATTTTTACCCTCTTTTACCTACCTCATAAGAGCTTTTTGTAAATTTGCATAAAACTTAATTTTACCACTTTGGTGAATGGAATTTCAAAAATCCGAGAGACATGGTTGATATCAGTAAGTAAAATTTGGTTCAACGAGATGAAAATAATTTTTTGGTGGATATTAATTTTTAACTTTTATTTACCACGGTTATAAGTAAATAGGGTAATTAAAGGTAACAATGATATTATTTTTACCCTAACATAGGTCCTAATTATATTGGATATGTATAATTCAACCAAAAACAACCTTAGTAATATAATATTATCATTTAGGTCCACTAGGATTAGATTAGGACATTTTTTATTATTCAATTCAAAGAAGAGTTTAAAGAGTTAAAATCAGAGTTTAATAACTAAAACATTTTTAATATAGGGTTATAATTATGATAAATTCGACAATAAATATTAATTATAAAGCCAAAAATATTTCCGACATAATTTTATTTTATTTATAAAATTTAGACATTAAATAATTTAATTTATTTATGACACAATGATGATGAAGTAATTACCTTATTAATGAAATATTAACATAATTGATATTATAAATAGACAAATAAATGTAATTTCAGAATTATTATGAATTACACTAATTTTATAGGTTAATATTCCATGTTATGATTTCTGTAATTAACTTTTTTAGAACTAATCATGCTGTTATGAGTTTCAAAAAAAACCAAATACCATATAGTGTAGAAATTGACGTAAAAACGTTATTAGAACAAATATTATATAATTAATTGATATAATGGTCCTAAAAATCTATGGTTCGGTCAAAAGACTTATATAATAATATATATGACATTATGTACCTAATTGGGGTTCTATTTGCAGTTTATAGTAAGTTTATTAACCATATATTATAAGAAAACAAGAAGACACTCTAAATGTTAAATTATTTAACATAGAGTTAAATCTAAATGATAAGGTTAAAATAGTAACCTAAACTTGTCTAAAACCTATTGGTTTAGAGTATTTCGACCCATACCCACTTTATATTCGAAATAAGTCACTTTGGAGACATTATAAACCGAATATGACATTAATATAAAATAATATTTTAAGTTTTTCCTAACATGCCCCTCTCCTCCCTTATAAAAGGGCACCTCCTCCCTCTCCTCTTTACACAATTTTGAGCCTTCAAGCTCGGCCAAACCATGCCCATTTCCCTTCTCAACTTCCATAGAAACATTATAGAGGTTCTTGTCTTCTCAAAATAACAAATCTAGTCTCTTAAGAGGAAGCTTAATAGAGGTGTGTCGAAGAAGAGGTAATCTCTTCTATAGATTCGTTCACGTTTCTTTCTTCTTTAACATCCTATTCGTTATTTGTTTCATTGAAAAGTATTAAAATCAGTATAAATAATATACTAATATGATACTATAAAGATGAAACAACCCCATTTCAACTTCTATCCATCCTATGGAAAAAGAAATCACCACGCGTGCGTACGTACGGAATACCGTCTCCACGCCGTGATGTAATCTGTTTTTCCACCACCACCTTACTTGGATGGGTATAATGGTGTAAAGAATAACTATATATGGTTATTATAACATCATAATTATTATGAGATATTATATCATCCACTTAATTTCTATTCATTAATTATGGGAATGATATCATCGCTTGTGCGTACATACGGACTATCGTCCCCACGAACGCGATGAGATTCATTCTCCATGTTAACCATTCAAGAATGGTTATAAAGTATATATAATTTGTAATAATGGTATATATAACATAATAATTCTAATGTATATATATATATATTTCATCTACTTACTTTGATTCAAGTCAATAAGGAAAGGAAAACAGCATTCATGTGTACGTACGACCTACCGTCTCCAAGAACGGTGTATTTCATTTCATTTATCTATCGATTATATATATATATATACTGAATATATATGATATATAAATCATGATTTATATTCTGGAAGTATGTATATCATGATATAAGTAATAATAATATCAAGAACAAAAAGTCCAAACATGTACGATAAATAAAACAATTTTACCCAAAACGCTGCTTTAACATGGAATTTACGAAAGAGCGGGTAATATAAAGTCATAAGTGAACCATATATGATATCATAACAATGAATATGATTCTGAAATAAGTCAATGACATTATTTAAATCATTATACAGGAGGTTCAGATACGTATGAGGCATATCGGACCTAAGGTTAGGGATAATTATTCCAATCTTGTTCTTATCCGAGATTGTTTATTCATAAGTATTTACTGGGGTTATGTTTATCATCCATGTCCATGTTTTCTCAAAAAAAATTCATAAAATGTTTAAAATTATTACATGTATGTTTAAATTAATTTTTACCCTTGTTTTACTTTTACCACAAGGTATGTGAGGAATCTTTCTTTTGTTTACCATATGAGGTACTTTTTGACTTTTCCGACAAAAGTACGAGAAGAATGTTATTTTTAACTTATATGGCGTGAACGGATTTTTTACGGTTTCATAACGCCTCATTTTCATGAATCTTCCTCTACAATATTTTATGATTATTTTCAAAAAATCCTTTTCTTTTAAAATTTCATGGAATTTTGTGAAAAGAAAACGATATTGAAGAAGAAAGGATATTTTACTCAAGAATTCATTTCAAGTGTTTTATCAAAACTATTTTCCATCTAAAATGACATTATTTAGTATGATTATGTTTCAAGTATAATGTCTCTATTATTTACATGGTTTGATTCTTTTTATGATGAAATGATATCCATTTGTTTTATATGGATTATGTTATGATGGAATGATGTTTATGGAACCCATTTTATTCGTTGGGTTATGATGAATGATTTATGTTTATTTTTTGGCACAAGTAAAAATGATTTCATTATGAGATGGTGGGACCTATATCTCCCTCCAATGCATTGGGAAAAGATTTATATCTCATGAGATAGACATGGATGGAACAATAAGTGAATCCAGTTTAGTAATACAGGACTGGAAGGACAAGTAAACCCGATTCAGTAATGGACTTTGTCAACTAGGATGGTCTTGGAAGTAATGCCTTGGATACTATGGAAAACATATCATGTTCTTTATGGTTTTCCACAATTACATGTTTTATTTCTCATGGTATTTTATCACGATTAATGTTCATTTTCGATCTATGTCTTGTGTACTGCAATGGTTTATTTCACAACTCGATATTTTGGTGTTTAAACTTTCTGTTCATGTTTTGAAGTTCAAATTTATATGGTGTGTTTTATTTTATCCATGCTTACCCTTACTGAGCATTTGAGCTCACACTTTATATGTTTTCTTTTCCTCGGGATATAAATAAAGGTTTTAGGTAAGAAAAAAAAAGTTGAAGATCTTTATGGGAGATGATGAAGATCTTTCACCAAGATTAGAAGATTATGTTCCATGTTTCCAAACACACTAAACTATTACGGTCATTTTGTGTCTATTTTTGTTATGTATTAAGTATTCCGCAATTGTAATGTAATTTCCATGTACTTGAAGCTTGGGGTCTTAATATTCATTCATATAAAAATCCCTCGAGCTCATCCCTGTGGATTGTATCTCTATATTTCAGTTATACCATAAAATCTACCTCAAAGGTATACTCGCCCTTTATGTGATAATTCCTTTCACTCTAATTTAACTAGTTAAATTGAGACTATATTTTTCTTTAATTACATTTATCTCCCTTTGAAAATAATCTCCTATATGGAAATGTCATGTTAACACAACATCATATATATTATAAATTAAAAAATTATAGAGAGAGAATGGATTTTCCTAACTTCCTCAAGAAGTGTAAGGTGCTTGAACGCCAAGGTTCAATTGATTCTTCTCAAATTCCAGTGTGTCTAAATGTTTTATGAATATATCAACCCCTTATTGATTTGTGTCTACATGATTCATTTTGATAACATCCTTCCCGAATTATATTTGATAAAATAATACTAATTTTTAATATTATTCTTGTGTGAATGTTGTAACATGTTCTTCATCCACTAAATTATGGTCTTTTTGTCACAATAAATAACTATAGGAATATTTACATCTTCACTAAGATCCTCCAATTATTATTTTATCCACAATAGGAGGGTTTATGACTTTGTATCTAGTTTTTACTATGCTCTATTTATGCTAATAAATATTCTCTATTTATTCTTTCTAGGAAATACTATGCATTTTATCCAAATAAATAAATCACCTCCACTCATAGATTATTTATACATAACAACTACAGACCAATCCATATTTTAATATTCACATAATCATCAATTATTATCTACAAAATATATTATACCATAATTTATAGTGCATTTAGTATATTTCAAAATTATATTTATGGTAGTGTGATATTCTTCTATTGGATGATAATAAAATCATGCCACTAAACATATTAAATAAATGATGATCACCCTTTCCAATATGAGGTATAAAAAACTTCCAAAAATCTTTTGGTCGGATGTCGGATCAACTAATTTACCATATTTATGTTTTATAATATTGGTTTAAATGGAAATAGTTATTAAACCCAATTTTTAATTATGCATTTCGAACTACCATAGATGACCTCTTGCATACTTTTCTTTAGTGATAAATGTGTATCCATCCTTTTGGATTACATGAAACCTAAGAAAGAATTTCATCTTTTTAATTATTGATATTTCAAATCCCAATCTCATCAAACATACAAATTCCTCTTCTTATTTGATATTATTACCTATAAATATAATGTCATATAGATAAATGAGGACTATAAACTACCCAACATGGTTGGTTTCTAAAAAATTATTTCATCTACACCACCTCACCTAAATTATAGATTTTTTTAAAAAAAATTTCCAACTTAAATTACAATAAATGTGGTTATTATTTCAATACATATGGTTATTTTTTAAAATATTAACACCATTTACTCATCATATCATATTAAGAAAAAATTTATGGTTCAATATACACTTCCTCCTCAAGCACTGTATTAAAAAAACTTCTATTTTATATAATTTAAAACTGTTTGGAATTTCCAAAGGTAAAAGTGTATTATTGATTTGATTCTTTACATCAGTGGGATGGTTTCTTCCACATCAAAACATTCACATTTTGTATATACCTTACACACCAACCCTCCCTTACATCAGATCAATTTCCCTTTTCATTAGACTTATTCTTTATTACAAACTTGGTTTTGATGATCTCATGATCATTTGGCATTTCCATAAGCTCAAAATTTGGATATTTCCTTATTTTATCCAAATCCATGATCGTGGAATTGACCCCTAATTAATAATTCACCAATTATTAAAATTAAATGGATTTACATGAGATTATAGATAAATATAATTTATGAATTTCTAATTTTATGGGTTTTGGCATAAATTTTTCTCTAAAAATTTTGATTCGTTAATATCCATTATTATTTTCCTTAGTTGAGTGACCAGTTGATATTCTTAAGTAACCTCTTCATCATCTGATTCAACTTTAGAGTCCCCTTCATGTGTCAGATTATACAAATTACCATAATTTATCAATATCAACATTATCAATAAAATATTTTCTCAAATCAAAAATTTCTGGTTTATTTTTATATTTCACGTTAATCACCATTACATTATTACCCTTTAATTTTTATCACCTTTTGGGGAATTTCTAGGCCTTATTCTGGAATAATTGGCCTAAAAATTTCCCTTTTCCCATGGAATCTTCATACTTTCCTTTTTTCCTTCATTATTTTTGATGTATCACTTGATACCAAAACACATTATAGTGTTTAAGTGTTAGATTCCTCACATGACACATTTGTTATAGCGTCTTATTTTCTTAAGGGCTTAAAAATCTTAGGTATTCAAGAAAACTACTACTTAAAATTAATATTTTTAATGGTGAATTGATATTAAAATTTTGATTAGAAAGGGTTTTCTAGGTTTTTTACTATATTTTTATATCTTTCTACAACACCATTTTGATATAGTTTCTAAACATGTAAGATCCTGACCTAATATTGAGATTTATCAAGATTTATTATAGGTATTATTCTTACTTATGTTGAGTATTTTAGGTTTGATATTTACCTTTGGGTGTGTTTGGGTGGAAATCAAGGATTTTTTCAAGAATTGGGAAAGTACACAGTTGGCACACGATTTACGCAAATCATGCACACCAGCCCAACAAACGATGCGAAAATGGGCAGAGGGGATTCACATAGCTGGAACATGGTTTTTCAAACAATAATTCCCCCTAGAAGAGGTGCATAGTTAAGGTTTCAGGTTTGGAATGTCTTGTTTCTTTTTCCAGCAAACGATGAGTACAATTTAAATTAATTTGAAATTTAGTTTTGAAAATACCTGAAGCCCCATATTAACCCAAAATCAACCCCCACTCCAACAAGATTGCTTTCTCTCATTTTATATGCTTCCAAGATGCATTCCAATCCCTCCCTACCTACTTTCTTGATGAATCAAAGGGTATATTGAAGATTTTCACCTTACCGTGTTTGTTCTTTCTTCCAATTTAGTTCTATCTATCTATAAATATCTCTCCCCTACTCCTCTTCCTAGAAAAAATAGGGATGTTTATCCACTCTTGATTATAGATTTAGATCTATTTTTATTAGATCCGGATTTGTTTAATTACAAATCATGTTTTAGTATCTAGATCATATTCTTTATCACATTCTTGATTAATCCGCTTCAATTTGGGGATATCTGTTGGTGAGCGTTCTTCGTTAACTTTGAGGTAGGTGGTATATAATTCAAATCACATATCTTTGATTTCAGTTATGGGTATCTAATTATAGAATTTATATTAGACGATTAATAATTTAGTTCTTTATTGAATTAATTAATTTGGTGAATTAATTAATTAATGGAAATTGTCAAATAGAGAATATTATGATTGAGAATTTGAATAGATATTTGTTTAATTAATTATGTAGTTATTGATATATTTGAACTTGATAAATTAATTATTTAATTAATTAATGGGAATGGTTGGGATTATGAAGTTGGTTGATTTGGAATAATTAATCCTTGAACTAATTATAGAGAGATTGTGATTATTGGAAATTAATAATTCATTGTCAAATTCATTATTATTACTTTGAAATTATTGAATTGGGATAATTAATTTTTGAGTTAATTATTCTATACATTTTTGTTTTTTAATTTCATTGACATGAATAATAAATTATTTAATTATTTAATAGGTTTGAGGTGAATAATTAATTGTTGAATTTATTAATAGAGATGATGTGATTAATTAATTAATTAATTATTTAATGGAATGATGTGAATATAAAATCATTGAATTTGAATAATTAATTTGAGAATTTATTAAGTTGAAATTATGTTATATTCTAATTAAAATAATGAATGGTAACAATGGAAATTATATGTGAATTGAAATTATGAATGGAAACTGTGGCATTCATATATGACTTGAAATGGTGAATGGTAACAAATGAATCCATATGTGAATTGAAATGATGAATGGTAACAGTGGAATTCATATTTGAATTGAAATGATGAATGGTAAAAATTGAATTCCTATGTGAATTTAAATTATGAATGGTAACAGTGACATTCATATGTGAGTTAAAATGATGAATGGTTACAATTTCATTCATAAGATAATTGATACAATGAATGGTAATAATGGAATTAGTATGTGAATTGAGACAATGGATGGTAACAATGGAATTCATATGTGAATTGAGAAAAGGATTGGTAACAATGGTATTCATATGTTAATTGAGATGAGGAATGGTGATAATGAAATTTTGAGATATGATATCCTTCAAGGATAGTTCGGACTCTGGCACGGGCCAAAGTAGGTATTGAGAGTTTGGGTGCCTGTGGGAACCTCTTTGTTTTGTGGTTTAATAAGGTTTAATTGCATAGGTGTGAACTATTTACTTTATTACTTTTATTTATTCTTTATACAACTGCATAAACTATTTTAATTGATCTTGTTTTAGATGATGTTGGTGGTGGCCTACTGAGTTATAGAAACACCTACTCGGGTTTCCAAATCAGCACTTAAATAGAATTCATGTATTCATGAAAAGATAAAGGAAAGAACCCTCTATTAGATGGCTGATTTGGGATAGGGTATAGATGATGGAATCAGACATGGTTCAAGACACGTTGGGTAGTTGTCAGTGAATTTACCTTTGGGTTTTCATTTTGACACATGGAACATACCTTGTAATGGGATATCTATTTTTTAGTTTTGATATTATATTTCTAGTATTGTTCATCTTGTGATACCAGTATTATCCAAGTTATGGTTATATATCATTTGGTTATTGATTATTTATTTCCATTGTGGTATTACTTTGATAAATAGTTTATGGTATCCCTATGATTGACATTAGACCCTCACTACTAGTCAGCAGCCTCTAGTGTATACGGAGTCATGCCTATGGTAATGTGGAAAACCAGCATGGGGCCCTGGTGTGTGGTACCAGGGTCAGGATGTTACAAAGTGGTATCATGTGAGATTTATTTTCATTTATTTTTTCTTAATATTTGATAATGGAAGACATGAGACTATTAAGATTTAGTCCTTTTCCATGAGCTTGTTCATGGGATTTTCAAACCCATGTTTGGGGAAAACCCAAGTAACCAGGGTGGGATTGCTTCTATTTGTATTTATTGTTATTGTTGAATGTTATTTCACCTTGGCTAACACACTTCTTGTGTGATGTGGTAATTATTGATGATATTTTCTAATATTTGGCTTGTGGCCTGGAATAGAACAACTTTGGTGTATACATGCATCATTATAGGCACATAGGAATATTTTTTGACTTGAATCATTTCAAGAACCCAAGGTAAAGCAGTTTTTGGGTATGTTTTTGAGATTGAATTGTATTCCTTATGAAATTGAACTGAAAAATTTCCAAATATAAAATTTATGATTTTAAAATGATAATAGATGAAAATAATGGGTATCTAATAAGAAACTTGAAATGAAAATGATTTTACCCTTTATTGAACAAGACCTATAAGAAGAATGGTTAAGGGTAGTGATAGCACCTCGGTATTGAACGTGTGGTGGGGTTTGGGGAAAAGACATGGTGTTCCTTGTGTTTTTCTCTCATATAACCATGATAAAGTGGTCTTATATTTCCTAATATTCTTGTTTTTCATTGTAGATATATTCATCCATGATGACGATTATTTACAGGACCACCGGAGAATATAGATGGAGATAATCTACCAGTAGTGGAACCTGAGGCACTGATAGTTTTGAGTGAGGAAGTTGGGGAGTAGTTCCGAGCGAACATTCCTTTCTTAATGTAGTTTATGGAAAGATACACATGGAAGGTTTTTAGGAGGATGTTTGAATTGACACATGATTTTCAGTTGCAGCACCCTATGACTTTTATTAGAGAGGGTGGACCTGAGGGAGTTGAGTTCTGGATTGAGTCTATTCAGATTATACATGACAATTTTAAGACTCCAACTAAGAAGATAGTTATGTTCAATGCTTACAACATATGAGGTTCAGCTAAGCACTGGTGTGATGTTCAGGTTCAGACTGGATTAGATGACAGTTGGTTATGGAAGAAATTATTATAGTATTTCTTAGTGAACATCTATCCAGAGACACTAAGGCAAGAGAGATCAGGAAATTTCATGAGGTTGACTAAGGGGAGTGTGTCTATGATGGACTATGTTGGACACATCATAGACATGTAGTTCATTTATCCTGCATTGGTAGGGGATGATACCTCTATGGTGAAGAGTATCTAGAATGGACTTAAATGTGATATTAATTCACATGTTAACAAATATCTATTAAATAAGATTGATGAGGAGGTGGATCAAGATCTCATAACTGAGGGGACCGTAAAAGAGCCTTTTAGTGTAGGACATATGGTTGTTGTTGGAAGACCATGACAAATGTATTTCGAGAGAAGGAATCATACTCATTATAATATTGTCTAGGGGGAAGGTTCAGTCACCCAGGCTCATACCTGGATTTTATATAACTAGTGTTGTAGGTAGGTCCACTATCGTAGAAATTATCCCCAACCACTAGTAGAGTGCCGATTTTGCAGCAAGATGGGACATCCACAGAATTTATGTAGGAACCTTTGATATATGGGTAGTGATGAAGGACTTATATACAATTAGGGTTTGGTAAGATGATATTCTACACCATATCAGTATAGAAAATGATGTTCTAATGGCTGAGGTGGTAGAGGTAGTGGGTGAGCTGCTTCTAGGAAAGAGAACCTGTATCAGAAGGGTGGTGTAGTTTTGGGGATTCAAACTGTATCACATGAAAGATGGGATGTACAATTGCATCTTAGTCATCCTAATCCTGTGGATTGAGAGGGTGGACCTTCAATATTGAGAGGTATTATTTTTTATTTTATACACTATCTAGTTCTTTATTTTATACTAGTGCCTCTTGTTCTTTTATTTCTTCAAAACATTTTAATTTTTTGAGCCTAGTGTTAGATTTCATGAGCGGGGAATTGATGATATATGCAATGTTGGGAGTATGGTCTAGAGACATCTTCTTATACAAGGTATGTTATCTTGAGGTTGGGGGGTATCATTTTTTTATCTTTATATTCGTTACATGTCCGTCTTTGATCTAGTAGAGGGTATGGACTAGAAAGTTGCATACCAAGACCACATAGAATGATAACATATAAGAGTGGAATTTACATATCCTGAGGGTGAGAAGTATAATCACCAATAATATTGGGATATCAATGTGGGCCAAGTTGGGCCAATTCACCAGCAACTGGTGGAGATTACTGCAGTGCTTTTATGTTTGTTATTGGATGATGGAGTGAAGAATTTTTTCATTTCACTAGTAATGGAGCGGTTTCAAGAAGGGTTTCTTGAAGACTTCTCTAGGATACCACCTAAGAGAGATGTGAAATTTACAATTGAGATCTTGTAGGGGCTGATCTATTTTCTATTCCACCATATAGAATGGAACCAGTAGAGCTTTAAGAGATCAAGACTCAACTGGAAGAGTTATATGATAAGGGGTTTATCTTACCAAGTACAATTCCTTGGTATTCTTCAGTGTTTTTTTCTAATAAGGGTTAAATGACTGTATGCTTGTGTGTTGATTACCAGAAGTTTTTCTGGATGAAATTAATGAACAAATATCCACTCCCACATATCGATGATCAATTTGACCAGTTGAGAGGAGCATTTATTTTCTCTAAGGTTAACTTGTGATCAGGGTATCATCAATTGAGAGTTCATCCATTTGATAAACTAAACACTACTTTAAAAGGGAATTTATATCCTATATGAGTTCATCGTAATACATTTTGGGTTGAGAAATGCACCTGGAGTGTTTGTGGACTTGATGAACATAATCTTCCACCCATGCCTGGATCAGTTTGTGGTGGTTCTTGTGTATGAAATCTCGGTGTACCCCAAGACTCTTGATGATCATACCCAACATCTTGACTTCTTATTGAGTACCTTGAGAGAGAATTGGTTATACACTATGCTATCTAAGTATCATTTTTGGATTTAAAGATACACTTCTTGGGTCACATCTTCTTAAAGGATGGTGTGTCATGGGGATAAGATAAGGTTAAGGAAATAGTTTCTTCGGATTACCCCATGAATGTTTTCAATATTCGATTTTTTCTAGGGTTATATGGATATTATAGAATATTCATTCAGGTATTTTCCAATTTTTCAGTGCCACTTTTGGTCATGACTAAAAAAGGGATAATGTCTTACTAGTCTGGAGTATGTTATAATGCTTTCTAGGAGCTGAAGAAACACTTGAAATCATCATTGATCTTGATCCTACCTAAGCAATGTAATGAGTAAAATGATTTTTATGCTTCTAGGATCTGAATTTGAAATGAATTGATTCAGGGAGATTGATTTAGAGCATATGGGTCTTAGCAGTTTAAGCCATAAGAATAGAACTACCCTATACATGAACTTGATTTGGATATAGAAGTTTATACATTAATGTGTTGGCAGTATTATCAATTGGGTGAGATGTTTAATATGTATATTGATCATAATATCTTAATGTATATCATATACCAAAGATATTTGAATCATAAATAGTAGATATGGGTAGAGTATAAGAAGTCATTTCATTTTGAGAAATCATATACTCCTGGGGAAGTGAAACAATGTGGCTGACTCTTTGAATTGGAAAACTTTGACTCTGGCTATTTAGGAGTCTAGTGTTGAGTGGATGATGATGAATTACCAGATGAGAAGCGTGTTGTGGTTCAAGAGAATAAAGAGAAGATGAATCTCATATCAATTTTAGTATAGTATACACATCTGATATGGATCAGAGATAGATATTATGAAGATTTAGAGTGTTTCACCATGATAGGAAGTCTTTAAGGTTGGGAGTCACCTTTTGATTGGAGCATAGATGAGGATGAGTTCATCTATGTTAGGAATCAGGTTATTGTTCCTACAAGAATGAAAGAGGATCTGATGCATGTGTTTCATTCCTCAGAGTGGGAGGTATATCCAAGTGTGCCCAAAATTTACCATGATCAACATCAATAGTTTGGTTGGTTGGGCATGAAAAAGGAGATAGAATTGTTCATGACACGATGTTACACCTATCTGCAGGTGAATTCTAAGCATCAATGACTTGGTGGTTTTCTAAATACATTTGTCATTCTATAATAGATTTTGGAAAATGTGACTATGGAAATTTTGGTGGGTATCCCAAGGAAACCTCAGAAGAATAAAACTATTTAGGTGATTTTGGACTGTTTTACAATGGTAACACAATTCTTACAAATGTGAGATACTTTTTCATTTTCTCAGTTGGGAAAACTATATGTTCAAAAGATAATACATCTATATAGGGTTCCATGGACTATTTTTTTATAACATTACTTCTATTTTACTTCACACTACTAAAAGTTATTAAAGAAGGTTCTTGGTACATAGGTTCTATTGAGTATGGATTTCCACCCAAAGATAGATGGGCAGTCTGAGTAAACTATACAAGTGCTCAAGGATATTCTATGAGTGTGTATTCTAGACATTTATGTGTCTTGGTAGAAGCACCTAGATCTTGTGGAGTTTACTTGTAACAACAGTTATCAGAAAACTATACAAATAAAACCATAAAAGGAACTTTATGGTAGGTTTTTCAGATCAACTCTATGCTATATGGAGGTAGGAAATTCAGAGTTATTAGGTCCGAGTCTTAAGTAGGATACGTCGAAGTAAGTTAAGTTGGTTCAGAAGCACATTAATATGTCTTAGAGTATATCAAAGTCACATGTCAATATACATCAATGACCACTACAGTTTACAGAGGGTGAGAGTGTATTTTTTTCAGGGGTTGCCTAAGTAAGTTCACATTAGAATATAGAGACAGGTAAATATAGTCCCAGTTTCATTAGATAGTTTGAGATTGTGGAGATAATTGGTCTGGTGGGGTACCTAATGGCTCTTCCATAATGATTCATTGTTATGAATGATGTTTTCCATGTGTCACAACTTTCGAGGTATCACCCTGATCCTTCTCATGTTATCGATGTGGATGATGTTGAGCTTGAGACTAATGTATCCATTGAGGAGTATCTAATATGTGTGTCGGGTTATAGTGAGAAGGTGTTGTAAGGAAATACCATGTTGATAGTTCATTTATTGTCACAACATGGGAGATAGAAGTAGATATGAGGGCTCAATGGCCCGATCTTTTGAATTGAAATCGTGGAGATGTTTGGGAGTACAGATCGAGGATGGGTTGTTATAATGTGGGAATATTGTATGATTCCAACCTTTTTAGAAGGTTTCATGGGATATTTTACATGTACTCTTTTTCCTTGTATCGATTACATTTCTTCTAGGTTTTACCTTGGGGTGTGTTTTAGAGAAAATTGAGAATTTTTATTTTAAGTGTAAAAGTGCATGTTTGGCACACAGTTTTCCCAAACCATGAGACTCATCCCAACAGACTGTTTGAACCTAGGAAGTTTGTATTTCTATGAATATTGCATTATTTTACAAACCATGAACCCAAAAAGGAGAAATCATGTGCCCCCTAGAATAAGTTCATAGTTAAAGTGCATGGTTTGTAAAACCATACGCCTCTTCCCTGAAAACCATGCACACAGTTTTAATTAATCATAAATTTAGTTTTTAAAATTCTTGAATCCTCATATTAACCCAAAATTGAACCCCACTCAGACTAAATCATTTTCTATAATTTTTAAAGGTTCATTGATCTATTTCAATCCCTTATGAACTCCGCTCATGGAGAATTTAATGGCTAATTGAAGATCTTCTCATTCCCAAGTATGTGATTTCTTCTAATTTAAATCTCTATCTCTCTCCTCTTCTCAGATAAAACATGGATTTTTATCCACTATTTGTTATAGATCTATATCTAGGTTTTTTAGATCCAAATATATTTAATTTTTGATCTAGGCTTCAGGTCTAGATCATTTTCTTTATTGCATTATTGGTTGATCCACTTCAATTTTGGGAAATCTGTTGCCAAGCATTATTCATCAACTTTGAGGTAGTTGGTCTATAATTCAAATCCAAAAGTCTTTATTTCAACATTGTGTATGTAATTTTATAAATTATATTATATGATTAGAGATTGAGTTCTTTAATTAATTAATTAATTTTTCTAACTAATAAATTGAGTTAAATTGTCAAATTTGGAATGTTGGGATTGAGGATTGGAATAATTCATTGTTCAATTAATTATGGAGTTATTGAGATTATTTAACTTGATTAATTATTTGTTAAATTAGTTAATTGGAATAGATGGGGTTATAAATTTGGTTAATTAATTAAAAAGATATTGAGATTATGGAAATTGAATAATTATTTATTGAATTATTTATTGTTATGCTGAAATTATTGATTTTAGCTAATTAATTATTGAATTAATTATTGGATATTTTATTGATTATGAAATTTTTTAAGATGATTAATTAATTATTTATTTAATTAATAGGGTTGAGATGTTCATTTAATTGTTGAATTAATTAATATAATTAATCTGATTAATTAATTAAGGAATTAATTAATGGAATGATGTGAATATGCAATTGTGTAATTTGATTAATTAATTGGTGAATTAATTGATGTAATATTGTGATATATGTGAATTAAAATGATGAATGGTAAAAATGTAATTCATATGTCACCTTAATTAATTAATGGTTACAATGGCATTCATATTTGACTTGAAAAGATGAATTGTAATAGTGGAATTCATATGTGAATTTAACTGATGAATGGTAATAATGGAATTCATATGTGAATTGAAATGATGAATGGTAACAATGGAATTCATAAGAGAATTCACATAATGAATGGTAATGATGAAATTCATATGTGAATTGAGATCATGAATGGTAATAATGGCATTTATATATGAATTAAGACAATGATTGGTGTGGAATTCATATGTGAATTGAGATGAAGAATGGTAACAATTGAATTTTGAGATATGATATCCCTCAGTGATATTTCAAACTCCGTCATGGGATGAAGTAGTTGTTGAGATTTAGGGTGCTCTTGGGAACCCAGGTGCTATGTGGTCAAATAAAGAGTAATTGAAGAAGTGTAAATTGTTTACTTTATTTCTTTTATTTATTCTTTATAGAACTGAATACACTGTTTGGCTGTATATTATTTTATATAAAATTGGTGGTGGCCAACTGAGTTGCACTCACACCATACTCGAGTTTCCTAATCGATGCCCAAATAGAAATCCTATATGCAAGGCATGATAAGGGAAAAGGTCCTATGTTCGATGGCATATTTGGGATAGAGGATGGATGATAGTATTAGACCTGGTATAGGACCTGCTGGGAAGTTTTCAATATATTTAATTTTGGGTTTTCATTCTAACACTTAGAACACACTTTGGCATGTTATATCTATTATTTAATTTTGATATTATATTTCTAGTTTTTTTCATCTTATGATACTAATATTATCTTATTTATGGTTATATGTCATTTGGTTATTGATTATTTATTTCCATAGTAAAATTACTTTGATAAATCTCCCCATGATCGACATTAGACCCTCACTTCAAGTTAGCAACCTCTTGCGTATATGAAGGTTCACTTGATGCCATGTGGTGAACCGACTTGGGGAACTGGTGTGTGGCACCCAGGTCGAGATTTTATAAAACTCAAGAGTCTTCTTATTTTATTCCATAACTCCATATATAATTTTCCACATTAATAAAGGTGTACTATGTGACATTGGTTGATCGCATGAATTTGATCATCCACTGTGTTTCATTTTCATCACTCCTCTGTATTTCCTTAATGAACTTAACTATTTTTTTATTTTCATACATTAACATGATTCAACCCATCCAAATATATTTACTAACAAATTAGATAAATTATTTCTCACCACATGCCTCGGTAATGTTTATTGGATCACAGACATCAGTGTGAATTTGATATATTAAATTTAATTCCCTCTTATTTATAGGTTAGTACATATTTATCTCCATATTCTATCTTACATAAGAATAAAAATACTTCTCTTATTCAGGTAATATATGATTGTTGGCAATTAAATCTCTTACCCAAATTGCTCGAAGGACTTACTTTTATTTATTTTCTAATAATACCCATTTCATGGGATGACATGAACCCTTACAAGGCCCGTAGGTTTACTGAATTACATGACCCGAAGGTCATGGAGGAATTCCTCACAGGAATGACTAATTGGAAATTCCCCTCCCTTATGTCTAGATCGTGAAGTTAGCTTCCCTTAATCACAATGCTTATTCGGCTAGAAATACCAATGTAGAGGTGAATATGACTAGTCCTGATAGAAATTGACATACCCTCACATTCTTCCATATCCTGATTGCTTCTTCTTGTGAAAACTATTGCAATGTGTCCTCATCCGGAGCTAGTTCCTTTGGTCTAACTAGTTTCATCTTCACTGCATGATTTGAATAAGGTGGACAAATGCCTTGAGGTGGCGTGAAGGCCTTGATGTGGCTTGAAAGCCTAAACTAGCCCAAAGGCCTTGAGTGGCATTGAGGCCTTAAGGACTCTAGGCCCAAACCAGTGGCCTGAAGGTGAATAGTTTCAGCTTCTACTGTACATAATAGTACATGATACATCACCTATTATATTACTACTATAATATCTAATATAGTGCTCTAGAAATATGCCTCCACACATATTCGAACCCGGGTCTAATAGATGCACAAGGAGAGTCCTCACCAACTGGGCTGAGGCTCATGTGCGTAAATTACAGCTCCTATTTTTAAAAAAATTTCCACATTTCTATAGTTTATATGTCTAAGCCTATGATGCCACAAATGGATCCCATATTCCACCATAAAGATATGTGTGTTATTATTTCTATACACTTGTTATAAATTGTGATTTTTTTTCTCTATCATTTAATTTGTATATTATTATTTTTACTTAATCAAACAAATCTTCTATTTGAATATGAATCAAATCCCAAGTCACAAAGCTGGCCCACAATCAGTACATTTTAATGAATACCATTGACATAGAGAACCTGTGTGTTAAACATCTAATTTATAACATTACTTGTTTAACTAAGTACTTTTAATTTAAAGTATCCTATATTACTTTACTATATTATTCCATCTACACAACCATTCAAATTCTTCAAGAGGTACATGTTCTCAATTATGTGGGTTAAAAACCAACTATCAATGATGAAATGGTTATTGTTCATTATCGCTTTGATATAAATTTTAACCAGGTTAACCTCCACATTGTTCTTATTTTCCATCCATGAAATACTCAATTAAGTTGAAACACAAGATTAGTTATTCTAATTTATTTCTACATAAGTAGTTATAGTGTACACATATTCTTCCTATATGGGAGAAAACTTATTTCTCCAATGCTATCATATTTCATTATCATGAATCCATTATACATTTCCTCTCATGGGTGTGACATTGACTCCTTTATTTATTTAAATATATATCCTTATGACCAATGTATAAACAATGAAAATAATATCCATATAAATATTTTCATTCTTATAGTGTATGAAATATTCCTATCCAGCTTTGCTGACTCTTGATAGATTTTTCTTTAAAATAGATCATTGTTTCTTCATATTCTGTCATTGTGTGGCCAAGGTTCCCACAAAATTTTCAATTAATAATAGAAATATTTTCCCATCACTTCCTCTCCAAAAGTATATACCTGATGTGAAACTCCTTGGTTTTTGATAATCTCCCTATGATTGAGAGTTTTCATATACATTTTGTATCCCCTTTTTCATTGAAATAACTTTAATAGTTTAAGATGCTTCACCTTTTAATACTATCGCACATGTTCCCATAAAAAAAATTGATAATTCAGAATTATCTTGATACTCGTAGAACCTCATTCAACCCTATAATTTAATTTTTATTTATGGAATCAGCCAAAATAAAACATCCTTTTATCCCCATTAATTATTGATTCAACTTTAATTATATTCATTAAAGACGTAACTTCTTCTGCACAGGATTAAATCCTTTCATTTTATCATCGATACAAGCATTTATATCAACAATCACATTGTATTATTCATTAATTTTTCATTTGTAATCTTGTACTTATTTATAATTTTCATGACCATATAAGTGATCTTTGATAATCTTTACTAACAATGTAATTTCACTTTGAGTTAGTCGACATACTTCAATGAATCCTTCTTTATCCCACCAATATTTATATTTTTCTTGTGTTAAGTATCCAACTCCTCATGAAGTCCTTCAAGTTCAACATTCACATAATCAAAACCATAAGATTTATTTTCTTCCTCAGTTTCATATACCACTTTCTTAACTATTAACATCATTACATTAACCAGGTTTAAAATAAATTCACCTTTATATTATTCAAAACACACCTCATCTTTATATTCTTCCATACACATCAAATTCATCCATTGAAAATTATAAATATATTAATTTCTAGGATTAATTTTTCATTTTTGAGTAAAACCTATTCACTATTTTTGCATTTGTTAACCTCTAACATCTCCATTAACGTTACTTGGTCATCTCATAATAATATTGAGGATCATTCTATATTTGAAACACACTATAAGTGTCTTTCCTTTAAGCCTTTCTTTTCAACACTAGATCATGATTTCATCCAGTGATAAAAACTCAATACTTACATCCTCTTATTCATTTATGGTATCATGAATATCATTTTTCAATATCTTTAAATTTTTTTCCATTGATGAATGATTTTATATGCCCTTGGATTCACCCATATTTCTTAGTCATCCATCTTATTATGAAGATTATCAAGTGAAATATCTTCATAATTTATTTCTTCAAGATTAAATATCATTGTATTATAAAGGGAGAAAACTTATAATAATTTTATTTATAATTTAAACATCATTAATTTCATCATCAAAACCATGAATAGATCATATTGCCTCAGTTAGATGGCTATAAAATCCAATAATATTTTCATTTGATCTCATCTTCTGGCCATCAAATATATTATGTAAAACCTATAGATTCATCTTTTTTCCCTTGTTAATACCATTTTATATTTTAGGAATTTTATACCAAATTGATTTATCATTCTCAAAAATCAACATATATATATATATGTTTGATTAAATGATTCTTAGGATAAATAATTTTTTCCATAGAATAAATATTGAGTTATTTTCTACCTTATTCAAACATATAAAACTCTATAGTATCACTTAAATTAATTCTATAAATGGATGTAGTGTATACATATAATTTGAGAGACTATATATGTGATCTTATATATTTATTCTAGTATCTGGTAATTATTACCATCGAATAAAGGAATCCATTTTGTATTTTTGGTATTATTTAATATTTTAAACATATACTAATATATTCATTAGGTTTGAATATTGTGGTGTTGATATCACTTGATGCAACCACAATGTAATAATACCCTCTGAGATGAGGTAAATTATGGTGAAATATTTTTTTTACTTTAAACTGTTGATGAATATTTTTCTTAAATTGGTTGAAATTTTATGAACCTAACATAATAATTCCATGCAAATAAAAAATCCAAAACATTGAATGAAAATATAAATAATGAAGGTACAAAATAAAACAGAAACTAAACTTCACCCTAGTCTTCTTTCAATTCCTTCCCAGACTCATAATCTATACCCACTTCCAATAATTTCATGCCAAATAGAAGAAATCAAAAACATCATGTGCATGTCCATACCTGAACTTGTAAATAGATATTTTATACCCAGGTAACCAAATTGCATGGGATCCTAGGTATGGTATGAGTATAACTTAGCAGGTCATGACTAATGACATAAAAAAAAACTAGTCTATATTACAACTTTTGGAAGAAGTTATAATTATAAAACAATTGTTTACAAAAAATATAAATGAATAGAACAACCTATGGTCTCGAGCTCTGTAGTGAGACATGAGGTTTAACTTGCCTACTTCAGCATGTTTCTATGTATCCTTTACCGCAAAATAAAATGTGGATAAAGAAATGATAAGGTAGACCACCAAGGAAACCACAATCACAATAACTCAAGGGAATCCACATGGTTCAACTAGATATCATATTTCAATATATCATTAGGGAATCCAAGGGGGCGAATCTTGGAATTCCAAAATTCTGAACTATTATTTTTTAATTAATTAACCACCATAGATATTCATAAGCATGTCTTTATGGGAAACCTTGTATCACACCTGAGGTATTCCACCCAAAATAAATCAAGATGAATCCAAGGAGCTCATTCCATGACATTCATCAAGGTTCCCTAAAAGAAAATATGAAATTAAACTATTGAATTTGATAAATATAGACATTGCCTAAATCTAAGGGGATCTTCCCTAAGGAATTATAGAAAATGAGTCTATTTGGAATCAAATAGATTACTCAAGGCATTCCATAGAATCAAGCATCATTGAATCCAAGGGCGCCATTACACCATGGAATTCATATGATTCCCATAGCGGAATCCTAGGATCACTCATTGAATTCTACACAAGTATAGGTCTATATAGACTCTAAGGAATATTCCTAAGGCATTCCAACTGATTATCATTTCAAGATAACTCAATTGAAAAATCTTTCTTTACTAAGAAATATTTTTTTATCAAATAGAAAACATCATTCAAGAATAAAAAACCATGGTCCTATTCATGTTACATTCCTACCCAAATACAAATTTATATGATGGAAATGTATATTACATTAAAATAAAATCCCACTTATAATTAACCATTATTCATTTAATCATTTACTAATTAACTTTTAAAAAATGATATCAATTACCATTATTTATGGACATGTCATTTTGTAATCTCACCATTCATTTCATAAGAGGGTAATCATTTTCCCAAGGAACACATTAAATTTCATAAAAATCACCTATAATTTATCCAATATAACAAATTTTATAAATTAGGGATTTTTATTACCATTATAGTACACAAGTCAATATTTTAAAATATCCCAATTACCCTTACATTTGATATGATTATATGTTTAAATCCATATACCTCTACTGATGACTATGAAATCCCATTTTACAATCATGAATTCATCAAAAATTCTCTTTTTAGAATAACTAGGATATGTCTTATTCATTTAAATACAACGAACAATATCAAGGACAATGTATAATTTTGGGCATTCTATCTAAGGGAACACAATGAATAAAAAAATTGTAAATTATAGGGCAAAAAATGGTAACTAGTGTGATTGGAAAATTGATTACCTTTAAAAATATAATGATAATAGGATTTATGATTATGTTCCACCTAAATTTTGCATACTGAAGACCACACATCAAGTATATACCACTTGTTTGGACTAAACAAGAAGAAATTGAGAAACTATAAAAAAAGGGAAATATGGAATAGTAGACTAAAATGATTTAATTACACTTAATAGAAAAACAAAATTAGAGTAGAGTGAGGATGAGTTATATACTCACCTCAAGCTCTCCAACTCATATGGAATCACTCATATCATAAAATAGATGATGTGTATCCATCTAAAAGGAGTGTAGAGGGAGAGAGGAATGTATAAGGGTGAAACTGAACTGAAATGGGAATGAAATACCTATTAACAAGAAGAATGGGTGGACCTTAATGAAATTATAGGGATTACCCTCACTAAAAATATCCGTAGAGGCAACCAGGTAAATAATAGCCCCCTGTTATCTAGATGATGGTGCATTGACCAATGGGTTCTATGCCACCATTTTATTGGTGTCTCCTAAACAATGTCCTGCTACTCCTCTTCCACAAGCTAACCAGTGGAAATAGAGTCTAATGGATGTATTCCAATGGAACCACTTGGACCCTTTAATCTTCACCCAAACCCTTTGATCTACCTCTTGATCCATATTTCAAGTGAAATTTCACATGTTTAAGGAATTACAAGTATAATAACCTGATTTTTTAGTCCAATATAAAATTTGAGCATCCATAGTAATGAAAATTCAAATTCCCTCAAGAATTTTCATATTCATCCAAACATAAGGTGTAAAAATCTCTCCACCATGTCACTTCTTATCCTTGGGAATCCCCAATAATCATTTTAACACATCACCTAACCTATTTTGGATTTCAATTAAATTATAAATGTTTATGTTTCATTATTGAATTTGAAACATGTTTACAGAGTTAATATCCAAAAAACCCAATTGAATTTTCATTAAAACAAAATCCACTACTATAATATAATTTGAAAACAATTAGATATCTCTTAATCATGGCCATCTATACCAATACATGATCTCATTGTATTATAATTAATCATTAAGCGAATAAATATCCCTACTATAATTTTTGACCCATGAAGTCCTATTTTGATCCACAATCCCTTTCACCATCATAATTTCCCACTAAAACACAATTCTAATTTTTTACCAATGTACTCAATATGGTTTCCAATTCACCACACCCAACATCACTTGTGAACCTAAGCCTAATACTGATTTTTTTATTGTCTCTAAATTTCAAATCAAACAGGATGTGCCTCTACTTTCTATGAAAAACCTGAACCAGATTTATTTTCCATGAAAATCCCTAGCCACAACCGGAATCAGGTTTTGTTGCCTCCATGGGTGTTCTTCATGTGGTTTCAAACCCAACACATCAAATTCCACAAAAAAATTGGTTGTACCTACTCTGTCTAACCCACCACAAGAACACTATGCTTCCTCAACCTACACACAATTAAACTACTAGAAAATGATTCCATGATCACTATAAGAATACCATGATCATCCAGACATACCATGTTCTAACCTCAACGTTGGATGTGATTCCATAGTTGAATCACCAACCACTCCTATAATTTATCATGCTCTCACCCAAGCATTAGCGAGTTACTGAACTGAATCATGCTTGGATCATCTAAAATTCTCCCTAGTAAAAATCTATCACTCACACTCCATTTATAAATTCATATAAAATTACCTTTGGAATCCCCCAAAAAATAAATATTATGTCTAATTTACATGCCCATAAATATTTGGCATTGTCATAGCCTTCTAAAAACCAATCCCATCCATATACAACATTTCTAATGCAAGGGTCACATATCCATGACTGATATGACACTCTCCATCATGGTATTATATCGATAATTACACTACTGGTTTAGGAACACATCATCCACATCTCATGTCTTTCCCATCAATAAATAGAACAGTCATACCAGTTGCACCATATCTCTTATATAGACCATAGATTCACTGCCCATTCCTGGTTTATAGGAACATCATATTTAATACCATACATGTAAAATGGTTCTCACCCAACCATATGGATTCACATAAAACCACTCCTAGAGTGAAACCTAGATATGTTCCATTTCCAAGGAATGTTTTCAACTCTTTTTGAGCCATTCTCTCCCATTAAATCACTAATACCTACATCAAGGACCATGCTTCGATCGATCATGCCATGATGCCTAAATATATCCATGAATATCTTCCATTACCATTGGGAACACACAATTCACACCTAAAACTATGGGTTATTCATCTGATAATAATATATAAGTTTTCAGTCATCCCATTCAAAAAGGAACTATAAAAAATAATATTGTCCTTATCCCATGACTCTTCACCAAGTAGTCATGAACCAATTTCCATTATGAAACTACTCTAATCGCATTTATCAAGTGTTTCTATGACCAAAATAATCATAATTAGAACTCCACATGGCCCATCCCACTGGTCAAATCCGAATAGGCTCAATGCACAACATCTTGCTTCTACTGTAAAATAATTGGTACTCACTCTCACACTGCTTAATCACATAAAAAACCCAAGGGTTTCATGTTACACTGTGTCCAATTTAAAGAACCTGAAAAATCATCCCATGAGTCGAGGATCAATAATACTAGGATCATGTGCCTAATCATGAGACATAACATGCTTTTTTATGTCATATTAACTAACCAGAATCCTCCCAGATTCACTCTTATAATAGGCCTAACACCTGACACATGTTCAGGCTAAGCGTACGACCACCTATCATCTAAGGTGTAATTTTAATAACCCAATTTCTAACACATAATGACCCCACATTTCAATATTTAATACACAAATAGAAGTTTTAGACATCTGTATACTCCTAGATTTCAAAACCAACCAAGATACAAGGCAATAGCACTATATGTTCTTAACCACTACTACATCAAAACAAGGAAGTATCAAACATGTACTAGTCATAGAAGCTGAAACATTTACTCGTGGTTCAAACATATAAAATCATTTTCTATGATTAGTTCAACCCCTATCATGGTCCACCATCACATATACCTTGATATGAAGTCACTAAATCCTATGTTTCTCTCAATGGTCACTAGGTCCTTCCAACCAAAACCTAAAGAAGCCTCACAAGGTTCCCCGATCATGTAATAGAACTCTCTCATAACTCAAGTTCACACAAAATCTAGTGTTCCTAAAATTGAACTATAGGGTCCATAGGTATATATATACAATGGTTTAACCTACCATTACATTATCCTACCAGGTAACATACAACAACGATACACCATGGATCTAAATATCCATGATAATGGAATGGTTGTAAGAGGTATAACACTCTTCTATCTTACTCACCACACATCATAGAGGTTTTCATAATCTTTATCTCTATCTCTCTCTCTTTCCCTATATACCGTTACTATGGTAAAACCTAAAACATAGTTAAGGTTCATAACATGATAACCTCATAACTTAGTCACTCATAGAAACCCCACTACCCATACATTGGGTTAAACTAAGAAAATTAGTCATATAAGTAACCATATTCTTTTAAGGTTCTTAACTTTATCAATTTACATTGTTAATACATTCTCATTTAAAGAGGTTAATATTTTAAACTCATCATCATCCATATGGTTTATATTTAAATCCTTTCAATAATTTTTTATGATTTTATATTTCAACTGTTAATAATTTATCTAGATATCACATTCCAGGTTTGGTTAGATAGAATTCCATTCACATGTTACATATTTTATTTACCCAAAACATAATTTTCCATAGAATTAACATTTCCAGGGTTTTTTCATTACCAAGAAAAAATAAAGTCACATTTTATGAAGGTTTACATTTATTTTCTTCCAAAAAGTCACATTTTAAAATTTTATAATTTCAAAAGGATTTTTGGTTTAAAAGGTTTGTTAAAATATAATTTTACTCATATTATAGTGGGAAAAAACTTATAGGTTTCTTATTGACAGATTATTTAACAAAATACATCATTTAAAAATCTCTTTATATCTACTTAAATATCAATAAATAACCCAGGGAGCAGGACAAGGAAGAGTCCACCATATTCTTATATAGGATTAAACCATATAAGACAATGTTGTAAATTAAAATAACCAAACAAATTTTTATAAATAATTAGTTATGAATTAGTAGAAGATATAAACCATAAAAACCAACAGCTAATAATAATCCTAGATAACAAAAATTTCCATCATAGGAAACATATGAATTACATTCAAATTCGATGTTCCTAACATGATTCGTAATCACACACACTATATATTTCCATAGAAGGGTAAGATCAAAAATCACATGAATCATAATATCATAAGTGAATTGAGTCAATCATGTTGAAATTTAATCAATATTAACAAGATAATTCCAAGAACGAAAAGTGACATCCCTAGAAACTTGGGTTTCCCCCATACATGAGTTGATAACTCCAAGGTAGGAGATCATTATCAAGTTCAAATGCATTCTTATTCTCTTGTATCACAACCTAAAATATTCAAAAAATAATAAAATTACCATTTCATAACTTTTTGTAACACCCCAACCCAAAATCAACTAAAGAAGTGTCCATGGATTGTATGCCACATAGCCTCAACTACGCCTCCTTGTATTCTAGAGGCTCTCAACAAATCGTGAATTCCTATAATTATATCATGTGGAGAATATACCCTCTTAATATAGTTAAAATAGAAATATAATAATAGATAACATATAATCTAAATAAAATAACCATCACAGATAAGTCAAGTAAAATGAAAAAATAACTACTTTGTCAAAATGTTGTAATAAGAAGTACCCCACATATTCAATAACTAAACCCCCATGGGTAGAACACATGAAATTAATAATTGAGGGGAAAATTAAACTAAAACTAAACTCCACCCTATGTTGGTTGTGGATCTTTCATGGTAATGTTAACCATAACCCACTCCAATAATTCCATGTGAAGGAAAATTAATTAAAAACATTGAGTGTTTTCCCATACTGCGACCTATAAAATGATATTCTTCTCCTTAGGCACCCAATTTCCATATAAACTCATGAATGATGAAAAAAATAAACTCTTTTCTAAAATTTGATAATAAATACTTTACTTTGTTTCTAAAATTAGACAACAATATCTTCAATATTGCAATGAAATGGGGGAAACTCTCAAATTTAGAGTGTTTATTAAGAGAGAAATAAATTTATTGACTGGAGAAATTAATTTTGTTAAAAATTAATTTGGATATAACTAATAATGATATTGGATACATTCAAGAAACCAACCTTTCCCCGTATGTAATTTTTTATCCTTTAAATTAAAATGTTTTCCTCATGTATTATAACGTGTATCCTTCCAAAAATTTATCCAATAGATGAAATAAATTTTTCTAACTCCTTTTCATTTTTACACCTGCAATAACCACAAGTGATCTATGTTATTTATTATTATTATTTTCTATAAATCTACCATTCAGTGGTATCATAGAATTTGACGGTGATTCAATCCAATCTCCATAGAGAACAAGACTACTCAATCATTGATTCCTTAATTTATGAAGGATAATTAGGATAATTTGTGCATCCAAATTCAAAGACTCCTTGGAAATCAATATGTCATTATCCTCAAGTATAATCGATACACAAATAAAGAATCCAAGATAGTAGAGGATGAACATCCATATTTTTAGAAGGAAACTCTTTTCTCGGAATGAAAGAGAGGTCGTAAGGCCAAATCCACCAGTTATCAAAGCGTTAATAAAGATACATAAGAGATAATATATTCATTAAAAACATTAAAGGATATATGAGAAAACGTTTTTAAAGTATTCCATGTTATTTAAAAAGTGAAGTGGATCCAAATTCCATCTCTATGAGGGGAGTTTGAATAACATTTTATGAAATATCTTGAAAAAACTTTTTGTATCATACTCGGGTAATGGTAGTGGTGAACCAACTATGAAGAAATAGGAAAAAACATGATGATATGAAGGTATTTTAAAAAAACTGTTCTTTATTAGATAGAGAATTTTATTATATAGTAATTGTGTGGGAATTATCGAATTACCTAGAGACAATTTTTATTGAAGAACTCATAGTATCTCTTTAAGCTTGTGAATTGAGGTTGAGTTAGTGAAGTAATAAAATTTTATTAGAACAATATCTATAATCAAAGTTGTCTCAAAAAAATATAAAAATGGGAATGTTGAAAGTTTTAGAAGTGGTCAAGGTGTATGATTTCATGGATCATAAAATAATATAAAAACATGAGGACTAGGTTAAAGACTCCAAAATCAAGAAATTCATGCATAAAAAAATTACACAATGAGGATTAGGACAAAGAAGAAGGGTAATATTCAAAAATCATCATCCGTCAGACTAAATAATCTTTTAATGCAATAATTTTTAAAAATATAGACATTATAGAAATGAATTTTGGAGTAATAAATCTTTGGTGAATTTCCCCAAGTAGGCCTATATTGTTGAAGAATGGAATGTTACAGGATAATCCTCTATATTGATTTTATAAACATCAACACAAAATCATGTTATGTGGTGTCTGGACTCTTGATCTATCAATCACTTTAAAATATAAGAGATGTGATTTATAAACCTAGATGATAGGGTTTAATGATAGATGTTATTTTGATATCTCTCAATAATATCATTCCAAAGATGAAGATATATTATTATCAACCACTGATATATAAATCACACATTATTTTCTGATGTATACTATATAACTAACATAGAAACTAACTTCTTATGTCTTGGTAAATTTGTGTAAAATGAATTTCACATAATTCTAAAAAATAAATAAATGGAAAATTTTGATAGAAAATGAGGGATGGTCACAAAATTTCACATGATAAATAAGTATATGTTTCTTCTTATGATCCATCCTGACATACCATGATGTCAGAAGATGGTACATGATGAAAAATATTAGATATGGCATCTCAAGTTTGTACATTTAAACTTTTAAAGTTTAATATTATTAATAAATAAGAATAAGTGGAATGGTCTTACAAAAATTATACATCTAAATAAAATATGTCAAATTTATGTTCTAAGTAAGCAATATATAATAAAAATTGAAAAAAAATGAAAATTAGAGAGTTGGTGCACCACTTGAGTTAGTCCACACCAATTTGAGTGGTTTATTGATTACAAAATTGAATGTAAAGGGAAGTTACTTTCTAATATGTATTAATGATAATAGTAGGAAAACATGGATATAATTTCCCAATATGAATTCCAAAGTGTCTGAAATATTAAAATAATTCAAGGATCTTGTGGGAAATAAAAGAAACTAGAATTTAAAAATTTTGTAATATGGTTGAGGTGGGGAGTAAAATTCTAATTTTTTTCAAGATTATCTCAAGAAACATGGAATTTAACACCAATTAACACCACCTTACACAACCCAACTCAATAGAGTATCTAAAAGAAAAAATTGAACCATTCTCAACATATAAAGAAGCCTATTGAAAGGCAAAGGAGTTCCCACGAATTTTGGGTTGAAGAAACATTATGTACCATGTGTATACTCACTATATGAAAAACAAATGATTCTTAAAAAAATATGTCACATGAAGAAAATAGTATTCACAAGTATAGTGTAATTCATCATATATTTTTTGGTTTTATTTCCTCTGTCAGGTTCCCATAGGAAAAATGAACAAATCACAGTGAAAAAGCAGTGAAGTGTGTCCTTATGGGTTATAGATATCATGTAATGGGATATCACTTTTATAATACCATCATAAAGAAGATTATATTAAATATAAATTTTACCTTAACATAAAATGATTCATGGAAATAGAATCAAGATAAATATTCAAGAGAGTTAAAAATCACTTTAGAAGATGAAGAAAATTCTAAATAAATACCAATGGAGGTAAAAGGTGTTGAAGATCCAATGATGTCATCACTACATACTTATAATTTAAAAGGTAGTGAATAAGAACATTCTCATATATAACAAAAAAATTAATTTATTATGGAAATATATAAAAGAATGAAACTAATAGAAGATTATGAGAACTTGTATTATCCCATAGTGGCTTCTAACCCCATTATCTTTGACGAAGTTAAATATAATGAATGGTGTAGGAAATTGATTGATTAATAAATCAATTCCATCAAGAAGAATAATATATGGGAATTAACACAACTCTTGGAAGGGGGAAAATAATTTGTTTGAAGTCGATGTTAAAAGCTAATAAAGATGCTCAAGAAGAAGTCCAAAGATACAAATTAAGACTCATTTCCAAAGGATACAAGAAAAAGGAAGGAATTTACTATGGTGAATTATTTTCACCCATTATAATGATAGAGATGATTAAAATAATAATTTCAATATCTACCCAACACAAATGGAAGATCCATCATCTATATGTGAATTCAACATTTATAAATATATTTTTCAAAGATGAGATCTATATTGATAAAACATATAGATATGCAAATAAAGGAAGAGAATGATTGTTTTAAAAGTTTAACAACTAACTATACGTAATTAATCAAGCACCATGTGTATATAATACTATGATTGATGATTAGTTTCAATCCAAAGGATTACAAAAGAATATATACAAATAGTAATTATATATGAATAGGGAGGATGCTGGAAATATATTATTGGATTTATTATATGTTTATGATATTATTTTCATTGGAAATAATTCAGGTATGCTCTAATACTTTATAGAGAGAATGTTTAAGGAGTTTTAGATGACTGATATCGAAGATATGGATCACTTCCTTGGAATAGAAGTTATTCAAGGTGATAGAGGAATATTTTTTTCTCAGGGAAATTATACCGTACAAATTTTAAAGAAGTTAAACATGGAAAATTTTAATCTATTTAAACCCCTAGTCAAGGATGGATTTAAATTATGAAGAAATTATATTGGATTTGAAAATCCCACCTATTTCAAAAGTTTGTTTAGAAGCCTGAGATACCAAATATGGACTAGGATATATATTCTTAATTGGATAATACTTGTTAGTAATTATATAGAAAACCCTATACAAACATAGTTGAATGATGTCAAAAGAATTATGTGGTATATTAAATGTACTATCAATTAAGTTATATTCTATACGCTGAGTAATTATTTCACGCTTTTTGGATATTGAAATAGTGGATGAGGATGATAATTTTATGAAAGAAAGAGTAAAAATGGATTCACATTCATTTTGGGTTGAAATAAATTGACATGGTCATACAAGAAACAATCTATAATAACATTATCATCATATAAATTTGTGTACATTTCTTCAAAATCAGATGTGTGCCTCAGAATATGACTCCAAAATATCATGTGGCATTTGGGTTATACCAAAGAAGAGCCTATTAAAAATTTTATGGACAATAATTCATCAATTTATTTTGAAAAAAGTAATTTTTTGATGAAATAATTCATTACATTGATATGAGGTATCATTTCATTAGATATAATGTGAAGAATAAAGAAGTGGAACTTTTTTCCTATATAACAAGTGATCAAGTTATCGATGTATTCAAAAAACAATTATAGCATGATGTATAATTTTAATTGAAATAAATTATTGGGATTAAATGAATACAATTTTTTGGGGGGATGTTAGAAAATAAACTTGTTTTTAAAATTGGACAAGAAGAACATCAATGTCATGATGGTGTGGGTCCCACTCAAAAATTTTGGTTGTTTATTACGTGTTAGATTAATTTATATTCTAGAGAAATTAATTATTTCAAAATTGAATTTAGACATAACTAATAATGATGGTATACATATTCAAGGAAACAACCCTTCCCCAACTATAATTTCATATCCTATAAATTAATATTCTTTCTCAGGAATTGTAACTTTCATTATTCAAAAAAATTATCCTAGATACTAAATAAACGTTTTTGAGTTTGCTGTATTTTTTCCATCATACAATCACCACATGAAATCTATGCTAATTGTTTTCTGAAAAAATATCATTTATAATAGGGTTTGAGTTTAAATCATTAGAACACCACCGAAGGCATCCCAAAAATAACTACTCCATATAAAAAGGTTCATCCATAAGTTCTACTGATAAAGAATTAATTTAATAAAAAATAAATTAATAGCAGAGCCTCAGATCCAAGGATCCATAGTGACACCAATGTTCAGACCTACCTAATTTAGCCCGTGTTGGTGTATCTCTATCCATTATATTCAACATTTCTCAAATGGTTTCAAGTTTTAAAACCAAGGAAACCATAGTCATAATAACTCAAGGGGATTCATATGGCTTAATTGGGAATTCCACTTCAATATATCCCTAAAGAAATCCAAGGGGGTGACTCTTGGAATTCCACTAACCTCAAATTCTAATCTGGACTCCAGGAACTATCCTTTATATTCAAAAGCATGGCTTGGTTGGAATTCTATGGTCACACCTGAGGAATTACACCAAAAATGATTCAATTCAAATATAGGGAGCTAATCCCATTGAATTCATTAAGGTACCCTGCAAGAATCTGCAACATTAATTGGTGGAATTCGATAAATATAGACATTACTAGAATCAAATGGGGATCCACCTTACGACCTTTACAATAATGAATCTAAAAAGAATTTTATGGTGTGTTCGCGGAATTCCATAGAATCTAAACTCCTTGATGTGGTATTTATAATTAATAAAAAAATTATAACCAATATACCAAATTGTAACTCTTATAGAAATATTTCTCTAAATATTAACCTCCATACTGAATCTTGTCCCTACAATAAAAGTAATGTGTATTTAAGAAACTGTAAACAAGAAAAAAAACAAATTATAATTTAATTATTATATAATTCACATGTGATAAATTATTTTATTAATTACTTTATAAATTAATGATATTATCAGTTTTACTATTAATTATATCATTAATGATTATATTGTAAAATTTATACTAATTAATAATTTATAATTGTAATATTAATTAATAATTATATTATGAATTATTAAATATATTGTTAATTAATAAACTATATAAATTATATTGTTAATTACTGAATATATTGATGACGTGCAGTCAATTCCTACACATCACCAATGAATATTGGATCTTTTTCCTAAAGATATAAAAAAATAGATCTAATTTTCTTGGATTTGGCTCTTGATTCGTGTTTTAAACTAAAATGACACTTATATATTGAAAACATTCACTTAGAGGCATACCATCCAAATAATGTGTTGGGTTAGTGTGACGTTGATTAATACACATGAAAAAATAATTATGGATCATTTTCCTAAATTTTAAAAACAATCCAATCCTTTTTTCTTGGTTTTGTCTATGTGATGTGCATTTTAAACTAAAATGACACTTTTATATCAAAAACAGACACTTTGGGTCCTACTGACCACATTGTGTGACATATTTTCATGTGGTTGATACCTACATATCAAACATTAATTATATATCATTTTCCTAAATTTTAAAAATAATTTGAGATTCTTTTTTGTTTTTTCTTGTGACACATGTTTTAAACATTAATGATACTTTTATATTGAAAATAAGTACTACAAATCATACTGGACACATCATGTGTTGGATTGATTTTTGGTCAATTACTACACATCAAATATGAATTATGGATCATTTTACTAATTTTTCAAATCATTGTGACCTCGCTTGAATGGTTTTGGATTGTTGATGGAAATTTTAAACTAAAATGAAACCTCAATATTGAAAACATGAACTTTAGGTAATATTTGCCACATCATGTTTTGGATTGATGTGAGGTTGATTCCTACACATCAAAAATGAATTATGGACCATTTCTCCAATTTATTAAAACAAACCAACATTGTTTGTTCTGTTTTGACTATTATTTTGTGTTTTAAACTAAAATAAAACATTTATATTGAAAACACACACATAAAATCATTCTTACCACATTTGGGTGTCAGATACATATGTGGTAAACTCTTATATGTCACAAATTAATTACATATTGTTTTTCTAAATTTTAAAAATAACATGAATACTTTTAATCAGTTTTGTCAATGTCAAGCATGTTTTGAACTAAAACTTCACTTTTGCAGTAAAGAAATGTAAATCATGTTGTACCAACAAAATCAAGTGTCATATTGATATGTAGTCGATTCCTAGATATCAAAATGATTTATGAATTTTTTTCATACTGTTTGAAAACAATCTCATATGTTTATATTAGTTTTGTCTCTGTGATTCGTTTTTTAAACTAAAATAGAACATTTTAATTGAAAACATGCAATTTGAGTCATACTGACCACATTATGTGTCATATTGATGTCTGGCCAATTCCTATATATCAAAAATGAATTTTGGATTGTTTTCTTAAATTTTTAAAATAATTTCATCTTGTTTCTTCTATTTTGGATAGTGAATTGTGTTTTAAATTTCAATGAGACCTTTATGTTAAAAATAAATACTTTGAGTAATATAGGCCACATTATGTGTTAGATTGACATTTGGTTTATTTACACACATAAAAAAATTATGGATCATTTTTTAAAGGTTTAAAAATAATCTTATCATGTTTTTATTTGTGTCTATATGACACATCTTTTAAACTAAAATGAATCTTTTATATTTAAAACACACACTTTAAGTCATACTAGCAACATAAAGTGTAAGATTTATGTGTGTTCGATTATTACACATCATGAATTAATTATGACTCATTTTCCTAATGTTTGAAAATAATCCACATTTGTTTTCTCAGTTTTGGATTTTAATGCATGATTTTAACTAAAAAGAGACTTTTATTTTGAAAACACACAGTTCATGTCATATAGAAAACATCGTGTATGGAATTCATGTGTGATCAATTTATACAAATCACAAATGAATTGTGATCATTTTCCTAAATTTTTAAAACAATATAATCTCGTTATCTATATTTTGGCTATGTGATGCATGTTTTAAACTAAAATAAAACTTTTATATTGAAAACACACACTTTGAGCCATTACATCCAAATCACATGTCATATTGACATGTGGTTGATTTCTATGCATTAAAAATAAAGTATGAATTTTTTTCCTAAAGTTTTAATATAATCAGGTCTCATTTTCTTAGTTTTGGATTTGTGAGGCATATTTTAAACTAAAATTGAATGTTTATATTGAAAACTGCACTTTAAGTCATACTGATAATATCGTGTGTAGGATTGACATATGGTTGATTCTTATATATCAAGAGTTATTTATCGAACATTTCCCTAAAGTTTTAAATCAATATGAGCTCATTTTATTGGTTTTAGATATGTGATGCGCATTTTAAACTGAAATAACACATTTATAGTGATATGGAAATGAAAATGATATGTCCATTAGCAAGGAAGTACCTTAACCAATAGATGATAATACATATTAATATTTATGGGTAGAAGGATCCTTGACAAATTTCTCAATCTCTATTATCTCAGTTGAAGCCTATTGTCCAATCTATCTTGTACATGAGAAGTTGCAGACATGTTACTAACTCTTTTAGAATCCTAATAGTGTTACCCTCCATTATAATTCACCTTTAAAAACAGGTCATTGATAATATATGAGAATTAGGATACCAATGCTTCACAATACAAATGTATCTATAATATCATATCCTATATTATATCACAAACATAATAGGTAATAACCTCAACTTGATATCAATAAACATTCTGACACCCAGTACACTTCCAACTAATCTCTACAAAATTTACTTCTCCTTCTGAGTATGTATACTATTGGAAATCATATTAGTTTTCAGAAAATTTTGACATAAAATTGATTAAAAAATATTTTAAATAAAATTATATTTACCTTGTGAAATTACATGTTTGAGGATGCATGTTATTTATTGTATATGATATCTTTCATAAATTTCAAAACATAAAATCTACACCCATTTTAATTTGTTTTCGTCGAACACTAAAGAAATGTTAACCAAAAAATTAAATTGTTTTGACATATATTTTGGTAGTAAAATTTTACTATATATACCTTAATATGTTTCCATTTGAAGAAATCCATAGTCTTCTTATGTTCAGTCATTGACCTCATACCATTATTTATCTTATATTTATAGTTCTCCTTAGCAAAAGACATTTCTCATTGAAATATAAATGGAATCATATAATTCATATTTTTTCTATAAAATACTGATTAATGTGGATTAAAAATTCATAATAGACATCATGTTAGGTTGGTTTGATGTAAATCCATTCATTTGATCCAAAAAACTAAACATTCTTTGTATCTGAATTGATTGTAATGAGTATCTAGTTCTTCCTAAAAAACAAAATCAATTAAGTAATGAAAAATAGAAAATATATTTTATATTATTATATCATATACTTTCTCCCTTGAATTATATGCATCAAGAGGAGTTGATCATCTATTATTTTCTTTTCAAAAACCTCTCTCAGTCTATATTTTTCTTTTCAATTTTTGTCAATTCCAAATAGTCATTTTCAATAGAATTGATAAAGGGGTTAATGAGTCCAATTATTATTTCACTAGGTCTTCCATTTAGATAGTAATAATATCTACTCCTATATAAAATATGAAAATTTATTTATAGTAATGAACATAGTATATCATTTTTTGGATAGACTGGTTATGAAAATTCTCCTCTTCCATGTATTTACAACTGAGACACCCAACCATTCAAACTTGATAAACTCATGTATACTCTCTAGACCAAATTCGTCTATAATGACATCTCTAAATATTTATTTTACATATTAAATGTAGGAAATATTCCCTTCTTTGAATATTGTATCTTTATGAACATGTAATGTTAATATATGTGGCAATGGTACTGGCAGGGTAAATTTATTCTTGGATGTTCCTTTTGATTTATCAGCTGATTCACTAGATTTTTTTGATTAAACCTTCCATTTCTCTGTCATTTTATCTATCTATAATTTCATACCTCATTTCAGAACTTTTTTCGTCAACTTTTAAATGTTTTTAATTTAATAAAATTTATTAAATACACACCTTAGGTATCTTTATAAGATTATATGTCCATGTAATAAATTTTCCAATAGCATTACTAGCCATGGAAATATCAAGATCATCACATGGAATAGGTAACACAATGCTTAGAACATGAGCTACCTTAATCCCCACTCTCATGTGTTCTTTTGAGATCTTTTTGTTGTCTAGCGTGTCTATTGTGATATTATGCACCATACCCCTTGTAACAAGGAAATGTGTGGGAATTGATAGATATAAATCACGTACAAATTCACCTTATAGAATTTTAGTAATATAAATTTATAAAAAGTTATTTTGATTAAAATTTAAGAGATAGAGTAATGAAAATTTTGATTATCTCAGGTAAGATAGTAATTTAAGGGGATTGGCTAACCTCAAATCCAGTGGGGTCATTTGGCTCTTCATGTACTAATAGCAGTTCCACTGTAAGTTTTATTTGATCATTTTCCATATATTGGTATTCCAAACTAGACCAAACAATAATATAATTCAACGAATCTATCTTCGCCTGCATTCTTTTCATCATCTCATAAATATCCCCTTGTGTATTTGTCTTCTCGAAATATTTTAGAGGTGAAAATACAAAACCCACAACACTATTGTGACCATATTGTTATAGTATCTTCAAAACAGTTGAAATTAGTTGTTCTTTAGGTACATTTGATGTTTATTCTTATTTCTAAATCATATAAAAAACATATGAACATAAATAGATATTTTATTTTAATATTATCATAAAGAATAATGAGTGACTATTATGTCATACATACACATGATTTCCATATTTCTTATGTGTTTTTATCAATGAGTTTACACTCTTTATTTATTTGGTCCTCCTTCGATAGAACATTACCTGGGATGGAAGTGGTTTTAGATTTTTATTCACCAATCTTCACATAAAGAAGGAATATATTTTGTTTCATATAATATAAAACTTTTGTTATAGATTTAAAATACATACTACTTTCTTATCAATTTAGGTGTACCCTATCCTTACTTTGTAGTAAGGGTACATGAGTTTTTATGCACGTTAATTATTTTTGGAAATCCACCGCATTTTCATAGATTAAATTTTTTGATTCAATGTGGATAAAATGAATATTTTAAAATAAAACAGTATTGATTACAATGAACCTAAAATGATTATTCATCATGGAAAATACAGAAATATTTTCATGTTTCCTAGTTTGTAATGTGTGCATACATAACTATTTGGTAGGGGTTTACTTCCCCCTCATCATCTCTAAGATGATACATTGTTATAAATGTCCAGAGTCCTCTATGAGTATCTCTATATACTATTAAGAGATTTTTTCTTATAGAAATAATCTAAAATAAATGAACTCTGTAAGGAATAATGAAAATGAGATCTAGGATTCATTATATTGTTTTTAATAAAATAGGGAAATTATTTTGTAACATTACATTAATATATTCCCATATAGTTGCCTTCAATGAAATCACAACATTGTTCCATGTATTTATATCAATTGAAACATGCATTATTGTTATGATCCCAATGTAACTAATGAACATTTCCTTATTGGGGTTAGAATGTTGGCTGTGTTGATTCCAACCAACCTAAAATTTTATTCACTTTCTTATTTCCTTGATAATTTTATTTAACATAGTGATTCTAAGAAATTAATTTTTTCTATAAAAATTTTATTGATCCGATAATTATTTTATAGTTTAAAAAATAACAGTCAACTCTTTTCTGGGGTTTATATCATCATCTTGTGAAGAAGCCATTATCTTTATTAGTAGTTCAATATTTAATTTTGATTTCATAAATACAGTATAGAACACATTATATTATGAGGAAAATCATAGTATATTAATAAAAAATTTAACCTTCACAGTGAACTACCTTTTTCTACAAATGTTGAAGGGATTTGGATCCCCTGTCGAGTATCATAATACCCTTTTTGGGATCCCCTCTAATTTACAGGACATTGTCTGCATTTGGAACATCATGAAATATGACACATTCTCATAAATTAGTTTTCTGTGAACCGAGTACATGCAGCACTTATACCAAAAGAATAAATCCACTATTTTGCATCATACTTCATTCATATTATTCTATTTTATAAATAATTTAATCGTTAATTAAAAAAGGGAAGATATTACATTTTCATTTTATCACATGACTAACCATTGAAGTCATTCATCAATTGAATTCATATTTATATATATCTTCTTATAAATATTATATTGGAAACATCCTACAAACTGTTGATAGGTGTATTTGAAATTCATCATCTATCCCATAATGGATTGATATGTCTAATAGTTAATTTTTTAGATTCAATATATGGAGTAACCTATGAAATATTAAGTAAAATTTAAAGGTGGTCTCACTCCCTCTGTTTGATGGTAATTGTAACAACATCTTTTATCGTAATCCTTTCTCCCATAAAGTAACCATTATGATGAGATTTTTTATGGCCTATGATATCAACATCTTATAGGTAATTGGTATATAATTTAACATCTTCTTAAATAATATATCGTTCTACAATGAAACCTTATGTATGACTTCAATTCCGGATTTACACTTTCAAAATATTATTATACCATTCAATGGGGTATATCTTTTTATATTAGATAGGACCACATATTTGAATCTCTAAAACCAAGTGAACCATCAGGTGGACCATTATATTAAATAATAATAGTGGAATTAACATCTCTAATTCACATAATATGACTTTAATATCCTTATTAATGATTAGTAATTTTTTGGTCAATAAATTAAATACATATTGATTTGGAGAAAACTAATTTATGGTTGATGTATTTCTTACATTTCATTGAAGAATTGAACATTAAGTGACAGGTATAAAATATTGCATCAAAATGTCATATTCATGTGATTTTAGACCCTATAACAAAAAAAATTGGTCATTGAAATTAAATTATTGATATTTGTTTAATACCCCTTTAGAAATTTTACACAATTAATGAAATTGAAAAATGTAAATTTTTATTATCTATATAAAGTGTAAGATGATGGAGGAAGAAAAGTTCATCTTTCACCATCCAATAATGATAACTCTACCCTTATCCCTATGTCAATCATGTCCAACAATGATTTTATTCCATATTTTGTTTTGTCAAGAAAATTTATTAATGTCCTAATAACACTATCAAATACTTTTTTTTTCTATATGCATTACTACAAGAAAATTATTGGCATGCATACAATTACAGTAAGGTAATTCAATGAAAATTGACCTCTTTTTCCAACCATATTTTACAATGTTTTTTTAGAAAACTTTTACCAAAAAAAGTGCCACTATATTTTACTTTCTTGAATATTTGACCACCCATTGGTGGAGATGGTGTTGTACGTTGCTCTATATTCCCATCAAATGGTGTCATCTAGGATATGTATTCATCTAAAAAATTGATTCCCAAAAACACAATATTAGAGGAATGCTTCAACATAATTGAGTGTGTGAATTCTTTATAAATTGGACAACCCAAAATTTATTTATTATTATAGACTAATAAATTTTTATAAGCAGTATATTCATTTATCATCTCATACAACATGGCTCTTAGTAAGAATTATTCACTTCAATGAGAGTCATAAAATGTCACACCTATATCCTACATTAATTTCAGATATTCAATCAATGATTCCAAATAGACATCAATATCATTACCATGTTTTTTTGGTCCTAATATATGTAGAGACATCATATATACTTGTGTTTCATGCATAACCATGATGAAAATTTATAATTGACCAATATAACTAGTCATGTACTATGAGTTCTACTCTTTAAACCAAAATGATTAAATCCATCTGTAGATAATGTAGGATGGGGGTTTCATGTCTCATTTCCAAATTCTAGATACTTGTAATAAATTTTATTCTAATTAGGAGAGTCCACTAGGTGATTCAATTCCTTAACTTTAATTATTTCATTTCCATACCAAGTTAATTTTCTATTGGTTTCTTGACATACATATAGTCATTTAAACTTTGAAATGATATAATTACTATATATATTTCAAAGGATTTGATTTATCTTTCAAGTAGAAATTCATTCTACAAATAGGGTATTTTCTGAGTGATTCATAGCCCTTGAAAAATAATATGAAATAATTTGGACATATATATGTTTTTTCTGATATCATTCCCATTGACCATAGAATTATTTTAGGATCATATATTTTAAAGGGAATATCATTTTATTCTAGTATTATATCATCCAGAAGACCAAGTAGTTCTGTAAATATTTTTATGTTCTATATATTGTTATGTTCCAAATTATATAACTTCATTGTAGCTGAAATTTTTTATATTTAGTACAACCTATATACAATGGTTTTTTAGAACAATAATTTAACTTCTCAAACAAATTTGTAAAATCGAAAATCTCTGATTTAATTACCATTGTAATTTCTTCCATATTATATACATCTCCCATTATACACATATTCATATCAAGTTATTCATAAATCACATTATAATCCCAATCGGTATGTTAATTCAGTTTCTCATCATGTTTAGTTCAAGATTTATAGTTTTTATATATTCTATGAAAAATAAAATATTATATTAACTCTTTGGTGTGAATGTTTATTGAATAAGAACAATGTAAATATGGATAAAGGATATGAGAATGTTTGTGTTCATGCTTTGTTACAAACTTTGTGATCTATTTATCTACATCCTCATACTCATTTTTACTATGATTATCATACATAAATTTTTTATTCATATCCATCCTATTAGTTTCAAAAACCATTAGTTTTATAAAAAATAATTAAATACACCTAACGTATTCATAATAAATATATAAAGTCATATATAATTTTAATAAGGGTAACCAAACATTTGAATGTTACTCGTGATGATTCCAAAAAAGCTATCATTTTTTAAAAGGGTAACATGAAAAGAAAACCTAGGGTAAACAAGTGGGAGTCTAAAAAGAGAGAGGATTTGATATTTATTCATTTCGTAACTTAATACATGGTCATCTAGGTTATGTTTCAATGACAAGGTTCTTTGTAATAAAAGATAATGATATTTTTTTTAGATTTTGAAATAATCATCCTCAACACAAGTTTAAGAAGCATCCTAGTGGGATTAGTAGAAAGACTCATCTGAAAGTAATGATTGGAGTATATTATCCACTATCTGGGATCACCTGAAAACAAAACTCATCCATAGCGGAACCAATAGAGAGAATAAGATATGGAAAAATGTCAAAGTGAAAATTGGGAGTGAGGGTTAAAAATGAAGGAAGAATATATGCATGTTTTGAATGCTGGTTATGATTCCTATTTATGGAGTAAAGGGATATTATAGAGGATATTTAAAGATTGTTTTGGGATTCCTCATATCAAACTAATGAAATTTATGATCCCAATTTTTTTCTATAGATGTGAGTATTCCCTCAACTCAATCATATCGAAGTTATCTCGATTTTATGTTCTATGATGAAAAAATATGGTAATTTAAGGATGGTTTTTGTATCTTTTCCTGGTGGTAAACTAACAAATGGAGGAGTTAATGTTTATTAATTTCTTTAATTAGTACATGGTGGTCTAGGTGGTGTTTGGGTGATATTTTTTCTAGGAACTCTACTTGATTATATTTTTTTAGATAGTAAACAAAAAACCTTTAACACAAGTTGAAGAAGTGTCCCTGTGGAATCAGAATAAATCCTCATATAAAACTATTTATTGAATCATAATCCCCACTACCTAGAATAACCTAAAAAAACTCAGCCTAATTGGGACCAATATATAGAATAAAATCTCAAAAAAATCATATTGTAAATTTTTAGAAAGGTTTAAATAAGAAAGAACCATATATGGATGTTTTGAATGTTGGCCACGATTCAAATTTAATAAGTTAAGTGTGGTCTGAGTAGATCGTTAAAGATATTTATGGTAGTTCTAGAGTATGTTTCCATATGAATTCTTCTCTCTTTATAAAACATATATTTTACAATAAATCATTTTCATCTATTTGGAAATACTTAAGAGGTTGACGTGTGGTGCATCTGTTATCAAACATCAAAACTGGCCACCACCTCTGACATCCAAGCTACCTCACTTGGCATGGAGCCAATGTAATATTCACTATATATAATTTATAATTAATATATAATGTTCTATTAGTTTTATATATATATATATATTTTATAACATTAAATTTAATTTATATATATGATTATATATATTATCTACAAATAAAAAATTAGATATCTTATACATAAACATAACATATAGTGTTTTCTAAGTAGGTTTTAGGATTTATAATTTATATTTAAACAACTAGTATAATGATATGTGTGTTATGTATATATAATAAATAAATAACATGTCATGTGGGGAATTAAAGGGGACGAACAGTTGGGTTGGTGACATGTTGCATGTATGTGTAGTGACATCTTACCACCATGGTTTTTATCTATCATCTCTTAAAGTTTTGTATATATTGATAATCCCGCTAAAAACACGTTGTCAATAAAAATAATATTCAAATGTATCATGTCATGAACTAATTGATGTTATATTTAACATTAATGTGATGGTTTTTCCTTCATAAAAATGGTATACCTATCCTGGCAATAATAATAACCTAGAAATTTTATGACAATATTTTAGAACATACACTACTATAGACCAAACATATAAAAATAATAGAAATTTATATTAATATTTTTAAAATGGAAATAATATTTCCAATCCCTTTAAAATATGGTTGTTTTTAACATCATTAAAAAAGTTATCGATTAAATACGTATTTATATATGATAAAAATGTTCTGAAAATGGAATAATTACAGGCTTCAAAATATTCATGACTTAAATAAATATAATGGTGTCTGGAATGAGTGAATGTGGGGAAAATAGAAAGAACACATTGAAAAAAAGACCCACTTACTAATTAGAACTGAGGTTGAAATGAAATTGAAAGGAATCATCAATAGGGTTAGCAGGGAGAATGAAATACTACAAGTAAAAATATAAAGAATCGGGGAACTATGAATGATATTTCAAATGTATTAACCTACTTAATAATGATATGAAACTATCTATTGTGTATGATAAATTTTTGTATCATTCTTATAGGATGTGATTTTTAACTGAACATGAGGGTAGTTGTTTGTGTTGTAAAATTAGAATTGTAGATGTTCACTGTAATGAAAATGTTAAAAAGGATTGGAATTATTCTACATATTAATGGAATCGAAGCAGTTTACCAATTTGATTTTAATTCATGGGTACCAGAATAATACTGAGAACATGGTTTCTTATCTCTTGTGTTTCTAGTTTGATTGAATCCCTAGCTCTAAAATTGGCTTAGGATGTCTAAGGAGTGGGAAAGTTTTGGTGACTAACACTTTTCAGTTGAAAAATATCACATATGATTAATTTGAAGATATCTTATATGAATAAATAGAGATAAAAGATCCAAAAAGGCAGTGAGAAATTGATATCATTCTAGATATTTTCCCACTGATAAGTATCAATCAAAAGAACTTGAAATCCAAATAAAATAGTAAGATTGAGAAAAATCAAGTTTACTGGAAGAAGAGTGAGTTTGGTGGTGGACCAAGTGATATCCCCACTAAATGAGGATGTTTTCAGGATTGCATGAAGTAGTTTGTGATAGTGGTTCCATATCATGTATGTGTGAGAGAGTTGATGGATGTTAAGGACAATATCATAATGATAAAGACACTAATAAAGGAAAACATTTGATTTTGACTAAATAAGATTAGAAATAATAACATACCTTAGGTTTTGAGAGGGTTGATTCATCTAATAAGGTCAAGGGGGAGCGGTGGAAGAGGTATACTTCCATGAAAACATAAATAGTATGAAATAATTGGTTCTATTAGGGTTGAATTTATAAGATATGAAAGGGTTTTATCAGCCCTAAAATAACAAGCACTGATAAATATCTATTTTCATCATGTCTTTTTTATCATTGATAATGATATATCTTCATTAGCACTAGAAGTTTATCACTCATAAAGAAAGGTTTTATCAGTTCATTATATTCTAGTGCTGATTAAATAAATATTTATTATCATTTTTTTGACAGAACTTATAAAATTTGTTCAAAAAAATAATAACTAATATAAAACTAATATATAATATAAATTTAAATAATAATAAAAAAATGAAAAATAGTTAACATTATTAATGAATATATAATATTAAATTCATAAATGTTAAAAATGATTGAAAGTGATTAATTAAAAATGAATAGTCTTAAAATATATTTAAAAAAGGGATAAGTTCTATTAATTATAAAAATTATTAAAAAAATTAAAAACATATTAAGAGCTTTTAAACTTTGCAAATAATTTTGTATAGTTTGTGAAATTAACTAAATTAGTTGTTAACACATACCAAAAATCAAGAAAATATTAAAAAATACATTTAAATTAATTAATAATATAAATTTCAAACATTTAAAAAATATTATAGCCTAATAAATATAAGTGAACATATATTAAACAAATCAATTAAAAATAAATTAAGAATTTTAAAACATAGTAATAATTTTTTTTATACATAAATATTAAAAAGTGAACAAACTCAGAAAATATTAAAAATTAACAAATATTAAAACTAAATAGATATTAGTAAATGGAAGTATGTTAAAAATGAACTAATAAAATTGAATAAATTAAAATAATATTTTAGAAAGTGAATTTTTGACATTAAAAACTAAAATTAGAGACACATAAAATTGGATCAAAATGAGTAAAAATATATTATTTTTTATATAAGAAATATATAGTAAAAATGAATTATATTGACTATAAATATAGTAAAATTAAACATCGTTTATAGGAATAAAATAAAACAATTTCAAACATAGTAAAAATTTGTATAATTAATAAATTGAAATAAATAAATATTTATCATACTGATTAAAAATGTATTGAAAATATTAAAACTTGGTAAATAAAAATGTATAAATTTTAAAAATGATTAAATTACAATAATATTAGAAATTTATAAATACAAAAATAAATATTAAATGAAATAATATTAAAAATAAATAAAGAAAATTAAATAAATTAGAGGCAAATTAACCATTTGAAATAAAAATTTAGTAAATAATTCTCTTAAAAAATTGATTATGAAAATTTCAAACAAATTTTAAATGTTAAAACAAAATAAAGAAAAATGAAACAATATTATTCATATAAATTACAAACTTATTAAAAATATAACATTGTAAATTAATATATGTAAAAATAGATATTATAAAATGATAAAAATACAAAAAAAATAAATATAATAAATATTACAAATGAATAAATAATATTAAACTAAATTAATTAATTTTTAGAGAAAAAACTATTTAGAAAATAACTTCATAAGATTAATCATAAGATTTATAAACACACAGAAAAATGATGGAAATATTAAAAATGCATTTAAATAACTTAATTTTATAGATTTCAAAAAATTTAAAAATATTAAAACTTAATAAATAATATTTAATAAATACTAATAATAAAAATTAAAAAAATATTAAAAATAATACTTAGTAAATAAATATGTATACATTTTAAAAAATGAATAAAATTACAAAAATGTTGAATAAATATAAATTTAAAAAATATATATCAATTAAAAAGTAATCAATATTATAAATTAAATATAAATATAAAAAGTTAATAAAATTTAATAATTAAAATCAAGATATCTTAAATGTAAAATACTAATAAATAATAATCTAAAAAATATATATTAAAATTTTATTATTTTTATATATTTTTTTCTATAAAATTGAATTAATTTCGTATATGTACGTATGAAATTATTATGTGACATATTATCTGTAACATATTAACTCAATTATTTTAATTAATAAATAAAAAATTATTATTTGATGTATATTTTAAATAAAAAAGAAAATGAAATTAATAAATAAAAATGTTATTCAATGTTCATTAAGATTAATTTTTCTAAAAAACTAATTAATATTAAATTTTAATTAAATTATAATCTATTTTTTTACCAAATATATGACATATAAATATGATTTATAATACAATAGTATTATATAAATAATATTTAATAAATATATATGTATATATATGTATATATATATGTGTGTGTGAAGTATGATTTTTGATAATATATATTTTTTATTTTTTATTCTTTAATTAAATATCTTATATACCTTGTGTAAATATATATTTAGTCTTATATAATTCATATTTAATATAATAAATTATATTTTTATCAATATAATTTATTTTTTATTAATATATATTTTTAGTGAAATTTTTTTTATATAAATATACCTTTTCCTCTATTTTCTAACTCTGATAATGTCCAATCATTATCACTAAGAAAAAAAGTGTTTATAAAGGTGAACCTTTATCAGTGCTAAGAAATTTCGAATAAAGGTAACCATTATGAATGATTTTTATATTGTACTGACAAACGGTACCTTTATCATCCCTTTTTTGCTAGTGTTTTTAAAGGATAGCATTATGTATCATCACATTGTAGTTGTGATGATAAGCTTCCTTATGTGGTTTATTTAGAATCCTTTATGAAATAAATACAAAATTATCATACAATCACTTTAGTTGAGTAAAACCACTTCATGGTAGGTACACTTATATCATGTTCACTTTAAATAGGGTTCATGGTAGGTACAAAACGGTAATTCAATCACTATGGAAAAAACACTGTAGTTATAGGAAATGTAAATATAAAATCTGGTTATCTATCAACATCTCTTAAATTATTTAACCTTTATATCCATTAAATAGTAAAATTTAAAAAATCTCATTTGTCTAATATTAATATAAACTCCATAGTTTTCCAATGGATCAAATAACTCTTCGATTTGATATCTTTAACATTAGACCTCATCGGAGAATGACGACAATATTTTTGGAAAACTACATTAAAATATCTGTACAAGTAATGAAACATCGGCAATTTTTTATAGTATCTTAAGAGAAATTTCATTCTTTCATTCAATTAAATTAAATATAGAAAAATTTATTATATTTATAATACAATAAACTTCATGTGATTTTGATGTATATCTATAGAGTTATCAAAGCTAAAAAAAATTATATTCTAGAAATTCTAGAATTCAAGAATTACTTAAGAGAATTTGAAAAAACTTTTGACCAATTAAACAAGGATTTCATTCTTAAAAATAGTTTTAAGAAATGTAAATAAATCTGTTATCTATCCAAAAAAATAAGTTTCATAACAATCTGAGCAATATAACTCATGTTATAATAGAGTAACTAAAGAAAACTATGAAGCTCTATAAATTGAAAATTGTTGTTAAAACCTGAATTATGCAGCATGTTATGACCAAAATGAGAAAACTTTAAAGACTGATTTATACTTTTACTTAGTTCAATAAAAGTAAGATAAATCTATTATTTTCATATTAAATAGTATTTATAAACATCTAATCACTATAACTCAAGATATAATAAAAATACATTGATCCATTAAAAATAATTTCCAAAGAAAATATTGAGAGGATTTAGAATATTAAAAAACATAAAATATTAACAAATAACAAAAAAACTCCAAAAAAAACTCCCCCTTTGTAAAATTAAAAAAACAAAATAAGTTTTTATGAAATTATACAAATTTTCAAAAAAAATCGAAAGGAAAATATTAAGAAATAAAAAAACAAGCATTTTGGAAGTAAAGAAACACCCTCTTAATAAATGAATTTTAAGGTAAGTTAGAAATAATGAATATAAAAAACTAAACTAAATATAAAACATACCTTGTTCAAATTTTAGTTTATCATACTTTTTAAAATCCAATTTTTTGGTGAAAACAATGGCTAGTTGATTTTTATTTAGAATATATTCAAGAATAATATCCCCTTTATTAATGTAATCTCAAATAAAATGAAAGTGTGTGTCTATATTCTTAGTTCTAGGATGGATTAATGGTTTATTTGAATAGATATAGAATAAAAATTATCATAATAAATATGAATATTTTTATAAAGTATAACTATATTCATAAAAAGTTTTTTTAATCCATAAATATTGAGAGAAATAGGATGCTGAAAAGATATACTCAGTTTCAATAGTTGACAAAGCAATAGAGTTGTTTTGAAATTCATAAAACTAAATTCATACCAATAAAGTTAACCATACCTGATATTATTTTTCCTATCAATTAAACATCATCCATAATCATATTAATAATGACTAATTAAATCAAAATAATTTTATCTAGAATAAAATAATCCATACTTACAACATCCTTTAACATATCTAATAATATATTTAAGAGTTCTTAAGTGAGATTCTTTAGGATTTGATTCGAATCTAGCACAAAAACTAACACTAAACATTTTATGATGTATATAATAATTTGAATAAAATAAACATTCAATCATGATCATAAATAATTTATAATCAATAGATTTTCTAGAAGCATCAGAATCTAATTTTCAACAATTACTCGTAGGGGTATTAAAAATTTTACAAGAATCAAGACGAAAACTTTTTACTAAATCATTAGCACAATTCCATTAATTTAAATATATTTAATCATTTATTTTAAAAAATCAAAGTCACAAAAAGAATTTTAATTATCCCATAAGATTCATTTCAAACTTAATTTCCATCAAATTTTAACTCATTTTAAATAAAATCATTTAATATCTCAAAAAAAATCATCAAAAAAAATTAAAAATTCTAAAAATCATTTTAAATTATTTTGATAAACAATTATGATATAATTTTCGTTTATTAAAAGAATTTTTCAATAAAAAAATAATTTCATTCTATCATACAAATAACAATGTTACTTATGAATAGAATATAAATCTTTTGATAACTTAAAAACATGATTAGGAAATATTTTTTATAAAAACATAGGGGTTGAGAAGCATAAAATTCTTTAAAAATGAGACACTTTTAAAATGAAATTTTGACATCCATTTGAAATAAAATAAATCATTGAAAATAGAAAAAATATAATAATGTTATAATATATTCTATTCTAGAAACAGGTATAAATGATTCATCATAATTGATACCTTCTTTTTAACAAAATCCTTGTGTAATAAGGCAATCTTTATTCTTAAAAACTTGTCCATATTAATCCATATTATTTCTAAAAATCCATTTGGTTCCAATAATGTAAAATCGGGTGAACTATAACCCACATGAATAGTAATTTTTGAATTCTCTATTATGTATATAGTGAGTTATACGTGATCTATACTTACCATAATTTTTGGAAAAATTCTTTATCTGCAATTTATATAGTAATGTCCAAAGATTATTTTTCTTATCAAAAGGTTATAACAATCTCAAATCTATAGTAAGTACTTTTAGGTACAATGAAAATAATTTAAAATATATTTCTTATGGTCTAGATACATCATACTCACTAGTCACCAAATATGTTTGAACATAAGGTGTCATAGACTCATAATCATTGAGATTTATTGTCATGAAGTTCGCACATGGTGATCTTGTATTGATGAGATCATGGGGATCGAACCTCCAATAAGAACACCACATGTTTCAGGTGTCATTGGTAGTTTATATCAACAATAATGTGTAATGGTGTCCTAGATTTATATTATTATCATCTGTAGCATTTGATTGTGTACTTTGATACATGATGGAAACTATGGCATTGAAGTCATAGCGAGCTATCGTTTATTGGGTGCATCATTGGTTGTATGGAATTTTTTGAATAGTCAAGATAGAATTTTTCACTTCTAAAATGAACTAATAAATAATTCCTAGTTGACTGTGATGGAAGTACCATCATTTTATGCATGTATATGGTACAATAATGTAAGTCCATCGAATTAGTTCCATTCACAATAAAGAAATAAAGGATAAGGGTATAAAGTGTGCACCCTTAGTAATGAAATATCTCAAGAAAAAGATTATATTACACGGTGTGTGTTTATAGGAAAGTTTTTCATTGATATGACTTGTCCATGTCTTCTTATGGGCCTTGATAGTGTCTAGAATTTTCTCATGTTCTATGAATTGTATCCCAACTATTAAGATAAGGGATGAGAGGGTCCCATAGAATAACGTATTCAAAACTCTTCCCTATTATGATGAGTTGAAGTATAGAACATGGTGGCCCCTACTATGGGTTCTGAGATATGTCAAAGAATAAAAAGCCACAAACAAATTAATAAATTCATTATTATTATATTTTATAATAATTTTAGTTGAATTTATTTATTAAAAGTATTCAAAAGTTATTAAGCAAATAGATGGAAACATATTTTATGAACGAATATTATTTTAGTATTCAGGGTTTTCTTAATATTTGCTAGAATATCTAGTCAAATTAATGACTCTTTATTATCATGTAATATATTTATTATATATTACATATGGGTGCTAAAATATAAATGATGACTATGACGTAGTTAGTTCATTATAACATGTCATTTAGGATTATTTAGTTGGAGTTATTTATATGGGGGTTGGGGATCCCATTTTGGGTGTATAACCTCTATTATATAAGAAATAAGAATATTTTTTCCAAGGAACTATTCATACACTAGAATTTGAGAACTCCTCTATCCTCCTTCCCACATTATTGAGAGAGAAAGAATCATTCCTAGATTTTGATCTTCGATCTCCTTCATGGATTGAATGAACCGTATTGTAGTGATCTTCAAGATGTCAAGGGCTCCATAGTTCCTATATACTATAACCCATGTTATGATGATTGTCATACCGACAGACTCTTGAAGAATGCGTGTAAAATCTGAAGGAATTCAACCTCATATCCTTTGAAAAAATGATCTCTCGTGACGACCTACAGTAGAAGGTGTCCTTGATTCGAATAAGGAAATTTTTTGTTTAATTTTTGTTGTTAAATAAATTCATATATGATCCTCAGGATTTTATTGGGGATCGGATCACCAGAGTCGATGATGTTATATTAATCTGGTGGGGGAAATCATAAAATATATGGCCCGCTATCTTCTATTTTGCACCATGATACCATCAATATTAGAGATATATCATAAATTTTTTGGTCCAAAAGAAATTAATTTTCCTTAAATTTAATTATTGGACTTCATATCGGTCCCAATGGGAAAAATCACACATCGATCTGATTTTAGATGGCCATGTGATGACTATTTAAAATTTTAAATCGAGTTGAAAATAGTTCTGAAATGTATTAATATTTGATGAAAATATATCTTATATATGTTATTTTACCTCAATTTAGTGGTCAGAATAAATTCTATTGAAATTTAAATTTTTAGCCAGACCCCATAGGAATTCGATGACCAGAATTGGGCATTCCAACTTGTGATAAATATTCCACATCTTTTCCAAGATCATTTAAAAATAAATGCTTAAAATTATTAGGTTTTTTTAAGAAAATGATTTAAACAATAATAAAAAGGGGGTGGGGAGGTCTATTGTCTACAAGAAAATAAAAAAAATCAAAAGGGGAAGCTTCCCATGGAAGAACCCCCTGCTACCTAGCTGCCTCTTGACTCATGTGTTGTCGCCTCACGAACAACCCTATACCCCCACAACAGCCTCTTCCATCCACCCACCACCCCACCATGCCTATAAATCATCGCCTCCCCCCATAGGCATATGCTCACCTACCAATCTACCCTGCCAACTTGCTCATGTGCACACCTTCTGATACTCGACATCCTTCTTGACAACCCATCATCACACATCCTCCCAGCACTAACTTCCCTCCTTTATTTCTCACACATGTCAGCCTTTTGGTGCCCACATAGCTGGCCCTATATTATTTCCTTATGCATGGCTCACATTGGCCCTCCCTACATTACTCCTCTTGCCTTGTTGCCTCACCCTAGTCACCATCTCACATCCTTCCCTTCATCCCTATAAGATCTTTTAGTCACCACTAACCACCTCCAGCATGAGATTCCTCTAGCACGACCTCCTTTACCAGCATGTCCCACCAATTTCGGTGACCCTTTAGGCACAAACACAAAGTTCCCTCTTTTTGAGATCGACCTAAACCAAAATGGACCTAAATGGGTTCTGGTCGACCCACAAGGTCCTGGGATGGTTCTGGGGCCCATATAAAATATTGAAAATATCCAGAAATCACTTATTTTTATAGAATTTTAAAAAATTATTATTGGAAAATTAATTTAATTTTGGACTAAAATTAAATTAATTGTGTGATCGAATTAAAAAAAAATATTTGAATTGAAATAATTAATTTTATTCATTAAAATTATCTCAACTGGAATTTATTACATTTTAATTTTTATTGTGTATTTAATTTATCTATCGAATTGTATTAATCATTGACCAACCACTCTTTGTTTGGGTTAAATTTTTAATTAACTATTAAAACTACATTAAATGTCCATAATAATTATTTATTTCTAATGGTCTTAACATTATCTTTCTTCTCATGATATGTATAAGGGTCTATACATCCCTCATTTTTATTTTTTATGTATTTTTCACTTCCTGAGACCCCCTCTATGGATCATGAGTATATTTTTGTTATAACGAGGATGATGTAGGATGTGGACCACACTAAGATGAGGTAGTATCCCAGACGATATGTCGACACATTTGAATGGGGTTTCAGTTGTGATACGAGTCAATAATAACTCAAGGATTATACCCCTAGGTCATGGTTTATCTATTGAGTTTAAATGTAATAACTAATAGAAAATTCTTAATATTATTCAAGTCATTTGATTGATGCATTGTTTCTAATTTTTGTGAATGTGAATGTCTGTGGAAACATATAAAATGAAAGAAAAATAATGCATAAAGATATGATAAATATTTTCTATTTACTATATGTTTATTTCTGAGAGTGAAAACACAGTATGAATATACCAAATAGAAAATAAATTCATATGTTAGGTAATATTAAAAACCCTCAAAGTAATATTAAGTCATAATAACTTATGTAACATTAAATTATACAAAAACGGGTGTATGAGGTGCTCGTCAACCCTAGTTGAGGGTGTCTTCTACTAATATGGAGTTATTATTTGAGAAATGTGTGGTATAAAATATGTAGTTAAAGATAGCTTATGATTCTGAGTATTTAGGACTTTATTCAACTGTTCAAGTAACTACAATTTAATGATATTTTTCATCAAACACCTACTATGAAACTCTCTATGTAATGGCATGGCCATAGATTGAACTATGATGAGAGGATTCAAGGATCATTGCTACTATAATACTCATGAAACATAGTATTATGAATCTAGTATTGAGGTAAATTAGGTATTGATAAAATAGTGGGAGAGATTTGAGGATTTAATTACCTGGTAATGTCTGATCAATAATGAAGATAAAAGCACTTATCTATGATAAGTTTTTTTATAGAATGGTGGAATCTAAAATCACAAACACAAGTTCATTAATATTGGTCAAATATTATTTCTATATTGGCATAAATTTTCATGTGTGTTATATGCACTTGTGCAATTTACTACAAAATTAATGGAAATTCTAAAGTAACAGAGTCCCTACAACCTGTTAAGCCACTTTAGGAAGTGAGTGTGTGAAATATTCTTATATAAGACTCATTTGTGATGTATTTTATGTTTACATTATAATTATTTCATCAATTTATTGTGTGATCTGTTGATAAATCATTAGTTCAATGATGATTTTATATGATGTCTCATATTCAATAACATTTCAAGGAGAAAGTGAAGCAATATATGAATAGTTGATCATTATACCAGATATGTGTAAATTGAGAATGGGACACTTTCTTTCAATACATCACATTATTATATATTTTTCAACCAATTTCTTCAATTTCATTTAATATTAAAAAAATTAATATTAGGGAGAAAATATTTGATTGCCTTTTGGGTATAGTTCTCCTATTAAATAAGAACTTAAAGAATGTTTAATATTTTGTTCTTATATTGAACAAGTTGAGAGATAAGGAGAAAAGTTCAATGGAAATGTGACATAAAATAAACCTTCACAACATCCTTGAAAAAAATATGAAAGGAATTATAATTTATCTTATTTTATTTTTATGTCATGAGAAAAATCTATTGAATTTTAAATGATATTAACTGAATTGATGAATCAAGTAGTCTCTTATTCTTTAGGTATATGAATAAATTAGAAGTAATTTTTTTTAATTTTTGGTGTATTTTTTATAATATTCTTATCACATATTTTTATGTGAATTCAATAACTAACTAATTATAAAAACATTACAATAAGCATAGTGAATTCTCCAAGAGGCTAATAAAGGGTGATTCCTAACTCAACAGTGAGATGTACACTTCTTATAATTTCCAATATAGATATTTCTAATTGAAATTTTTTATGTATTACCAAAACATTAATCTAATTTTTCTTTTAAAAATATGGATATGTTATTCTGGTTTTGGAATTAATGTTGTTTGTGAAATTTAATACTCAACAAATAGTTTAGTAATTCATTAATCATTGGAAATAATTGGTGAATAAAAAATATAATACTCTAATACCCAAGTATAGAAAGATTAATTTTTGTCTAGAAAACTAAAAGTAGTTTTCAAGGATATAGATAGTCTGGTATTTAGACTCTTTGGAGAAAAACACATTTGGTATTATTGATGCATTTACTTCTCTAGTTTTTTACAAAGAAACCTTTATAAATAAATGTAATCCATAATGCTTTCAGAACATGTTTAGCTAAAGAATGTAAACTATTCCAAGGTAAAAGTAGTGTTAAATATACTTTTTAAGATTCCCTTATGTGTTATATATGTAATGTATCATGGAGTAATTCATAAATCCAATTTTTCTTATACACATTAGAGTCATTATGTAAGTAAAATGATCATTACTTTTGAAACAAACATCCATTTTTTTCAAGACATGATTTGAAAATAGTCATATTATCCTATCACCATATTCCAACTATAATGAAAGAAGTGTATAATATGACATATAGTGTGAATTAAATCCATATTTATTAAATAATATTTTTTTAGATGATAATATTTTTTTAAGGATATAAAAAACATTACATCAAGAAAAACACAGAATCTAATGTAATTATCCTAAAGGATCCTAGGGATATTACAGAAGTTACTTAGATAGAAAAGTAAATGTAATGTAATTTACTATATTTCTATAAAAGGTATACATCTCTATTTGAGATAGTGGGAAAAATGTTGACATGGATTTATCCAATTCCATAGTTTTACAACTAGTTGGCATAGGAACAAGTTCCACAAGAGATTTTGGAAAATTATTATTCTAGATATATATATTGCGTTGGAAGGATAAAATCTTGGTAATTTTTTTATATCAAATGTGGCTAGTGATACATTATTCATAGAGACTAATGAATCTTCCAAGTAAGCAGTAAATTGTAATAATATAAGGATCAAAATATCAATTAAAATTTAATAATGGATTTTATATATCAAAGTATAAGTGGTTATTATTTTGAATACTATGGAAGTTATTCATGTGAGAGAGTAAATGGTTCTTAAAAGTGTGGTACCAATAAGGATATATTGGTAATACCAAGTTGTTATGCCTAAATCCATTAGAATTATACATGTAATAGTTAATTTGTATGATTTATTTTATTGATCATTCCATTTCAAGGCTACAAATATTGAAAGGTTCCTATATGATACAACTATAATGGTTTTTTGACACCATAAAATTATAATAATGGGTGGAAGTTGTTGAAATGTAGTTTAGGACAAAAGTATGAAATAGGATAATAGAATATTTGTTTAAAATGATGTCCTTTTATTTTCTACCATATGTAAGTTGGAAACCGACTATTTTCCAAAGAAAAAATATGTTTTATAACATATGGAAAATAGTAATTGGTCATAGAATTAGTTAAGACCATAATGAAAGAAACTCTCTATAGATTGACTTAATGTAGAAACCTATGTTTTAGGTAAAAAGATCTACTAAGGTGGATATAATGGGTTTCTTGGACTAAGTCAAAATTATCTATCCTAAAAACATGTTAAAACAAAAGTTAGATCAATTTTAGAGAGAATTGTTTCCAATGACACATAGCATAAACCTCTCCAAGAAGACATGTATGGGTCATTGGATGAGATTAATGTTGTGAGTAGAATTTCATATGCTTCTATGATGGATCAATTGCATATTCCATGATATGTACTAAGTGTGATATTTCCAACATATAATCTATGGTAGGAAAATATGAGTATAATCCAGGAGAACTATATAGGAAATAGTTATAACTATCCAATTATACTTTAGGGATTATAATAGGTATATTACCAGTACTTGGAAAATATGGGAAACTATTTTAATGTGTAAAAGTAGTCTTCCTTGGATCAATGAGATCTTATATTAGATTTTATATTAGGTAATGACCAAGAGAATATCATTTAAGTCAATGGTAGCTATATATACAAATACTGAGTGCATTAAAACATATATTGAAGTTGTAGAAGAAATGTAAAATATGCAAATTGTTTTTCTAGTTCTTAGGATCAAACCTAGTAAGTAAAAGTTTTATCATAATATAGATTTTTAAAAACCTACTACTCGTTCTCTCCAAGATTTCATGTCTTGATAGTGGAAAAAAGGAAAATACTTAGGGACATCATTTCTTTAGGAGACTATATCATGAATATGAGGCCTCAAATAGTAGAGTAACCATGTAGCAGAGACATGGTAGGACCAACCACTAAACCATAAATAAGTAGAAGTATGATCTTATCATGTGAGAGATAGCAAGGTTCATTAGAAAGTTGGCTCTAGAAAACGTGTAAAATTTGTAAAATTTGATTCCCTAGACTGAACATTAAAAGTACTTTTTGATTACCATGTCATGTCTACAGTGAGTTATACATGATATATTCTTATCATAATAGTTTTAAAAAATTGAAATCTACTATTTATATAATAATTTCCATAGATTATTTTTTATCATAAATGGTTATAGAAGTTCCTAGGTCATAATGACAATTTCAAGGTACTACGATATAGATAAAAAATATTTCATACAGTCTATATAGATCATACTCGGCAAAGAAATTTTTTTCATTTTCAAAAGTTGGTTTACGGGTTCCCGGTACCCGTCTAAACAGTCCCCAAAATCTATAATACAAAATTCAAATTCAAACCAAACCACTGTCCATCAAATTCCATGCACCACACCTTGAGCCTTGATCCCATCATCACATGTCTCCATCACCGCATCGACATCACTACAGGTCGAATGCCATCACTACATCGCCATCAATGTTCAACATCTATCACTGCAGGTTTCTGGTGAGACCATCAGAATAATTGTCACCGGAACCTCCTCTGCAGATCACCACCATTCAACATATTCCTCAAACGTTGTATCAGGCATCAGTAACAAACAACAATCAGCTTCAATTCCCAGAAAACAAACAAGAACATCCAACGCAGAAGCAGCAACATCCCTTCATTGGTAGGTACTATCTGTGAAAACATGTAATGGTATCCTAAAATTAAATTATTATCAATTTTTACCATTTTATTATGTACATTTTTACAAGAATAAAATTATGGTATTGAGCTCATTGAGAGGTATCTTGTGTTAGGTGTGTCGTTGGTGGAATGGAATTGATTGAATAACCAAGATAGAATTTGATTCTTCCAAAAAGAAGTGATATCCTAGGCCTAGTTGATTATAATTGTAGTTCCTTTACTTAAAACCTAGCCAGGGAATAGAAACCTAATTTTGTCTAATTAGTTCAATAAACAATAAAGAAATAAAGGATTAAGAAACAAATTGTGTTTCATCCTTTATGATATATCATGAGAAAAAGTGATTAAATCACACAGTGTGTGTTTATAGGAAATGTTTTTATTACTATGGGTTTTCCTTATATCCATAGGGGTATTGAAGGGTTATTAGAATTCACTCATAGTCTGTGAATAGTAATTACCCTCTATTGAGATAATTTCCTAGATAGTTACACACAATAGCATATTCAAAATTATTCCCTATTCTGATGAATGGGAGTATAGGAAATGGGGGTACCACCACGAAGTATAAGATATGTTTTAGAATAAACGATCATCAATGAATAAATAAAATATTTATTATTAGAGTATATATAAATTGGAAATGAATTTATTTGTTAAAATTATTCACAATGTATTAAGTAAATACATGGAAAATTGTTATACAAATAAATATTATTTTAAAATTCATGGTTTATTTAATATATTTGGGAATATAAAGTTGAGATAATGCATCTCTTTTAGCATATAACATGTTTATCATATATTAAAAGTGTTCAATAAAATATGAATCATGTTTATAATGAAGTTAGTTTTTCATAACTTTTAATTTATGGATTATTTAGTGGAAATTATTTATATGGGAGTCATGGATCCCATTTCTGGTTCATATCCTCTGCCACATAAGAAATAGGAATCTCTTTTCTGAGGGACTATTCATCCACTAGAATTTGATAGATCATCTATCCTCCATCAAACATCCTAGAGATAGAAATTTTCATTCCAAAATTTTGATCTTTGATCTCCATTGTTGATCAAAGGAATGTGATCATGGTGATCATTAGGATGTCGAAGGATTCTTTGGACTACTCTACTGGCACCTAGATTCTAAAAAATTACATACCCATAGACTATTTAAGCATGTGTGGATGATCTGTAGGGATTCGACCTTGGATCCTTTGAGAAATACTTTTTGGTGATGAACTATAGTTGAACGTTCCCTTGATTCTAATAAGAAAATAATTTTTTTTATTTTTTTAAAATAAATTCACACTAGATACCCAGGCCTTTACTGGGGATCAATTCACCAGATTCAATAAATTGACATCGATTTGGAAATGAAAATTTCAAAATTCCTTTGGCCATCGGCTTCCTCTGTGTGCCCTTATATCATCCCCAATAACAAGATTATCTAATGGTGGTTTCACTAAATTCTAAAAATTAGTTCTAAAAATTTGATGAAGTTTTCTTACATAGAAATAATCTAATTATAATCAATTAAACCATCAAAACATCATTTTGCAGACAATCCAAAATAAAATCAAAATTAAGGAATAAGTATAAATTATAGCTTGTGGTTTTCATGCCAGAACCAAAATTATCAATCACATTTTCAATAGGTTGTTCTTTATGAATCTTCCAATATCTATGATCATATTGAGAATCATTTTTCTCTCCCTCAATGGAATCATTAAATCAGTTTTTTTCACCAAAATTAAAATCCATGAAATCATATTCTATATTTTCTGATATAGATTAATGAACGTCACATGATTCATTAAACTTTATAAGAATAAATTATTTAACAGTCATATTATACTTATTATAAACTCTATAAGATTTATTATTATAATAATATCTTAGAAAAATACCTTCAATACTTTTAGCATCAAACTTATTTAAATTTTCATTCATATTCAATATAAAAGATTTACAACCAAGTACATTAAAATAACTAACATTTAATTTTCTAATTTTAAACAATTCATAAGGGTTTGTATATAAAAATTGTCTAACATAAACTCTATTCAAAACATAAAGAGTGGTATTAACAATTTCATCCAAAAATATTTTAGTAAACTTTATTCATTAAGAATAATTTAATCCATCTCTTGAATACTTATATTTCTCCATTCCTTAACAATATTTTGCTTGGTGTTCCCGAAGAAGAAAATTTATTAACATATATATTTCATTCACAATAATTATTAAACTCAAAATTAATAAATGTACCACAATTTTTACTTCTAACAGAGACAATTAAAAAGGCATTCATATTATGAAATAACGTATATAAAAAATAAATCTATCTAATATTTCATGTTTATGAGACATAAAATAAACCCATTTAAATATTCTTAAATCATACAAAAAATAAAAAATATATTTCTTGATAATTAAGCTAGTGTTCTTCATTAGACCAAATAAATAAAGATGAAATAATTCAAGACTTCTAGAAGTAGAAACATGATCGATATATTTGAATGATTCCTATTGTTTCTTACCTTTTAAGCATGAATCACGAAGAAAATATTTTCTTACCTCTAACATGGGTGATTATATAACATGTCCACCAATGAATAAATTGTGTATCTTTCAAAATTGATCATGTGTAATCCTTTTATTCAAGACAACATCATCTATTTATATAGCATAGAGACACTTAACATTTTTATTAAATAGATAATATAAATTAAACCAATATATATTATCTTTTCTATTAGCATAAAATAAAAATTATTCATTTTTAAAAACTAAATGTTTATTATCTTCAAATTTAACATACATTTTATCATCACATAATTTTAAAATACTTATTAAGTTATGTTTCAAACCTTCAATGTAAAAAAAATTAAAAATGAAAACAATATTAGATATACCTTCTTCACCAAATCCCTTAAATATGCATGTAGAGTTATCTATAAATGTAATAGAGCCTCCATCTCATTTGGTATAGGAGATGAAATTTTATAGGCCACTGATCATGTGTTGGGAATATCCATTATCTATCTACCATGTGTAAATATTGATACATCCAAGTCATTTTTCCTATAAAAATGAATTACATGACTTTTTTGGTACCCATGCTATTTTGGGTCCAAATGGATTAAAAATAGAATATTTAAGTACCCAAATATATTTAAAACATTTATTTTAAGGTAATATAATAGTTAAATCATTTTAAACAAAATTGTTTTTATAACCACAAGATTGAGCATCACTGATAGAACATTCATTATCATAATGTACTTATATACAAAATTTAAATCATATAACAAAAGAATCTTTTATAAATGAATTTTTAAAAATGTAGTCTTCTATAAATTTGGAATTAGTGGATTATAACCAAAACCAATTTAATCATTATTTAATTTCATTATAGATACCATCTTTTCAAATTTTATTCAATCCATGAAAACAAGTAAATGAAATCTCTTTTAAGTGAATAATTTAATTCTAATAATATCATTATCTTTTAGAATAGACTCAAATGCATTATTAATATTACCTTTGTAACATGAAGAATTTTTTTCTTCATTTAGAGAATCAATCTCCTTATTGCAATTATTATATTCTTTTACAAGCCTTGTATTTTCTTCTTTTAATTATTTATACAATTTAGTAATTCTTAAACATCTTTCTTTATATTTTTATTTTCTTCATATAACTCATTAAAGCTTTAATCATCACAATTAGAATAATAACTAGAATAAGAATCATTAATAACATTGTTTATATTTATCACCATTAAATAAAGGTTGGATGATTATTTTTCAATTTCAGATTCATCACATGAATAAGATTCTTCGGTGAAACTCCATAAAATATGATAATCACCTTTCAATTCTTTCTTTTATTTTTTATCTCTCCCTTCTTGCATCAAATTTTGACATAAAGGTTTGATATGTCCCTTGTTTTTTCATTTATAACATGTTATATATGGTCCACATGTAGTAACCTTATTCATCTTTTTATCATACTTTTTATCTTTACTTGGTCAGTTTTTAAAAATTTTCAATCTTTTTATTAAATTATAAATACCTTTTCCTACGTTCACAATTTATCCTTTGTCACATTCTGATGACTTTCATTTGGAAGATTTGGAAATAATTTTTTTTGTGATTTTAAAGAAATTAATTTCTATTTCAGGTCTCTTATTCGTCTATGTTCTAGAATTATAGTTCATACCGAAGAAGTTATTAAATCAATTCATCAAGATTGTGCTCCTTAATGTTATATCTTCCACAAATCACAATATTCTTTTCATTCCATTTCATTGGTATATCTCTTGATAATATTTCAACATATATGGGGTTCTCCAAATATTCTCTATGGAAATTCATTATATTTATAATGATTTTGAATTAGTGGAACATCTAGTTTATAGTTTCGTCTTCACCTACCCTAATGTCTTAGTACACAGCTTAAAGAATTCAAAGCTTAGTTCGAATAAATATTTCTGATCCAAGGTGAGTAACTTGTAGAATTTATCAAATCTTGTGTGTTTTCATACGCATAGATAAATGACTGAACACACTTCAATTAATATCATTATTTAAAATATTCACAAATTTTTAATTTAAAACATAGTTAATATCATCGTTTCCTGGAAGAGTTTATGGGTCATCTTCTGGTAGTTGGTGTGTCTTTTCCATGAGCAACCGTTGTTCTATGCTTAAATATTTTTGTTAAGCCTCTAATCTAGATCTCTAGTAACAATAGTTGTTTCCATAATAGTGAGGTGGTTTTTACGGAATCCAAGAATCCTTTACATTCACTTCTGTCATCTTAAATATATTTCCTATGGAGTGAATGTTCAAAGAAAGTTTTGGCACAAAAAAATATGAAATAATTAACTCTTAATAGAGTACTTCATTGATACCAATGATTAGAATCATTAAATAGATAATAGTGCTAAAATTAAAATTCCCAAATGGTTTACCCTTTGATAAAAATTATTATGTTGGAAATGGTGATGAAAGACGGTCTAGAGGGGGGTTGAATAGAACAGATTAAAATTTAATAGATAAAAATATTAATTATTTAAATTAATTATTTAAGGTAATTAAAATCGTTAATTAGAAGTGGAAATAAAAGAACAGTATGATTTTTTTATAGTAATTTTTTCTAAATATTACTTAGTCTACTTTTATACCAATCTACTCTATGAGATATATGTTGTCAACTACATAATTTCGTAAGGGGAATCAAAACCCGATCACATCTAACTTTTTCTTTCAAAGAATAACCAAGAAACATGAATTTTGTATGGGGAGTCATTGAAAAATTACAATAATGAATTTATATTACAGTATTCACAATCCAAATGGTCCTAAATTTAGAATCTAAGAGTCATAACTCAAAAAAAAATAAGAATGCATTTGAATGTAAAATGATAAACATAAAGCGATAGTATATGTGAGAGATGGGAAGTGATGTTATAATCAAGAAACCAGTATGAATTATATTGAAGAAGAATAAAACAAATTTACTAGTTATTGAGTTAGATCATCTTTGTTGTCTCGTTAAAGAAGAATAAGATATCATAGAATTTTTTTAATCCCTTCATATATCATTTCGTTTTTTACAACTAGTTTACACAGGATTGGATGGTACAACACTTCAAAGATTAGAATAAATATTTGGTTGTGAATAGGTTCGTGTTCTCATAACACATCTATATCATTTAGAATTACACTAAAAGCCTTTAAATAGGATCTTAAAAAATTACAATACAATCTCTAATCAATAAAAATAATTTAAATTCAAACTAAAAAATTATCCAAGAGAGAGAAAATTATCATTTGAAATAATTGAAAAAAATATCATCGGAATTTAATACTTAATGAAATATTCAAATAAATTTAAATTACCAGTTAGATAATTCAAATATACTCTATATTAATAGGTCAAAAAAATATTATAAAATTTATAAGATACATCGCATGGATCTTAACTAATATATATATATATATGTGTGTGTGTGTGTGTCTGAATTTTAGAAATGAATAAAATACTTAAAATAACTAATATACGTATGTAGTTAATCATATTATCAAAAATGATGAAAATAATTCATGCATAAAAATTCTAGATTTTAGCAAAAGAATTTGAAAAGATAAACATGTGTGCTAATTATTCTTGTGGTCATCAAACTTACCATTTTTTGTGGTCATTTAAATTGGTATTTTGATCTGTATTATGACCATAAGAAAATTATATCAGGGGGTCACTATACTGATTGTGAATTCATGGTCAGTTGAAATATTCAATGTGTGGTATTTTTAGTTACCATGATAATAAAGAAATAATATGCTTCTACTATACTTATCATGAATTCATGACCACTTTAAACAAACTTTTGCAATAGGTATACCAAATATGAAAGATCAACTTTTTATTGTCGTATGGAGATGTACACATAGTGCATGGACAAAGGATCTTGCCTAAAGCTAGTGGTTGGACTACAGTGAGAGAGGAATATATATAGTTGTGTTGTATATGTGTCGTTGCAGAGGTACTATCGTGGTGTACAAAGAAGTTCAAAAAATCTAGTAGAGAGACCCTATATGCCCAACTTCATGCACCATCCCTATAAAGGTTCTACAAACCACTAATTCAAGAGGCATATAACAGACTTCTTAAAATCAAATCTTTAAGAAAAAATAAACATAAAAACTTCATATATACTATATGGTAGCTTGTATTTGGCATGATATGAAAATGTATATTGTTGTATTTCATATTTTATGGAATGCTTCTTCATGAGGTAGGTTTAGAAGCCTTCATGTGATATATACCAAATGTTCTTATAGTTATTTTCGTTCAGCAAATTTGTTTCATGGTAAGAACACTTAAGTCATGTTCACTTTAAAAAAGGTCCACAGTTTTCACTTGCAATTGAAAACACCCGGTAGGTATAGGAAATTTAAACACAAAATCCTATTATCTCTTAACATCTCATACTTTTGATAACCTTTAGATCCAATAAATTGTAGAATTGTAAAAACTTCTGGCATACATAAATGTAAATAAACACTATATTATTCCAATATTTATTAAAGAAAAATTTAATCTACCCTCTATAACATGTGATGTCATAAAACATAGTGACAATATTAATTAAAAACTGTAGAAAAAAATAACCCATAATGTTTCATAATTCATCCCTTTATAAGGTATCCAAGTACAATTTTATTCCTTTAATTAATATTAATGAAATTTATAAAAAATTATTATATTTCCAAATCATAAAAAATATTTTTAATTCCATAATTTATCACTATAGTTATCAAATAAAAACAAAAGAAATTATATTCTGGAAGTTCTAGAATTCTAGAAATGTTGAAGATACTTCAAACAATTTTTAAACTACATAAACAAGGATTTTAGACTTCAAAATATTATAAATAATTATAAATAAATAAATTATCTATATAAAAAATTTTATGTGAATATAATCTATATTAATCATGTTATAATAGAAAAACTAAATAAAACCATGAAACATCATAAATTGATAATTATTTTTGAAACCAAAATCATGTAGCATGTTTGTACAAAAATAAAAACATTCTATAGATTAATTTAAACTTTTTACTAATTGAATGAAAGTTAGATAAAATTTATATATTTCATAGGATATCGTATTTAGAAAAAAAAATCACAAAAAAAACAAGATATAATAAAAATATAGTGTGCTAATAAAAACTAATTACAACATAAAATATTGAGTTGGTTTGGAATATTAAAAAACATACAATAATAGCACAGAGAAAAACTCCCAATACTACTTACCAAATTTTGAAATGATGAATCAAAATTTTAGATCTATTTAACTTAATTGAAAACTAGTTTGAGAAGAAAATGGGGTTTAATATTGGACCTTATTCTCAAAACATAAATCACAATGATATCATGAAATTTAAACCATCATCGTCCATTGTGTGATCACAGTATGTGAAACATTTATCTTAATAACCTGAGTACACACCCATGGTTTCCATATTGGTTAGATAAAAATTAGATATCCCCACATCCATCATTCTATAAAAACCTCATGAGTAATGCCCACATTAATGAGACTATAATGGAACCTAAAATAATCAAAATTCGTAGAAAAAAACTGAAAGTAATCATAGGAGATTCACCTAGATAAAATTTATTCCAGAAAACTTGATAACCTAAGGATTTATAATAGAGAAGAATCAAGTTTCAAGAAAACTCATGACTTTTTTGGGAGGGATACTAAAAAAATAGGAGACACAAATCCAAATACATAAAAAAATAACAATAATAAAATACATCCAGAACATCCATTCTTAAAAATCATGAGCTTCTAATAAAAAGGGTCAAAACTCTTTTTTTAAAATAACTCAAGCCTATAAACACCCCCCACCTAAAATTTCTAGAAAAATAATACCATTTAAATTTATTCATGTCTTTGAAAATATGTAAATTGTAAAATCCCCTTCTATTATAAAAAAATTATTAAAATCTCATTAAAAACTATTCACATTAAAAATAATTATCATAAGACAAAAAACGGTTTCAAATTCATATCATTCTACTTAAAAATGAGTTTTAGATGACATATTCTTGCTATGATCATTTTAAAAAAAACCAAAACATCTGTTTATCTTTAATATTTTGGAAAACTTATTTATATAATTTCCAAAACATTTTTTCATTATTTTAAATCAAGTTTATCATAAAAATATCAATAAATTTTATCAAATAACACTAAAACCCATAAACAATTCCCAAAATCCACCTCGAATAACAAAACACATAACCAAAGGTAGTCCAATAAAAAAAGGAATCAAAAGTAAAATTATAAAGGGGTTAGTTTCTATGTACCCAAATAGATTGAGCATCACTGATAGAATATTCATTATCATAATGGATTAAAAATAGAATATTTAAGTACCCAAATATATTTAAAACATTTATTTTAAGGTAATATAATAGTTAAATCATTTTAAACAAAATTGTTTTTATAACCAATAGATTGAGCATCACTGATAGAACATTCATTATCATAATGTACTTATATACAAAATTTAAATCATATAACAAAAGAATCATTTATAAATGAATTTTTACAAATGTAGTCTTCTATAACTTTGGAATCAGTGGATTATAACCAAACCCAATTTAATCATTATTTAATTTCATTACAGATACCATCTTTTCATATTTTATCCAATCCATGAAAACAAGTAAATGAAATCTCTTTTAAGTGAATAATTTAACTCTAATAATATCATTATCTTTTAGAATAGACTCAAATGCATTATTAATATTACCTTTGTAACATGAAGAATTTTTTTCTTCCTTTAGAGAATCAATCTCCTTATTGAAATTCTTATATTCTTTTACAAGCCTTGTATTTTCTTCTTTTATTTATTTATACAATTTAGTAATTCTTAAAACATCTTTCTTTATATTTTTATTTTCTTCATATAACTCATTAAAGCTTTAAACGTCACAATTAGAATAATAACTAGAATAAGAATCATCAATAACATTGTTTATATTTATCACCATTAAATAAAGGTTGGATGATTATTTTTCAATTTCAGATTCATCACTTGAATAAGATTCTTCGGTGAAACTCCATAAAATATGATAATCACCTTTCAATTCTTTCTTTTATTTTTTATCTCTCCCATATTGCATCAAATTTTGATATAAAGGTTTGATATGTCCCTTGTTTTTTCATTCATAACATGTTATATATGGTCCACATGTAGTAATCTTATTCATCTTTTTATCATACTTTTTATCTTTACTTGGTCAGTTTTTAAAATTTTGCTATCTTTTTATTAAATTATAAATACATTTTCCTATGTTCACAATTTATCCTATGTCACATTCTGATGACTTTCATTTGGAATATTTGGAAATAATTTTTTTAGTGATTTTAAAGAAATTAATTTCTATTTCAGGTCTCTTATTCATCTATGTTCTAGAATTATAGTTCATACCGAAGAAGTTATTAAATCAACTCATCAAGATTATGCTCCTTAAAGTTATATCTTCCACAAATCACAATATTCTTTGCATTCCATTTCATTGGTATATCTCTTGATAATATTTCGACATATATGGGGTTCTCCAAATATTCTCTATGGAAATTCATTATATTTATAATGATTGTGAATTAGTGGAACATCTAGTTTATAGTTTCGTCTTCACCTGCCTTGATGTCTTAGTACATAGCTTAAAGCATTCAAAGCTTAGATCGAATAAATATTTCTGATCCAAGGTGAGTAACTTGTAGAATTTATCAAATCTTGTGTGTTTTCATACGCATAGATAAATGACTGAACACACTTTAATTAATATCATTATTTAAAATATTCACAAATTTTTAATTTAAAACATAGTTAATATCATCGTTTCCTGAAAGAGTTTATGGGTCATCTTCTGGTAGTTGGTGCGGCTTTTCCATGACCAACTGTTGTTCTATGGTTAAATATTTTTGTTAAGCCTCTAATCTAGATCTCTAGTAACAATAGTTGTTTCCATAAAAGTTATGTGGTTTTTACGGAATCCAAGAATCCTTTACATTCACTTCTGTCATCTTAAATATATTTCCCATGGACTGAATGTTCCAAGAATGTTTTGGCACAAAAAAATATGAAATAATTAATTCTTAATAGAGTACTTCATTGATACCGATGATTAGAATCATTAAATAGATAATAGTGCTAAAATTCAAAATCCCAAATGGTTCACCCTTTGATAAAAATTATTATGTTGGAAATGGTGATGGAAGACGGTCTAGAGGGGGGTTGAATAGAAAAGATTAAAATTTATTAAATAAAAATATTAATTATTTAAATTAATTATTTGAGGTAATTAAAATAGTTAATTAGAAATGGAAATAAAAGAACAGAATGATTTTTTTATAGTAATTTTTTCCAAATATTACTTAGTCTACTCTTATACCAATCTACTCTATGAGATATATTTTGTCAACTACATAATTTTGTAAGGGGAATCAAAACCCGATCACATCTAACTTTTTCTTCTGAAGAATAAACATGAAACCTGACTTTTGTATGGGGAGTCATGGAATAATTACAATAATGAATTTATATTACAGTATTCACAATCCAAATGGTCCTAAATTTAGAATCTAAGAGTCATAACTCAAAAAAATAAATAAAATAAGAATGCATTTGAATGTAAAATGATAAACAGAAAGAGAGAGTATATGTGAGAGATGGGAAGTGATGTTATAGACTCAAGAAACCAGAATGAATTATATTGAAGAAGAATAAAACAAATTTACTAGTTATTGAGTTAGATCATCTTTGTTGTCTCGTTAAAGAATAATAAGATATCATAGAATTTTTTTAATCCCTTCATATACCATTTCGTTTTTTACAACCAGTTTACACAGGACTGGATGGTACAACACTTCAAAGATTAGAATAAATATTTGGTTGTGAATAGGTTTGTGTTCTCATAACACATCTATATCATTTATAATTACACTAAAATACTTTAAATAGGATCTTAAAAAATTACAATACAATCTCTAATAAATAAAAATAATTCAAATTCAAGCTAAAAAATTATCCAAGAGAGAGAAAATTATCATTTGAAATAATTGGAAAAAATATCATCTGAATTTAATACTTAATGAAATATTCAAATAAATTTAAATTACCAGTTAGATAATTCAAATATACTGTATATTAATAGGTCAACGAAATATTATAAAATTTATAAGATACATCGCATGGATCTTCACTAATATATATATATATGTGTGTGTGTGTGTGTGTGTGTGTGAATTTTAGAAATGAATAAAATACTTAAAATAACTAATATACGTATGTAGTTAATCATGTTATCAAAAATGATAAAAATAATTCATGCATAAAAATTCTAGATTTTAGCAAAAAAAAATTGAAAAGATAAACATGTGTGCTAATTATTCTTGTGGTCATCAAACTTACCATTTTTTGTGTTCATTTAAATTGGTATTTTGATCAGTATTATGACCATATGAAAATTATATCAGGGGGTCACTATACTGATTGTGAATTCATGGTCAGTTGAAATATTCAATGTGTGGTATTTTTAGTTACCATTATAATAAAGAAATAATATGATTCTACTATACTTATCATGAATTCATGACCACTTTAAATAAACTTGTGCAATACGTATACCAAATATGAAAGATCGACTTTTTATTCTCGTATGGAGATGTACACATAGTGCATGGACAAAGGATCTAGCCTAAAGCTAGTGGTTGGACTACAGTGAGAGAGGAATATATATAGTTGTGTTGTATATGTTTCATTGCAGAGGTACTATCGTGGTGTACAAAGAAGTTCAAAAAACCTAGTAGAGAGACCCTATATGCCCAACTTCATGCACCATCCCTATAAAGGTTCTACAAACCACTAATTCAAGAGGCATATAAAAGACTTCTTAAAATCAAATCTTTAAGAAAAAATAAACATAAAAACATCATATATACTATATGGTAGCTTGGATTTGGCATGATATGACAATGTATGTTGTTGTATTTCATATTTTATGGCATGATTTTTCATGAGGTAGGTTTAGAAGCCTGCATGTGATATATACCAAATGTTCTTATAGTCATTTTCGTTCAGCAAATTTGTTTCATGGTTAGAACACTTAAGTCATGTTCACTTTAAAAAAGTTCCACAGTTTTCACTCGCTATTGAAAACACCCGGTAGTTATAGGAAATTTAAACACAAAATCCTATTATCTCTTAACATCTTATACTTTTGATAACCTGTAGATCCAATAAATTGTAGAATTGTAAAAACTTATGGAATACTTAAATGTAAATAAACACTATATTATTCCAATATTGGACAAAGAAAAATTTAATCTACCCTCTATAACTTGTGATGTCATAAAACATAGTGACAATATTAATTAAAAACTATAGAAAAAAATAACCCATAATGTTTCATAATTCATCCCTTTTTAAGGTATCCAAGTACAATTTTATTCCTTTAATTAATTTTAATGAAATTTATAAATAATTATTATATTTCCAAATCATAAAAAAATATTTTTAATTCCATAATTTATCACTATAGTTATCAAATAAAAACAAAAGAAATTATATTCATGAAGTTCTATAATTCTAGAAATGTTGAAGATACTTCAAACAATTTTTAAACTACATAAACAAGGATTTTAGACATCAAAATATTATAAATAATTATAAATAAATAAATTATCTATATAAAAAATTATATGTGAATATAATCTATATTAATCATGTTATAATAGAAAAACTAAATAAAACCATGAAACATCATAAATTGATAATTATTATTGAAACCAAAATCATGTAGCATGTTTGTACAAAAATAAAAACATTCTATAGATTAATTTAAACTTTTTACTAATTGAATGAAAGTTAGATAAAATTTATATATTTCATAGGATGTCGTATTTAGAAAAAAAATCACAAAAAAACATGATATAATAAAAATATAGTGTGCTAATAAAAACTAATTACAACATAAAATATTGAGTTGGTTTGGAATATTAAAAAACATACAATAATAGCACAGAGAAAAACTCCCAATACTACTTACCAAATTTTGAAATGATGAATCCAAATTTTAGATCTATTTAACTTAATTGAACCCTAGTTTGAGAAGAAAATGGGGTTTAATATTGGACCTTATTCTCAAAACATTAATCACAATGATATCATGAAATTTAAACCATCATCGTCCATTGTGTGATCGCAGTATGTGAAACATTTATCTTAATAACCTGAGTACACAACCAAGGTTTCCATATTGGTTAGATAAAAATTAGATATCCCCACATCCATAATTATATAAAAACCTCATGAGTAATTCCCACATCAATGAGACTATAATGGAACCTAAAATAATCAAAATTCGTATGAAAAAACTGAAAGTAATCATAGGAGATTCACCTAGATAAAAATTATTCCAAAAAACTTGATAACCTAAGGATTAATAATAGAGAAGAATCAAGTTTCAAGAAAACTCATGACTTTTTTGGGAGGGATACTAAAATAATATGAGACACAAATCCAAATACATAAGAAATTAACAATAATAAAATACATCCAGAACATCCATTCTTAAAAATCATGAGCTTCTAATAAAAAGGGTCAAAACTCTTTTTTTAAAATAACTCAAGCCTATAAACACCCCCCTCCCCACCTAAAATTTCTAGAAAAATAATACCCTTTAAATTTATTCATGTCTTTGAAAATAGGTAAATTGTAAAATCCCCTTCTATTATCAAAAAAATTATTAAAATCTCATTAAAAACTATTCACATTAAAAATAATTATCATAAGACAAAAAATGGTTTCAAATTCATATCATTCTACTTAAAAATGAGTTTTAGATGACATATTCTTGCTATGATCATTTAAAAAAAACCAAAACATCTGTTTATCTTTAATAATTTTGGAAAACTTATTTATATAATTTCCAAGACATTGTTTCATTATTATAAATCAAGTTTATCATAACAATATCAATAAATTTTGGCAAATAACACTAAAACCCATAAACAATTCCCAAAATCCACCTCAAATAACAAAACACATAACCAAAGGTAGTCTAATAAAAAAAGGAATCAAAAGTAAAATTATAAAGTGGTTAGTTTCAATGTACATTTCGGCTAAATAGTTTGAAAAATATGTAACAACCATGTGAAAGACTACTAGAAGCTTCATAGAACCATTCAAATAGGCACCATATGATCTTCTATGCCCTGTGGTAAAACTGTGCACCTCTGATTCTTTCCAAATTATCACACTAAATCTCAAAAAATGTCAAAATAACTATTAGAACACCCACATGAATCACAAATTCATCAATTTAAATCAAAATTAAATAAGAATAAGAAAAATTAATGATTGAAATAAAGGCTCGCATCCATAAATCTCATGGTAACTAATGTGTCTTTATGGGATTTGGTGATCATAAACCTACTCATGACCTACCTCTTGTTCCCTGGTGATTCAATCTCTCATCTACCAGACATCAAAATAAAAATTATGCTTTAAAATCCTTAGACCTAATAAGAACCTAGGTTCGAAGGCCATTTTATGAAGAATAAGTCTATTCCTACCATAAATTGGACACCCAAGCTAGCCCCTCACATAACCCAAAGGGAATACAGGACCCTCATAGGTTAGAGATAAGAATCAGAGAAACATATTTACTTAGTGGAAATGATTTATCTTAATGAAATAAATTAATCTTGAAAAATAATTTTACTAAAATTAAATAATGAAGCATCCATATGTTGGATCCCCATGAGAAATAAAATATTTAGTTTAAGAATAAATGTAAAAAAATATTAGAAAAAGGAAAATATAAAATAATATTGAAACTATGATCTTGAGATCCAACATAACTGGAAATTATAAGGCATAAATATAAAACTAGAATACACAGTCAAGAGCTTTAAGTGACTTGGGGTCATACACCACCAATTAACTCAACTCACTCTAAGAGTGTTCTATAAGATGGATTCATTAAAGAAACACTGATATGAATCAAATCCTGAATATAAAATAGATACTCAGTCTGCTGACACTAAGTGGTTTAAGTAGGGTGTGAGAGTAAGTTTCCCAATAGTGTTTCACTAACTATTTTATACATTCTCATTTAAAAACACTCCAAAAACACAATTTTAACATTCATAATTTAAAAAAAATGGTTTAGATCACTTTTAGTATGAAAATCCACCAGAATTTATTTAACACCCTATTTTTATCCAAAACATTCCTAGAATGCAAATAAATTGATTTTCCACTTGAAATCTATTTAAAAATAATAATTTCTAAAAAACCATTTTGAAGATCACCCTTAGAAATTTTTTTGAAATAAACATCAACCAACATAAACATAAATCATAACAAACACAACTATATTGTGAAAATATAAAAAGTACATGTAATGAGATATATGAAGTTCAAAACAAGTTGTAAATTAGAAGTACATATCTTTCAAAACTAAGAATAAAAGATATTTCTTAATTAATCATAAATTAAAAATGGATTAATGATACCTAACATGCTAAAACAATAGGTAAAAGAATTACTCAGAAGAAAATCGAGTATAATAATGAAAATATTCATAGTGATATATATATATATATATAATAATGGTAATCTTTTAACGTCTAAAGAAATAATCCTAGACATACTTGGGTGGAATTATTTGTCAGCATATCGATGCATTCCTAGTCTATAACCAACTGACTTACCCTCAACTAACTCCATTGGAATCACTCCGCTAGTTGGAACCAGTCCGATACTAGATCATAAAATTATGCCTCTTAGAGACAAGTTTAAGAACCATCACTCGATCTCTCACTAAAAATTGTAGGATCCCCATGATGATAGTAATTGAGGTTGGGGAAGGATGTGTGACACACATCACACACGTCAATAATTAAATTTAGGGAAAACCATTCCCACAAAAGTCTTCAAACCACCCTCAAATTCAAACTCCCTAACAAATCCCTCAATCTGGTCATAAAAATATGAATATAAAATAGATGCACTCATTAAACATATTTTTTATCAAATAACCCCTAGGATTGAGCTAAAGGGTATGACTCATTTCATAAATCCATTTTAAGAGACACATAAGGTTTTAACCAGGACTTTAAATATGAAACTATAAAAGTATTTTTTGAAATCCCTTTTTTAAATGATATAAAAAACAATGTTAATAAAAAATTCACTTTTCAAGTGACAAACAGGACTTTAGGTAATACCATGTAAAACACACTTTGAAACCCCATTTAAACCCCATTTTTAAATCAATTAGTGTTTAAACCCTTTATAATTTCAAGGGAACCCTCATTTTAAAATTGTTAGGTCTAAGGAACCCTAAATAAATACGGTTAAACATCGTCAAATAATTAAAAAAGTTCCTTAAATTTATATAATCACTATGAAACATATTAAATGATCCAAAACATACATAAAAATTCAATATAAATAAAACCCACAATTATTATTCCTTCAAAACTCATAAAATTATCATATAAAATCAATTAACGGTTAACTTTACCCATTAGAAATAAAAAATTCTATAATAAATATTATTAAATATTTAGTAAATAAAAAAATTCATAATTTCTATAGGAAAGTATTTATAAATCCCAAGAATAACCTATAATATTAGGAAAATAGGAAATCATAGAAACTCCAACCACAAATGGACTGGAAGAAGAAAGACACCTAGAATATGTAGGAAGAAGGACCTTCTAAAAATATTCCAAAAGTGAAAGAAAACAAAAGAAAAAATTAATTTAAATTCTACATCCTTGGGTTCATCTAAAAGTTTGAAGTGGAGAGGTTAAGGAAGAGGAGTAAGAATAAAGGAGTAGAAGAAGGATATAGAGGAGAATAAGACCTTACCTAGACAAATTAAACTCAAAATTAAAGGGGAGGGGATCCATAAAAAATATGGAGATGTAATGGAGAAGGTGTGCCTAGCTCCTCCTTGTTTGGGAATCATACAACTCAGGGAAGTGGGAGGAGAGACCCACATAGGGTCTTAATTGGGAGGAGGGGGAGAAAACATATTATTTTTTTAATTAATTTTTATAAGAAACTTGGTAAAATGCATGGTTTATTCATTGATTTCCCAAAATGTGTTCTAGTTGTGTAAAACTCACTGGGAACACCAACTCACCCAAATTACATGGACACGTTGTAAGGGAAACTATACACCAATCAAGAAAAATCGTTTTGTTATGATTATTGCTAACAGAGCGCTAACCATGGGACAAGCCAATTATAATGTTTTCTAGAAAAATTAGAGGTTGAAAATGAAAATCAAGACAAATATTAAAAAAATCAATAAATAAAATTTCAAATAATGTTTTGCTAAGGGTGTGATAGTAGGGATATTGACATTAAATTGCAGGGATGCATCTCTTTCGTTTGAGCTTGAGGGTATGCCAAGTGTAAATCAGTAGTTTCATTGGATCATGAGGATGTGTTAGGGTGAGTTCATATGACATGTAAATTCATTAGGTGTTATTAGAAAAATTAAAAATACATTACTCAGGTGGATAAGATTATGAATTATGGTATCTACATCTCTTTGAGATTATTCACAAGCATCTCAAATTCCACATGGTTATTCATACATAACCTTTATAGTGTCCAAGTGAATATGTCTTGGATTTGTAAATTATTGAGTTAATTACATGAAATGTGACAGGATTTATGTATTTTTTAATCACAATCATTGAATCTAAATTAATTAAAACAGGATGTGTTTCCTGTCTGAGATCATTCATACATAGCTACATTACTATGGGAGTTCACCTGGCATAACTTTCAGTCACACTCATTTAATATTATATTAGGTATTATGTCATGACCCAAATACTACCATCCCAATTATTTTATTTCTTAGTGTTTTTAGACTTATCCTTGTGTTTTAAGTTGAAAATCCAATAAAATTTTAAATTTTTAGGTTGTAGTTCTAGTCACGTGGTTGGTGCATAGTTATTACTAATCGTGTGGCTAACTGTAAAAACATGAAATTCCTTATCAGTATAAATTTCCATGGTTTGTGAATTGTTTTTATTACTTTATAACCACACTATTTGAATCTATAGGTGTGAATATTGATGATTTCACGGTTATTTCTTAGTTTAGTAAACCATGCGGCCATACTATGCGACCTTTCTATATTTTGAAATAATCAAAATATATACTCTACACCTTCTCAAATTAATTCCCCTTTGAATTTTCCCTCTTCTCACCGACATACAACAACCATGAAGGATACCTAAAAGAATCCCACTTCTTCCTCTATGGATTTATTGGTTTCTTCTTTAATTCTAGGTGTATTTATAAACATTATAGTCTATTTCATCCTCTCTTTATTGTCCCCTTCATCTTTTGTCTTTTGTTACTCTTCTCCCTCTATCATGAGGACATAGTTTAGAAATCCTAGATGGAATTAATGTATTCAAATTGTGATTATTTTATCTTTAGGGCTAATAAAACCCATATTAAGTCCCATTATAATGATTTTCATTGAAGGTGACACGATTTTTAGGATTAAGGTAGGTTTCTCAATTCATTTTTCTTTAAACATAAAAACCCTTTATTGTTTTCTTATTTTATATTATGTTATGCTTTAAATTTATTAAAAGTCATAAGGTGTACATTTATTTCTCTATCTGAGATTATTTTAATGCCTTTGAAATGGATTTTTCAATGGCACTTTTCTTTTGTAGATCTAGAACTAATTTTTAAATATTCTATGTGTTTGATAAAATGCCTCTTTGATTTCTTCATGAAGTTATTAGTTTTAAAAATGACACTTGAGATACATAAATACATTCAATGAATTTTAAAAATTAGTTGTGTGAATATCACAACTCTTTTTTGAGTCAAGTGATCCACTTTTGAAATATTTTTTTATTGTCATTGAGATTTGGTATTCTTTGGTTATTGTTTTATGGTTCTTGTTATTTGGTTTGAATGATAGTCTGTATAATGGTATTTTAAATGATTTTTGGAATTTATATTATGTGTGTTTGATGTTTTTATTATGGAAATAAATTTTTAGTTTATTTTAAAATTATTTATTTCAAATCATGGCATCGTGTTTGGTTTTAGAAATGATGTTTCAATGTATTAAAACATTGATTTATTTCATTAATGCCAATTGGTAAAAACATTAAAGGATTTTTAAGGCTTGAGTCTCTCAAATAGTTATCCAAGAAATGTTAGCACTTCATGAATGGAATTCTGAATTTATCCCATTATTACACTAGTTTGACCTTTTGGGTTATACTAAGAGGGATGTATTTTAATAAATACATGTTGTTTTGGAGGAAGTACTGGAGAAGAGGTACGTGTTGTTTTATATGTTGTTTTTGTTTCATGTTATTGATTTCAGTTTATGCACTCACCTATATTTTATTGGTTGTGGGAAACTTGGAACATAGATAAGGAATGCTAGGATGGTACTACTAGGAATAGCTTGTCATGCATAATTTTGGATTATTTACAACACTAGAAAAACATTCCAATGATATGTACATGGTCTTAGATTATCTTGACCCGACATTACCTAAGGCCACTCCCATGATTTTGTTAACTTTTTGTTCTCATATTTATGTCAAGATTTAGTTGTTGTTTATATTTTTTAACCTTTTTCACTTGGCATGTCATTTTTTTATATATAGTCTTTCATTATCTTTAATTGAGTTTTTTATGTCAATGCTTACTTTCAATCATTTATTTCATTATTTTGAGATGCATATTCTTATAGATATATTTTATACTTATTAATTTCATGTCCCTCAGTATTATCTTTATTATGGTTTTAAAAATAAATTCATGAATTTTTTTGGGATTAAAAAAATAAAATAGGGTTTTGAGATATATTATAAATCTAATATTATTCAGAAAAAATCATTAAATTCATTAAAAAGGTGTCACCCCAAAGAATTGGCCATTTCTTATTTGCTTTATAAATGTGTGTATTTTAAAGGCCCAATTTAAGTAGTTGTTTTAGGTTAAAATAAAGTGAAATGATAGTTTCATGTGATTGGTTTTGAATAAAGTGTAAAGATAATCTGTATAGTTTCTTTTCTAAATTATAATGAAAGGATTATAATTCTAATTATTATTCATGGGGTTTGGGGGGTACTTGTATGGTCTTTTGGTCATGACTATATAAAAATTTCAATTTCAATTTATATTCTCAGGGAGAACCATATTTTTTACTCTTTCTTTCAGGTTTATCATGCATCAAGCCTTAGTGATGATGTTGGATGGTGACTATGTGTCACTCATAGTCTCTTGGTTTGGTATTTGGGTTTTCCATTGATTATTGTTCTATGTTTGTGTCAAGAAATACGACGTGTTTTGTTTTTTGGGATCTTGTTCTATTTTTCGGTACATCTCTAATATTATGAATGTGATATGTATGTTTATCATGATTATTCCTTGTTTGGGTTATCATTTAATTTAAAACTTTTCATTTATTTTTCTTGAATATATGAAATATATATGAGTCATTCTGTATTTATGTCTTTATTATTATTAGTTGTGCTAAATTATTCCAAAGAGTGATTCTTTGATACCCAATAACTATCTCCCAGACCGTGTATATTAGGAACATTCCTTGACCATTACCATGGGATGGCTTGGGTATCTTTTCAAGATATCCTGGGTTTGTTCATAACAAAATGGTATCATCTTCACTTTTTTATTTAGGTGAGTTTGATATATAAAATCTAGGACTATTAGAGAGTTAATGGTGTGTGAAATAATAGTCTATCTAGAACTTCTTCTCACTGAGAATAATTTTAAGATTAGTAGTTAGGATAGATTCATGAATTTTGATTTATTTTAATACTTTATGATGTATTTTGATTTGGATGGATGGTATTTTGGATGATATTGAGGTTATGTATGTTGTTTAGATATATCTCTTGTTTTAGGGAGAAAATGGGAGAAGAACTATAGGCACATGGTCAGCTCGTATAGTCTTTTAAATCATTAGGTGCCCATATGCATGGTTCTATCTTGATCTCTTGGTGAAAGATGCATGGTTATCCCATGGTCCTTAAAACAGTGCAGTCAAGTTGTGCATAACTATTATCCCCTCAATATTCATCATATTGGATCTCTCATGATTCTATATTTCTTAAAATAATTATTTCTTACTATCTAGGATGAATAAAAGATAATTTTAATATGATTTGATGCTATTTGATTTAATTTTAATAATGATTTGATTTGAAAGTCTTGGTTTTAATAGAAAAGGGTAAAGTTTTGTATTTAAAAAACCAGTTTCTCTAAAATGATTTGAAATGAGTTATTTTTTTATATTTGAAAAATACATTCAAAAAAGTATTGTTGAAATTGTAATGTAATTTTGTGCTGATATTGGAATTAATAAAGAATAATTATATTATAAATTAAAATCAAGATGATATTAGTATTTTTAAAATGATTTTAGGAAAAAAATTATAAAATTTCAGGTTTATTTTCAAGTAGACATTTTGGATTTTGACATGAGAAATTGTTATTTTGAACTTCAATTTGTAAGTTTATTTTAAATCAAAAGTTTCATTATTTTTGATTTTTTAAAGAAAACATGATTTTAAATGGTGAACGTGTATGTTTTAATTTGTGAAGGAATATTATTAAATAAAAAAATATGGTAAGATGTGTTCATGAATCAAAAAATAAACATGAGTATTGAAAAAAAATTATAATAAATATAAAGGTTGTGGAAGAAATTTGAAATAACAGATTTATTTAGTTTGGTAATTTGATTATTCTAGTAGTGGTTGTGATTTATTTCCTTGCTTTTTTCATTTACCTATAGTTTAGTCAGTTTTTCATGAGTTGAATTTTGTTCTGTCCTTTATTTTAATTTCATGTTACTCTATTATCCAATATGCCTCTTGGACTAGTCCTGGTGGGTTGGAGGAAGTACATGTTTTTGAATGTTTCTGAGTTTTTATTTCTTGTGGTATGGGAAGTGTGATCCATCCAATTGAGGAAATTGGCCAAAATCTAGGTGTTTCAAAGAAGTTACACCATTATTTTTATTTTATCCTTACAAGAGAGTTATTTATCAGTTTATATTTTCATGTCATTAAGTGGATTCCTTTTTCTTGAGTCAATAGTTGAGGACTCTATGATAGTTTTATTTTTGGTAGAGACTTGTTTTCAGACCATAGTCCAGAGTGGTTCCCATTTAGCATAACATTACTTGATTATGTGGTTAGATGGGCCATGATTGTGGGGTTAGTTTCTAGTGGTTATCTAAAAATAGATGGTGACCTGCCTTCTATTAGATTAATAAAGGTTCTCTATCTTCTAAGAATAAAATATTTTATGCTCTAGTGTGATTTTTCATGAGCATTCTAATTCATCTATTATAATTAGACATCCTATTGTAATAAAGGATAGTTAAGTTTTTTTAAAAATATTTGTGTCTTGGAGTTTCATGTCATAGGTTGGGTAATATTTTGAGTGATCCTATTTTAGGAGATGCACTTGTTCCCTCCCTCGTTTCCTTTTCCATTTCGTCTTCCCCTTCTCCTTTATTGGTTTGTAATATGGTATAATCTTTGTTGAGATTATTTGGAGGCCTATATGTCTAATTCTAACTAGTTATGGGTATTTCATTAGTTTAAAATGTAATGTGAATTCTTCATTTTAGAGATTTTGTTGTTATTCAAGTTTATCCTTTCCGTGCAAACTTATTCTATAGACCAAATCAGAGTAATATAATACTTTGATGGTGTGGATACCAGCTAATGGTTACTACCAATTTTTAACTATCCCTTTTAAAAACTTTTATCTTGTTTCCTAGTTTTATGTAAGATCTTGGACTTATATATTTTCATGTATTTGGAGACATTTTTTGATTGGGTTGAGTTATTTTTTGTTTCCATTTTGATCTTTTCACTTATTCTATTGTATGACTGGATGATCATGTCATGTTCTAACTAAATGAATTTATAGGGGTTGAAAGTGTTATGGTGAGTAGAATTTCCACATCCCTACCTTTATTTTCCCTATTTTTTATTCTTTTAGTTATTTTTAGCCTTATCTATGAGCTCATGAAATAAATTAATTGAAAATTTTAAATTTTTAGGTTAATGTTCTAGACACACAGATTGTGCATGATTAGTACTAATCATTATGTTACCATGAAAACCTTATAATTAATTTATCCATAGTGATTTACAAAGTTGAAATATGTTTTTTCTAAATGTGTGGACAACTCATGTGACTGGTCTCACTTCCTCCATGAATTTCATGGGTTCTTCTTCAATTCAAGGTGTATTTATTAAGGATAAGGGATCTTTCACCCTTAATTATCTTCTTCTTCCTCTTTATTGTCTTTTTATTCTTATCCCTCTCTCATAAGAGCATGGGGGCCATACCCAAGAAATAATAGGTGTCTCTAAATTTTGATTTGTAGTATCTAGGGATTTTAATGCTCATATGGAGGCCCATTATAACATTTTCCATTGAAGGTGATATATTTTTGTTAGTTTGGGGTAGGTTTTTGTATGAATTTTTATTTATACAAAAAACCTAGATTTATTTATTATTTTAATCAAATATATAGTTTATAATTATTAAAATTCATGAGTTTTACATTTATTACTTCTATCCTAGATGATTTTCAAGTATTTTTAATGGGTTTTTCAATGGAACTTGAGTTGCATAAAGTTGAAACTGATTTTTAATCCTTTTGGGTGATTGATAAAATTCTTTTATGATTTCTTTAGGAAAACATTAGTTTAAAAAGGAAACTCAATATATATATATATATATATATATATATATATCATTTAAGGATTTTTAAAAGTAAGATAATGAGGATTCTGCCTTGTTTTTTTGGTCAAATATCCCCCTTTTGAAAGAGTTTTTGATTGTTACAAATCTTAGGTAATCCTTGGTTATGGTTTTATGGTTCTTGTTATTTTATATGAATATTAATATTTTTAGTGGTATTTTAAATTTTTTGTGGCTTTGTATTAATTATGTTTGATGAGTTTATAATGAAAATCACGTTTCAATTTTTTTTAAGTGATGGTTTTAAGTAAGGGGTTCTATTTCAATTTTAAAATTGGTATCCATGTCTGAAAACATTAACTTTTTATAAAAGGTGTGTTTAAAAAAATTAGTGTATTTTTATAGATTTAGTGTCTCAAATAGATATCAAATCATGGTTGGACTTTATAAATATGGTATAGAATTTTTTTCAATTTTTATACTTATTTGAGATTGATGGTTATATCGAGGAGGTTGTGTTTTGATAAAGAATGGTTATTTTGGTGAAAGAGGTCTTAGAGTGGATATGAGGGTTGTTTTGTATATTGTTTCATTTCATGTTATTAATTTTAGTTTTTTCACTCACCTCACTTTTCTTGATAATGGGAACCCAAGATCTTGGATAGGAAATGCTAAGTTAGTATTGTTAGTCACGGTGAACCATACCTAGTTTGGGATTAAATACAATATACGGTGTCACTTTCTGATGGGAATTATTATTACTCTCCCTAGTGATCACACATATTTATTTTTTGCAGTTTGATCAGAGACATGGTATAGGGTTCTAGGTTACCTTGAAATTTGTTTCCCTATAGAAACTCCCATGATTTTGGATACTTTTTTTTATCTCTAGTATGTCTATATTAAATTTTAATTTATATTTTTTTTATATTTATTTCACATGGAAAGTCATTAATACATGTATATAGTTGTTTATTATAATTACTTGAGTGGCAGCTAATGTTGTTTACTTCCCTATTTTGAAATTCTACCTCTACTAGTTATATTTTATACTTTTTCATTTCATTTACTTGGATTTTATCTTTATTGTTTTTGTAAAAATAAATTCTTTATATTCTTTGGGAGTGAATTAGAAAATAAAAGTTTTAGTCATATTTTTAATTCTCATCTTATTCTTGAGGTTTTATTTAACTTCATTCAAAAAGGTTTTCCCCAAAGAGTGGTTTCTTTCTGTTTTTTTAGAAATGTGGTAATTTTAATGGTTTGATTCATATGTTTAGTTTAAAGTAAATTCAATTGACAGTTTCATGAGATTTGTTGTAAATAAAGTAGAAATTATTATTTATAGTGATATTTTCAAATTTCTATGGAATGCTTTAACTATTAAACATTATGCATGGGGTGTGGAAGGATACCTACAGGGGTATTCTCATATCAATACAAACAATTCACATTTTGTTCATATTCTTGAAAAGACCCATATTATGGACATATTGTTTTAGTTTCCTCATATATAAGGTGTTGATGGTGATGTTAGATGGTAACCATGGGTCACATAGAGTCTCTCAGTTTTGTATTTAGGTTTTCATTTATTTAGTATTCTATGTATGTTTCGTCCAATCCATCTAGGTTTGTTTTACATGGGATCTAGTTTAGTTTTTTTCACATATTTGATATTATGGATGTGAGATATATTTTTATAATAGTTATTCCTCATTTGGTTTATCATTTAATTGAAAACCATTGATTTAATGTTCAAGGATGTCTAACTTATGGATGAATCATTTATTATTTATAATATATTTACACTTTTTTTATTAGGATTAATTGGGAAAAATTATTCCCAATAGTGATTTCATGTTCTTAGAAGCTAGTTTTTCTTCTATAGGGATAAGGAATGGTATTTTATCCTTACAGCAATCCAGATCAGCTATTAGGTTGAGATATCCTAGGTTCGTATGTGGAATATTGGGTCATGGGTTTATTACTATATAGAGAGCATATAGTGACATTGATTCTAACATATTTATAGTTGTGGTTGATTATTCATACACAAGGCCCCTAGATTTTCATTTAATAATATACGGGCCTGATTATTTGCACATGAGTGGTTAAGGATGTGATTAATCCTTACGTAGGTGATAACCAACATAATTAATACTACCACTCAAGAAATAATTCACATCTATTCTCACTACTACCTAACTCCGCATATGATTAACTTTAAACCGTATATAAAGATTAAAAAATTTAATGTTATACTCATATTCATTAGAAATAAAATAATAATAATATCAATTAAAACCATGATTTATATCTTTCTTACATTAAGAAATATCTTCACTTAATAAAATGATTTTTTTTATTTACAATATTTTAATATAGTATTTATATTAATCAAACTAAAATATATATTAAAATTGTGAAAATTATAAGGATTTATCACTCCCTCACACTTAGATTATTCCATGTCCACGTGGAATTTCTCTCAACAATTATTTTCACTTTTAATCCATTATTTCCCTTATAAAATCTGTTTCTAATGAATGCTAATAATTAAAGACATAATTAAATATAAATTTTTAATTACAATTCCTTTTTCAGTTCCATTTTCAATTCCTTTTTAGTAAAATTACTCATTAATTCCTTAATTTTACACTTCCCTAATAAATATTAAATAGAAATTATTTATTTCATTTTCCTGACTTCATCTGAGTTCAATATTCCCCTTCCCCTCTATCCCTCCGAAAAACAATTATTTATTCATAATTTTTTTAAGCCATAAATTGTTAATATAACATATTATAGAAGTTGGGAAAATATGAAATACTTAATTCCAAAAAATAGGTTTCACCTAAAGCTATTAATGATAATTGAGGCATGAAAAATGTTTTTGTAAAACTAGATAACAAACTTCTCTACTCATTATTAATGGTTTTTTATTTTCACACACACATTGTACTTATGTTAATCTCAAGGAACTTTAGTTGGGATATAAATTTCTCATTTTACTTCAGTTCAAATCACATTTATAATTTTTATTTAAGGTGTATCCATGGGGTGTTACTTTAAGTTAGTAAACAATTAAGTCAACTCAAAGATCCATGATCAAATTCGTGATTTTTTTAATTTTTGTTCACTTAATTATTTTTTAAAATTACAATTCATTTTCTAATTTTCGAACAATAAAATTCATATTTTCAAAAGTGAACTATATATCCTAGAGAACTGAAGGATATGATTTGTCCAAGTTGAATAAAATGATTGAAACAATTTATTGAAGGAAAAATAATTAAATATTGAAAAACACACATAAACACTACAAGAGGATGAATTCCCCAATAATTAGATTATATTACCCTTTTCAAAGTACAAAATTCAAAACATGGGTAATGTAAATCCAGTGAGATAGAGAAATAAAACATTGTAATTTTATTGGGTAACATGAGTTAAAATACTAAGTGCTCCCTTTTTTAACTTATAAAATAATAGAAATGAAATGTAAAAATTTTATTCAAATAAAATAATAATAAAAATAATGAGAGATGAGATATTTTATTTGGATTTTTCCCCCAAGTGGGTATAAGGTTTAAACTACCTTTAGTTGGGTAGTATGAGTTTATAACTCTAGTCTCAAGCTATATGTGGTTTGGGTGATATTAACCATCACACCTTATTTCTCCAAGAATTATTATTAGGATGGTGGGGTGAGGGTTGTTCAGGTTGGGGCACTCTATGTGGTGGGGCATGTAGAAGGTCGGGAATGTGTTTTGTAGTAGGGGAATTTTGGTATTGGGTTGTAGCTAGTTATTGGGGTGGGTGGTAGTAGGTAGGGGTTATTATTTATTGGTTGGGGTATGTTAAATAGGGGAGTTAATTGAGGGGGGATGAAAATTAATAATTTCGTAATTTTAGCTTTGCAGTTGGAAGGAGTCAACCATGAGTGGTCTCAGACTATCCTTGGTAGAGTGGTTTTCTCTAGGGGAGTATTATTATTCACATCCTTCTTCTTCCTCATATCATTCTCCATATTATTTTTATAATTCCACAAGAATTTTATTTACAATACCTACTATTAGATATATCAAATATTTTTATGTTTTTTTTATATTTATCCATACTTAATTTTATTGAATGGATTACTTTTTCAATGGAGTCCTATCAATTGTTATTTTTATTGATAAATGATCATTGATATTTGATCATTTCTAAGAGGATGGCCACTCTAGGAAATTTTATATGGTTATCGATATCTATTCTTTACTTGGATGTATACTAGAATAGAGAATCGAGTTTCCACCATAAAATAAATTTTGGAATGTCAGCAATGAAGGTATGAGGAGTAAGAGAAAGCATGAGAAAAAAGGGAGAAGTCCTGAGAATAAGTACATTCCACATGGAGTATACATAAGTATATAGGGAGCATGAATGTTATTGGAAATTTTTATACATGTGTTCTATAATATATTGGTCATTTTAGGATCAACTAAATACTAGAAATATTTTCATGATTAGTTGAAAAAATCAATGGAGTGTGTAACTCTCCAGATTCATGATTTCGAGGAGAAGATGATCGTGGTGGACAAGGGGGTGGAATTTTAAGAGGAATGAATATTAGATTCTAGAAGTAGAGTTTAGAAGGTGAGGTATTCCATATAGAAGTGGTGGTAGTAAAATTGTGAACAATATTAGGAATAGGTTAATCTATTCTAGGATGAAATTATTATAAATTAAGTGATGGGGAGTTTAGTAAATAGATTAGAGTTCCCCTCATTCACTTGGGAGGATGCATTGAGATTTATTACTTAGGTGAAGACTTAATTCTTAATCAACCAAAAACATGAGTAAATGATATTTCCTTATTCGAAATTTTTTATAGAGATAACTACTCTATACAAGTTCCTCTATTTTTATAGCATGAACTCTTGAAAAAAATTTGGGTCATTTAAGCTTCAAAATATAGAGAAATTTGAGAAGAATGGGTTGTAGTTTGTTCCAAATATATAGTAGTATAAACTAATAGATAAATCTAATCCTTATTAGGATTCATTATGTTTGGGAGTATGCAGCAAGGTGTGTCCAGTGGGTTGATCATTCAGTGATTTTTTATACACATTTGAGATAGGTGAGGGGGCAGTGCAACAAATTCAAGCTTGAGAATCATAAGATCTTATACCACAGGTCATAAAAATGTGGTCATTATTATTTGGTCCAATGAAATATTCATTGATATATATTATATAATGTGTTGAGGATTTAAAAAAATTATAAAGGTAGTATTAAAGAGAAAGGATATGATATAAAGGTTAGGAAAACATATAAATATGGCCATGGAAACCCTTATATTTTAGTGTTGAAAGAAGCAGTGGTGTGTTTAAGGGGTCAGGAAAGGAATGTCAATGAGGTTCAATTTTATTCTTTTCTGATATATCCCAAAGTGGAAAGTTTTTTTTCGATCATTATAACTAATATTGTTGATATTTTTTTAGTCCATTGTTTAGAGTAACTATTTGATTAATTGTCCAATTATTATTACTAGACTTTCATACATAAGGTAAACAATTATGAGTTTATGATGTAGATTCATGTGATTAAATTTAATGATTTTTTTCTAAGGTATATATATTTATTTTTTGAACTAATCCATCTATATGTTACGATTATGTATGAATTATTATTCAAGATATTTAATTTTTTAATGAAATTTATATACACTTGTTCCATGTTCTATAGAGATTATTGAATAAAATAAATTTTAAATCAAGGAAAAATAAAGTTGCAATGAGGATCAGTCCACCCTAAAATCCACCACTTTGGATAAATATTTTATGGAGTCTTCCGGTTTCATTATATATTTTTCTTGATAAGATTTTATATTCTATGACTTAGGAATACGTCCAAACAACTATTCATATTGTTCATGAGCAGCCTCTTGTTACTATTATGTTGAGTGGCATCAATGGCTATAGAAAGTCTACATTGTTATAATTTTTTAGTAGAAATATAGCCATAAATAATATAATATTTAAAGTTTCTATTCTATACTAGATGAATGTCTTAGTGTTTGAAAAAAAATCCACTACTAAGGTCATCAATTAATTATGATGGGGAATAATTGAACCCAGTTGTTAGTGTAAAGGAACAATATTAAAACTGATCCAAAAATAATTTTGTATATAAGTGTATAAGAAAGGGGGAATTTAACACCATGAAATTAGATAATGATTCCTTTAAAGATGAGTTCATTATTTTTATGGAGTTCTAAATCACTCATACAAAGCATAGTGTGAGATTTTAACTGACGTTATTATTCGGTTCAACACTATTTTTAAATATTGGAAGGAATAAGTGGGTGTGTAAGGCAAGTAAATAAACATTTATTTTGAAATGAAAAGGCCTTTTGAACCAATTGAAAGGAACAAAAATCCTATTTTGAATCAAACTACTGAAACGCAAAATAACGGTATTTCTAAGATGGCTAATATTCAGTTTAGATTGTTTGGAATTAGTGTCGAGACCGATGAAAGTTGTGGGGAGCTTCATGCTGGTAGTATTGATGGGTCAAGGGAGAATGGATATAAAATGAATATTGGATATTACTCATCCTATTTTAACTCACCCATGTTTTCTAAAAGACACATGATAGAGATAAAGGAAGAATAACCTATAAATAGTAGTGATGAAGAAGGTGTTTATCTGCTAAGAATGATGTTGCTACTAAGGAAGTTGTGCCACAAAATTTAATTGGAATTAAATAATTATAGTTATAAAAAAATATATGATCAGTGATTTAATATGTACACATTGAGAACAATGTTTCTTTTCTATAAGAAGGTACAATTAGTAATGTGGGGTAGCATTTTTTATGTAGATTTTTTTTTTGTGTGGGGATAGTTTTAGTAGGTTTGGAATTTGTGTTGAAGTGTGTGTAGTTTGGTACTTTGTTATAGTTAGTTTTTAGGGATGGTTGTAGTATCTAGGGGTTTGTTTAGGGGCTATTAAATAGTGTATTTTATTGAGAGGGGGGATAAAAATTAATCATTTTTTAATTTCATCTTGGTATCTAGGAGGCTTCAATCTTGGTAGGTCTTAGAATGACCTCAATAGAGTGGTATTCAATGAGGGATTTCTTCTTCTTTATCTCCTTCTTTTTCTTCTTCTCCAAATTTTTCATCTTCTTCTTCAAATTCCCCTATAATTTTTTTCCCAAACCTTACTACTGGAGATATCAAATGTTTTTTTGTTTTTTTTTCTATTTATTATAAATTAATTATACCATATTATTTACTTGTTAACAAGAGTTCTAATAATATTTATGTAGAAACCAAAAGTGGGAAACTCCAAAATAAAATATAAATCATTTCCTAACCCCCATAATAATATATGAAATAGATAAGTGTGAGTAAGGGTGAATGAGAATGGTCTCTATGGTTATTTTTTCATCCTTTGTATTATTGTCAAGATATTGTTGAGGAGGTTGAGGATCCACTTCATGCCCTAGTTTTTCTTCTTCTTTAACCATCATGTTGGCGGTCACATCTTATTCATCATCTTTTTCATCATATAGGGAATACTCTTAGAATTCTACATAAAAAGAGTAAAAATAAATTGTATGAGTTTTTATGTGTGCTTCATAAAATAATTAAGATAAGAGAATCTAATGTTCAATCTTATCCCGTCAATTTTGCAGATAGAATCTATCATTCCTTAGGGAGTGCTTCTGGAAGAATGACTTCAAGTTGAGAAAGATAATGAATATAAACATTATCTTCCACCTCTTTGATTTCATATTTGAATGTTGGTGGTAAGAATCCTTCATCTACCTTAGCTGAACATTGAGGTAACTCGAAAAAGTACTCCAACAACTCAATAGGATCCCTCAAAAAGTCTTTTTGAATTGGTTATTCATGGTCCACTTTTAGATTCTAAACGAGATCATTGAATTCCACCTCTCTGTAGCTCTAGTTTTGGGCTCCCCTCACTCATCTAGTAACCAATGAAATGATATCATCCATGGGTGAAGTAGAGTATAATTTTTAATTTTTTTAATTTTAAATTTAAGAAAATAAATGTATACAATGTGAAAGGAAGAGTGAATTACTGACCTTGCTCTGTAAAAATGGAACTAAATTGATTAAATCATATCATAGGGCTCAAGTCAATAGATTTTAGGATAACTAATAAATGAAACATTGTGGCTGACTAGGGGTATTTATCTTGGAATATTGGTCGCTTACCTATATTATGAATCAATTATTTATTTTTTATAGTTTATTAACTAAATTTAATACAATGGAATAGATATGTATTACTTGTGTAACAGCCCGAGAATTTATGAGAAAATTTATTTTTAATTGCTTTGTTGTCTTGTGTTATACGCTAAACCAAAATTAGCTTGCACTATACGGAACACCGTATTATCTTGCAGTATATGCAAAACTATTCTTGGCTCGTGTTACACACAATTTCAAGTTCGTTTTGTGGAAATTATTTTACACAACATTTGGTATAGATTTAGTTTAATGTATGAATGAAATATGTTTTGATTATGTTATACGCAACATCAAACAGAGCTTTCACTACACGTAACCCTGACTTGTCTTACATTACACGCAATTGCGACCTTCCACGATAGTGTGTGTTGTACACAATACCGAGTTTCACTAAACCACAAAATGTTTTAAAAATATTATAAAAAGTAGTCGTTATGAATAGTAATATCCACTTTTTGAAATTTTATAAATTTTATTTTTCAAAATTGACTTCAGTTTTGGATTCGGAATATCGAAATTAGCCTAAGGTGAAATTTTGGTATTTTTCTGAAAACTTTCAATTTTTGATGAATAGTGAAAACACTGGGTTACTATTTAAAAACCAAATTTTTATATAAATATTAATTTACTTTATTTAAGTTTATTTTAGGTCAAAATTGATACATAATTCCTATATCCGTTCAATTTAATTCACTGGAGTCATTTTATAATAATTTTAGACATAAAAAAATTTTATTGAACTTTTCACCGTCTTTTACCCACCTCCTAGGAGAGTTTGAAAATTTACATAAAACATAATTTTACTGCTTCTGTGAGTGGAATTTTGAAAATATGAGAGACACGGTTAATATAAAGGAGTAAAATGTGGTTCAATAAGATAAAAATAATTTTTGGTGAATAGTAACTTTTACTTTTATTTACCACGGTTAAAAGTAAATAGGGTAATTAAGGGTAAAAATAATATTATGATTGCCTTAACACATGTCCAAATTCAATTAGATAAGTGTAGTTAGACAAAAATCAACTTAGGGATAAAATATTACCCTTTAGGTCGACTTGGATTAGATTAGGACATTTATTATTATTTTATTTAAAGAAGAATTAAAATAGTTAAAATTAAAGTTTTATAACTATATCATTTTTAATATAAGGTTATAGATAAGATAAATTTGACTATAAATATTCATTAAAATTATAAAAATATTTCCTAAGTAATGGTATTTTATTTATAATTTTTATACATTAAATAATTTAATTTATTTATGACACAATGATGAAGCAGTAATTACATTATTAGTAAAATATTAACATAATTGATGTTATAAATACTGAAATAAATGTAATTTTAGATTTTTTATGAATTCCACTAATTTTATAGGTCAATATTACATGTTAGAATTGATTTAATTAACTTTTTTTGAACTAATCATGCTGTTATAATTTTCACAAAAATCAAGTACCAAATAGTGTCAAAATTGACCTAAAATAGTTTTTAAAACAAATATTATATTATTAATTATTATTTTATTCCTAAAAATATAAGGTTTGTGAAAATGACTTAGATAAGGATATATATTAATTATGAACCATTTTGGGTTCTTTTGGCTTGTTATATAAGTTTATTAACCATATAGTGTAAGAAAACAAAAAGACACGTTAAAAGTTAAATTATTTAACTTAGAGTTAAATCTAAATGATAAGGATAAAATAGTAACCTAAACTTGTATAAAAACTATTGGTTGAGAATATTTCGACCCATTCCCACCTTAGCATTGAAATAAATCAATTTGGAGCTATTAAAAACCGAATATGTCTTTATTATAAAATAATATTTTAAGTTTTCTAAGGTGCCCCTCTCCTCCCTTATAAAAAGGGAACACATTCCCTCTTCTCTTCACACATTTTTGAGCCTTGAAACTCGGCCAACCCCTGCTAATTCCTCTTCTAAACCTCTCTAGTTATATCATAGAGATTATGGTCTTCTCAAAAGACCAACTCTAGTGCCCTAATAAGGAGTTTAAAAGAGGTGCGTCGAAGAAGAGGTAATCTCTTCTACCGATTCTTTCAAGTTTATTTCTTCTTCAACATCTTCTTCTTTAGTTGTTTAATTATAAAGTAATAACATAATTATCTCTAATATACTGATATGTTATTATAAATATGAAACAACCCTATTTAACCTTCTATCCATCCTACGGAAAATGAAATCACCACGCGTGCGTACGTACGGAATACCGTATTCACGTCGTGGTGTAATATGTTCTTCCACCACCACCTTACTTGGATGGGTATAATGGTTTAAACAATAACTATATATGTATATTATAACATCATAATGATTATGAGATATTATATCATCCACTCCAATTCCATTCAAAAATTATGGTAATGATATCATCGCTCGTGCGTACGTACGGATTACCGTCTCCACGAACGCGATGAGATTCATTTTCCATGATTAACCAATCAAGTATGATTATAAAGTATATATAATAAATAATAATGAAATATATTACATAATAATGATACTATATTTATGTACATATATTTTTTATTTACTTAATTCAATTTAACTCAATAAGGAAATGAAAACAGCGTCCAAGCGTACGCACGGCCTACCATCTCCATGAACGGTGTATTTCATTCCATTTATCGATCTATCATATATATTTATATACTGAATATATATTATATATAAATCATATTTTACATTATGGAATTAATTAATTTAGTATATAAGTAATAATATCAAGAAAAACATGTCGAAACACATACGACAAATGAAACGATTTTACCCAAAACGCTGCTTTAACATGGAATTTACAAAAGAACGGGTAATATAAAGTCATAAGTGAACCATATATGATATAATAACAATGGATATGATTTTGTAATAAGTAAATGAAATTATTTAAATCATTATAAAGGAGGTTCGGATACGTATGAAGCATATCAGACCTATGGTAAGGGATGGCTATTCCAATCTCGTTCTTATCTGAGATTGTTATTCGTAAGTATTTACTGGGGTTATTGTTATCATCCATGATCATGTTTTATAAAAATGTTTCCATGATTTTTTTAAAGTACTTTTTACACATTTTTGAAACTTACCACATGTTATGAAAGGAATCTTACTTTTTTTTACCACACAAGAAAATTTTTGACTTTTTTGACAAAAATATGAGGAGAATGTTATGTTTAACTTATACGGCGTGAACGGATTTTTAAGGTTTTATAAAGCCTCATTTTCATGAAGGTTCTGTTGAGCAATGTATTGTTTTCAAACAATTCAAAATAATGTTTTTAAAGGGGGATATTATTTCAAATAATACTCTGTCTCTTTATGATGATTTTGATGCTCACAAATACCCTTAATTATTTGCTAATTATTTCGTTGAGTATTTTGTAGGAATTTATTTTATTTATTTATTTCATATAACGAGATTTTATACTTCATTTATTCCGAGATCAATTTTAGCGTGTTCTGGAATCACTATAGCGCGAGATCAGTTTTAGCGCGTACTGGAATCACTGTTCATACCCTACGTTGATGAACGTAACGTATGGATGAAAAGTTTACTTTTTTATGTTATTTTGAAACGTATGGTTAATGAACCTTACGTTGTTAAAAAGTATGGAAGAAAGAACATTACGTTTGGAAGGAACCTTATGTTTTTGTTGTTGGACAAATATGGAAGAGAAACTGTACGTTAGTTTTCAATGTTGAGTTTGTTTCTCAAAAGTATGGATCATCAACCTTACTTTTATAATCAACCGTACGTTCTTTGGAGAGTTGAAGCAAGACAAAGTATGGATGATCAACCCTATGTTTGAATGCTGAAGAGAAAGTATGTATGTTCAACCTTACGTTTGTGAACTTTACGTTTGTGAACCTTACGTTTGTAAACCCTACGTTTGGAGCCACGTCATCAACCCTACGTTTGGCGTCGGGATATTTTTGACAGACGATATTTCCTTTTGAATTGGTCAAACAAGCGGATTATTAGGCGGATTTCGAGCCGATTCTTAAATACGACTTTGACTGAATCAAAGACGATTTACAACGGATTAATGATTTGTTTAAACGGAGGTTTTTATGCCGATTCTTCAGGGGAGTTACAACGGCTCTGTTATTTCATTTAATATCACGAATCTAAAGGAGATTTTCATGGATCTATTTATGCGGAAGATTTTCTCATATTTGAATATATATGTTCTACTTGGAAACTTCGGATATATATATGCACAGGAAAGTGTATGATATACATATAGATTGATCTTTTGACGAGCAAGAAACAGAGACTGTGTGAAAGCGTTCTTTTCTGGTGATCGAGAAGAAGTGTAAAACCTTTATTACCGAAGGAAGATCTTGATAGCAGATTCACGTGTTCTACATCGACTATCTGTTGTGAATCTACTACTGCTGAAGTTGTGAAGTTTCTTATAATATCTATTGCAACTGGATCGACTCAGAACTGTTTTGATTACAGATTTTTATTTTCTGAAGACAACGATCTATCTACTGTCAATTGCATTCTGTTGCAATTGTGAAGAATAACTGGAGAAGTGTTTCTTTATCGAAACCCTTTTTATTTCTTTTGAGTGATCAGCTTCTCGTTCTAAGCTGTGTGGGTTCGTGTTTGAACCAGGAAGGCTGTGTTTGCCTGAATCTTGTAAAGGTGTCAACTGCCTGTACTCAGTTTTGAACAGGTCTGTGGAAACGAGGACCAGATAGTGAAAATCACCAAGCTCGTGGATTTGAGCGTTGGTGGAGTGGACTAGGGGCCTTCTGTTCCCCGAACCACTATACATCCGTGTGTTCATGCTTTTACTTTTTCCGCTGCATATTTAATCGTGCAAAAGCATAGTGGACAGAATTTGTCTAAATTGAAGAGATTGTAATAATTTTGAAAAGACACAATTCACCCCCCCTCTTGTGTGTAATCCGTAGATTCAGATCCAACAATTGGTATCAAAGGAGGAGCTTCTTATTTTTAAAAGTCTTATCAAGCTAAAAGTATTTAAAGATTATACATAGTGTATCATGGCTGATATGAGAGAGGGAATGTCAATGGTCAGAGCACCTTACTTTAATGGAGATAATTATGGCTGCTGGAAATCACGTATGATTATTTATCTGAAAAATCTTGGTTACAAAGTCTATTCAAAGATTCTGACTCCCTATGAAATTCCTGAAAATCCCGATACATGGAGTGCTGCTACAGAGGCTGAGTATGACATAAATTCAAAAGCTATGAATGCAATCATCTGTGGTCTAGGACCAGATGAATTTAACAGAGTATCTCAATGCCCGACTGCATATGAAATGTGGCAAACAATAGCTGTTGCTTATGAAGGAACAGATAATGTAAGACAGATGAGATATGCAACTGCTAAGTTAAAATTCGATACTTTCAGAATGATTGAAGGAGAGAGCATCACTCAGATGAATGGAAGATTGACAGAAACTGTCAATAATATAACAGCTCTAGGAGAACCAATCAAGCAGGCTGATCAAGCGTTGAAGGTACTGAGAGTACTTCCTACTCGATGGAATGGAATCTCTGCAGCAATCAGACAATCAACTTCTGTTAAGATCTAACTATGAGAGAGCTGATTGGTACACTGATGATGTACGAAGCTGAAATGCAAGATGAAGTAAATGAGCATAAAGTCTACATAAAAAGGGAAAATACTGCTTTGAAAGTGACTTCTCAACAAAAGGATAGAAAGATGAAGAACAGAGAAGTAAGTGCTAAATCAGAAAGCTCTGATTCTTCAAATTCGGATGAAGAACTGGCTCAGCTAGCCAGAAAATTCAGAAAGTTCTATAGTAAGAAGAAAGACTTCAAGAAATCCTTCAAAAAGGATAGTAAGGAAGTGAGATGTTATGAATGCAAAAATATGGGACATATCAGACCAGATTGCCCAAAATTGAAAGATGCAAAGAAGAAGAAATTCTTCAAAAGAGATGATTATGAGCAGAAAGACAAGAAAGCTATGAAAGCTACTTGGAGTGTTTCTGAAGACTCAAGTAATTCTTCTGAATCAAGCTCAGAGAAGGAGAAAGCCAATTTAAAAGCAAATATGTGTTTCATGGCTGAAACTGATGAGGTACACTCATACTACTCCTCTGACTCAAATAATGAATCAAACTCTGAAACAAGCTTCTCAAATAAAAAACATGCAGCTTACTGCAATATGCTTGAAGAAAGGTATGACTCATTATATAACAAATATAAATCTATAAAGAACTTGCATAAAGCTATTTCAGATGAGAGAAATACTTTGCTAAAACAACATAAGGAATTAATTGACAAATTCAACTCTGCTGACTCAAATAAAATTAATTTTGAATCAAAAATAAAAACTCTACAGGATGAAGTAGAATCTTATAAAACGGCTGCATTAGTTTTTACAAAAGGAGAAAACACCTTAAATGAGATACTTGGAAAAACTGTAATTAAAAAGGAAAGGTTTGGAATTGGAAGTAAAGGAGAAAAACCTAAGTTATACAAAAATTATTTTGTTCCTAGCACTAAACAGGTTATTTGTAACTTCTGTGGAACAAGAGGTCATATAGCTAAAAACTGTTTTCTAAGACAACCTCAAATATGTGGAATTAAGAAAGATTATATTTCCAATTATCTATATGATTCAATCAATTTTAAGAAAACAAAGCAAATCTGGATACCCAGATCACTGCTTGCTAACACTCCTGGACCCAACAAAATATGGGTACCAAAGCAATTTGTTTGAATGTCTTTGCAGGTAGCAGGTCACCAAAGAAAGAAAGAAATATGGTATATGGACAGTGGCTGCTCAAGACACATGAGTGGAACTTCAGCTAATTTCTCTTCTCTTACTCGAAAGGAAGGAGGACTTGTCACCTTTGGTGACAATGCCAAAGGAAAGATTATTGGTATTGGAACAGTTGGAGATCCAGAGACAGTCTCAATCAACAAAGTACGTTATGTACAAGGGTTAAAACACAATCTGATAAGTATCTCTCAACTCTGTGATGATGGATACACTGTTGATTTTACTAACAATAGTTGTACTGTTTCTAAAGATAAACTGTTTAAGTTTAGAGCACCCAGAACTGATAATGTTTATACTTTGGATTTGTATTCCTTGTGTAAACAACAAGTAAACTGCTTAACTGCTAATATAAGTGAATCCTGGATCTGGCATAGAAGACTTGGACATTGCAATATATATGCTTTACATAAATTATCTAAGAAACATCTAGTTTCTGATTTTCCTAGTCTCAAATTTGAAAATGACAGATTCTGTGATGCATGTCAGCTTGGCAAGCAACACAAATCATCATTCAAATCTGTTAATAAAGTTGCTACAACTAAACCTCTAGAACTTATCCATATGGATTTGTTTGGACCTTCAAAAGTAGCAAGTTTAGCTGGTAAATTATATGTTTATGTATTAGTTGATGATTATTCTAGATTTACTTGGATTTTCTTTTTGAAATTTAAAAGTGAAGCTTTTAGTTTATTTGAAGGTTTTTGTAAATCTATTCAAAATGAAAAAGGTTTTAATATAATCTCATTGATAAGTGATCATGGTGGAGAATTTGAGAACCAGGAATTTAATTCATTTTGCTCAAACATGGGTATTAAACACACCTTTTCTGCTCCAAGAACACCTCAACAGAATGGGATTGTAGAAAGAAGAAATAGAACTATTCAAGAAATGGCTAGAACTATGTTAAATGAATATAGCCTACCTATATATTTCTGGGCAGAAGCTGTTAATACAGCTTGTTATATAATGAATAGAATTTTAATAAGACCTATTTTGAAAAAGACACCCTATGAACTATGGAATAACAGAAAACCTAAAGTAAATTACTTTAAAGTTTTTGGATGCAAGGTTTACATCTTGAATACCAAAGATAATCTTGGTAAATTTGATCCAAAATCTGATAAAGGTATTTTCTTAGGATATTCTGCAACCTCCAAAGCTTATAGAGTCTATAATAAAAAGTCAAGGATTGTTGAAGAATCAGTTCATGTGAAATTTGATGAATCTGATCCTTTTGAGAAAAGGATAGAACAAATAGATGAACCTGATTCTAATGAAAACATGAGACCTGAGAATTTAAAGAATGATTTTGAAAATGATATAAAAGAAATTCAGTCCAGTTCAGAAGAACATGATACTGAAGAACCCTTGAATGTAATGCCTAGACAGTCTAGAACCTTAAATAATCACCCTTTAGAATCTGTGATAGGTGACTTAGAGACTGGTATTCAAACTAGAAGAAACCTTGGAAACATAGTTGAATTCTCTGCTTTCCTATCCCAACAAGAACCTAAGACCATAGAAGAAGCCTTAGATGATGAGAGCTGGGTAATAGCAATGCAGGATGAATTGAACCAGTTCAAGAGAAATAAGGTTTGGGAATTAGTTGAAAGACCACATGATTATCCAGTAATAGGAACTAAATGGGTCTTTAGGAATAAACAGGATGATCAAGGAATAATAACTAGAAATAAAGCAAGATTAGTAGCTAAAGGATATAATCAAGAAGAAGGAATAGATTATGATGAGACCTTTGCACCTGTAGCCAGGTTAGAAGCCATTAGAATCCTTTTAGCCTATGCATCTTATATGAATTTTAAATTATTTCAGATGGATGTTAAATCTGCCTTTTTAAATGGTTATTTAATGGAGGAAGTTTATGTTGAGCAACCTCCTGGTTTTGAAAATTCTCAAAAACCAGATTCTGTTTTCAAACTTACTAAAGCTCTTTATGGCCTTAAACAAGCACCTAGAGCTTGGTATGAAAGACTAAGTTCTTTTCTTTTGAAAAATGATTTTACTGTTGGACTAGAAGATCCAACACTCTTTAAGAAAACTGTGAAAAATAATGTTTTGTTGGTTCAAATTTATGTTGATGATGTAATTTTTGGATCAACCAATAAAATTCTTTGTCATGAATTTTCAGAATTAATGCAAAAATAATTTGAAATGAGTATGATGGGAGAATTAAATTTCTTTTTGGGTCTTCAAATATTTCAAAAAGATTTTGGAAATGTTTTAAATCAATGCAAATACATTACTGATTTACTTAAGAAATTTGGACTTGAAAACAGCAAGACATTTACAAATCCTATGTGTACTAATATAAAACTTGATTTGGATGAAACTGGAAAATCAGTGGACAACAAGTTATATAGAGGTATGATTGGTAGTTTGTTATATCTTACTGCTAGTAGACCAGATATAATGTATTCAGTATGTCTTTGTGCTCGATTTCAATCAAATCCCAAAGAATCTCACTTAACTGCTGTTAAACGAATTTTTAGATATTTAAAAGGTACTATTTATCAATCTCTGCTTTATCCAAAAACCTCTGATTTTAATTTAATTTCATATTCAGATGCTGACTTTGGAAGCTGTAGATTAGATAGGAAGAGTACTTCAGGAACATGTCACTTTTTAGGAAAGTCTTTAGTATCATGGTCTAGTAAGAAACAACACTCAGTTGCCCTGTCAACAGCCGAGGCAGAATATGTGTCTGCAGGTAGTTGCTGTGCACAGGTGTTGTGGATGAAAAACACTCTTATGGACTTTGGATTAAATTTCAATAATACACCTATTTTATGTGATAATACTAGTGCAATTAATAATTCAAAAAATCCTATTAGTCATTCTAGAACTAAGCACATTGATATAAGACATCACTTTTTAAGAGATCATGTGTTTAAAAAGGATATATTTTTAGAATTTGTAAATACAGAAAATCAATTAGCAGATATTTTTACTAAACCACTTCCCACGGCAAGGTTTGAATTTATTAAGGGGGAGTTAGGTTTATTTAATTTTAAATAGTTTTTTTTAAATCTTATTCTGTTTTCGAATTCTGCTTAATTTCTGTTTCCCGCTATAAGTAATTTTCTTTTGTTTTAAATAAAAGTAATGATTAGTGAATACACGGGAATCAAGGCTGTCAGAACCGTTTCACCTTCTAAACTGCTTTCACCTTTTTCGGAAACCCTTTCGAAAACCTAAAACCGCACATCTGCTCCAAAACCCTTTTCTGAATCTTCAAACCCTAAACTTACGAACCTTCAGAAATCGTTGTTGAAATGGCAAAGACTAAGCGTCCAGATGAAGCTGAGAGCAGTGCTGCAAAGAAATCTAAAGTAGTTGGTCGGAAAATACTGCAAGGTAAAGTCATAGATTTAGAGTGGCTATTTGAAACTAATTTACTACTGAAGCAAGCGTTGTCGTTTCAAAGCCTTGAGCAAGCTTTTCATAGTGAAAACTCTGAGTTTCTATATGAGGCAGAAATGAGACATTTCTTTAGAACTGTTCAGTTTAGCCTTGGAGATACGGAGGATAGTTTATTGGCTCAAATAGAGGATAAGGACTTTTCCATATCATCTGTAGAGATAAGTCAAATTCTTAACTGCCCTCATGAAGGAGTTTTTCATTTCGATTTACGGAATATTGGAGATTCTGTACATAAGTCTGAAGACATTATGTCTTTTCTGTTTGGAACCAAAGTGATAAAGAAGATGTTTATTAAAAATTTGGAGCCCGATCAGAAAATCTTGGTAAAATTTGTTCAGACTGGTTTAGCACCAAGGATGGCTGAGATGGAGAAAATTCTATACCCTGACATGTACATAATGTATCTTCTGATGAGTGATATTAAGTTCAATTTTCCTCGGTTTATGATAAGATATCTGAGATACTGTTGTCAGAGTGAAGCAAGAATGACCTTTTTCCCTTATGGAAGGTTCATTTCTTTGTTTTTATATAAAAGAGGAATGATCAGATTGGTAAGTGCTGGGGTGAAATGTCACCACAGTAATGTTTTTAATGCTGGAACTTTGAGGAAAGTAGGATACTTCTGGAGCACAATTAAATGAAAACTCTTACCTGTTGGAGCTGAGGAAGACTCGGAGAGTGCTCAGGCTCAACCGGCTAAGTCCAAGGAGGGACAAGCAGAATCAAGGGTTAGTACAGTGGCAAGGAGAATTCGATTTGAGATGGAGGAAGTTGAGGAAGAGAGAAGTCAAGAAGGACTTCAATCTAGAAGGAAGAGGTCAATTAATGATGAAATTATCTCTCCTGCCATGAAATCCTCTAAACCGGTAATTTCTTATTCATTTGTGAGGGAAGCTGTTGTGGAGCAGACTGCACCGATAGAGGAACCAGTAGCTCAAGAACAACTTATGGAGGCAGTGCCTAGTGAAGAAGTGGCCCGACCTCAAGAGTTACATGAAAACATTGTTCTTGACCATTCAGTAGAAGTCAGAGAGACTACTGTTCGTGATGAACATACTTCTGAAGTTAATACAGAGGTACTTCAGGAAGATTTTTCAATAGAAGAGTTTCAGGCTTCAAAGGATAGTTCAGTGGATCAACCTTGTCAGGACAAGGATAAAGAACAGTCAGATGCAGATTCTTTACCTCTTGCCCTGCTTCATCAATCTGATTCTGGACATGAGAATCAAGCACAGGGTGCCCCTGATTCGAGACAAGAAGAAGTTGTTGAGTTGTACAAGCGTATCTCTCAGTTAGAATCTGAGAATGTTAGTCTCAGAAATTCTCTGAACTTAGAGCAGTTGAAGTTTCAGAAGCTGAAAGAATCTACTCTTTCAAGACAGGAAGTAGATTTGTTTAAGACTGATATGTTGCATGCTTTTGATCAGTTGAAATCAGAGATGGTAAAGAAAGATGATTTGTCTGAGTTGAAGATTTACATGGAGAATAAATTTGAGTCTGTTGCAAATAGTGCTGTGAGTGGATCAGGTTCTTCACCTGATTTGATTCGAATATTTCAAGCAATTATTGGAGCACTGAGCAATATAAGTGACAGATTACATGATCTTCAGTGTAATAGTGCCCCTTTGTCAGTTTTGCTAGATAATCAGCAATTTTTAGTGGATCAGTTGACATCTGGAGAGAAACCGATTAGGATTCTTTTGAATCAGTTATCAGAAAAACTGACTCTTTTTGTTGAAAAAGAAGAAAGAATGCATGAGTTTTTCAGAGTTAATTTGATTGAAGATATTCATATGACTCAAGAGAACAGAGATCTTATCATCAAGTTAGGAGATGGGATGATGAAGAGGCTCAAAGAACAACTTACAGAGATCAAGACCGCGATTCAAAGGAGATAGACACCTTTTTTTCCCCTGTCTTATCCATGAACCTTGATTCCTCTGTATATCACAGTCGTTTTTATATAATAGCTTGTGAATGAAAATTCTTTTCTTATTTTTTTTTGTTTTGTTATTTATTGATTTATGATTAAGTTAGCCAGTATAACAAATTCACTTATTCATACACAGTTAATTATAGCATTTACTTATAGTTCAGTGCAATATTGAATGTGTTCAAATCCGTAATTTTTCATTCTTTTTGATATCACAAAAAGGGGGAGAATTTGGATAAACACAACATTTATATTCATTCGTTTCCTATGAAGAAATTTGGATATATGGGAGAATTTGGATATATACGACATTTATCTTTTATCTATTTTTTAGCTGAAAATTTATTTTTATGGGGGAGAAATTTTATTATAGTTAAATATTGTTTTAATCCTTTCAAAATTCTAAAATTTTATAAAACTAATTTTTCAATAAAGATTGCAATTAAATTAGTTCTATTATTTTATGGGTTTTGTGATCATCAAAAAGGGGGAGATTGTTGAGCAATGTATTGTTTTCAAACAATTCAAAATAATGTTTTTAAAGGGGGAGATTATTTCAAATAATACTCCGTCTCTTTATGATGATTTTGATGCTCACAAATACCCTTAATTATTTGCTAATTATTTCGTTGAGTATTTTGCAGGAATTTATTTTATTTATTTATTTCATATAACGAGATTTTATACTTCATTTATTCCGAGATCAATTTTAGCGTGTTCTGGAATCACTATAGCGCGAGATCAGTTTTAGCGCGTACTGGAATCACTGTTCATACCCTACGTTGATGAACGTAACGTATGGATGAAAAGTTTACTTTTTTATGTTATTTTGAAACGTATGGTTAATGAACCTTACGTTGTTAAAAAGTATGGAAGAAAGAACATTACGTTTGGAAGGAACCTTACGTTTTTGTTGTTGGAAAAATATGGAAGAGAAACTGTACGTTAGTTTTCAATGTTGAGTTTGTTTCTCAAAAGTATGGATCATCAACCTTACTTTTATAATCAACCGTACGTTCTTTGGAGAGTTGAAGCAAGACAAAGTATGGATGATCAACCCTACGTTTGAATGCTGAAGAGAAAGTATGTATGTTCAACCTTACGTTTGTGAACCTTACGTTTGTGAACATTACGTTTGTGAACCCTACGTTTGGAGCCACGTCATCAACCCTACGTTTGGCGTCGGGATATTTTTGACAGACGATATTTCCTTTTGAATTGGTCAAACAAGCGGATTATTAGGCGGATTTCGAGCCGATTCTTAAATACGACTTTGACTGAATCAAAGACGATTTACAACGGATTAATGATTTGTTTAAACAGAGCTTTTTATGCCGATTCTTCAGGGGAGTTACAACGGCTCTGTTATTTCATTTAATATCGCGAATCTAAAGGAGATTTTCATGGATCTATTTATGCGGAAGATTTTCTCATATTTGAATATATATGTTCTACTTGGAAACTTCGGATATATATATATATATTCACAGGAAAGTGTATGATATACATATAGATTGATCTTTTAAAGAGCAAGAAACAGAGACTGTGTGAAAGCATTCTTTTCTGGTGATCGAGAAGAAGTGTAAAACCTTTATTACCGAAGGAAGATCTTGATAGCAGATTCACGTGTTCTACATCGACTATCTGTTGTGAATCTACTACTGCTGAAGTTGTGAAGTTTCTTATAATATCTATTGCAACTGGATCGACTCAGAACTGTTTTGATTACAGATTTTTATTTTCTGATGACAACGATCTATCTACTGTCAATTGCATTCTGTTGCAATTGTGAAGAATAACTGGAGAAGTGTTTCTTTATCGAAACCCTTTTTATTTATTTTGAGTGATCAGCTTCTCGTTCTAAGCTGTGTGGGTTCGTGTTTGAACCAGGAAGGCTGTGTTTGCCTGAATCTTGTAAAGGTGTCAACTGCCTGTACTCAGTTGTGAACAGGTCTGTGGAAACGAGGACCAGATAGTGAAAATCGCCAAGCTCGTGGATTTGAGCGTTGGTGGAGTGGACTAGGGGCCTTCTGTTCCCCGAACCACTATACATCCGTGTGTTCATGCTTTTACTTTTTCCGCTGCATATTTAATCGTGCAAAAGCATAGTGGACAGAATTTGTCTAAATTGAAGAGATTGTAATAATTTTGAAAAGACACAATTCACCCCCCCTCTTGTGTGTAATCCGTAGATTCAGATCCAACAGGTTCCTCTACAAGATTGCATGATTGTTTTCAAAAAAAACCTTTTTCTTTTAAAATTGAATGGCTTTTTGTGAAAAAAAATGATTTTGAAGAAGAAAGGATATTTTCCTCAAGAATTCATTTCAAGTGTTTTATCAAAACTATTTTCCATCTAAAATTACATTATTTAATATGTTTATTATTCAAGTATAATATCTCCATTATTTACATGGTTTGATTTTTCTTGTGATGATATGATATCAATTTTTTTATATGGATTATGTTATGATGGCATGATGTTTAAGAATCTCATTCTATTACATGGGTTATGCTATGATGTATGATTTATGATTTTGTGGCATCCAAAAGAATGATTTCATTATGAGATGGGTGGGACCTATATCTCCCTCCAATGCATTGGTTAAAGATTAATATCTCATGATTTAGACATGGATAGAACAGTAAGTTAATCCAGTTTAGTGATACAGGACTGGAACGAGGAGTGAACTCGATTCATAAAGGGACTTTGTCTACTAAGATGGTCTTGGCAGCAATGCCTTGGCTACTATGGGAATCATATCATGTGCTTAATGTTTTTTCACAATTACAAGTTCTATTTCCAAGATATTTTACCATGATTTATGTTCCATTATGATCTATGCCTTAAGTACTGCCATGTTTTATGTAATTGCTCAAGATTTTGATGTTTAAACATTATGATCATGTTTATCTGTTCAAATGTATATTGTTTGTTTTATTTTCTCCATGCTTACCCTTACTGAGCATTTTATCTCACCCTTTATATGTTTTCTTTTCCCTAGGATATAAATAAAGGTTTTAGGTAAGCAAACAAAAGGGGAATATCTTTATGGTAGACGTTGAAGATCTTTCACCATGATTAGAAGATTATGTTCTGAGTTTCCAAATACACTAAACTATTACAGTCCTTCGGTGTTTGTTTTTGTTATGTATTTAGTTTTCCAAAAAAGTAATTTAATGTCCATGTACATCAGGATTTAGGTTTCTACATTTGGTATCAGAGGAAAGTTTTAGTTAACCTTTGGAAACTAGGATGCGAAAACATTAGTGAAATCCCTAGAGATATTTCTAAGGTATGTCTAGGGATGTCCCTAAAGATAAGTATACGTAATGGTTATAGTCCTAGAATTACGGTAACGATATTATAATTAAACTTAATATGATATATATTGAAGTTAATCCCCCTTGATTATTATTTTGGCCTCTTACGCTATTCTTTTTGGGTTTTAGAAAATGGCTGGATACAAGAAGATTCACGATAATGGAGGATATGATGGACAATGGAATGATATTCTTCATGAACAACCAAAAGAAATTAGATCTAGAAGTCCATATATCGTTATTATGCCCAATCATAAATCTCATAATATGATCAATAATCTCAACTTTGGTAAGTTTCCTGACTCAGCTAATAAGAGAAACATGGAGTTTCATGATGATCATAGAGGAAAGAAAGTTCAATTTCCCTCATGTAAATCATGTGGGAAGAGGCATCAGGGAAAATGTTTCAAAGGAACTAGAAGATGCTTTGGGTGTGGAAAAGAAGGACACCGAGATAGTAATTGTAAAGGAAAAGGTTCAGTTAACACCATGGACAAGGATAGTTTTATTTCTAAGACATCAAAAACGGTTAAGTTTTTTAAATGTGGAATGTACGGGCATTATGCAAACCAATACCCAAAGGGAAAATCTCATAAAGAGAATCAGCATGGTCATATGGGTAGTATTTATGCGGATGATGATGAAGAGACTACAAATGATATATGAGATGGATGAAATGATGATGCTCAGTCAATGGTTTAAGAAGGTAGTGTAATGATTATATGTTTATCAAGAATAATGTATGGTACTATGGAATAAAGAAAAATCTAAGGATTGTTACACTATTTCCTTTGATTGAGTTTTGAAAGTATATGTTGAAGGGTACCGGTAACCATGAAAGGTTATTCAGATATTTTTGGAAACCACCTATATGTGCATAAAGAAGGGATAAGGATATAATGAAATGTTTGATAGTATTAATGAGCTCATGACTAATATAAGGAAAAAGTGATATCATGGTTTGAGTATATAGAATTTTTGGGATTTTGGTATATGGAAAGAGTTACCTTGTGACAGCATTCATGTTTTCACTATAGTTCAAGAGAATACATGATTAAGGTATTCACATGTTTGGAATGTGACCAACAAGATATATCGTATGATATATGGGGGATAAATGATGGTATTCACATGCTCAGTAGATGACATTTCTAGTAATTTTTTTCTTTATAAAATGAGCTTGGATAGAAATATTTTGGATAAGCACAAAGATTGGAATGAATTAAGTTAGACATAATATTGTATTGTTTAAGGCTATAACTTTTTTCTATTTTATTGCAAGAATGTTATTATAATGTAGTTTTTGAAAAAGGGACAACTTGCAGGACGGGCGACAACTCATTGCATCAGAGAAGGCTGTGGGAATCAAACCCATAGCCGAAGTGCGACATGCCATTATTTCTACCACTAGCCAACAGGAAGTCCCTGGTTAGTAGAAACTAGTTTTATTAAGCAATATGATAGATGAAGTATAAGTCCATTTTTGGAATCATATATGATTAAACTCACCATAGATGGACTTATGTATATTTGATAACTTTTGCAATCATTTTGTTTGAGACATATGGAATGACCCATCATTCTATCACATGATCTGCTAAAACTTCAAGAATGAAAAATTCAACTACATTTTTATAGGGGATGATGTGGAAATTGTTCAAGGCAGAAACATTGGTGAGATTATACCAAAATAAATTAAGTATTTCTTCTAATTCAAATTCTTCAACTTTAGTGAAATGATCTTGAAATCCAAAAATGTTGTCCTAGTTCCCTTATATCCAATGAATCATATGGTACCTTTGATCATCAAAAATTCATGGCTTTGTGATTGTTGGTTGTTTCACTGCCATGTCCTCTACCACACTCCATCAGAACTTGATGGTTATATTTTTTCCATATCCATATTTCCACCTATGTTCTCCTAAGTGGAAACCCATGGATGAGTTAATCTGGGTAACCATTACATTTCTAACTTTTATTTTTTAAAATGAAGTTTTATTATTACTTTTTATGATGTGGGTTTCTATGAAAGAATCTTTCATGTAGTAAACCATTTCTAACCCCAATGAATTTCGATGGCCAAATTCATTTTAAGGGGGGTAGAATGTAACAGCCCGAGATTTTATGAGAAATATTATTTTTAATTACTTTGATGTATTGTGTTGTACGCTACACCCAAATTATCTTTTACTATAAGAAACATCGTATTAGCTTGCAGTATACGCAACATTATTCTTGGCTCGTGTTACACACAATTTCAAGTTAGTTTTGTGGAAATTATTTTACGCAACATTAAGTATAGATTTTGTTTAATGTATAAATGAAATATGTTTTGATTATGTTATACACAACACCAAATGGAGATTTCACAACACGCAACCCTAACTTGTCTTACATTACACGCAATCGTGACCTTCCACGATAGTGTGTGTTGTACGCAATACCGAGTTTCACTAAACAACAAAATGTTATTAAAATATTATAAAAACTAGCCGTTATGAATAGTAATACCCACTTTTTGAAATTTTATAAATTTTATTTTTCAAAATGGACTCCGTTTTTGGATTCAGAATATCAAAATTAGCCTAGGGTGAAATTTTGGTTTTTTTCTGAAAACATTCAATTTTTGATGAATAGTGAAAACACTGGGTTACAATTTAAAAACTGAATTTTTATGTAAATAATTATTTATTATATTTAAATTTATTTTAGGTCAAAATTGATACATAATACCTATATAAGTTCAATTTAATTCAATGGAGTCATTTTATAATAATTTTATACATATAAAAATTTTATTGAACTTTTCACCGTCTTTTACCCACCTCCTAGGAGAGTTTGAAAATATACATAAAACTTAATTTTACCGCTTTTGTGAGTGTAATTTCGAAAACCCGAGAGACACGGTTAATATCAAGGAGTAAAATGTGGTTCAATAAGATAAAAATAATTTTTGGTGAATAGTAACTTTTAATTTTATTTACCATGGTTAAAAGTAAGTACGGTAATTAAGGGAAAAATGATATTATTATTGCCTTAACACATGTCCAAATTCTATTGGAAAAGGGTAGTTCGACCAAAAAACACATAGGGATAAAATATTACCATTTAGGTCCACTTGGATTAGATTAGGACATTTATTATTATTTTATTTAAAGAAGAATTAAAATAGTTAAAATCAAAGTATAATAACAAAAAATATTAATATAGGGTTATACAGAAGATAAATTAAACTATAAATATTAACTAAAAATATAAAAATATTTCCTACATAATGGTATTTTATTTTTAATTTTTAGACATTAAATAATTTAATTTATTTATGACACATTGATGAAAGAGTAATTACCTTATTAGTGAAATATTAACATAATTGATGTTATAAATACCCAAATAAATGTAATTTTAGATTTTTTATGAATTCCACTAATTTATAGGTTAATATGACATGTTAGTATTGATTTAATTAACTTTTTTCAAACTAATCGTGTTGTTATGATTTTCACAGACAATCAAGTACCAAATAGTGTCAAAATTGACATAAAATAGTTTTTAAAACAAATTTTTTATTATTAATTGTTATTTTATTCCTAAAATTATAAGGTTTGGCCAAATGACATAGATAAGGATATATATATTAATAATTAACCACTTGGGGTTCGTTTGGCTTTTTATAGTATGTTTATTAACCATATAGTGTAAGAAAACAAAAAGACACGGTAAAAGTTAAATTATTTAACTTAGACTTAATTCTAAATGATAAGGATAAAATAGTAACCTAAACTTGTCTAAAACCAATTGGTTTAGATGATTTCAACCCATACCCACCATATCTTTGAAATAAATCAATTTTGAGCTATTAAAAAACAAATATGACTTTATTATAAAATAATATTTTAAGTTTTCCTAAGGTGCCCCTCTCCTCCCTTATAAAAAGAGCACCCCTTCCCTCTTCTCGTCACACACTTTTAAGCCTTGAAGATCGTCCATCCCCTGAAAATTACTCTTATAAACCTCTATATTTATATCATAGAGGTTCTGGTCTTCTCAAAATACCAACACTAGTGCCCTAAGAAGGAGTTTAAAAGAGGTGCGTCAAAGAAGAGGTAATCTCTTCTACCGATTCTTTCAAGTTTCTTTCTTCTTCAACTTCTTATTCTTTAGTTGTTTCATTATAAAGTAATAACATCAGTATCTCTAATATACTGATATTTTATTATAAATATGAAACAACCCCATTTCACCTTGTATCCATCCTACGAAAAATGAAATCATCGCGCGTGCGTACGTACGGAATACCGTCTCCACGCCGTGGTGTAATCGGTTTTTTCCACAACCACCTTACTTGGATGGGTATAATGGTGTAAAGAATAACTATATATGGATTTTATAACATAATACTGATTATGAGATATTTTATCATCCACTGCAATTCCATTCAAAAATTAAGGGAATGATATCATCACTCGTGCGTACATACAGATTACCGTCTCCACGAACGCTATGAGATTCAATTTCCATGATTAACCATTAAAGTATGATTATAAAGTATATATAATAAATAATAATGAAATATATTGCATAATAATGATACTATATTTATGTACATAAATGTTTCATTTACTTAATTTCATTTAATTCAATAAGGAAATAAAAACAGCGTTCATGCGTATGCACGACCTACCGTCTCCATGAACGGTGTATTTCATTCCATTTATCAATCTATCTTATATATTTATATACTGAATATATATTATATATAAATCATTTTTTACATTCTGGAATTAATTAAATCAGTATATAAGTAATAATATCAAGAACGACAAGTTGAAACACGTACGATAAATGAAACGATTTTACCCAAAACGTTGCTTTAACATGGAATTTACAAATGATCAGGTAATATAAAGTCATAAGTGAACCATATATGATATAATAACAATGGATAAAATTCTTTAATAAGTAAATGAAATTATTTAAATCATTATACAGGAGGTTCGTATATGTACGAAGCATATCGGACCTAAGGTAAGGGATAACTATTCCAATCTCGTTCTTATCTGAGATTGTTATTCGTAAGTATTTACTGGGGTTATTGTTATCATCCATGCCCATGTTTTCTGAAAATGTTTTCATGTTTTGTTTAATGTTATTTTTACTCCTTTTTGATACTTTCCACATGTTATAAAAGGAATCTTACTTTTATTTACCACACGAGAAACTTTTTTACTTATCCGACAAAAGTATGAGGAGAATGTTATTTTTAACTTATACGGTATGAACGGATTTGTATGGTTTCATAAAGCCTCATTCTCATGATGCTTCCTCTACAATATTGCATGATTATTTTAAACAAAACCCTTTTCTTTTACAATTTCATTGCATTTTGTGGAAACAAAATGATTTTGAAGAAAAAGGATATTTTTCTCAAGAATTCATTTCAAGTGTTTTATCAAAACTATTTTCCATCTAAAATGACAATATTTAATATGTTTATGTTTTAAGTATAATGTCTCCATTATTTACATGGTTTTATTTTTCTTATGATGAAATGATATCCATTTTTTTATATGGATTATGTTATGATGGCATGATGTTTAAGAATCCCATTCTATTACATGGGTTATGCTATGATGTATGATTTATGATTTTGTAAAATACGAAAGAATGATTTCATTATTAGATTGGTGGGACCTATATCTCTCTCCAATGCATTGGGTAAAGATTAATATCTCATGAGATAGATATGGCTGGAACGGTAAGTTAATTCGGTTCAGTGATACAGGACTGGAACGAGGAGTGAACTCGATTCAGAAAGAGACATTGTCCACTAAGATGGTCTTGGCAGTAATGCCTTGGCTACTATGGAAATCATACCATGTGATTAATTTTTTTTCACAAATAAAAGTTTTATTTATAATCTATTTTATCATGATTTCCGTTCCATTGTGATCTATGCCTTACGTACTGCCATGTTTTATGTAATTTCTCAAGATTTCGATGTTTAAACATTATGTTCATGTTTTTATGTTCAAATGTATATGGTTTGTTTTATTTTCACCATGCTTACCCTTACTGAGCATTTGAGATCACCCTTTATATGTTTTTTCCCCAGGATTTAAATAAAGGATTTCGGTAAGAAAACAAAAGGGGAAGATCTTTATGGGAGATGTTGAAGATCTTTCACTACGATTAGAAGATTATGTTTCGAGTTTCCAAAGACACTAAACTATTACAGTCCTTCGGTGTTTTTTTTGTTATGTATTAAGTATTTCGCAAAAGTAATGTAATTTCCATGTACGTCAAGTGATGGAAATTCCATTGTCGTAGATAAGATTACACCATTCACCAGATCCAAATGTATAATTTTCATCCCTCGATCCCCACAACTCCACCTATATTAAATTGATACTAAGAGAATAGAGGGAGAAAGAAGTGGGTGATATTGGAATGATACCATTGTAATTACCAAGAGAAATTGGGAAACCTCCTCACAATCCCCTGATAAGCTTGCTACAACATTAAAACAGAATAAAAAATTTAGACAAAATGATGAGAAGGTACTTGGGAGCACAATGGAAGGCTCCCCCGGAACATAGCATTGATTTAGATACTCATAACCATGAGCATTAAAGATACATGAAGAAGGAATAATAACATTATAAGAAAAGGGGAACAAGATGTGTTGTTTTAATATAAAAACTGTATAAAAATGAATTACAATACTAACCCTACACTACAGTATCACCATATACAATTGGAAATTGAATCATTTGGGACAGGTTATTTTTTATGGGAACCCATTGCAAAAGGTCATTTGCGATGGGGTCTCATCATAAATAACTCACTGCAAAAATGGACATCACAAATAGTTTTCTATGGATGGAGACATTCCCATGAAAAATAGTTTATCTAGGATTTTTAAAAAATCCTCTTGCGACGGGCCTGTCACAAATATTATTTGTGACAGGCCCCTTGAAGAAAACATAAGAAAATAAATAATAGAAATAATAACTAATATTTGTAAAATGTAATAAAATGATAATAATAATAATAATAACAACAAAATAAATAAATAAAATTAATAAATGAAATTAATATTAAAAATTAATAAAAATATTATTAAAATAATAAAATAATAATAAAAATAATAATAATATATTCAGAACAATATAAAATAGTAATAAATAATAATAATAATAATAAATAAAAAATAAAAAACCAAAAAATAATAATAATAATAAATAGATAAATAAAAAAATAAAAAATGATAATTAATTAATAATAAAATAAAATAAAACACAATATTCAAAATAATATAAAAAATGAACTATATAGAAATATAGGTATATAGATTAATAAATAATTTACAAAAAAATTACATTCAAATGTTTTATCAGAAAAATTATATACATTACTGAGGGGGAGTGTCATATGGAGGAGCTAGAGGAGATGGAGGAGATGGTGGAGGGTACTTCATCCCTAAACCATGAGTTACATGTCATATATACTCCATCGTCTACTCGTTCTTCTACTGCTGCCATCAACGCATCTCCTCCTGTTGTTGTTGTTGCTCTAGAAGGATCTCTTCATGCTCCCTACGCATGGTCTCTATAAGCTCACCCTAAGCTCACACCTACTCATAATAATGTGAAGAATATGATGATGACTCTCCATGATCTCCTCTATAGCTACACGAATACATCATATTAGTACCAGAATAACTCTCAGGCATCAATCGAGAGTTGAGACCAAAAATCGGTCTTTCTCGAAGGCATACTGAGTTTCCTGCATCAATCATACATCATTAAATCCTGGTGCCCTATAGGTTTAATCCTCGATCTCAGCTTGACTCTTAGCATGTGTATGAGATGTTGAAGCCTCATATGAATCCTTCAAATTAAAAATTAATAATAAAATAGATAAATTATTTTTTAAAATTAATTTTAAAACTCAAAAAGAAATTATACGGGTCACAATATGATGATGGTGATCACCTCTAATCTCTCAAATGACAGGATTTTTGTGCATCATCCTATAGATGTATAACTCCATAATATCAGATTATTCAACATCCTATATGAGTATAAAATAAACAGTTTACATTTAAAGTTATATGGATTATTAAAAAAATTACTTACCATATATTTCTGATGCATATGGAATTTACAACTACCAACTTGATGTGTCACCTCTTGACTCCTCAGATTCTATTGACCTAATTATGCTCTCCTATGAAAAGTATCCCTCAAATAGTATGAACATAATCCATCCCAAACTTTATATGAGATGCAATCCAGTCAGTGGGCACAGTAATACTGATCAAATTTAATGACTCTCACTTTCTACATGGTTGTCCCCCTCAGATTATGCAAAAACTGTTGGAAACACCCCCACATATAGATCTATCATACCTCCCAGATAGATTTCTACAGGCTATCATCAATAGGATACCATAATCCCAACCAATAAATAATAATATCAAATTATTAAGTAAATAAATTTCAAAATAACTATTATATATTTACATACCATCCAATGCTCAAACATATGTTACTAAACATCAATGGGAATCTGACACAATGTCACCTTTCTCCGAAAAAGTAATTCCACAATATAAAACATCCATTTCCAACAAATATATGAGAAAATCTATAAAAAATAAAGAAAATAATTAAATAATTAGTATATAAATAAATTAATTATAATTAATGAAAAAAAACTAAAATATAAAAGTAAACTTACCTATGCATGAGTGGGATTAAGTCAAGACGTGAAGATCACTTGAAGATAGGGTCAGGAATCATCAATATCGTATAACCACTACCCCTCGGATTCTTCAATGAATCTCTAAAAGTTTGAGGTTTAGATGATGCAACATCATGCTTATCACCATGTATATCAGCCTCCTCGAACTCAAAAAACAAATTTCAGTCCATCTAAAACACGAAATGATTGTTCTAAGAAAATATTTGAAAACAACTATTATATTTAGATGTTTATAATATATGATAATAACCATCATTTAACGATGTCAATCTTCATCTCCATACTCATCTTCAAATATGATGATATTGATATCTTCTTATTCCTCCTCAGTACCATCAATTTCCATATGAGTTTTTATTTCATCATATCATTACATTTCAAATTCATTGGTTACATCAATAACTACATCATCACCATCAACCCTTAACTATGGGATTTCATCATCGATATTCATGTCTCTTCATGGAAAATATGGTTTTGGAGTAGTCTCTTGAAAATTTTTAATTCCTTACACTTCAATAGAGACACATTCACTTAGAATAAATTAATCATTCCAAGATTTCATTTTTATTTTGCTCCACCAATCACTTAACTCTCTTGAAGGAGCACAATAATTTTCACAATATATTTGATGTGTCTGATGATCCAATAAAATTGGTTCATTTACTATAAGATGGATTTTATATTTAATATCAACGATTCCATGATGCGTATAAACGCACACACCTCTCTCAACATCCAAACACAGATATTTAAACATCATTGTGTAATTCTATCCCAGATAACAGAGTTCAATTATTTCGTTCATCATGCCAAAAAATTCAACTTCACATTCTCTATAATGAGATCCTCTCAATAAAAATCAAATATTCATTGGTTTTTTTTCCCAATATGCACGTGTATGAAATCTTAATCTATTAACCACATATGGATTATAATATTTAAACATTTTGGATGGTGGGTTACTCAATACACACAATCGATTATCAATTTTATCATCATGTTGAGATAAATAATTTTTTTTAAAATTATTATAAATATAACAAGTAATAAATTTATTTTATATGTTAAATAGTAAATTATTTATTTTACAAGTTTCTAAAAGCAGTAGAAAAAATTAACTTGCTAATGTTCTTCAAGAGTGGCTACTATAATTTGTGGAAACTCTTTCTTGATATTATTATCATATAATTTGAAAATTAAGTAATATTAATTTACTATAACAAATATTATATAATAAACAATCAGATCACTCACAGTACAAATAGTCTCATTTCTTCATAGTTGAAAAGAATATATGTATGAGCCCTATGATGTTAATCATTAGAAATCCATCATTCATGAACTCCAAAAGATCTAGGTTCAGGCTTATTTAAAACTAATAATTTATTATTCATTTTATCATTAATATTTCCATCATTATATCTCATGTAGTTTTGTTTTGATGGATATTCAGATTGAAAATAATTAGAGTAAAAAATAAATAAATTTCCTTCTACAAATAAGCATATGCAATTGATCCTTCAACAGATGATTTGTTACAAACCTTTATCTTTAATTTCTTCATTTATCTCTCGAATGGGTACATCTATATGAACTATACTGGACCTCCACATTTTTCTTCTTGTAGAAAATGTAAAATCAAATGTTCCATTGAATCAAATAAATTCACCAAAAATATTTTTTCTAGTTTACATAAAATTAAAACAACATCTTATTAGAGTCTACTTAGTGTATCATAGTTTGTTGTTACTACACAAATGCCTTGAAAAAAATATCATATTTCTATTAGCGCATCCATAATCATAGATTTCAGCAAACCTCTAAATCTAATTGGTCGAATTATTTCCATTATAACATGACATTCATGAATTTTTAATCTGGTAATATGACCTTTTCTAAAACATCTAGGAAAATCGGAAACATAACCATCTGTAAGCATCAAATATACAATCCACTAACAAAATAATAAACAATTTTCTTTAAAAACTGTATAATATTATTTTGACTTCATTAACATATTTGATTTTTCATTTTAATATAGTTCAAGTTTTAGTCTCATAAAAATTTGGTCAAGATATAATCATGCCTTTACATTATCTTTTTTCTTACCAAGTGTGTCCAAAATTATATAAAATATATTATTGAAATAGTTCTTCTCAATATGCATGAAATCCAATATGTAACAGACCAAAAAATCAAACCAATATGGCAGATTCCAAAAAATGATATGTTTATTCCAATTGTGTTCTTTCCCAAATTCGTCTATTTTTTCGGTTTATAGTATGTCCAAAGTTCCTGAGAGGTAATTAAGAGACAATGGATTTTAACTCAATACCTGAGATCATTTTTGGAGATTTATCTCTTTCAACAGTACCCTTTCTGAAATGATATATGCTCTTTTTTAAAGGATGATCGATAAGAAGAAATATTCAATGATCATATAAGAAACATGGTTTTCTTCCATTGATGAGCATAAATTCTTTTTTTCTCATATAGTACAAACATGATTTTGGACCATGTGTACTTCATTCATATAACATGACATATGACGAGAAGTCACTAATTTTACACATCAATGTATCTTTTATTAGGAATTTTTTTACAATAATATCATATTGTATTAACACCATTACACGCTAATAAATTTAACTCATCAAACAATGACATCAAATAAACATCAATATTGTTTTTCAGATGTCCTAGAATTAATATGGTAAAAAAGATATATAGATCATCCATCATCATTAAAAGAAGGTAAATTGTATAGAGTTATAAATATGGTAGAACAAGAATATTGATTGATATAAAATCCAAATGGATAGAAACCATAAATAGAAAGACTCAATCACACATTTTGAGATTCTGAATAAAAAGGCAGATACACTTGGTCAAAATATTTCCATGAATCACTATCAGTGGGATGGTTTAATACTTTACCAGTTGAAATATTGGTTTTTTGCCATGACATCAATGAATTTGTGTTCTAAGACAAAAATAAATGTTGAAATTTGGTTATAATCGAGAAATATATAAATCATTGTACAAAAATTAATCCAAACATCCCTAGTTGAGCCTTTTTGTACCTCGATTATCCCTATGTAGGACAACTAACTAAAGAATCATTTTTATTTTAATATAAGATGCAATCATTTGAATATGTGTGAATCTTATGATAACCAAGTCCCAAATTATTAACAAGGATCTTTCTCTCATAAAATTTTGTATGCAACACATTTCCTTCAAGTACAAATTCTTTAACCAAAGAGACTATCTAATTAAAAAATCTATTTGACATTCTGTTATCTAATTTAATAGCCATAAATTTATCAACAACTTCAAAAATTATTATCTTTCAACCAGAATATACGGCATCCTCATCAGACTTCAACAACTAATTACTAAAAATTATAACAATTTATTATAATTTATTAATATTAATTACAAATTATTAAAAATTATTGCAAATTATTACTAATTATTACTAATTATTACTAATTATTCCTATTTATTCCTAATTATTCCTAATTATTACTAATTATTGCCATTTATTCTTAATTATTACTAATTATTACTAATTATTCCTAATTATTGCTAATTATTACTAATTATTACTAATTATTCCTAATTATTCCCAATTATTACTAATTATTCCTAATTATTTTTAATTATTCCTAATTATTCTTAATTATTCCAAATTATTCTTTTTTATTCCTAATTATTTATAATTATCCCGAATTATTCTTAATTATTCCTAATTATTCCTAATTACTCCTAATTATTCCAAATTGTTCCTAATTATTACTAATTATTCCTAATTATTCTTAATTATTACTAATTATTCCCAATTATTTCTAATTATTATTAATCATACAAAATTTGTGCTAATTATTCCTATTTTTTCTAATTATTCCTATTTTTTCTAATTATTCCTAATTATTTATAATTATTCCTAATTATTCCGAATTATTCCTAATAATTCTTAATTATTACTAATTTTTGTTATTTATTACTAATTTTTATTTACTATTACTAATTTTTAATTATTAATTATTACTATTTTTTATTAATTATTACAATTTTTATTAATTATTACTATTTTTATTAATTATTACTATCATTATTAATTATAACTATTTTTATTAATTATTACTAATATTTATTAATTGAGGTGATGATAAGAAAAATAGTATTTACGCCAGGTCACGCCACAAATACTATCCTACCGACACTTTATTTGTGATGGGAGTGGATCCTCGTCCCAAATAACAGAAAACCAGGAAGAGTATTTGGGATGGGGGTTTAGCCCCTTGGCAAATACTCTTCCCGCACTATGGTGAACAGGGCATACCAAAGCTATTTCTGACAGGTCAAAATTCTCATCACAAATAGTCTATTTCAACCGACTATTTGCGATGGGGAATACTCCTGTCGCAAATAGAACGTCGTAAAAATATGAAATTCTCATAGTGATGGAAAAAGGCCAAGGACATGAACCATTTATAGTGGTGATGATGGAAAGAATTATAGAAACTAATTGTGAGCTTAATTTGCCTGAAACCTTCCCATATACCATTGATCAAATTACTATACTATAATTATCTTGTTTAAAAATTGCCTTATTTCGTAATGGATCAATAATCCTAGTGGTTTCAAAAGAATAAATATGTGGTCAAGAACCATCTATGTGAGTAACTCCAAAATTTCTAAAGCCATGTAAAATTCACTCAGTCCATACAAATGATTTGCATGAATACCTAGATAATATCAAAGATTTGTGTGAATGATCTCAAGGGGAAGTGGATATCATGGAATTGATTCGTATGTGAGGTACTAAGTCGTAGGTTTATTCCAACGATGTATACATCACATGGAATTGATTCTAACCTAGTGATGGCTATATTTGGTTATTCATATGCCAAGCCCCTAGATTTTAATTTAATTTCATGGATTCATGAATTATTCTCACATGGTTAGTGTAGTGATTAATCCTTATGTATGCACTACCTAGCATAATTAATCATATGTCGTATGAAGGAATTATCATTTATTCTCACATAACTTATTAACACCACATATGATTACCTTTAAAGCCTACAAAAACATAAGAAAAAATTTTAAAATATATGTTCATATTCCTTAAAAACAAAATAATTATAAAATATATTAAAATCACAATTTAGGTATTATTTACAATATAAACATTATTCACTTAATAAAACCAAAATTTATTTATTTAAAACAATATATTATATTATATATATTATTTAAAATAAAATATTTAATAAAAATATGATACATATATGGATTTATCATTTTCATTATTATAACTATCTTAAACTATGTTGTTTATTGAACGTTGAGATGAAATTACTATTATTGAACCTATTAAGACTTCTATATTATGTGATTGTATGTCTATAAGTGAAAAAATTTGAACTTAATATTTTTAATGCTAAAATTTTGAAACCTCCCTCTGAAATTTGGAAAAATATATAAAGGAAATGGAACATCCTAAAAAATATTATTAAAACACCAGTATGACTAATATAAATGATGTGAAAACTCTTAAAGAGCTATCCACTTTTAATTTTAATAATCAAACACCTATGTTTCAACATTCTAATTGGAATACAATCATTGAATTAAAACTTAGAATGCTTCAACTTCTGAAATATTTCATGATAGTAGAGTAGGATCCTCATATTTATATTTCATTCCATTTAATATACCATAAAGCCACATGGAGTTAATGAAGATCAAATTAAAATTATAGCCTTTCCTTTTATCTTGATAACTTCACAAAAACATAGATCCATTATATTCACCATGCATATATCACATGTTTAACCGATTTGTATGAATATTTTCTTTATAAATACTAATTATTCCCTAGTAAAACATCTATTAGTAAATCAATTGGGGAAATTAGAAAAAAAAATATGAAACTCATGAGAATTATTTGTAATGATTAAATAAATTGATATCCTCATGCCCTCATTATCAAATTCTTAGGAAAGTTCGCATTCAATACTTTTCTAAGAGTTGTTTTCTATAGAAAGGAAAATAATTAATTCTGATAGTGGTGAAGTACTTATTCAAAAAAAATCTTATATCCACTAGAGAACTCAATAATACTATGGTTTTGAACTCATAACAATTAACACTAGAGAGGGAAATCCAAGTCAAGGTTGTGAGTGAAAATCCAAGTGTTGAATCAAATAAATTGAAAAAATAATGGATTAATGGAATAATAACTTTGATTAGATTGGTTTTTATAAAAGTTTCATCTCATCCTAGTCCATTGGTCAATCCATTATTGAGTCATTCATCATATTTTGAATCATTTATTTCTAAATCCCAATGTTAATTCATCCCTTTGTTATATTGTAAATTATAAATTCAATCTCAATCACCATTCTGACTACCATTCAATCCATCTTTCCAACAACCACTTTAACTTTTATCCCATAATTTCTATGTGATGTGTGTTCATAAAGTAACCACCTAATTGATTGTTATTCCATTTGAAAACCCCACTAGATAAGTTCTTTGAAAATCAAAAAGTTAATATTTTTATGATGTAAAAAACAATTCTTTTAACAATTGATGTTATTTATTATTCCATTATTATAAAAATTATACACTTCCATAGGTTATCCCAAAATGGATTTAAATTAAGAAAGGTGTCTCGATATGTTCATTTATGGAGGAAATGTTTACTATGACCGCTTATTGTTAATATCAATTATGGGATTTCTAATGTTATATTTAAATATTATTAATATTTTCATAAATATAATTTTTTATATTAAATGTATTATTAAATTCAACCATGTTAGGAGGATGTGAAAAATAAAACATGTTGTTCATGGATGTAGTGGTCCTCATGTATGCATGATGATATCATTATTTTTTGAATTATTTTAGAGGAAGGCATAAAATGGATGTTACATTTTTATAACAATATTACAAAATTTTCATAATTTTGATGTTATCATAAATTCATGGATAGAATATTTGATAGGGTGAAAGAAGAAAAGAAGTAAGAGAACTCAGTTGAGATAATTACCTCTCCTTATAGGTGTTCTCCCTTGGGTAACACATTAAGGAACCATAGATTGGTCCTTTAGAAAAAAAAAGTCATCTAAAACATGGGTATAAGGTTTAGGAGTTACTATAGTAGAGTTTTAGTACAGCTAAGTCTTTTAATTGGTGGGGAAGTGTAGTGAAAGTGATCCCCTTTTATAAATGAGAAAAATGACACTTTTATAAATAATTCCTAATTTTTAAATGATGGAATGACACTATTCATATTTCAATGACCCAAAATTTGTAAATATTAAATTTTTGGGAGTTATAAAATCAATAAAACCCCTAATAATCACTTTTACACATGTTTTAAACTTGTTTCAAGTCTTTTACCACTATTTTTTCACATTTTACCGTTTTATCTTTTACCCTGGTAACTTGTTTTTACACAAGTAATTTATATTTATTAAAAATTATAATTTAACCATTCTAACATAATTTTAATTTTATAAACCTAAATTTGTGATCTATATAATCTAATTAAATTTATAAATAAGTTAAATTATCCATTAAATTAAAATATTAAATATATAGAAAAATTATATTTTTTAAATGTGGTTTTACCATTAAGTGTTCTTAATATTATATAACATTAATTAATAATTAAATGAGTTGTAATGATTTTTTTATATGTGTAAACATCATATAAAATTCATTGAATAAAATATAACAATTTAATTTATTAAATAAAAGTCATACAACATTAATAAAACAATTCTTTTAAAAAAACCCTAAACCATTATCATAGTCATTAACATTAATATTAGTAGACAAAATTTTATACCTTAAAAATGAAATTGACCTTATTACATAATATGAACAAATTAATATGAAATATTAAACCCAGTTTTTTTATTTATCTTCTATAAGTGATGGAAATTAATTTTTAATATAAGCGAATAAAAAATATTTTTTGAGTAAAATATTACTTAAGACTCGAAAATGTTAAGCATGAGTTTTATAAATTCAATATAGAGTTTTTGAATGAAAAATTTTAGTATCTAAATGAATTTTTTAACAATCGTTTTTCCCATTTATCGTGTGATACCTCATGATAAAGTTAAAAACATTATAGTATTAATAAAAATGGTATTTTTTCACTATTCTGCTAAAGATCAAATATTTTCAAAAAACATAAAAAATTCATTATAAGAAAATTTTGGAATGATGAATCTCAAAAATAAGCCCATTTTCCAAATTATAATTCTAAAATTTTTGAATTTATTTTTATATATAAACATAAAAATATAATGAAATTTTTTTCATTGGAAAATAAATTTTTATAATATTAACTATTTTTTATTATTTCCTATCATTTACTAATAAAATTGTTGTTTATGTATTATTCATACCAAAAATTTATTTTATTGATAATATATTAAGTATCAAAAAATAAATCATGTAAAAAAACCAATATTTATAAAGGTTTTATTTTAAATCATAAATAAATCTTATGAGTTATTTTACAGCACAAATTGAATTGTATGAATGTCTTAATTCTAATTATGACTTATTTTTATTTCTATATATATTTCATGATTTAATTACCTTTTTTAGCTTAAAATTATATGGATACATTTGAATTATTATATATTTTTCTTTAGTTCGCTGTAGTTTTATTTTTCAAGTGAATCAAGTTATCGAACACATTAGGTTTTGAAGAAAAATGTAATTTAAAATAATAGGGTGTTACATTCTATCCCATTAAATAAATTGTTTCCCCAAAATTATAATTATCACTTACTAGTAGTATTAGTTTATGGTAGGTAAAATATTTTCATTTCTCAAGAAATAATTGTAAATTACGTTTCCACCTTAATATCTTAGGTATGACTAAGAAATACATTTTTTCCCTCACAATTTCGACTAATTTCTTCATCGTTCTTTTGTAACTATTTCTTTATGACCACTTTTTCCAAACATGAATCATCTTATAGCTCTTTGAGAAATTCATTTAGGTGATTCTTCTAAACATTTTCAGATGTAGGAAATTGATTATTCTTTTATTCGTCATCTTTTTTACCTAGACATTCATTATATGCTTTCCTTTAATTCTTTAGGGTGTTTGAGAATTATACTATTTCTATATTGTTAATAATAATTTTTGATAGCTGGTTTGAAATCATCATATGATTCCTTACTCTATTTATTGTCTCATTTGGGTTCTCATTAGGATCATCACTGAATACCTTAGATTAATTGACCATAACCTTATCTAGGTTATAAAAATAGAAATATGGATACTTTTCACTAGAATCTATACAATGACATGACATTCCAATTCTAATGGTGAGGTCTATTGGGAGTTGATAAAATAGTGTTATAATAATAAATTAATAAAATTTACTATATCTCACATATTTTTTTTAATCAAGATAATGTGGTAATGATCAATTTTAATTATTATAGAAAATTAAAACTACATTAACCATGATTTCCATATCATATCGACGATATAAAGACAACTTGATAATTAGAAGTAGCTTCTATGAGTGATATAAGCACATGCACATTGTACTATACAAAGAGAAGAAACATTACATGCTAGTGTCCCTAGTTCCTGAAGATCACTCTATCTACTTGAAACACTTTGATGATTTTCAATATTTCTATGGTTTTATGTTACTATATATGTCTAATAAACTATAAAAGTTTCAAGAAGACAAGGATTCATATATAATGCTCACCCTTTTCTATAATCTTTGTCAAGAGAGTGAAAGATAGAATCAATTTAATATCTCAAAAGAACTATTTACTATAATGATTAGAGATAATGTTCCAATTGGGCCTCATGTATTCAAGATAATTGTTTAAAGTGAGAATCTTGAGATTCTAGAATTTAATCTGCCCAATGAACGATGCATAGATCACGTACTCACCTCACTCTCTCAGTGATTCTCTAATTTCATTATGAATTTTAATATGAACAACATTGATAAGTCTCTCCCAAATCTATTTACTCTCATTCACCTGGTAGATAAGGGCATGAGGTATGAAAAAAATTCTATACTTGTAGTGAAAAATAGTAAAGGCTAGATGAAGTACTCCAAGATTGACGTCAAGTCTAAAGATTCTTCACACCACTCTTCTAAGAAGAGAAAGATCAAGAGGAAAAACAAGGGAGAAGGATTTTATTTGTATCTATTATTTCAGATAATTATTTGTCAAATAAATCTGATAGCAGTTGAAAATTTTATATCTAGATTACTTTTCAGTCTCTTTTGAGCTAAGACACAAGGTATACTAACTAACTTAATAAAATGTTTTAGAAAAATAATTCTTTATAAATTAAGGTATTCCAAGAATATTATAGAGTTAGATCATAATGACCAAATGAAATATTATATATATACGCTGAATGTAAATTCTTATACTCTATGTTATTCCTTTCATATATTTTAGGGTTTCTCGATAAAGAAATGAATATACTTGGTAAAAGATACAGGATCCTCTAGGAGGGTTTATTGTACTATATCTAAACCAAGTAATCATTGATCATTTACAAGTATAGTGAAGGTACTCCAAGATCACATTACCTTTTTTATTGTGTGATTATCATGAACTATTGTCAGGAATAATTTTTTATTTTAATAAATCTTTGAAAGCAGTAAGGTCTGAACAAGATTATTTCCCAAAGATGATGTGTGGGTCGGAATTTTCACTATTCTAATCACTTTTAAATATTTATTTTTTTATATTAAATTTAATAAAATTCTAGAATGTTTTTGTTGTTTGTTTTGTTTTTGATGTATGTATTTTAAAAGAATGTAGTATAAAATACACAATGGGTGAAGGGGGTTTGGATCTGGAGTTGATAACACTAATTCTTCATTATCCTCTTTAATTCTCATCTAAATATCATTTCAATATCATTATTTGATTTATATCCTCTATATATTTTGTGGTTTTGTAAATGCATATAATAAATATCCCCCATGTATCCAGTTCCACCTCCTCTACAGTGAAGAGGCAATTAACATACTCAATCTAGGAATTCACTATCTCAATACCCAACTCCATCATATTTTGTTTATCCCACAATCCAATGTTCTCTATTATTATACACATATTTTGAGAAGGGGTAAAATTTGTATTGATATATTTGAGGATGTAGTATCTATTTGAAAATAGAAGATGAATATCATAAATTTATGTCTTCCTAATGGGATGCCACATCATGGTTGGAAAATCCATAAAAAATAATTAAAGAATAAAGTGCATGTGTGATCTCCCACAAGGTCCTTTCCCTCAGGTTAGTTATCAAAATATATGGATTTTAAAATATCACTTAATGAAACTAAGGTTAAATGAATCATGATGAAATTGGGGAAGGGAAGAAAACACACAATTAAAAGTATAATAATTTCTATTAAAATATGGAAATAAATTATCATAGAAAAAATAAATTTCTGATCACAATATGATAAATACTTATAAGTGGGGAAAATTAAAAATATTTATAAGAATCCATGTAGTGATATTATTTTTTTATCATATTTAGTATAGTGATCTGAGTCTCAGAAAGTTGATTCTCAAGCAGGATGAGTGTCATGTGTCACAGCCGATGGTTGAGATCAGAATTACTCAAACCCTCTTATTGAAAAACTTCTTCCCATTATCGCATCCATGCACCTTTAATAAAATTGAGAGAATAATTTTTTAGTGTTTTTCAACCCTAGTAGAAATAATTTATAATTTTCTAGCAGATGAGTCTGCTACTTGTAGGTGAAGTGAAAAAAATCCGAATGTTCTGGATTTATGAATTTTGTATGCTATAAATTGGGATATAAAATTTGGGCCTTGGAAGTATGATCCAAATTTGGGCTCAGAATTTTGTAAATAATGTTCGTATCCATCGATCCATATTCTTCACACATGGGAATAGGTCAAGATGATCACCTTCATTTTTGATAGATCACTTATCTCATTGTAGCTCTTTAACCATGATCCAACTTCAACATGCAGGTATAGCCTGGTAAAAATTCACTACGGAATATTGATGAGAATTATGAATGAACTATCTTTTGGAATCACATTAGTAATGATAGAGAAGGATACATGGTCTCATAAAATTCAAAATACCTACACAAGAGCAAGAAATGAAATGATGGATTTCAAAAAAAATTATTAATCTTCTATTCCTTCTCTTCTTTTTTAAATTTTAATTCAAAAATTATATGTATATATATATATAATTTTAAATATTTTTTTTCTGTATTTTATTTTTTAAATTATTTTTGATATTTGGAGTAAGATCCCTACAATTGGTTATTCTATAGTCTTGGTGGTATGACATATTCTTTATTTTGATTTGTTCTTATCCATTAGAGGGAATCAATATAATTTGGTTTCATAAATCATCCAAAGGTGAAGACATGAATTTTCTGGATTTTATTGCAATCGGTGAAGCTTGAAGGTCATGGTTATCTCCTCGTGTGTTCAAGGGTTCTTCAATAAATGTCAGTTCTGGGTTGGTTAGTCTAAAACTTCATGACTAAATTTGATAGGGAGCTTCAAAGATCAAACATTTGTAGATTTGGTCTTCTTCAAAAAAAAATAACTAGCATCATGGTGGTGGGTAACTTCATACTCAATGAGAATAGGTTACACTCACTATTATTCTTTGTGGTTTCATGGTTTGGTGGCACCCATATTCATTGAATGTGGTGGTGTGGAGATCGTCATTGTCTTCTTCACACCTAATGGCAAGTGAGGTCAAGGGGATGACGTGTATCTTCAGATATGGACCAGTGGTGAGCTTCATCTTCATCCAATTATAGAGAATCCAGGCACAGCTATGGTTTCATGAATATTGTAATTTCAAAAATGAAGTGTATGTAATCTAAAAATTTTCTAAAAGTAGTAAAAATTAATTTTAAATTATGAACATAAAGTGTTCCTAGTTCTTATTTTAGAAAAATATAGTTTTCCCAGAAATGTTTATTTTTATTTTAAATGGTTTTTATTTTATTTTTAATGAATATAAAAAAATTAAATGTGCATGAAAATATATTATAATAATTTATTTAATCTTATTCATACCCTCCATTCTAACAACTATGTGATATTTATCACATTGAATAATGATATTTTAACAATATGTCAATTTTCATTAAAACTCAGTGTTGGATGAAATACAATCTAAACTCAATGTTAAATATAATTTATTCTAAAATCATTTTTACGTGTAATGAATGCTATTAGAGATATTTATTTTATTTTAAAATAAATATATCATAAAGTATTATGGTGTTATATTTAATTCTAAGATTTGTGTTGCATGTCTCATATTCTATTGAATATAATGTACTAATTTAAAGATTTTGGGGTGTTACATAGAAAATCAATTACTATTTTTTTCTTTCCAAATCAGCCACTATGTATATGAATGATTCTTCTTCCAATGCCTTTCCTCTATGAATACCATATTTTTCATTTCTTTCTTTGAAGGGTATTCACCTAGATGCCCATACATGGATCTATTTGGGAAAATTATTGACTTAACCACATATTATTACACTATACGATGTTAGTTTGAGGGATTTTTACATTAAAATATATTTTGTTTATTGATTGGGTAATTATTAAAAATCCATATACTTTTTATTTCAATATATATGTTTATTGATTACTATGTAATTTTTGTTATGTATTGGCTATTTTATTTTTTTATTTCATATGGTGAATATATTATACATAATTAGTAATGGTTGGATCCCACAATAACAATTTCATATTGTAGGGTCTTGAAAAATCAGCAATGGAAAATAGGAATCCCCTTCATTTGAAAGAGGATTTCACCCAAAAAAATTGGGCGAAAGAAGGAGGCCAATACTCAAAATTGGTAAAGGGACAACTGGTCCGCGAACAGGTCCAGGTGGTTTGCGGCCGGTCCAGCGAGCCGCCCCTTTTGCGGACCAACCTCGTTCGCAAAATGGAGGCAGAGACCCTTCGTGGGTGCAAAAGCCGAATGAGCGTCGGGCCGGTTCCTCGCCACGAACCGCCCCAACTGCAGAGCACACCAATTATGCCCAGACCGCATGCGCCATCGTTCGCGGAACGGAGGCGGAGTCCCTTTGTGGTCGCCAACACCGCTTTCGTTCATGGTGGAGGCGCACCTAATGTCCCGCGAGTTGCGGATTGACCAAGTCATTCGTAAACCGGGTTTTGGGTCATGGGCCCCCACACAAGGTTCTGCATGGCCACAGATACACCCTTTCCCCTTCTCTATAAAGGGACATCAAGAGGGAGAAGAAAGGGATCTGCAGTCAGATCGAGTGGATTTGGGTGGAAGGTTTCTAAAGAAAGGATTCTAGAAGAAGCTTAAGGTTTTGTGAATAGCAGCTTTCCCATTCGAGAACCAGAGCAGGTATAAATCTGGGAGCAAATTAATAAATAACTAAATAAACACATAATAAATTGGTAAACCGCGAACTTAAAACACAAACCACGAGCCATTCCCCCTCCGCGGATGTACTCCCCGCGAACCATGGAATTTATGCCCCTTCATCGAACCAACACACCGCGTAGCACCCTCCTACGCGGGAGAATCCCTGAACGATGAACCTCCGACAGGTGATGCCCCCGGCCGCCGCTGATCGCGTGGACTTCAATGCGTACCAACCCGGTACGCAGGCTAAACCCGGAGTCGCGTGCCACCCTGGTACGCGGGATTCCAATCAGTCTGCGAACTACCCTAGTCCGCAGACGACCTCTCTAGCCGAGTATCACCCTCCTATGAGAAGGGCGCTGCTCCTCATGCAGCCATGCGGTCCACCAATCCCTTTGGTGTTCCCATTCCCTGAGCTAGATAAAACCCTTCCGACTCGATCTTATCCTTTGCAACCCCATCATCGACCTATTCATCGGCCACAAGCCAAGGCCTCTACCGAAGCCACTGAACCCATATGATGAAACCTTCAGGCGCATCAGTGTGCCACCTTGTGTTCACATACCCATGGTAGTTGAGGGCGAAGGGGTCGCCCCGGCCCTTGAGGGGGTTCTCGAGTCACTCTTGGGTCCACATACCCATGGTAGTGCAGGGTCCACGCCCGGGAGACCCATATCCGCCGCTCCACATGCTGGGACTGCAGCACTTCTCCCCTCTCCCGGGAGCGACGGGATACACATCCATAGGATGTCCCCAGCCACCTCCGTACTTCCCCACGGCCACGGCCAAAGAGGGGTGTAGGGGAAGGAGGAGGGTTGTCTCCATTCTTTTTCAGAGCCAAATCCTCCTATCTTCTTCCTTCTCGTGTCCCTCCCCCGCTAGGCTTTATCACTATGGGCATCCATCTTAGAGTAAGCCCCGACTTTCTGGGCAACTTCACGCGTAAGCCCCACTACACTTCCCACGGACGCACCATTCGCAACGTGACCATCTGGACTCTTCTGCCTCTTGTTTCTCACACCGAGCGTGACTCACATGGGCTTAGAGCAATCATCGACCCTAACATCCTCTCTTGGGCCTCCTCAGAGTGTAATCCCCAATGCCCATTCTGAACTACGTGGACTTTGATACATGCCTCCTAGGAAGGGTATGTATGAAGCCTCCCTGAGGTTCAAGCCCAACACCCATCGATCCCCAACCACTCCATGTCAGTTCACGTTCTCCCCGCATGGCGTTAAATTGCATATTTCAACACGAACTATGTGGACTTTGATCCATGTCCCCTAGGCAGGGTACGTAGGAATCCTCCCTGAGGTTCAAGTCCAATCATTATCAGACCCCCAAGTACACATTAATTTCGGCCCTCCGACATCCCGTACTGAACTACGTGGATTCTGATTCTGCTCACAAGGATACGTAGGAAGCCCATCTCCCGGGTTCGATCCAAACCATTGTCTGTCCCCCTTGGATGGCAATGAAATCCAAAGTACCCGGTTATGAGGCTTCAAACCAGCATCATCTCAATGAGTTCAAACTTCTCAGAGCCATCAACCCAATGAGGGATGGTAAACCTCGGGCCTAAATGACTCCACATCCCTTCATCCAGCTGGTCGTTGTCAACCAAGAGTAATCCGTGGAGACTATGCTTGGGGATAAACAAAAGATTCGCGAATAGATGAACATGTATTAAATCTATAAGAGAGTCCCAGAACAGGCAATAACTTCCCCCCAAAAAGGGTTTAATGATCCCGACTTCCCATCCTGTCAACCAATGCGGTTTCTCAAGTATCGCTGGCTAAAACACCCAGCGAACGCCTGCCTTTAGAAAGCAGGTCCGCGTGCCATCGGATACGGAGCCGGTTGGGTACGTTTTGAAAAAAATGATTCGAAAAAAAAATGGTGAACCTGACATGAATCTTTAACCAAGAATGACAGATTCAAACTAATCCCACTTTGTGGCCCTTTATATTCATAAGGACGGCCAAGCAAGGCCATTAATTATGCATGGGATTATGAGATGCTGCTTTGACGAGTTTGCTGTTTTTATTTGTCAAAATATTTTATAGGTACTAAGCAGAACTCCCTTCGATCCAATGGCCTCACGAAGAAACTCACAGACATGTGCTTCCAACAGTGCCACAACTGGGTATCCTCACCAATGGAGGACCCTGTCGCCCACCCAGCATCTTCAACGCTGGGTCTCAGACGCACTGATCCGAGAGTACCACTCGAGCGGTACTCTCCCCACGGTGGAGGTGGCCATGCACGTCCTCCAGTCCGCCAAGGCCCACCGGCCGCCCACCCAGTAGCAGCTGCGAGGGTAGATCCAGACGACCCCAGTTGCCGTCTCAAACCGTTTTGGGAGTCTCTCCCCGGTACGAGATAACGCGTACCTCCTTTATCTTAGGGAGGCGGATGAAGTCGATGTCGAGGACTCCATCCCCACCGAATGGGGGTTCCACACTGAGGCCCCCGCCAGAAGACGTCGCCGCGGTTACGTCACGACCCAGTATCCCCCCACTAGGCAGGATGTCCCCCCGAGGATCCAGGCCCACGATCCCTGAGCTATAGCCCCACGGACCGCCCGACGAGGGCGGAAGACGTACAACCAGGGACTGGTCATCACCCTGGTCCTTGAAGAGGAGCTCTGCCACCCAGTCGCAGAGACGCATCGCGGGCTGGCACATACACCTTCCCACTCCTCCAAATCCCACCATCCAGACATGGCAGCATCGCACGATCTGGTGCGCATCCCTGCCGAGATCCATCAAGCTCGTCCCTCACAAAGGACGGCACCTACCCAGTAGGCACCTCTCCCTGCCCAGGGTCGTGAAGCCCGCCAACCAAACATGGTGGAGACCCAGCGCCTACATGGCCAGCTCCCTGTGGATGCAAGTAAAGCCTGCCACCCCGAAGTGGCAGAAACCGGAGAGATAAGCCTGCGTATCCCGGCATAGGGGTAGACTCTTTCACCTGCCTCAACATAGGAGAATAGTCAGTAACCACGAAACCCTGGAGGACCGGAGCAGGATATTAATACTCTGATATTGGAATGGGCCTTCATACCCATTCTAGCCAGAGATGTCTCTCAACATATCCTAAAAATGATGGAGGGGCAGGTATCGATCCCAGATCATATCTTGCAGACTTTCCAGAATGTAATTACTTCGGCGGAAAAAGAAAGGACTCGGGCCCATGATCCCGTCTCCCCAATTGAGGCGACTCATCTAAGAGACAAGTTAGACACGTCGAAGCAGATCTGCATCCCTGCTTCCGCCCAGGAGGGTCGCCAACCATATTCCGTGAAGCAAAGGCAACTGGATCAAGCAGCTTCACTCGTTCCAACTGGGGGACACTCGTCCATCACGGTGGATTCTCCAGAGTAGGAATATATCCCTACTAAAAGTCAAGATGTTCGTTGGCATATCCTGGAAGCATCATGGGACCCAATTTGAAAGGGACCCAAAGGTGAAGGCCATTATCAACAGCAGATGGTCCCCGCTGCCCACAAGAAGGTGCCCTGAATGCGTCGAAGGCAGCCGGAAAATAAAGACCGAGTTCATGACTCCACTCTACTGGAAGTTGGGGTTCCCAACACTGCTATGCACGAAACAAAGGCTCATAACCCTACCCGACCATTACCATATTATTGGAGTGGCAGTAGCAGTTACGAAGGTCCTCCCCGCAATGTCGCTACCAGCAGTTCTGATGGTCCTCCCCACAGCACTCGTGGGGGCCTCTTCCATGGGCATACAACGATCAATCACGAGATATCCTATTTTGATGTGAGTCCTGGAAACCCTCCATGTGACCAGAAGATCAAGCTGTAAGAAGGCCCTCCACTTGTTGCGGTCCACCCTGAAGTTCCTCCCTGGGGTATTCACTTCAAACACTCTCCATGCAGTGGGACCACAGATTATGATAGTAGTCCTCTCTATCATAGTCGCTACTGTGGAGGACCTCCCCACAGTGACGTCTCATCACGACAAGAAGGCCCTCCCCTTGTTTTGGCCTTCCCCGAAGGTCCTCCCCGGAGGTTACATTGCAACAGTATTCCACACAACCAGGCATCAGATCACTATTGTAGTCATCGCCACTCTGATAACGGAGGTCCTCCCCGTAGAGATGTCGAGCAACGAGAATGCCCTCCCCTTGTTGTGGTGCATCCTAAAGGCCCTCCCCAGGGTGTGCCCCACAGAAATTCTCCCTGCGGCAGCTGTGATGGTAGTCCTCGCCATTGCAGCAGCTGTGGTGGTAGTCCTCGCCACCACGGCCGCCATTGCAAAGGTCCTCCCCGCAATGGCCCCAAGAAACAAGAAGGTACTCCCCTTGTTGCAGTGTGTCTTGAAGGTCCTCCCTAGGACACACATCGAATGTCAGACCATGATGCTCATCCTCACCATGATGGCAGTTGATGCGGAGGCCCTCCCTGTAATAGTGCTACGCAGGCAGAAGGTCCTCCCCTTGTTGAGATATGCCTTGGAGGTCCTCCCCAGGGTATGGACTGCAAAAGTACTCTATGCAGTAAGGCATCAAGAAACAATGGTAGTCCTCACCATTGGAACTGCCATTGTGAAGGCCCTCCCTGCAGTGATGTATCATATCGACAGGAAGGTCCTACCACTGTCAAATCAAGCACAGGAAAGTCCACATATGCTGAGGCACTCAAAAGGATAGGATCAAGCATGTCAGATTCCCAGTCTGTCGCCAGCGGCACCCTCGTTCATTTGGGAGACGGACTGGGGCCACGTTCATCCTCTGAACCACCTCGGAACCACCCACATGATAATTCAGTGCATGTCAGTCCCACTGCCCCCAACCATGCTATTAGTGAATCTTTAGTTGGGCCGACTAGGTGGATGAATCACTAGTAGAGGAGTATGCCAACATCTTGCACCTGAGGAAACGACTGGACAGAGATGATGTACCAGTTTTGCTTTGGCCCATGGCCACCTCTCAATTCGACATCTGTAGAAGGTTGTCAGCATAATGCATCCAAAATGTCCGCTCCAACATATGGAAAACCCTCCAACGACCGAAATCAATCTTCCTACCATATGATGGGTATGTAGACCATTTCCAGGTGATATAAGACCTCCTGCGTCGCATCGACCTGGAAGCTCTTCCTCCGGCTCGGCAGCCACGATTTGAGAGGCGAAAAGGAAACCCTGAGTTAGCCTGCCTCCGTGCTCTGCACCAACTGCATCGGCTCATCGGTGACACCCTGATGGGAGTCCATATCAAAGGATGGGGAGAACATGGAGCTCTGCATTTCACTCCACTCCCCACCCAGAAGAACCTATTCGGTATAGTGCCTTGCAACGCTATCATGTCAAGATAGCAATCGAGTGGGTCCCCTGTTCAGGAAAGGCGACAACCCCAACCGAGACAGGCCTTGAGTAAGTCCCAGAAGCGCCAGGCCTGATGGGAACAAGCCATTCACGAACTTCTGAAACACGCCACTGAAAGCATACGATAGGTATCACACCTAAGGGAGGCCAATCAGTAGTCACTACTTGCCTCCCCAGAGGGGATTGAACCACATGTGAACTCAGCATCAGATCTGGTTCACCCTCAAATGGGGGAGCATGAGATTAGGCAGGTAGCGATAGTAGCAGCCACTGCCGCAATACAGGGTCAACACTAGCCTGCAGGGCTATGGGCATTTTTAACCACAAATGCCCCCATAAGACCAATAAAAACAAGAAGAGACTAAATGTCCAAGGAACAGAGCCAACCCTGACCCTCAGGGATGGGTGCATTTTTACCACTTCAACAAAAACCTCCCTCACGAGAATCGGTGTTCTCTCATCTGGGGAGGATAGTCAGAAGAGGAGGCTCCCACCCTATCTCATCCTTTGAATCACCATCCCCACCAAGATGGAGGTGTACTGTAAGGTCGCATCAATGAACTCTCGGCATCACCCTTCATCAAAGGAACCGAAAACAATCCCGGGATATGAGTTGGAAGACCAGTAAATGTGGTAGATCCTCTCCCTATTTGGGGGATGACGTCCCCTCCACCCCATGGTATGCATTCATCAATGCCATAGAGGTTAACCCCATGGGTAACATTGACGATGATGCAAATCCGAAAAAATTGGGAGACGACGGTTCCGTTCAGGCTGTGACACATGATGAACCGCCAGGTGTGCACACCCGGAACCAGAGGGCCTCCCTAAACATGGTCTCCCCTCCAGCTTACCCTCCTCTAATTCCCTTGTGATCTTCCAATAAGGATAATAACAAAGGGAAGGTTACCCCCAACCCTCCTCCTCTCGAAAAAAATGATCCTCTTACGCTCGAAGATAGGTTCGCTCGGTAGGAAGAAGAGATGAAAGAAATAAGGCAGCTTAACATGGAGTTACTCCAGAGGAGCCATCTTAGAGAAAACACTTCCCAAGAAGATTCATACCATGAACTTCCAGAAAATGTACCTCAAAGGCCAAGGTTTTCCCTGGAAAATGAAGCACGGTCAGGGCCCCTGCCCAATGTGGCACCTGGCCCATCCAACTACTTGAATGTGGACTCGGATGAATACCAGGACTTCCCTCCACTCAGGAAGCAACTAGTGAGAGTACGTCTGAACCCTCCAAGGGCATCACAGATAGTGTATGCACCCCTGGTGTCGGCTGAGCCAGGTCCGCATGCAATGCCCAGGGCTTCACTTTCCCAAGACGAGGCCCAATAGGATGTAAACCAGGGTCTATCCAACACCATCGAGGCACTGACAGATCGATTAGAAGCGATGGAAGGTTGACGCGCTCCGGTACAGCCAAAGAGAAAGCCCTACCCAGATTGGGTGAGAAATACCCCTCCTCAACCCAATTTTGGGAGACCGGTATTCCCAATTTTCAATGGATCATGTGACCCGGAACAGCATTTGACGCACTACGCGTCTTAATGCGACACTATGATGGGGACTCTAGGGCAACAAGAAGCAGTGAAACTCCGATGCTTCATGCAGACCTTGCAAGGATCTGCTTTCTTCTAGTATACGATTCTACTAGCCAAATAAATAAAAAGTTGGGAAGACCTCTGGTAACAGTTCATGTTCCACTTCAGTTCGACGCTTCCCAAAACAATGGTCAGCATCCTCATGAATTGCAAATAGAGGGAGAACGATAAGGTCTCAGAAATCATCGCCAGATGGAAGGGGCTGACCTACTCTCTGAACAGGCCGAGGCCTCAGGATGAGATGCTTTCTATATGCATCGATAACTTCCAAGATGTGCTGCAGACACTGCTCATACTGGTGGAGTGAACTACGGGCTTCCGCCAACTCTCTGCCATTGCCCATAGAATTGAAGACTCCGTACAGCGGACTAATCTAAAGTCTCGAATAGCCTCACAGGCTCCCGCAAAGAGAGAATTTAGAGCTGAAGCGTCCTCTGTCACGCTCAAGCCAGCCCCTATTCCGGCTCCACATCCTATGCCTCGGAAAAATCTTCAAGGGCCCCCTGTATATCAGCGGTCGCCTCCGCCCAAGCAGAATGATCAAAGAGGATTCGGGCCAAACCAGTTTGAGGAACGAAGACGCAAAGTGTACTCGTTCTGAGAGGACCTGGTCCATGGCTACTTCATCGCCACCATGAATTACAATCTACTTCGCCTCCCGGATCCAAGGAAGCACGATGAAGTCGGCCGCAATGACAGGCTAGACTACTGCCCCTACCACCGAATGCTGGGGAACAATATTCAAGAGTGCTTCATCTTCAAGGACCTCCTTCAAAGGGTGGTACACTCTTGTCGATTCGGGACCACCCCCATCCCAAGTGACGTATATTTACATTATCGACTCTGACAAAGGGGATGGGTGGCAGGAAGTCACCAGCAAGAATGGGATGAAATTTGATGACTGGATGACTCAAAAGACTGTCAACCGAGCCCAGGGCATACTCCGAGCTCAACTATAGCAGTCAGTGTTGCCGCCAGCAGCCCCTAATGCCGCGCAGCCAATGACATCGGCCTCATAACTCTCCATGATCTGGTCATCCGGGAATAATCAAAAGGGGAGGAAATAAGCGCAAGAGGAGCAGTCCATAGCAAGGTCGAAGTTAGAAATGCCACTTTCGGATTTTATGCCCACAGGCTTGGCGCCACGGGCACCGACCCACCAAACGGCACCATCAGGGGAAGCCGACCAGGTTGACCTGTCAGAGGATGAGGAACTAATCTTTGGTTCTGTCAATGTCATACATCTAATGGAATCATTTCCCAACGAAGGTTATGTTTACAAACCTGAGTTCCCAACACAGGGAGATGGGAGGAGGAATCACAGAGGCAGAGGATACCAGCGGAGGCGTGGTCGCGGCCGAAACCAACCCTATGGTTTTATCCTGACCAAAACCATTAGAATCGCGAAAACCCGTGGGAGAGCCCTTCAGTGCACTCAGCAAGAAAGGGAATATCCTTCCACCTCCATGAGCAGACGATCTGGCCCCATCATCCTGTGGTACCCATCAAAGGAGGAACAAGATTCTAGCCACCTAGTGCACCCAAACAGGTCAGCCGGACCTAGCCCCTAGAATGCGGGAACACCGTCAACGTCTACGGCCGGTCCCTCCTCATCACACGCTCCTGCTCCCAAAGTGCCTTCTAAAACTCCCCCATAAATGGAGAAGCGTCAGCCGCTGGAGTAGAAATATGATATCCTTAAGCAGCTGGCATTCGTACCAGCCAAACTGTCAATCCTGGATGCCCTGAATCTATCCGCAGATCTTAGGGAGATGCTTATAGAATCCTTGCTCAGCCCCTATGAGTTTCAAGATGAGGTAGCCGCCACTGAGATTTACCAGATGGAGACTGGCCCTGCTGAATGCAACGCAGTGATTTCCTTCACCGATCAGGATGAAAACGCCATCATGCAAGGACACGTCAAACCACTATATGTTTCTGGTACACTAGATGATGTTGAGATTCGGAAAGTCTTTATTGACAATGGCTCTGGAGTTAACCTCCTTCCCTTACAGACACTTCGTAAGTTGGGCTACGGTGAGGATGATCTAAGACCCTTAGCTACAACTCTATTGGGTTACGACAAGAGTGAACAGAAGGTAATGGGGAAACTCAAATTAAAAACCCACTTTGTCGATCTTGTAGCCTACTCAGAATTCCTGGTGGTCCGGCAGAACACAGCATTCAATGCCCTGCTGGGAAGGTCATGGCTCCATAGGCACATGGCCATTCCTTCATCCTACCACCAGTGTATTAATTATTCTGTCAATGGACAGTGTGGGACATTGCATGCTGACAAGGCCCCTTTAGAGCTCTCCGAGTCACACTACGTTGACTCTGGGTTTTATGATCAAAAGAGGAAAAGGCCCTCGGTCGACGGTGTCGACTGGATACCCGCTCCAAACGGGATGGAAATGATTCCTGATGACCCCCTCAAGCAGCTCGGTGAGGACTACGAACTACCCATCAACCATGTTGAGGGAAGAAATTCGAGTCTTGACACGTACTCTGCTATCCTCATGACTTCAGTCATGACACCCAAGCATAGAGGTACAGAAAAGACCGATGACCCTCAATTTGGGGGTGATCGCTTGAGCGAGGATTCCCACAGTGCCTCACCTCCGGGCTCCTAGGATCCCATGCTAAGAACTCTCCCCCCATCGGAACAAGAATATGAGGATGTGGGAGAATAAGAGGAGGAAGACCTTAGGGATGCACCCCCTGCGTTTGAGGAAGGTATATCCACCACCATGGATGAACTCAGGAAAATAAACATGGGTACCTAAGAGGACCTGAGGCCCACCCTCATTAGTGCAGTAATGTCCCCTGAGGAGCACGAGGTATATACCTCCTTCCTTAGGCAACACTGAGATGTTTTTTCCTAGAATTACATAGAGATTCTGGGACTCGATCCTGAAGTGTCAACGCACCACTTGGGCCTTCCAGAAGGCCACTGGGGCTATAAACAAGTTGCCAGAAGGACGCACCCCACCCATGCTGCCAAAATAGAGGCTGAAGTTGACAAGCCTATTCAAGCAGGCATCATTCGGGAAGTTTAATACCCATCTAGCTAGCCAATATTGTCCCTGTCAAGAAAAATAACGGACAAATCCATGTCTGCATCAATTTCAGGTATCTCAATCGGCATTTCCCGAAATATGATTTCTCAGTCCCAATCACCAAGTTATTAGTCGATGCAATAGCCAGATATGAAGTGCTCTCCTTTATGGACAGTTATTCTGGGTATAATCATATCAGGATGGACCAAGTAGATTTGGAAGCCATATCCTTTAGGGCCCCCCAAGAAGTATTCTGCTACAGGTTCATGCCCTTTGGTCTCAAGAACGCTGGCACCACATATCAATGCGACATGCATCATATCTTCAAACCATTCATGGGAAAGTTCATTGAATGCTATGTGGATGACTTGGTGGTCAAATCAAGGTAGCGCTCAGATCACCTGTCGGACCTTGAAGCCATCTTCAACAATCTTCGACAACATATCTTGAAGATGAACCCCTTGAAATGTGCCTTCAGGGTTACCTCGGGAAAATTTCTTGTCTTCGTCGTACGCCATCGTGGCATCAATGTTGACCCCGAGAAGCCAAAGGCTATCCTTGGTTTGACACCTCCCCACAATCTCACCGAGTTGAGGGGACTCTAAGGACACCTGTCCTACATTAGGCTATTCATGGCCAACCTGGCAGGCAAATGTTTTCCCTTCACCAGGATAATGAAGAAAGGGGTTACCTACCAATGGACAGATGATTTCCAAGAAGCATTCGACAGCCTGAAGAAGTTCCTTTAAGCCCACTGGTTCTCATTCCCCTGGTTGAAGGAAGTCCTCTTATCCTATATATGACGGCCCTAGAGCGGTCACTGGGAGCCTTCCTCGCGCAGAAAAATGATGTCGGAGGTTAGAAATGCCTTTATTATCTTAGTCGAACTATGATTGACGTTGAGACTCGATACTCAAACATCAAGACGAGTTGTTTGGACTTAGTCTTCGCAGTACAGAAATTGCGACATTATCTTTAGCATCAAGAAGTCCATTTGGACTCACACAGTAATCCTCTCAAGTACATCCTCAGCCGCCCGATGTTGACCGGACACCTATCCCAATGGGCAGTCATCTTGCAACAGTTTGAAATCTATTTTGTGCCTTAGAAGGCCATAAAAGGTTAGGCATTAGTAGATTTCCTGGTGGAGCACCCCTCGACAGGGACCACCGCACCGGACATCGAGCTACCCGATGAAGATATCTTCTTGGTCCAAGAGGAGTTCCCACCATGGGAATTGTACTTCGACGGCGCATCCTGAAGCCCGATAGGGAAGAGGATGGAGGATCCCAGATCTAACAATTTTGGGCTAGGAATCATACTCATGTCCCCAGAAATGGCGGTCTTTCCATAATATTTCCTCCTGTTAGAAGGATGTATGAACAATGAGGCAGAATACCAATCCCTCATTGCGGGCCTAGAGCTCGCACTCCAGGCACAAATACAGCACCTTAAGGTAAAAGGTGACTCGTAAATGGTCATCAAGCAAGTCAATGTTGACTATTCTATTAAAAAGGAGGAGCTTGTACCCCTGTTTGACCATGTCTGAGGGTTAATGGAATAATTCTCTATAAAACCAACATTGACCTATATTCCCCGGTCTTAGAATGCCCAAGCTGATGCATTGTCTAATGTGGCCAAAGCTCTGGCTGACTCGGACCAGGATGAAACCATCATCAATATTTCTCATCGTTGAATGGTCTTGCTGTTTGTTTAGACTGAGACGAAAGAAATAAACGAAGTCAGCCCTGTCCCTGAGCTGTATGCTCCTACCACCGGCTGGATGACCCCCATTGTAAATTACCTTCAAAGGGGAGAACATCCATCAAATAGAGATGAACGAGAGAAAATATGGAGAAGGGCAATCAATTTTGTCATGTGTGGCAACACGGGCCAGAAAGAGGTCCTCTACAGACGAGGCCTCAACGAAGTCCTCCTCAGGTGTGTCGATGGAGAAGAAACCACCACTGTCATGAATGAAGTACACGCTGGGGTATGTAGTGCCCACCTGTCAGGGTCCAAGCTTTCCCATCAGGTTCAAAGGCTTGGATACTATTGGCCCACCGTGGAATGAGATTACGAGCATTTTACCGCAAGGTGCCACTCCTGCCAAATTCATGCCAACTTCATTTACCAACCCCAAGAGTTACTTCATCAGGCCAAGTACTATTGGCTATTTTCCATCTATGGGACGGACGTGGTGGGACCATATCCTCCCGCCACGGCCAAGCAACTGAAGTATATCCTCACAGCAACCGAATTCTTTTCCAAATGGGTGGAAGTTGTACCCCTCAAAGAAGTCGGGGTGAGAAGAATTTTTAGCTTTTTCAAATCCAATATCATCACCAGATTTGGCATTCCTCATACCATACTAACGGATAATAGAACCAAATTCTGCTCTACAGAATTGGAGAAGCTATACCAAGAATATGGTATCAAATTTAACCACTCATCCCGTTACCATGCAGTGGCCAACAGAAAAATATAGGATTTCAATAAGACTATGTCCAACATTCTCTAGAAAACGGTGGACAAAGATAGAAATTCATGGCTGGATAAACTCCTTCATGCATTGTGGGCTTATCGAACCACAATCTGCAGCGCTACTCGGGCTACTTCGTACTCATTAGTGTGTGGAACAGAAGCAGTCCTACCCATTAAGCTCTAATTTCCCTCGCTCTGTGTTTCCATTTGCAATCAGTTATCAATGATGAGTAATCATAAAAATGTCTAGGCGAATTGGAATAGCTGGATGAGAAAGCGGTTGCATACTTTGCACCACCTGGAAGTATATCATAACCGGATCGCACGAGCCTTCAATATAAAGGTTCGCCTTTTGTCCTTCTTAGAAGAAGAATTGGTATTGGTCCTTCGGACCCCAATGATACCTAGGAAGAAACCTCCAAAGCTGGACCACAAGTTGGAGGGAACATACGTTGTACACAAGGTCTACTCCAACGGAGCATACACCTTAATCTCTATGGATGGGCAATTCACCACCACACCTACAAATGTAGGATTTCTGAAGAAATACTTTTCATAACCAAAAGAAGTCTTTCGTCTGAGCTACAAGACATTAAACTGCAGATCACCCAATGGTCCAAACTCTTGACCCTATACTGAGAGTACCTCTTCCTCACCGCACGATGTTAATCTAAATGGAAGGAAAATAATAAAGTTGAAAATGCCTTTTCCCCCCGTGAAGGGGCAGACCTGGACGGGGTGTATCCTCTTTCAGAGAACTACGTACGGCATGATTTCTACCCTTGCAGGATACGTAGCGACGCCAGTATCCCCCATCCTGGCCCAGCCATCCCCAAGGAAAGTAAAAAATTCCCTTTTCCCCCCGTGTACGGGCAAGACCTGCACGGGGTGTATTTGCATAAGAAAAGAAGTCTTTCATTCGAGCTGCATGATGCTAAATAGCCAAGCCCCCAATGGTCAGAACTATACGACTATTAAACTAAGAGTGCTTCATCCTTACCACATGATGTTAAACTACACGTATAAAGAAAAAAAAGAATGAAAAATTCCCCCTTCCCCCGTGAATGGACCATCCCGGTGCGGGGTGTAATCTTTGTCCTTACCCCACGACGTTAAACTACACGGATAAGAAGAATGCCTTTTTCCCTCGCATATGGACCAGACCTGCACAGGGTGTACCTTCTGAAGAACTACATACGGCTTGATTCCTGTCCTTGCAGGATACATAGCGATGCCAGGATCCCACATCATGGCCCAGCCACCCCTGAATAAAATTGGAGATGCCTCTCTCCCCCCGTATACAGATCAGACCTGCACGGGGTGTATCCTCTTACAGAGAACTACATACTGCTTGATTCCTGCACTTACAGGATACGTAGCGATGCTAGGGTCCCACATCCCGGCCCAGCCACCCCAATTAATAAGAAAAAAGAATGCCTCTTTCCACTGTGTAAGGACCAGACCTGTACCGGGTGTACTCCTCATCTACCATAATCATCCATAACCACTAGGAGTGGAAAGTAATCGACCGGTGGACACCTTTTCATGACTATGCATACCATCCCCTCATCGGATCTGCATAATGATAGCCCCTGGCTCGTCTACCAAAGGCAAGATTTCCCCAGGTGATACTCTGCCTAGCCCCGTACACTTACCTACCTCAGAGCCCCCATATCCTCTCCCCTGATCCAGGAAACCTCAGAGTTACAGTTTACACCCTCATTCCAACACAATTGTTTAGAGCATTCCAGAACATCCTCATTCAATTTTACTCCGAGTGATTGTAGCAATAGTCACCCAATGATCTGAACTCTACGACCGTTAAACTAAGAGAACTCCGTCCTTACTGCATGACATTAAAATCTAGGGAGTGAAGGCCCATCCCATGCACAAGATAAGTCCGCGCAGTGAACTCCTCGAGATTCAACAACAACCAGGGACAAATATCCCCGACATGCCCAGATATTTCTTCACCATACATTAGACTCCGCAACCTGGATAATTACAGATCCTCATAATCATTAATGGCCATCGGGAGTGGAAATCCATTAACCCATGGAAACCTTTGCATGACTATGCATACCATGCCCTCAGCGGCTCTACATAATGATAGCCCCTAGCTCGTCTACCAAAGGAAAGATATCCCCAGGCGATACTCTTCCTAGCCTCATATGCTTACCGGCCTTAGATCCCCCATATCATATTTCCTAATCCAAAAAGCTCTTGAACCACGGTATACACCATCAACCCCTCTCCACGTCCTAGACATGCCAAGTTATTCAATCCTAGTTACATACTGATCAAGAGTGTCCTTTGCAACTACGTCCTAACTGAAAGACGATTAAAACTACACGGAACATGTCTTTGCTTCTTGGAGTGAAGCTGTGAGGACCAAGTATCAAGAATCCAGGTAAATACCTCCAACTAAGAGAATATTCTCACTGGTTTAAAAATACCCCCCCCCCCCCCGTCCTCTCTGCATGACGCTAAATTTCACAACATCTTGAGAAATTCCCCTCGTCCTCGCTGCACGACGCTAAACTGCACAGCGCCTCAAAAAATTCCCCACGTCCTTACCACACGACGTCAAACTACACGGAATTTAAAAATACCCCACGTCCTCGCTGCATGACGTTAAACTGCACAACATCTTTAATGATTACCCTCCGTCCTAACCGCATGACGTTAAAATGCATGGCCAAACTCCTCACAGGTTCAACCAGGGATAGAGGTTCTCCTCCCCTCCTCAGTGAATGGGCCAAACCTGCACAAACCACCATCTCACACCAACGTGAGAAGGGATGAATTCACCCATTCTCGGGAAATTTAGCGGGGGCGTTCTTCCCATGTCCAGGCATCCTCTTTTAATAAACCACAATTTGTACTCAGAAAGAGCTGAACCCTTGCAAGCCACCCCTGGTGGTCCTGAATCCAAACATCCCTGAAGTTTCTTGGCTATCATAAGAACACAACCATTGACCTAAGGAAACCTTTGTTTGACTATGCATACCATGCCCTCAGCGGCTCTGTATATTGATTTCCCATGGCTCATCTATCAAGGGAAATATTTCCTTGGGAAATGCTTCTCTCTGTATGCCTCTTGGCCTTTAAGTCCCCATACCCATCACGGGATTCAGAAGCCCTCTGAGCCACAGTTTACCAACCCCTTTCACGACCCTGCCTGAACATGGTGAAACGTCTCTGAAGATATTACCGAGAACCAGGAAAAGTCGTCCCGTTCTTAGGAATGTCCTAGTCGCATGATGTTAAACTACGCCAAGATCCAACTATCCTTCACGCTAATTAAATGAAATGGACAGGGACCATGCGTCCCCATTTCTGGTTCATGTAGATGATAACAAACCCCTTTCAGATGTCTGGTCACGTTGTCGAGCGCGTCAAATTAGTTGTTTAATTTTGACTAGAATTTTTGCAGTATAGCAGCAACCCTAGGTCATCTCTCAATGGAGCTTTAGATCATTTATTTAGAAAGAGGGTTTTTATTATGAAATTAGAAGTTAAATGAGGTTTTTTAAAACTTGGTGGTTTTATGTTTAAAGATGAAAATAGAAAATGAAAGTGACAAAACGATGTAGAGATTAACAGAATTAATTAAGCGTGATCTACCCGGGTTACTCTCATGATGGTTATCCTTCATCGCTTCATGATATAGGGTTATGATCTATTAATACCTGGTTTGTATCACCTAGAACTAGAATGTTACTGAGAGTATTCTAGGATACCTCCTAGGGTTCAGTTGAAAACACACAATGATTCACCGGACACCGCCGATGATTGGGTGAATTGTGTTAGACTTCATAACCAAAACTCACCAAGGCAACACACGAAAAACTTGATGCGTTGTCCAGGTTTGTATGTTATTTCTTTGTGATACCATGACATAAACTTACATGGCCTTGACAATGCTTGTGTGAGTTCTATTGACCAATATGAACCACACAAGCACCACAATTGAAAGGGGGAAAAGAAAGTGGTGAACGGTGTGTGAAACATCACATGAATGGGTACCCCCAAATATGATCATATGAGTTGAGCATGACATACCAGTACATAAATTAAAAAAATAAGAATAGGGGATGATGAAAAACAACACAAAAACATGGAATTTAAAAGATCATTCAAATATTACAAACATGAAGCTTGGGATTTACATCACATTCCTCCCCGGGTGATCACAAGGGGTTTAGAAACTCATGATGGAGGAAGAAGAGAAAGATGTTCTGGTAGAACTTACCATAGACTCCAGAACTACTTAGGATGTTGATAAGACTCTTTGGGGACTCTAAAATGGCAGCACCTTTCCTCCTGGCCGAACTTGGAAATGGGGATCCCAAGGTACCATTTTATAGGAAAATTGGAAGGTAGTTTTAGGCACACAGATTTCTTCAATCCACTTTTAACATGCATTTTGGCCTTCATAAAGCCTTATCTTGCTTTGGAGAAACTATAAAAGTTATATTCCCACCTCTTGGATGTATCCACCGAAGGTTTGGCACCATTTGGACAAATACAGCTCGGGATATTGATAAAATGAAGAACGCCACTTTTGACTTTGTGCATATTCTGTGGCTTGGATAGATCAGTTCGGATGGGCCCCATAGAAGCCGAATCATGATTTCGTTCCTCAATATGAAATGTAACCTATTATATTTTGGACAGGCCCACAACATTTCAGCCCATTTTGATTCACGGATTTTGTGTACTATTCAAAACTTTGGACAAATATCCATGGATCCATGCAATTTTGACCCATTTTTCTTCCACTTCATCAAGGGCCCTCCAAATCACCTCCACCTACAATGAAATAATAAAAACAAGTAATATTTCCCATTCTAATATTGATTAAAATTAATTAATGTATTCAAACATAAAGTGCAATTTATTATTATATTTGGAATATTCATTACAAACTAGTTTGAAATAGTGGTGTAAGGGTGGAATAAAACAGTGAATCGTGGTACGATCACACCCCCACACCTAAACATTTGCACTCCTTGGAAAAGTCACATATCTGAATAAAATGATGCATATATATATATTCAACATCATGAATATTTAACATTTTTGGAAATTTTAATTCACAAAAGTAATGTGATCAATGAACGAACCACATCAAGGAGTTCTTCCTAGTGAAAATAGAAAAATCTGTCTCATAAATCTTATCATAGTGAAATTCAAAAAGATTCATGATACCAAATTGAGAAAGGAATTAAAAAGTCAAACATGAAACTAAATATCCATGTGTGTGTTTGAAAACAATTCCATGCTATTCTTTCCACTTGTTATCCAATAAATATAGGTTATTTTAACATTTTTCAGCTTAAATGATTTTGTCCACCGAACCCGCCCTATATCCTTTGCAATCATATTTCAAGACCCACTCACTTAAGAATTCCCAGAAGTCAAACCATAAGCTCCTGACCTAGATATCTCCATATGTTTCACATTTCATCACTCCCCTCACTTATTGTATTTTTTTTAAAGTTTCATTTGGAACAAATCTCACACTCATCTCTCAACCCTTGCTTGATCTCCTCACGACACTAACTACAATAGTTATAACAATATCAAAGGTTGAGGAGGAGTGGTTTTTGACCTGACCAAGACACACACAAAAATTTTAGGGCGTACAATAGTCATACATTAGGTACACACGCATAGGTCAATCTGGTATAGTAATGAAACAGATCGAATAAGGAACGAACGTATGGAAATATCATTTAAAGCAGAAAAATATTAACCCAACATATATTTACCTTATATTAAGTAAGAAATAGTCACACTTTGCGGTTTGGTGAAAAAAAATTGTAGATATTAGTGACACAGTTTTCCCAAAAACTACTCACACAAAGGGTATCAATCATCTCAAAGGTTTCACATAGATACGACCATTTATATCATTGAAAAAAACCAATTCACAAAAGAAAATCACTCCCTGATGTTAAATTCATACAAATATTCTTTTTATCCTTCGTTATGGTATATTGACTTTCCCCCCTTTATGGTCGCCAAATAATGGAACTTTGAAATTGTTGATGGGGAAAAATGAAAATACCATAAAGAATGCCCAAAAGAGGAAAAAACGATGAAAATTCCTAACTAACCCAAGAATGTATCCACCCCCCCACACCAAGAATGTGTAGTGTCCTCACTGAAATAATTGAGAATGTGAGAAGGAAGGATAAAACCTAGTGTGTTTTATTGGTATGATGCGTCGAGAAGGTGGATTTCCTCCACTAGATTCTTTGGAAAATCCTCATGGAAGTGTTTAAGTCACTGCCCATTGACGGTAAGACTTCTTCCACTCTGCTCATGAAAAATCTGTGTTGCACCGAAAGGGTAAACATTAGTAACAGTATAAGGACCGAGCCATTGGGAATGAAGCTTACCTGGGTGTAGCTTAAGCCTGGAATTGTACATGAGGACCTTCTCACCAATATATAACATTCGTTGCTGAATCATGCTATCATGAATAGCCTTTGTCTTCTCTTTAAAGATCTGGGAGTTCTCATATGCATCACGTCGAATTTCTTCCAACTCTTGAATCTGCAACTTTCTTTGCTCACCTGCATCTGAATGGTTCATATTACATTGTTTAATAGCCCAATATGAATGGTGTTCTATGTCCACTAAGAGGTGAAAAGCCTTTCCAAACACAATTCTGTATGGTGACATTCCGATTGGGGTTTTAAAAGCAGTACGGTATGCCCAAAGTGAATCATCCAAGCACAAACTCCAGTCTTTCCTATTGGGTTGTACCATTTTTTCCAAGATTTTTTTAACTTCCAGATTTGATATTTTTGCTTGTCCATTAGTTTGGGGGTGATATGCAATGGAGACTTTATGATCAACCCCATACTTATGAAGATAAGTTTTCATGTTGCGATTGAAAAAATGTGAACCCTGATCACTAATGATGAATCTTGGTAAACCAAACCTCCTAAAAATTTGGGACCTCACAAAATCAACAACCACTCAAGATTCATCGATCCTGGTGGCCTTTGCTTCCACCCATTTAGATACATAGTCAATAGAAAATAAGATGTACACAAAGACAAATGAATTTGGAAAAGGCCCCATGAATTCAATGACCCATGCATCAAAGATCTCACAAAATAACATGGGCTGTTGGGGCATTTCATTCCTCTTGGAGATATTCCCTGTGAATTGACAATGACTACATGACTTGCAAAATATATGGGAATCCCTAAAAATTGTTGGCTAATAAAGTCCTGAGTCAAGGACATTTCGAGTTGTAGGTTGAGATCCAAGGTGGCTCCCACATGCCAAGGTGTGGCAGAAGGTCAAAACAGAGGTGAACTCATGGTTTGGGACACACCGATGAACTACTTGGTCACTACAAATTCTCCACAAGTATGATTCATCCCAAATGTACCATCAAGAATCGTGTTTAAGTCTCTGGGATTGTGCAATGCTGAAATCAGTGGGGACCCTAGATGTTGCTAGAAAATTCCTAATGTCTGCATACCAGGGGGTAAGGTCTACAACATCACAAAGGTTCTCATGAGGGAAGAATTCTCCAATGGGTGTGGGTGAGTCAACATGAGGGTCCAATAGTGGGGAAATCATACTAATGTGGTCAGCTACCACATTCTCCACCCCCTATTATCTCTAATATAAAGGTCAAACTCTTGGAGGAGGAGCATCCACTGTATGAGACGGTGTTTGGCTTCAGGTTTATTTAAGAGAAATCGAAGGGCAGCATGGTCAGAAAACACAATCACTTTTGACCCAAGAAGATAAGAATGGAATTTTTCCAAGGCAAACACAATAGAAAGGAGTTCCTTTTCTGTGGTTGTGTAGTTTACCTAGGCAGGGTCAAGGGTATGGGAGGCATACGTAATGACATGAGGGGACTTCCCAACCCTTTGTGATAAAACTGCCCCAACTGCAAAGTTAGAGGCATCACACATAAGTTAGAAGGGAAGATCCCACATTGGTGGTTCGATGATGGGAGGTGATGTGAGACTCATTTTTAGTAAATTGAATGCATCCTCACAATTTTTATCAAACACAACCTTAGAATCTTTTTGTAATAACTGAGATAAGGGAAGTTCGATCTTACTAAAGTCTTTAATGAATCGGTGGTAAAAACCAGCATGACCTAAGAAAGACCGCACCTCACGAACACATTTTGGAAATGGAAGGAATGAAATTAATTCAATTTTAGATTTATCAACCCGAATTCCCTTATTTGAAATGATATTCCCAAGAACTATCCCCCTCTCAACTATGAAATGTCATTTTTCATAATTTAAAACAAGCTCTTTTTCAATGCAGTGGCAGAGGACAGAACCTAGGTTTTCCAAAAAATCATCAAAAGAAGAACCATAAACTGTTAAATCATCCATAAAAACATCCATACAACTCTCAAGGTACTCATAAAAAATACTCAACATACATCGCTGAAAAGTACTAGGAGCATTACATAGGCCAAAAGGAATTATTCTGTAAGAAAATGTGCCGAATGGACAGGTAAATGTTGTCTTTTCTTGGTCCTCAAGGGCTATATGGATTTGGAAATAACCCAAATAGCCATCAAGGAAAAAATAATGGGACTTACCAGCCAATCGTTCTAACATTTTTTCAGTGAAAGGTAATGGAAAGTGGTCCTTCCGCGGGGCTTGATTCAGTCGATGGTAGTCAATACAGACTCGCAAACTGTTTTTCACATGTGTTGGAACCAATTCGTTCCTTTCATTTGACACAACTGTTATTCCTGTTTTTTTAGGCACAATTTGCACTGGGCTAACCGATTTACTATCAGAAATAGGATAAATGATCCCTGCAGCAAGTAATTTACTAACTTCCAATTTTACCACTTCAAGGAGAGTGGGATTCAACCGGCATTGATATTTCCTTATAGGTTTAGCCTCGTAATCCAAAATTATATGGTGCATAAAAATAGATGGTCTAATCCTAGGAATATCAGCCAATGTCCATCCTATTGCCTTTTTACACTCTCAAAAGTGTTAGCAGTTTCGATTCCTTTGGTGGAGAGATGTTATTGGAAATAATGACTAGCAATTGGTCAATACCCTCAAGATATGCATATTTTAAATTAGAAGGAAGTTTTTTAAGTTCCAACACCGGTTGTTTTTGTATTGAGGGAGTGTATTTAGAGGGAGTGAGGTCCATGAAACTATCTATCTTCTCATGTTTATTCTCAAAGGAAATAGAATCTACTGAAATGAGATTTGCAGAATCATCGATAGTCATGGGTACCTCAGAATAAACACACTCATAAATTAAAGCACAAAATTTACATTTTTATGAACCCACACAACATCCAAAAGAGGAACCAAAACTCAAATCATCCTTGGGTGAATAAGAGGAAAATAAATCAAAGGATGGGTCGAGGATAAAATTTTGTGTGTGTTTGTCATTAGAGATCACTTCCATTGAATAGATAGGAAGAGTGGAGTGCTCTTCAACGGGGTGTTTCATAGCCTCAAGGATGTTAAAACTTACCTTTTCTCCCCCAAATTCCATGGACAATGTACCATTGTGAATGTTGATGATCGCCTTTTCTGTTTTGAGGAATGGACTCCCAGGTATGAGAGGGGCATGTCCTTGGGTTGAGTATCTTCCATCTCAAGAATGTAAAAGTCTACCGGAAAGATGAGATTCTTTACTCGTACAAGGACATCCTCAATCACTCCTTTTGGATGCATTGTACTCTGGTTGGCAAGTTTCATGACAATGCCTTTTGGTTGAAGCTCTAAAACCTGTAGAGAAGTATACATAGAGTGAGGCATTAAATTAATGAAAGAACCTAAATCTAGCATAGCATTAGAAAAGAAGGTCTCCTCTATGGTACACGGTATCGTGAATGTTCCCAGATCCTTCCCTTTGGTTGACATTACTGGTTGAATCAAGGTTGATACATACCTTCCCAAGTTGACTCTCTCATTCCCCTTCAACCTTCTTCTATGGTTGCAAAGCTCTTTAAGAAATTTGGCATAATGGGGAATTTTCTTGACTGCATCCAACAATGGAATATTTACTTGAACTTTTTTAAATGTATCCATTATTTCATTGTCTATCTCATTATCAAAAATTTTCTTAGATTTAGAGGGTCTTTCAGGGAAAGGAACATGAATTGATTGTTCATTTGAATCATCAACTATAATTTTATTGCCCTTTTTATTCTGTTTTTCTTTACATGAAATTTTTGAGGGTTAGGAAGGAGTATTTTCAAGAGAGGGACATACCTGCTCATAGAATCAGTAGAAGGAGAAGCTTCTTTACCACTACGAATTCTAATTTCAAATACATTACCTTTATCCTTCAGATTGGCAATGGGTTGGGATGGTAGTTGTCCAGACCCTTGCATCTTAAGCTCACCGATGGTGTTCGCCAATTGTCCAACTTGAGTTTGTAGGTCTTAAATTGTTGATTGTGTGTTCTGTTGGAACTGAAGGTTCTGGGTTGCCATTTTCTTCACCATATCCTCGAGGCTTGGTTCAGATTTGGGATGAGGATGATGATTGTTTTGAAAAGTTAAAGGATAAGAAGGTTGCATACCTTTGCCTTGTTGATACCAATTCTGCTTTGGGTAGCTTGAGTTTCCTCCTTTTCGGTACTAGGGTTGTGCTTGCCACCCTGGATTTGGATTTGGCCTGAATTTTTATTTCTTGAAGGGAGGTTCTTGTTGGAATGGACGCCCTGGGAACACAGCTGCACAGGACTCAGATGAATCTTGAAGTTGTGGGCACTAGTGAGAAAAATGAGTGTTATCATAACAAATACCACAATGCAATGGAATAGAAGTAGAGTGTGAGTTACCTTGTGCTTGAGCTAATTTCCTTATAAGGGTATGCATCTCATCATGTTTAGTATCTAACTTCTTTTCTAGGGCCGAATGACTTACCTCATGAACTCCTCGGGTTGGTTCAATTGCTCGTGTACTAAATTGTTGTGCGTTTTGAGCCATGTTGGATATTAAGTCATGAGCGGCGGAGGGAGTTTTATCAACTAGGGCACCACTAGCTGCAACATCAATCATTCCACGATCCATGGAATTAATTCCGGCATAGAAGTATTAGATTATTAGTTGTTCACTAATCTGGTGGTGGGGAAGATTGAACAAAGTCTTTTGAATCTCTCCCAGAATTCATGAAGGGTCTCTCCTTGTAACTGCCTAATGCCACAAATTTATTTCCTAATTGATGTAGTTCGGGAGGAAGGAAAAAACTTCTCTAGAAAGATTCATTTAAGGTCATTCTAGCCCCCAATGTTAGTAGGCAGATAGTATATCCAGTCTTTGGCTACACCATCAAGGGAGAAAGGCAAGGCCCTAAACTTAATAAGGTCCTCATACACATTTTGGGGTTTCATGGTGGAGCACACTATGTGAAACTCCTTTATATTTTTGTGAGGGTCCTCACCGTGAAGACCATGGAATTTAGGAAAAAGGTGGATGATAATAGATCTCATCTCAAAGTTGGCTACTTCCTCAGGATATTGGATGTACGCAGGTTGGTACTCCACATTAGGGGTGGTCAGTTCTTTTAAAGTTCGATTATTTGCAGCCATGTTTATTGGGTTTTATTGGGTTCAATTTTAGATTGGTTTAGAACCACTTGAGGTTCCAAAAGGGGTTCCTTAATGTTACTTGATTGAACTTCTCTAGATGACTTGATTTTTGTGTGAAGTGACTTTTCAATTTCAGGGTCAAATTTAAGTAGTGTTTCTTTACCAGATCTTGTCATGCAATAATGATGTCCAGTTTGATTTATTGATTTTTTTGTTGTGTTTTTTTATTTGAGATGGATAAAAAAATAAAAAAACATAAGAAGGGTGAAATAAGAATAGAATGTTATACTGTAGAATTAGAGACAGAGATGGAGAAGAAGATAGAGAGAGGGAGAGATAGATAAAGAACACACCAAAAACAACCAAAAATAGAGACAAACCCCAAAACACAAACAATCAAATGGTGGTGTGGTACTTAAAGGAGTACTAATTAAGAAGTAAAATAACTAATTAAAAGGAAATAATGAAAAAAATGATCTTGGCTCCCCTGAAACGGTGCCAAAATTTGATCGCGTTGTCGAGCACGTCAAATTAGTTGTTTAATTTTGACTAGAATTTCTACAGTATAGCAGCAACCCTAGGTCGTCTCTCGATGGAGCTTTAGATCATTAATTTAAAAAGAGGGTTTTTATTATGAAATTAGAAGTTAGATAAGGTTTGGTAAAACTTGGGTGTTTTATGTTTAAATATGAAAATAGAAAATGAAAGCGATAAAATGATGTAGATATTAACATAATTAATTAAGCGTGATCTACCCGGGGTACCCTCATGATGTTTATCCTTCATTGCTTCATGATATAGGGTTATGATCTTTTGATCCCAAGTTTGTAACACCTTGAACTAGAATGTTACTAAGTATATACTAGGATACCTCCTAGGGTTCAGTCGAAAACACACAATGATTCACCGGACACTATCGATGATTGGGTGAATTGTGTTTGACTTCATAACCAAAACTCACCAAGGCAACACACGAAAAACTCAATGTGTTGTCTAGGTTTGTATGTTATTTGTTTGCGATACCGTTACATAAATTTACATGGCCTTGACAGTGCTTGTGTGAGTTTTATTGACCAATATGAACCACACAAGCACCGCAATTGAAAGTGGGAAAAAAGTGGTGAACGGTGTGTGAAACATCACATGAATGGGCACCCCCAAACATGATCATATGAGTTGAGCATGACATACCAGTACATAACTCAATAAAAAAAGAATATAGGATGATTAAATACAACATAACGACCTGGAATTCAAAATATCATTCAAATATTACAAACATGAAGCTTGGGATTTACATCACGTTCCTCCCCGGGTGATCACAAGGGGTTTAGAAACCCATGATGGAGGAAGAAGAGAAAGATTTTGGGGTAGAACTTCCCATAGCCTCCAGAACTGATAGAGATGTTGATAAGAATCCTTGGAGACTCCAAAATGGAAGCAAATTTCCTCCTGGTCAGACTTGAAAATGGGGGACCCAAGGTACCATTTTATAAGAAAATTGGAAGGTGGTTTTAGGCACACAGATTTCTTCGATCCACTTGTAACATGTGTTTCGGCCTTCTGACAGAATTTTCTTTCTTCGGAGAAACTACAAAAGTTTTATAACCACCTATTTTTTGTCTCCACTGAAATTTTGGCACCATTTGGACTAATATAGCTCGAGATATTGATAAAATACAGAACCCCACTTTTGACTTTGTGCATATTCAGTGGCTTGGAGAGATCAGTTCGAATGGGCCCTTTATATTCCGAATCATGTTATGTTGCCTTAATAGGAAATGTAACCTATTCCATTTTGGACTGGCCCACAAAATTTCAGCCCATTTGGATTCACATATTTTTTGTACTATTTAAAACAGTGGACAGATGTCCATGGATCCATGCAATTTTGGCCCATTTTTATTCCACTTCATCAAGGGCCCTCCAAATCGCCTCCACCTACATTGAAATAATAAAAACAAGTAATATTTCCCATTTTAATATTGGTTAAAATTAATTAATTAATTCAAACATAAAGTTCAATTTATTATTATATTTGGAATATTCATTACAAAACTAGTTTAAAATAGCGGTGTAAGGGTGGAATAAAACAGTGAATCGTGGTATGATCAATGTCACAAACCCTTTCCAAGACACCCCTGGTGGTTCCCATGATCCGGACTTCCATGAAGTCCTGAGACCATCAAAAATGGATAGTCATTGACTTAAGGACACCATTGAATGACCATGAATACCATGCCCTCAGCGGCTCTGCATGTTGATCACCTCTAGCCCATCTAACAAATGCAAGTCTTCCTTAGGCAACGCTTTTTCCTACCACTGTACACCGACACAGCTCCCATGCCTTGTGACATGCCCTGAATGTTATTAAAATCTAGATATATTCCCCCTGCGTGCATCTGAAAGGTATTGAGACATCTATTAATCAACCAAACCACATCAGGGCCCTCTCCCCACCATATCTGGTCAAAGCTGTTCGACCTAAAACATCAGTAATGATAGTCTTATCAGTAGGACTCTAAACTGCTCACAAACAGGCGCAAAACCCATTAGTCTGAAAACCTAAAAAGGGCGACCTAAGAAAAAGACGGGTTATACCCGCTGGGTCCAATTTAAATGGGCCCCAGAAAAATTAGGGTATTAACAAAAAAGACAAAAAGATTGTGGGGTTTTCCTATAAAACCCTAGAAAAAGTCAAACTATGCTCGCTGAGTCCCTTGGCTGAGGCAAAATTTATAGCATTGTCCAATCACTCATCGATTATCAGGACCACTCTACATCGGAATAGCCTCCTCTTTGTTCCGATCAGACCCCATTCTGATGGGGGGCGTTTGTAGGGTCCTGAAAAATCAGCAAAGGAAAATAGGAATCCTCTTCATTTGAAAGAGGATTTTACCCAAAAAAAATTGGGCAAAAGAAGGAGGCCAATACTCAAAATTGCTAAAGGGACAACCGGTCTGTTAACTGGTCTAGGTGGTTCATGGTCGGTCCAACAATCAGCCCCTTTTGCGGACCAACCTCATTCATGAAATGGAGCCAGAAACCCTTCGCGGGTGCAAAAGCCGGATGAGTGCTGGGCCGGTTCATCACCATGAACCGCCCCAACCGCAGAGCACACCAATCACCCACGGACCACGTGCGTCGTCGTTCGTGGAACAGAGTTGGAGTCCCTTCACGGTTTCCAACACCACTTTGGTTCACAGAGGAGGTGCACCTAATGCCCCGCGAGTTTTGGATTGACCAAGTTGTCCATAAACCGGATTTTAGGTCATGGGAATCTACAAAACGTGCCACATGGCAACAGATACACCCTTTCCCCCTCTCTATGAAAGGACATTGTGAGGGGGAAGAAAGGGATCGACAGTCAGATCGAGCGGATTTGGGTGGAAGGTTTCTGAAGGAAGGATTCCAGAAGAAGCTTAAGGTTTCATGAACAATGGATTTCTCATTCGCGAAACAGTACAGGTATAAATCTGAGAGTGAATTAATAAGAAACTGAAGAAACACAAAATAAATTGGCAAACCGCGAGCCATGGCCCTCCACGGATGTACTCATCACAGACCAGGGAATTTATGCCCCTTCCTCGACCTATCACACCACGTAGCACCATCATACGCGGGTGAATCCCTAACCGACGAACCTCCGACCGGTGATGCCCCTAGCCGCCGCTGCTCACGTGGACTCCACCGCATACCAACTTGGTATGTGGGCCAAACCTGAAGCCGCGTGCTACCCTGGTACACGGGATTCCAATCAGTCTGCGAACCACCCTGGTCCGCGGACAGCCTCTCCAGCCACGTAGCACCCTCATACATGAAGGGCGCTGCTCCTCATGCACCCATGCGGTCCGCCAATACCTTTGGTGTTCCCATTCCCCAAGCCAGATATAATCCATCTGAATCGATCCTATCCTTCGCAACCCCTTCATGGGCCTATTGATCGACCCCAAGCCAAGGCCTCTACCGAATCCACCAGACCCGTATGTTGAAACCTTTAAGTGCATCAGCATGCCACATTGTGTTCACATACCCATAGTAGGCGAGGGCGAAGGGGTTGCCCTGGCCCTTGAGCGGGTTCCCGAGTTACTCCTAGGTCCACATACCCACGGTAGTGCAAGGTCCAATCCCGGGAGACCCCTCTCTACCACTCCACTTGCTGGGACTAGGGCGCTTCTCCCCTCTCCCAAGAGCGATGGGATACCCATCTGAAGGAGGTCCCCATGCACCTTTACACTTCCCCACATCCACGGCCAATTAGGGGTGCAGGGGGAAGGAGGAGGGTTGCCTCCATTATTTTTTTGATCCAAATCCTCCTATCTTCTTCTTTCCCGGGTCCCTCTCCCTCTAGGCTTTATCACCATGGGCATCCATCTCAGAGTAAGCCACGACTTTCTGGGCCGCTTCACGCGAAATCCCCACTACACATCCAATGGACGCACCATTCAAGACGTAACCATCTACTCCCTTTTGCCTCTTGTTTCTCACACCGATAATGACTCATGTGGGATTAGAGCAAGCATCGACCATGACATCCTCTCCTGATCCTCCTCAGAGTGTAAGCCCTAGTGCCCGTTCCAAACTACGTGGACTTTTATCCTTGCCTCCTAGGCAGGGTACGTAGGAAGCCTCCCTGAGGTTCAAGACCAAAACCCATCGATCCCCGACCACTCCACGTCGGTTCACGTTCACCCCGCACGGTGTTAAACTGCATCCTTCAATGCGAACTGTGTGGACTTTGATCAATGTCCCCTAGGTAGGGTACATAGGAAGCCTCCTTGAGGTTCAAGCCCAATCATTATCGGACCCCTGAGTCCACAGTAATGTTAGCCCTCCGACATCCTGTACTGAACTACATGGATTTTGATTCCTCTCACGAGGATACGTAGGAAGCCCATCTCCCAGGTTCGATCCAAACCATTGTCTGTCCCCCTTGGATGGAAATGAACTCCAAAGTACCCGGTTATGAGGCTTCAAACCAGCATCGTCTCAATGAGTTCAATCTTATCGGAGCCATCAACCCGACGAGGGATGGTAAACCTCGGAGATAAATGACTCTACATCCCTGCGTCCAGCTGGCCGTTTCCAACCAGGAGTAATCCGTGGATACTATGCTTCTGGATAAACCATAGATTCGCGAACAGATGAACACGTCTTAAATCTATAAGAGAGTCCTGGAATAGGAAATAACTTCCCCCCAAAAAGGGTGCAATGAGCCTGAATTCCCATCCTCTCTACCAATGCGGGTTCTCAAGCATCGCTGGCCAAACCACCCAGCGAACGCCTACCTTTGGAAAGCAAGTCTGCATGCCGTCGGATACGGAGCCAGTTGGGTATGTTTCGAAAAAATGATTCGAAACCCATATATCAATAGGTCTCATTATACAAACTATATTGGAAATTCATTTCATTCCTGTCCATTTATTTAGTTTTCATGATAATTATCTTGATAGAAATAATGTGGTTGGACACAAGTAATTTATGGTGTGTAATATCTTGACACAAGGCCCTGACTAGTTTGAAATTATGCATTCTATCACTATGAAAATAGTTATTGATATCCATTTGATTATTTATATTGTTATGTATTCCATATATTTTTTTGAAGATCTTTTGATAATTATATTACATTATTTGATTCTCAATTTTTCCCATAATATTATTCATGTATTTTATTCAATTATAGATTTTGGTATGTGTTTTCACTTACTCAACATTTTAGTTCACCCTTCTTCTGTTTCTATTTCTCCGAGTTATGAAGAAAATTGTTTATTATGATAAGTTTAGAAGAATAGTTTATGCATGAAATCAACCCAAATTTTGTAATGAAAATGATCTAGATTTTTAAAGTTTAGAATTGGATAGTATACAATTTTTTAGTAAAGTTAATGAATAAGAAGTTATAAATGAACATGTAAATGTTGATGATGAATTAGATTAAAGTAGTGATGATGAAAAAGAAGAAGAATATGTTAAATTGAAACATCAAAGATTGAGGAAACATATAGAAACAAAAAAAAAGTTATTGTCAATTAGGATACTCTAGTGTAGACTAGAAGAAGATTGAGAATTTAAAATCAAACAACTCTTATTTCATAGATTGAACCACAAATAGTTAGAGAGGTAGTTGGGCATAAAAAGTCGATAAATTCTAGGAATTAAGTGCTTGATTAGATAGATTAGAATTCCACTTGGAATCATGCTCCTATACTGGAAGGGGAAAAGGTTATAAAACCCAAGTGGGTATTCAGAAATAAACAAAATGATAAGGATAAGTTAATAAGGCTACACTGGTTTGTAATGGGTATTCATAGATGTGAATGATAAAATTTGAAGAAACTTTTTCACCAGTTATAAGAAATTAATCATTCAAAATGTTTATTGTAGTTGCAACACAAATACTCTATAAATATTATCAAATAGATTTGAAATCTACCTTATTGAATGGATACTTAAAAGAATAAGTTCCTATTGATCAACTTGAATAATTTATAATTGATAGTGATGAAATCATGGTTTTTATATTAAAAAATCCTTTTATGGTTTGACATAGACCCTAGATCATAGTAATTCAAACTATATAGTTTATTAAATTAATTGATCTTTTAAAAATTAAAAGTTGATAATAAATTGTTTGTGAAGCAGATGACCATATGAACTCATATTTTCAAAGTTTATGCTGATGAAATAATTCTTATAGGTGATTAAGAGTATTCTTGTGCGTAATTTGGAAAGTAAATAAAGATGTATTTTGAGATGTCATTACTGGGTGTTATGGGATACTTACTATGATTACAGTTTTTGTAAATAGGTAACCACATCTTCTCATCCCAAAAAATATATCCCATAGAATTTTTTAATAGATTTTACATAAAATATTTTTATTAAGTATCAACACCCATAGTAGTTGGTGTGAAATTGAGAAAAGATGTAACAAGAAATAGTATATAACAGAAATACATAACAATGATCATTGGAATATTTATTTATATTTTAGTATCTAGACAAGATATTGTATATGTAGTGACTATTTTCACAAGATATCAAAGTAATCCAAAGGAGTCACACATGATATAAGCCAAAAGAATACTCAGATATATCTATGGAACATTGAGCTACAATATGATATATAGAATAACTAGGGAACAGAATCAATAGGGTTTCACTAATCCATATTGGTCGGATAATTTCCATGAGTAAAAATATATATCATAAAGAAAATTTATTTTTATGTTTAAATTTTGTGATATGGAATAATAAGAGCTAGATTTTTGTTTCTCCAACTATAGCTAAGGATAAATGTATGGATGCAACATGTGATTCAATAAACAATGTTGTGGATGAAAGTGAAACTAGAATAACTGAATGTAAAATTTGATAAGACCTTGAGTATTTCTTGTGATTATTAAAGCACCATTGATTTTTCTAAGAATATTTTTCATCATTATAGATCCAAGACTATTAAATACTAATATCATTTAATTAAAGAGAAATTATCTAACGAAGATTTAGAACTAGAATATTTCTCCTTAAAGGATTAGTTTTTTGATGTGATTAAAAAATATATGCTAAGGTCAATATTTGATGATTTGGGTCTAAACATTCATGTCTAACATTCCCTTATAATTTTCCAATATATAGTAAGGACACCAAAAATTCTTTGGATTTTGTTGTCAAAGGGGGAAAATTTCATCATAACTCCTATAAGAGGATGGTACATAACTCTTTATTTTCTTTAAGGAATATAATTTTTTGTTTATTATGAATATTGGGAAGAAATATATGAATGAGTGTATGGATTGTGGGGGATAATCAATGTTATTTTTCTAAATATTTATTTCCATCATGAAATGAAATTCTTTAAAAACATTACCTTATTTGATAGCGTGGTTTCAGGATTCTTCTCTTTGATGAAGGATATCATTTTTTAACTCTTAATGGGAATTGTTAAGATTTATAAGAAATAAAAAGGTGGTGATTGGAGAAACCAATGTAATTGTTGAAATTTTATATTTTTTCATCCATTTATGAAATTAAATGAATGTTTTTTAGGATGTGTTTCTGAGGTTTTAAATTTTTTTAAATGATTTGAGGCTATTTAAATAGTTTTGAGAAGGTTTTGAAGAAGTTTTTTATTAATTATGAGTTGTCTCGCTTTAAATTAAATTTTCCAAGTACTCTAAGCATAAGAGACCTCTGAACATTGGCCAAAGTAACAAAAAAATCATCTAATACCCAATTATTCCAGATTAATGTAAGAGTAACCTTTATGGTGTGTAAGAGTAACTTTTAATAGATCAGGGGAATTTGGTGAAGTCTCAAATTCATAAGAGTCACCTAACTCTTACCATAAGATTTATTTTCTAAATTTCATAAATTTAAATCTACCTCAGAATAGAATAATTTGACTAAGTCTATAGGAATATGACACACGTTTAGACTAAGTAAAGCTAAAAGTTTCTTAATTTGTAGAGTCTCGCTAAGTAGCATAAGATTCATTTAAATCTTGAATATGATTATTTTAAGTATAAATTTAAAAAGTATTACAAACTTTATTGGAGAACATAAGAGTCATATACTCTCAAGAGAGATACATTATTGGATAAAAAAATTAATAAAATCGTAGAATCTCACTATAATTCATAGATGTCAAAAAAAAATTTTATGGGTCACTTTGAGTCCAATAGATAGAAAACAATTTAAAGATGAAGAACTTTTGGAAGTTAACTGGGATGATGTTGTATTTTTCTTCAATTACAAATTCATGAGCTAATTATTATGCTATTATTCAAGACGGGTCAATAGAATATTAACAGAAGAGATCATTTCTTATTTATTATGATATTTTTCAATTAAAATATTTGAAAATTATTTATAGTTATAGAATATGGTTTAGTTTTTTGTGGTCTTTCCACATTATAAGATGGAATACACATCTTGAGAGAAAACTCTATACTAAAATATATTTGTAATATGTCTTTCATGAAAACATGGAGGTTAAGGTGAAAATAGTTTTTTATAAAGTTTTATGGAAACTAAAATGATTTATTTATGGACATCATGAAAAGAAAATCAATAATCAAGGAGAGACCATTGATCGGTCTTAGTGAGATTTTTATGTCTCAAATAAATATAAAGGAGGTATTTGATACTTGGAAGATGTGTGCTAAATATCTATAATATCAAATTGATACATATAGGAATTGATACTGAGACTAAGAATATTATAAGTGTGAATAAAAATATATAAAATTTGAGTATTTAGTGATTTGATATTGATAAGAAGAAAATTAATGTTTTAGAAGAAGTGGGGAGGCCAACATGCATGCACTGATTCTGAATATATCCCGGAAGTTGGAGTCTTATAAGTGTAAAAAATATCTCATATGCTGATTTTGTGTCATCCTAAAGTTATTTTGAATATCTTATTCACTATCCTAGTTTTTTGTTATTTCTAAACTACTAGGAACCAATATAATTTATGTCATTAGATAGTGTTAGGAAACATTACCTGGTATAATATGATACATGCGTACACATTTATAATTATTTATGATTTCTGGTGTCAACGTTTTGGATCAATCTAAACCCAATTATAGCAATGAGTGGGAACCCACTTTAGAACCAAGCCTTATAAACGTTATGTGTTCCTTGTGATGTTTTTTATTTTTTCACTTGGGAAAGGCTGAGAATAATATTTTGAGTGGATTGGAAATTAATTGGTCAAAAATGTTAATTTCCTAGTAATAAATTTTAAAATATGTTCCATTGATTAAACCCTCCCCTTATCAGTGGTACAAACCATTCTTGGTCACTTTAAAAAAGTATAGTACCCTTGTTATATATAATACAAA